>OZ012660.1:10609339-11298259 GCA_963942545.1 Oxycera nigricornis | reverse complement strand
ACGTCTGTAGTTTATGATAAAACTAATTTATGGTGTAGTCTCAGCCAGGTGCCAACATATGGAGTCATGATATCAACATGCAGCTCGAATACACGAGACTCTATTTGATGTCGTTCGTATTTTCGTAGGTGTTATCAGGTGAAAGATAGACTTGTAAATAGGTAAGCATGGAAAATGGATGGTGGATGAGATCAGGTATTGGAAAGTGGCAAAATATGCTATTAATATCTTCAAATTTATTCAAACATACATTTTATCAAGATGTTTTTTAATGGAAAAAATGTATGTGACTTCAATCATTAGTATCCATGTTTTTTTTGAATTTCTTCTGCATTAAGCACTAAACCGATAATTGCTTTCGTGTTCTAACCACATTTCAAAAATGTAAACATAGTCTATTAAGATGATTACCTTCTAGCTATTATTATTGTTAGTATTATTATTATTCTTGTTATTGTTAGAGACGATAATTCAGCAACATTTCGAATCATCATCATCGATGACCATTAGCCCAAATCGTGACTTGGTCTGCGGAAGACACTGCTTCTAGCTACCTCGCTCCAAAGAACACGTTCTCCCGCTTGCACATCTTAGTAAAGATATGTTATCTGCATCCAATGTGTCCTCCCAACATTTGCGTTTCCTTGGCGGGTAGCTGTTTGACTTTTCATGGTGTGGCTTAAGCCACTTGACACAGTGTTGCGAAATTTGAAAATTGTTCGCTAGGAATTTTTTAGCCGATGGGATCATCAACGGTTCCAAACGAAGAGTGTTGAGCGTATGAAAAGTATATAGAATTCTACACTTAAATTTCATATGAGCTTTAAAAAAATCAATGCGTATATTTTTGAATTTTTTGTAGATAATAATAGTAAATAGTATCGAAAGGTTTAAGTGCACAATTTAATAATTCAATCTCAATTGAAAAATATTCCAATAACTTAATCCGAATCAAATATTTTTCATAGCAGAAATATGCCAAGGTCTCTTAATAATTTATAACTATTGTTTTATGGAGCTATTATCAAAAAGTATTTTTTCATTGTTGTGAGGTGGAAATCTTTAAAAAGATACCGATCAGCGCCTGCGGCTCAGCACAAATTACAAGGGGACAAGACTTTTCTACATACCTCTCTACCGGCTAAAATCTCCTTCATCTCCATCAAATCACTTTCTCCATCTATTTTCATCAATAGTCCATATTTAAATTTCAGTACATAGTAATTTCCAGACGATGAGAATCAGTATAAAGCAGTGGCGGCTCTTGGGAGTTAAGTTTGGTGGAGCTACTGGTACGAATTTTTCCATCACCAATATAAGTTCTTATGTGAGTTTCGAATCCACCCAAGGGGTACCACATGTGGAGCGTTAACCGATCAATCGGTTTCCCCAAAAGCAGATTCGCTGGCAATCAAAGATATCTTCCTTTTTTCTTTCCTTCCTATTTTCTTCTCCTATCTAAATCTTGTTAATTATTTATTTAATCAAAATCCAAAATACCATAACCTGAAGAACCATTTTCTGAAACAAACTTTAAGCACTACAAAACTTTAAAAAATACCAAACACTACAAACACTACGAAGGCACACTAAGTACTAATACCATGCACTACACTGATGAGACTACTTTTGCATTAACAATCATCACCTTCACCCACTTCGCCCGTCGTAAAAAAAATGTTGCTCATGCCTGCTCAAAAGTATTATCCAGCCCATGCCAAGACTAAACGTTGTCGAAGCACTGAACGGGCTGCAAATGATTAGCCCGTCCACATTTGCACTAATATAGGCTCATCAATAAATGGTGGGGCTGAGCCCCACTAGCCCCAAATGTAGAGCCGCCACTGCTAGCATAATTGTCCGCTAGATGTCCAGTTGATCGCTAGTGTTCAGTGCGATCGTTCAAAAGAAGGCTGCTGAAAATCATAAATATTAGTGTTATCTGTATATTATTTTTGCCATACAATCAAAGCAAGATTGACGATTCAGCATTTTTAGCGGGCTTGCCACTTTTTCTTTGCATATTAGCAGGACGCGACAACTACCTTGCATCGATAGTCTCAAGTGACGGAACTTTTATAAGCAAAATGATGATCCAAAAAAAATTCTTCTAGCCATACCACCAGTTCGCAAGCCACCAAGAAAAGATGTTGATATGATGATGATACAACCAAGGAAAAAAAGAAACAATTCTACCATTGTGTCGACTTGCCTTCAAACCGCTATTAACATGAGAACAACTAACGTTTTTCAAACAGTCTAGACCTTCACATGTTTTTTCGGATATTCCTGTTCTGGAAATTTAAATTTGGCGCTTTTATATCATGAACAATTTGCCTCTATATCTATGTATATTCTAGTAGAAAGTCACCTTTGGAACATTGTATACTTGTGTGTTAAAAGCCTTTAGCTGCGACAAAACAAAAAAAAGTCCTGATTCATTGCCGAAAGTAATAATTCACTCGAAATTACTGAACAATTAAAGCTGTCTCTCAAAACTAATATTAAAGGGTGAATGTTCACTTGAAGCATTTCACCCACAATTATGAGTTATTAAGAAGGGAGTGTTTATTACTCATGAAAACAAATGGTATAGCTTCATCACATAATTAACATACAGTAAGCCTTAGCGACATTACAAAGGATATTTCCGCCATAAATCTTGGATTTAGAGTGAAAGTTTCCCGCGAGGCTTGTACACATATATTTATGTTATTTTGTGATTGTATTAGAAACTAGGGCGAAACATGCAAGTGGCAGGAAGTCTTTAATTCGACATTGTATCACGATGTAGGGTTGATATCATGCAATGTATGCTTTGTTTAATTTTCACTATTCTGGTTAGAAGCTACTCAACTGTGTTTTCTGTTAATGAGTAATAAGCCTTAGCTTCTAATGGCTTATTTCTACATCAGTTTTGGTGAAACGATCAACGCAAGGTATATATTGTGCAAATCATGCACGTCATTCGAAATCTGTTAACGAGCAGGTAATTACGCTACTTACATGAAATCAAACAATCAAAAGAATTCCGAAAAATGTTGCTAGTCACAAGCGATTGTTTGTTTAGGTTTATGATTTCTAATTAATGTTTTGAGTTTTTGGCATTGCTTTCAATGCTTTCATACAGAAATTGTTTTTCATAGTTTCGGTGAAATTTTCCCGTTCCCGTATCATTTTCTTTCCAAATAACACAACGTTTTCAAAAAACATTGATTGTTAATTTTATTTTCATCGTTAATTGAATTTAATTTACATCCATCTTAAATAAGATGTTGTAAAAACCTTGACGTTATTTGTTAGGGTTGAGAAGAAGACGCTCTTAATTTTATTGAGAGCCAAAGACTAGGCTATAGAAGTGATAAGCTAGAAGCTTCATATTGTTGGAAGACATTTTGGCTGGAGAGATGGAGATTTAACGGTGGGCGTAAGTTTGATCAAATGTTAATTCTAGAGAATCGAAAAAATCAGCGCCAGCCAATTTAGTCTATATGACACCTTTTGAAGCACAACTTATTCTTTTGTCAATTTTTTTAAGATGATCAAGTTTCTTGACAAAACTTTGCAAATATTTCATCGGCCTCAAATCCCTGTGGTTCTTCGAGGATCCAAAGCACAGTATATGCATGTGAGTTGTTGCACACATAATTTGTACACAATTTGTGTAGCATGGCATTCAAAGACATGGTATTACATGATTTAGTACCCTTCAATCCTTCAGCAGCTCTCCATAAACATCTTTTCACTATTTCCTGAATTTTTGATTCCTCCTCCTCGTGTTGATTTTGCTAAGACATCCACCTTATTGAAGATCGCGTGCATTTCACAAGTAAGGCAAATATGCAAAACTATAATAAAAATAAAAGAATACAGTTTCATTACGACTATCATGGTTTTGTTTATATGCATGTATTTCGGAATTAACTGAACTCCTAACCCAATATAAAAATAGCGATTTATTGATATTCGTGGCATGAGCTAAGCATAGTAGGTATGTTTCTATAAACAGTTTATGCGTTCATTACGACGCCATGGTTGACCGTTTTCTTTCAAATTAACGATTTTACTACGAGTCTTCGTGGCTACATTATGAAATACACATAGAAGATAATGCTAGTGAAGATAATGATGAAATGCCATTTCAAAATAAAAATAAAAAAAGTTTCTAGCATTAGAAACTTACCATGTAGACAAAAATCGCGCCATATGCCAGTTGAAAATGTTACATAGAACTAACTCACCGATCATTTCCAACAATTTTATTGTCCAAGCAGATCTTTTAATGAATTTATAAGGTTGTTCAGAAAGTAACTTCGTTTTTTCCCAAAAGAGGACTTAATTGTATTTTTTCACAGCCAACTTCACTCTATATATTTTGACAGTTGACGCTGATGAAGACATAATAACGGCATTAATTAATGCAAACCGGCGAATAACACCTCGTGAGGTCACTCAGAGATTAAATTTTTCAAATTTGACCGTTTATGATCATTTAAAAAGCCTAGGTTTAATCTCAAAGCTCGACATACATATAGGTTCTAAATTTTCGTGCAGAAAGAAATTTTATGCCGTCACGTTGACGTCTGTTATTTGCTTCGTAGATGTTCAGTATTGACTAAACTTCATTATAGTAGTCTAGCTATAGCTGTCGGAAGAAATAACTGTTCAGTATTAACAAGGCTTAGTCGTAGTAGTCTGCTATAGCTGTCGAAAAACAAACAGCAAAAAAAATAGAATATAAATTGTTCAGCCTTCAGACCATATAAACAGAATCGGTTATAAATTGTTTTCTGAATAAAGAAAAAGAAAAAGTAAAAACGTAAACTTGGTTTCAGTCGTTAAAAAAGCAATTCATTTCATACAAAAAAAAAGGAAATAACATAAATGAGCTGCTCCTCAATAAGAGTAGTTCCGCAAAACATTGTGATCATTTGATGCAGGGTTTTGCCAGACATCACGAAAATAACAGTAGACATCAAGAAAATTATTAATTTTGAAAGCGCATCATCAATGAGGATGACAAATGTGTTGTCTACAACAATGTTAAACGCAATAGATCATGAAGTAAAAAATATGAACGGGCTAAAAGCTCTTCGAAAGCCGATATTCATCAAAAAAAGGTGGCGCTATCTATTTGGTAGGATTTCAAAGGAACTGTTTTTTTGAGCTTCTACCGGACAACAGAACGATCAATTCGTAAATATACTGTCATCACCTGGACAAATTGAATGATTAACTTAAACAAAAAAAGCCAGAACTGATCAATAGAAAAGGTGTCGTGTTCCATCAAGATAATACAAGACCTAATACAAGTTTTTATGCTTGCGAATATCTTTTACAACTTATTCTTACAACATATTCTTCAGATCTGGTAACTTTAAATATTATTTGTTCCGGTTTCAACCAAGTTTTTTTGATTGTAAATACTTTACTTCAAGTTTTGAGGTCAAACATCACGTAGATCAGTTTTTTGCCAGCACACAATGAAAGTATTATGCCCGTGGAATCATGGTACTGCCATAAAGATGTCAAAATGTATCGTACCTGAATGGACATTAAATAATTTAATAAAATATTTATTCAGTATAAGAAAATCATCTTTTATTTTCATAAATAAAAACAAAATTAATTTCCGAACAATCTTTAAGGTTATGGCGGTATAATTCATTATACAACAGAAATCAACAACGACTAGGTTGCATAATTAAAAATTAAGAAATTAATGATTCAAAATATTAATTTGTAATTAAATGGGAAAGCGTGGTTTCGGGGTGACGGACGGCATCCTCTTCAGATGCTGTCAGTTACCATCCGCCACCAGACAGCACGACCACGTCCGTCACGCCGAAACCACGCTTCTCTATTTAATTATGATGGTACCAGCCAGAAATCTGGAAACAAAAAAGAACCTGCTAGTGCAGTGCTAGCAAAGTTGCAAACAAAAAGCACACGAGTGGGCGGTGTTGTCGACTAGACACGGAGGTTCAAAACCCAAAATAAATGATTATATTAATTTGTAGTTTCCCCTTTCGTCATGAGAGTATAAATGATGAAATTTGATGCTGTTTTCATCTTACATAGCTTTCTGCAGATTTTTCTTTTATGGAATCAGTTCTTCCTAGTATGCATTTTGAATGAGATCTTCAATCTGTGAAAATGTTATTCTTCAGTTTTTCCCATTATAACATGTCTTGTATGTAAGCAGGACAGTGCGTTTAGTTTCGTATTGAATATGTAAAACTCACGTTCAGCGCATTCATTTTATTTTATTGATTGAATTGCAGCATCATTTATACGAAAGTCATATAAATTTTTTTTAGTTCCACTGGAAAATAAAGTCATTATCTTGAATTCAAGCAGATCAACTCAACTATACCAAAAATCGATTTTGATTCAATTTAAGATACATCCAAAGTATCTGAAAATACTTCAGTTTGTGGCCTGTGTTATCTTGTATTGTTGATTGACTCCTCAGCAACTAATTAAAATATTATATACAGGGTGGCCCAAAAGTTTCTACCCACCTATTTAAGTAAACGTATTATTCATCACTTGTCGCCAAAATTTATCTCCTCTCAGTCTAGCAAAAATCTTAAACGGAGATTAAATATCAACTCTTCAGCTATCTTAAAAATCATATAGTGCTTAGCTACGACAGCATACACATCAATAATAGGTGTGCAAAGCGATATAGTGCATTTATAGGGGGGAAAATTAAAAAAACATTTGTCCCAATAGCCAGGTACAGAGACGTACCCTCTATAAATCTGATTTAAGTTACCGGAGTAATTAAGGGTTTTTCTGCAAACCTTTTTGTGAAATTTTATTGCTCCTGACCTCAAGGATACTTTTTTATTGCCGTGTTTATCGTAAGTAGTAATTTTTCTTGGAACATTTTATACGCACTACCTGAAAAATCATTATTATTTTTAGGGTTATCCTAGAGAACTTTTCTGCTTCTTTGTTATGGTTTCGAATAAAATACAAACAAGGATTCAAATCCAAACTCTTGGCGAAATAGGAAAATCCGTTTCAGAAATATCAAGGACAATAGGCGTGGACAGGAAGACCGTACGATTATGGCTAGAAAGGAGGAAAAACGATACACAGGACAAAATACGTGCCGGTAGACCGACAACTCTTTCACCTACAACAAAAATAAAAATAAGGAAGATGGTAGAAAACAAGGCTGGCATTGGAACAAGGACAGCGACCAAAATGATAAATTAATCTGAAAACTACCAACAACGGCGAAAGATAACGTCTCGATCAACGGTACATTAAATCGACGAATTGGGAAAGACATGCTTACGTGAGACGAGTAGAGCCGCTTGTTACTGCAAAGAATGTCACAGATAGACTTAACTTTTGTAGAAGGTTGCAAAGCGAAGGATTCTGTGAAGACAGTGCTCTTGGAAGGTCTAAGAGAGCTAACGTACTTTTTACGGATGAATCCCCGATTGTTTTGCACCCAACGCCGAATAGGCAAAATATGAGAGTTAGAACAAGTGATCCAAGCAATATTCAACCCATACAAAAGCCGAAATTTGACTCAAGATAATGGTTGCAGGAGGAATCAGCTCACGTGGAAAGTCAAGACTTCATGTTGTTGAGGAAAAAACAACCGTAGATGGATCCTTTTACCGAAACAACATTTTACCAGCTTACGTAGCATGCCTGGATGACAGAAGACAGTTTCCAGATAAAAATTTGGTAATTCTTATGCAGGATGGGGCACGAGCGCATACAGCAAAGGCAACATTGGCACTGGCAAAATCGATGTTTTCAACTGTTTGGGAAGATTGGCCTGGAAACTCTCCTGACCTTAACCCAATCGAACATGTTTGGGCTAGACTTCAAGAGAGTGTATTTAGAAATCCGATGCCGAAGAATAGACGACAATTAATTGCAAGAGTACAGCAAGAATGGAGCAGCTACACCGAGGACGAATTAGAAAATTTATGTGATAGCTTTTGACGACGTATTTTAGAATGTATAGATAATAATGGTAGACATACGCATTATTAGTAATAAGAATAATAATCTGTATTATGTTAGCATCACAAATAAATTTGAACTTCTAATTTATGTTTGTTGGTTTGCTTTTTATAACAAAAAATTTGTTGGGAGAAACTTTTGGGCCACTCTGTATATCATTTTTATACCGAAAATATTATGCGTTATGGCCTAAAATTGCAGCTTGCGTCGCTGGAACTACAATATCATCCATGTTATGCTATCGTTTCAAATGTAAAACATCAGAATAGTTAAATTGGATTAAATGAAACACTAGCAGTAAAATGAATTCCATCAACTGTATTTATTTTTCATTAAAATTACACAATTACATACCTGAAAATATATTCTATACTTTTATTGAAACGTTACATTTATATTGAATATTCTTCGGGGCTCGTAAGAATTTCTTGTGCATTTAGAATCTATAACTTTAACGTTTTATCTTTTACTTACTCGAAAAGCCTTAATTTCGATTTCACCTTATGCAACAAGCATAAAATAATGGATTTTTTATCCAATAACTTCTTAAAATTATTATCTTTGGCACATGACATGATTATTTAGTCTAAAATTTACTCCAATGTAAACAATTAGCTTAGTAAAAAGAACTTCCATTAGTCCATATTCTAAAAAAGTTATTCATCATAATTTATTATAGTTTCATCTACGAATTTCATAAACATTTATTCTTAAAATACAACAGTTTGAATGCAAAAGCTCTTATTTTCTATGTACTTTTTGACTTGATTTATTTATTTATTCATTTATCAAAATTGTTTGCTATATTTAACGTTTCTTACCAGGTAAAATAGAACTTTTAACTTCAATAGCATTACAGATGAATTATTCGTAAATGCAGCCAAATATTGTTAAACCTTTAACTTTTGGAGAGCTAAACACCTCATCAATTTTTTCATCAAAGAACATTGTACCGGTAAACATGTGCTATTGAAAATCGAATTGGGAATTTCAGTGGTAAGTGCAACTTGAATTAGTTTAGAACCATCTGTACTGTGTTAGTGCTATCAGAAAAGTATCCTGAAGTAAATTCTATGGATCATGACTGCATTATGAATGAATGCATCCATTCTTCTTATGATACTTAGCTTGGCTACTATATAAATATCACTAAATTTACAAAATTTGCCAGGTACATTTACTATAGAAAAGTTCATTGACGAACTGTAGATCTACGGTGAAAATGTATGACAAATCACGACACAAAGTTCATATGAGCTAAAAAAAACTTTGGTTCCTTTCTCCGTTTCATGATCAAAACATTGATTTTTAGTACGTATTTTAATCCTACAATTTAAAATACTTTGGAACTAAATTACGCTGAAATTCGTTTTGGACCAAAGAAATTTTGTGCCCACATAATGTCATAGCTGAACATTAATGTACGTCTATTAAACGGTTGATATTACGTGCAGAGTATCGTTGATATTTTCGTTAATATGTTTTAATGGAAGATGATCCTCTTAAATTTCAATTAATTGGTGTAAACGAAAACAGCTTTATGAGGAAAAGTCGCTTTTTGAAGACAGTCATTTAGAAACTCTTGTATTTTATAGAAAATAAATTAAAGCAACTAAAAACTAGAATCTCAGTTTAAAAATTGTTTTAAAACGTGGAATGAATGAGTTCAAGCGGAAATAAAAAATTCTCTGAGGTTTCAATTAATAATAAAGAAAATATATCACAATATGAACTCTTCTGTAAGATAAACAATAATTTATGAAGAATTTTGAAGGACAATCCGTAAAAACTTTTCATGGTATTGTGCAATTTGAATACAATTTTGAAATAATACTTCGCAAAGTCTGGGTAAAATGTTTAGTTTTATCTTCACAAATGTTTGAATGCATCATTTTATAAAGTGTAAAACATTATTTAGATCAATGTTAACTTTGCTACATACAAAGATGCTAACGCAGAGTTTCAAGCCTACTGCAGTTAAAAGTTTCGTGCAGATATTATTCGCGGATGTGCATACAACTGCTCAAACATTTTCAAAAACTAAATTTCCTTGGAATGGTTCCAAAAGTTGATTTTTGTAATTTTTTTAAGATTTTTTTGTCAAAAACTAAAAATCCTTTGCAAAAATGTTTTTTCTCTCATTTCTTTTTAATACACTGTCAAATAAAATAAGATATTGTTTAGGACTATGAAACTTTCCAAAAATATATTGTCGTTTGGGACCTATCCTTTTAGAACTGCATTCAAGGATATTATTGATCATTTGGAGTAGAAGGGAACGGTAGATATGTAGTTTTAATTTTTAAAAAATTCTTTGCCATGCATTTTAGTTTTATAAACGTTTATTTCACACGTCAAAAATTGACCAAAAAGCTTCTAAGTTTTCCATTTTCACTATGAACGTCTTTTTTGGATACAAAGGATATTTGAAAATAAATTGAAATTGCAAACTTGAATCAGTAAAGAACATGAAAATAGTTCCCTGATCTGAAGTTTGGAAACAAGGGATGTTTTGAAAGTAATGGAGTAAAATAAAATCAAAAAAGAACTCAATTGAAAAATATTGAAATAGGAAAGAGTAATACCCGTTTTTAAGAGATCTTTTCAAAAAATCACTACACAAATCGAAGAGCAGCGGTTAAATATTTTGCAAATATATATATATTAGTGAATTTATGCATGGAATATAGTCAAACAGGTAATGAAAATAATCTTTAAAAAACAAAAAAATTGGATACGCTTTTGGAATAAGAACTAAATATGAAATTTCTCAGTTAGAACCCTTTCTCACGCTTTCACAAATTTAAGTTAAATTCAAAAACCTTTTTCAAAATTTCCTTTAAAACCGTGTATTTTATCTATTAAATCAGATGTACATTTCTTAATGTCATTAAACAGGTAAAGAAAGTTTATGAATAAACTATAGGGATAAGTAGAGTACCTGAAGGGATTAGAGTGAACAATGACTTAGGGGGATGGATCGATAAAGCTGATAAAATTTTGCGATTAAAATGTAAAACGTTAGGGATTAAAATAGGAACGCAGAACTTAGGGAATTACTTATACACTGAAGATGTCTGGGTGTGCTAGACGAAATGTACATCTAATTTAAAAGATAAAATACAAGGTTTCAAAGGAAATTTTGAAAAAAAGGTGTTTGAATTTAACATAAACTAAATATACTTATGTCTTCATAAGCAATTGCATTATATAGTAATATTTTCAACAATAGAACTAATTTTTTATTCAAACTCCAATGCAATTTTCAATTTGAAGTTGAACAGGATTTATCTGCATTTGGAAAGTTCTCTCAAGCTCTAAAAATTTTGACACGTACATTTCCCGTAAATCAATGTAAAATATTAAATAAATTAAACAAAGATATTAATAAAATTTTAAAATATCATCTAAATCAGGACATCACTGTTCAAATTTTTTTGCCTTGCCTTCTACTCTTCCACGGGCGAATAGGAGACCGTAAAAACACAACATTATAAATATCTTGCATTTGCTGATGAAATCAATCGAATCAATTATTTATATTCATAAGAATTCAATCGGTTGCCAATCTGATTAGGAAAAACATACTTTGTGAAATTGATGTCGTTTAAATACTAAATATTTTTTTAACTAACCAAAACATTTGGACTGTGCATTAATATGTATGAATAGTTTCCTCCATTTGTTATAGGAATTCTGCCGATTTCTATTACACATTGATGCAATAGACACAAAATATATCCTTGAAGATTGTGAAATCTGTAAGTTCTGAGTTATGACGGACTGTGCTTGATGTCCGCTTCAAGTGAATTCTTAGACTATATAATAACAGCAGCAAATAGCTTGAGTAATCGATAGTTTGAGCTATCAAAAATAGCTTGAACAATGAAATCTTGCAGATCGTAGTATGTGACTAGATTTCAATGTAACAGTTTTGTATTTATCATACACAGACATAACAATCTTTCAATGTGGGTCCAAAATGAGCCACCAACGTAATTTCAAAGCGCAAATGTAATAAGGGGGCCAAAATTCATTCGTACTTGCTTCTATTATCAAATTAAGAATTGTAAATATGATGCCATGGATACAACCATTCTTTTATATTTGGTACTTTGAGTTAGAGAGACAGCTTCTGCTGATATTTATATATCTTCAGGGACTATGCACACAACCTTCTTACAAACAACGGAATATATACACTTACATATGTTCTACACTCAGTCATCATGGCGAGCTCGTTTCCACAAAATCATTTGATTCATCATTCATAGGACGGATATGGCTTCTATCGCCAACTACGACACAATTCTGGATTTCACCTGCAGGCATTCTATTTTCCTTTTTCAAATCAAACTTCACCATGTTCACAAACATTCGCCTACAAATCAGCAAAAATATTTTCCCGGAACCCCATTTCAAGGTTTGGAGAGATGTAGTCGCGCGATTGAGTCGCACTTCTTGCTGATGAACTACTATTCCGTTTAGTCCGTTTGATCCTATTCTCTATTGCAGCCGTTTTGCTGATAGGTTCCGCGCGATCCAAGTAGTGACCGCTTTCGACGCTTCCTGCAGAGTGCAAGCTATCACGTTTCAGTGCAGGACGTCCAACGGACGAACCGTGCGAACTTTTGCGGCTGTACATTCGTTGTGGATACTCAAAAGCGCTTTCGTGGCTGAGTGCACTATTTTTCGGTGACTTGCAGATCTTGCCTAAATCTGGCAGTCTACGTCGCTCAGGATTCATGGTGCGAATCACTTCGCCCCTTCGTTCTCGCTCCATCATATCCTGAATGTCCATACTTCTTTCACGCTCCAATAAATCGATTATTTCCATGTCACGCTCAAGTGTGCTGGACGAGTCATGTCGAGCAATTGAATCGCAATCAGAGAAGGTATCCTTGTTAGAAAGCGCGGTGGAAGCAAAGGAGTTCGCCCATTTCCGTTCGAACAATGAGTCCTTGCCGGCACTGAGAACCGATGTGCTTTCCGAATCAGCCACACTCCCCCGTGCTGTGCCATTGTTGCAGTACGTACTCGACGTAATGTTCGAGCAGGAATTGTTAATGGAATCCGCAAACTTTGCACTTTGCAGATAATTCGTGGATCTTGGAGTCGATTTCGAAGTTCGTCCTGCTATCGGATGCCGCAAATTCGTGATGATATTCACATTTTCCCGTTCTTCGCTACCATCGCGACCGATACCTTCCTTCTCCATTAATTCATTCTGGTTGGCGGCCACAATTTCGACAGTCGAATTATCGTGGATTGTCGATTCCTCTTGAGAGTCCTTTGCTTTTCGTAAACCTCTTTTTCGTGTTGATAGCCGTAAATAACCACGAAGCCTCTCTTTTTCGGATCTATAAATAAAGGGAAAGGAGAAAAATATTGAATTTCTTTTTCTTAGCGCATTACTGCTTCATTAAGGACTACTTCAAACGAATGCTCAGACAGACTCCAGGTAAATTTTCTTATTTTTTGTTGCAAACAAAGCTACGCTATCTAAATTGTCAATGTAATTACATCCTAAAATGCTGTCGTACCTTTGCCATTTCGAATTGTGTGTAAGCCCAATTTATTGGCGAATAAATGCTTATAAATATAATACTAAAATTCCATTCACTCCAAATCGATTGGAAACGCTGCTATTGTTTTAATGAAAGCAAATAAATTCTCATTAAGGATCGAAATTGCTTGGCAGTGCTTAATTTTGCAAAGCGTTCCATTTATTTTGACTGCAACCTCACGAGCCATGCAAGTTTCTTTGCTTAGGGTAGATCAATGCCTATAACTTGAGCAGAATAGGCTGCAATTAATTTTCCCCATTTGAGTTAATTAGTTTCAGTAGCAGCTAAATTGAGGAATCGCCAGTCATTTATACTATCGTTTTTTTTTTTAATTTGGAAAGTGTTATTTTAGTGTGTTGTTGCCAGGACCAGGACCATCTTGACGATGGCATTTTACATCGTCATGACGCTTACCATCACTAGCAACATTTTTTTGAAAACACTGAATTTGAGGTGATACTGAACTAAGATCCATTTCAAATTCAAGAGGAATTATCTGCATCCGTGGAAGAGACCTGACAACCCATTTAATTGTTTCTGATGGTCATGGATATGACCAATATAATGGAAAATTGAACTCCAAATAAGCTGAAACCAAAAGACATCGATGGCGTTTTACTGCATCTGAAATGCTGCATCAAAGGTACAAAGGGAAGTGTGTTTTGCATCGCAGTGTTACTGGGGACGATAAATGGGTTTATTATGACAACCCTAAGCGCAAAGATCTTCTGTGATCCAACAAAATCCATTCCAAATACTTATAGTTCGAAGATAATGCTGTGGGTGGGAAGGGTGTCGTATACTACGAACTGTTGAAACCAAATGAAACTAGATGAAACCACCACTTGAAAGCGGTTCCACGAAGAATTGTTACGTTTGAACTGAGCATTCAAAGATAAACGTTAAAAATGGGAGACCAGATCCCAAACAATAATTACTCAACATGAAAATGCTCGGCCACATATTGCGCGATCAGTTGAAAACTATCTGAATAATGTCGAATAGAAAATTCTACCTTATATACCATATTTACTAAGTTTTGTCCTTTTTAACTACTCCTTATTTGAATCGAAACAGAATGCCTTGTCTGGGACACCATGAGATTCGAGTGAAGGATTCAAATCCGAGCAACGTGAGCAGATGGCCAAAATCTATGACTTCACGTACCGGACTTAAAGCCTAATAACGTTGCCTTGAAAATACGTATTTATGATTAATGCATTTCGAAATGCCTCGGACAGTTTACATTACGTTGAGATAGTTTTATATGTCAGATAAACAATAGTTGGAATCTCAAAATACAGATGCCTAAATATTCATAAAAGTTCTTCTGAATAGAGAAAACCTCTTAAATATTAATATAACCCCATGAAACCAAAGAAAAATCGATTAAAATACATATGAACCAGGTCCTTGCACTCACGCCTGTTTGAGTTTGATTTAGTTTTCTTCAAGTGGACCATTTGTTACGAGCACTGTGTTTCCTTGGCATAGTGTGTCAAACATAGTGGCGATAAGATAATATCATCTCGTGCCATCGATTACTAGCTTGTTTTGATTCATGATTTTGTCCAAATTACGTTCCGAAGATAATTTTGAAATGTATGAAACAATACGTGGTCACGTAATGGTCAAAATCACGAGTGATGTTAAAAGTGTGTTGTTTCGTAGTGTGATAAAGAAGGCTGTTAGTGAAGCTATTGTGAACATACACAATTGGTCTTCCAAAACTGACAGAATAAACTAAAATGGGTCAACAAATCCCTAACTTCTACGTGCAGAGGTCATCGCGGTTGACGAGCGAAGCGAGCAGAATTCGGAGCATAGAAAATCAGCTGTAAAATATGTCCACAACATTCTGACTTCAATGAAAGTCGTCATATTTACTCCACAATATGTATGTATACAATATCTGAGTAACAGACTTACCTTGAAAGAATCCCGCACGCATAGATACATGGAAAAATGACTGTTGGTAAAAATGCCGCCCAAACAAACATCAAATATGTAAAATCGAAATGTCCAGCATTCTCATAGGTCTCCGTTAACACCATCTTCGCAAGGCGAAGAACCATCAATGGACAAATGCAAAGAACTTGTGTAGCCGCCATCGACCCCAGATGCCTTTGGGTGCGTTTTTCGCGAGATACATCCAACTCTGCGTTGTACAAATCGTAAGAACGTGTAGAATCCTGCCGAACCGGTCGTTCGGTGGACGAAGACGTACTGGAGTTCCTGTAAAGATAAAAAGGATAGAAATAATCACTGGGTACAATCTATTTTCCAGAATTCCATCAAATAGCATTTAAAGAAAAAAACACTTGCCTTCCTTCACATAAGATTCATAACATTTACCCTTAGAAATATGAAGGACATTCATAAATATCAATTTACGTAAAGTATATACGAATACTGTGTGAACGGAAGTTCAGAAATGATAAAAAGGAGATGAGACTTTCATTTTAGTATTAAATCGGTAGAGAACTTGGCAAAACATCTAAAGAATTGCATTGATGTGTTGAGCCTCACAGTAGGAAGATGAATCCTCATTTATGAACCGGGACTGGCATACCTATCCAAAGAAGGAAATGATGTTGGCAACTGTTAAGGATGTTAATACACCGGACAGCATATAATTTCAGCAATAGAAAATCAATGGGTGTTTGTACAATACTCACATTTTAATAAAGATAGTAGCTCGAAGCAAGTGGTGAAGGAGCAGTTTTCTTGAAAAAGATTATTTATGGCTTGCAAAATACTAGCTCTATCAATATTACATGAATAATGAATTTTCTTTGTGACACCAATTTCAAGCGATAAGCAGTCGTTGAAAGAAACTGTAATACTTTCTAAGCCAAACTCTTGATTTCATTTTCGTCATTTTACGACAGTTTTAACCTTAAATTTATTGGCGGTATTATCCCTTAGAATAGCAAGACTGTCCTGACTTTTGTATATATTTCAACTGTTGCTAGTGATTCAGAAGCAAAGTTGTCATTTTTCGAACCTCAATTTAGTGAGCTACCATAAATGCAGAACTTTTGTTAGCCAATAATGTATTCGCTCGTTGGAATTTTTGAATGACAAAAAATCATTTGAATTCATGAAACCTAGTCAGCAGGAAAGGCAAGTGAGCAGCTTTTCTTTGAAACAATTTGCAACCCAATGTTTGGCAAATTTTAAAAATATTTTATTCTATAATTATAATAAATACTGGACTATTTCTAGTAAAACAGTTTCACAAAAATTTTCATGCGTATGTGCCATAATTTCAATCAAAACATAAAATGCAATCGTGGAAAACATCATCATTGCTTTGTGAATGAAAATTTTTCATCCATTCGTTTGCGAGAAAATGAGTTAACCATCGGACTTGTTGATTACATGATTGTCTTTTTTTAAATATTGTCGTCTTACATTTTTTGCAAAGATGGGGCAACACAATTACTCCTTATTTCCTTATATTTTATATCTATTCCCCGTTTACTCCTTTTCAATTTGAAACCGTGAAAATTTTAGCCACCGTGACGCTTTCTAGAATTGATTAATTATCGATTAAAATAATAATGTGAAATTATTAATTGATGGAGATTTTCAATTTTTGTTTGGTAATTAATTAGTTTCAACTCATCGACTATTTAAAATGAAACATATATTACATAAAGCGTCAAAAGTTAATGAATTTTCGCTGATGAATTGAAAATAAAGCTTTTATTTATCAAAATAACAAGCAATTTGAATGAGATGTGAAAACCGTTGGGCATATTATTCAGCGGTCAAAAATAAACGTGCAAAAATTGAAAAGCATCTGGAAAAACTTCAGTCAAACGCAGATTCAGCCCAATCATTTTTTAGTTGTATGTATGTGTGACCTTTTTGGTAAAAAATATTTTTAAGCTAGTTAATACCGTGGATTTTGCTTCACCAAACTTTTTTGTATCTTTTCGACAAATACGATTTTCGACTACGGCTTGGAGCCTTCCTCAGTGTTTGACGAATAGTGTGGGTCAATCACCATTTGTCGAGAAAAATGCAAATTTTGGCTAAAGCAAAACCAAACTTCAGCATAATTCGAATTATAAAAAAAATTTAAGCGAGTTTTCTTGGAAGTAAAACATTGAATGATGAACTCAGGAGAAAAAATCTGGCTAGCAGTTCTTTGTTACACCACAGTGTGCAGCACTGTTTTCAGTGGAAAATCAACAATATTTTTAAGCAATCAAAAAGGTTTTTCACAAGAGTAAAATTGTCACGGCATAATGAAATTGCACGAATCATAAAAAAGGTATGATACAGTGATGCCAGATAAAGGTTTTCCACCCCAGGTTTTGGATTTTTTCTCGACAGCTAGAGCAAAAATAAGAAGCACAGGGTCTTAAAATTTTGTTTAGGGATTTTCAATCGAAATTTATATCACGCAAATGAATCCAAACTGAAAAAAGAAAGGAAATTCGGTTTCAACATTAAAGAATGTCAGTTTTTGCATAAATTGCTAACTAAGCAAGTGTTGAAAATTTGCCTTAAGGTTCGCAGTCACGCCAAAGAACGTCACTGTTCTCCACGCGGCTTAAGGATGCGCAGCAAAATTTTACACGCGTTTTTCTCATAGCCTTTTTTTGTGAGTTAATTTAAAAACTGCTGGTATAATTGGAAAAGTATTAGCTGCAATATGAACCGAAATCTTCATTAAAAATTATTTAAAAAAATATTTTTGCATTAATGAATATGCTTCAAATGTCATATAACATAGAACACTCTCTTTTAAACACGTACAATTTTTGCGAAGTGGTTTTTAATAATAAAAAAATATTTCTGAAGTTTAACATGAAAACAGCATATGGCAGGTAGTATGCCGTGGAACACTTCCTTTGTTGAACAGGACTTTGAAAGCAGCAAATTGGTGGATGGTTTGAAATTATTAAATTTGTTTTTCAAAGTGGCTACCGCATTTTCATATTATAATCAAACAAAAAGGTCTAATTTTCATAATGAAACCACCAGAAAACAGTAATTACCATTCAAAACAAACTAATATTACATACAAAAAAAATCGTGTGTTCCACTTATTTGTGACATATACATTGATCCTTTTAACTGCTAATTTTCTAAATATATCAATTCCTGTAAGTTGCCAGTAGCAATTACACGTCACTTACGAACGCTACTAATTGAGACAGTCGTTTCCCTAATTAGAGCAAAGTTCGAGATAAACATTCTGCCGATAATTGCATTTGTTGCACCGGCGGGTTCCATTAAAAACTCATTAACAAGAATCCATGCTCCTGTGAATTAGACGTAGTAAAACTGGTGCTTCAGGCGAACCTGCTAACGATGGTTGAGTAGGAGCTAACGTAGGAACCGAACTCGAATCTATTGATCCTTGCATCGTAAAGTGGGTAAAAATAACATTGTAAATGATTGTTTTAAACATTACTATGGACGACAAAGTAAAAAAAGGTTGTTGGTGGGTCGAAAATTGTGAGAAAATGACGACGGTAATTGTAACACAAACGACTTTTAAAACATTTATTTAATGAAATTGATTTTTTGTTAGCGGCGAATCGTTCAATAATCTTGAAAGCGAAACAAAAGTACCTATTATTTAATGTTTGAGTACAAAAGGAGGAAGATTGAATTTTAATGAATATGTAAGTTCCTTCGTCGATATTTTGGGTATACTTTACTGGAAGATTCATGGCGCATCAATGCCAATCAATGCTTGACAACACCGTTCCCGTCTATTCAGAGCACGAATATTATTGGGAATCATCGTCATCATTTCAGAAACTAAGCACATTGCGGTACCAATGTCGCCATTTTATTGTCGAGTGACATGCAATGCCGGGGATATGTAACCGGACGGACAAAAAATTATGTGAAAGCTAAAGAAATTAAACAATGATGATAACTACGCCGTCCAGCTATCAACCACGATTAACTGAGAGTATGTATAACTTAAAATCCTTTTGAAAACAACTACGACCAGAACTAGTCCCACTGAAGGCTCAACTAACGACCAACCATATAATCATACCACTAACAGGGTAGCAACCCTTTAAAACCTTATGTAATTGCTACGATTTTTGATAATCAACGCCAACAGGACAAGACTCGATTCAAAATGGTGAACCATGGAAGGATTATACACAAAATATTTTTATGAGTATTGAAAACTATTAATCCATCTGAATTTTGTCAACATTCAAGTATGTTCTTTTGATTTATTTGATAGACAATAGAACAGGTCTCTGACTATGCTCTTCAGTGTCCAAGTTAACAAAAACAACACTGTAATCACGATCCCATGTTTGATAAACTTAAATTACTGCACAATCAAAAATTAACGATAGATTGCCAGTTTGGATTCTCCTGATAAAGCAATGCTGTCACACTGGGACAGTGTGGAGGTTTCAAGGTGTCTTGATACACGATACCTATCATGAGAAGATGCCATCTGCGGAGATATGTTTCTTAGTGTGTAATATACTTAAATCTGTGCTGTTATGTGCGTTATGGATCGTAAAAAAATTATTGAAACATATATTTCCAGGAGATATTAAAATGGGACTTTGGTAAATGTAAAGACTATGACCCTCACCGTCGAAGGGGTTGGGAGTAGGGGATCGAAAGAGGGGGGTTCCCTACTACTATGGTATAAAAATTTCGCGGCGGTCAAGGCCCCATGAGAAGTTATTGGGGTTCCCCTAATAAAAAAACGTGTGTCGCGTGCAAAATATGTGTCCAAAGTGTTACTCTTCTTTACATTACATTTATAGTAAAAATGGCATTCATAATTTTTTTATGATTTTTAATTTTTTTTAATTCTTTTTTATGTTTTCCACAAAAGAATTTCTTTAATTTTTTGAATTTTTTCGACTTCCAAACTAGTCTAAAAATTATTTCGCAGATCAATTTTACGGTTTCATTTGATCTCTGGAAAAAGGCAAAATAATCATTTTTTTAATGGGGCAACCCCCATAACTTCTCATGAGACCGTGACCGCCTCGAACTTTTTATACCATAGCAGTAGGGGAGCCCCCTCTTTCGATTCCCTTACTCCCATCGGGACTTTAACCGTGTATTTTCGGTAATTAACTAAATTTGTTTCACGATGTATGCCAAGTTTTCGACGTTTGACTTCTTCCCTCATTTGGAAGCAGAAAATTAGATGTGCCTATATCACGGCTGTTGTCTTCCCTTTAAAATGTTGACTATGACAAGTTTGTTGGTAATCTAATTTGCTACATATACGTTGCAAAAGTTTCACTTCTGTTGGCGGCCATACGAGCCTTATATGATGGAAATGAAGGAAATCATCATTCAGGTATCATACCTACTTTGTTTTTACGAGCTACATTGCGTGGTTGAAATTCCAGAAACTTATTAATAATTTTGTTTCGAATTTAATTTTCAAACTTCTGCCTGCATATCAGTACATGCTTATGTTGGTTCAATGACTGAAACATGTGTAACGCTTCATCAAAAAATGTCACTCATTATTGAAGAAATTGTGAGGTAAAAAGTTTATTTAGGTGTTAAAATTGAAAGGCTGTGTTTCCATTACGAGATTTATATTTTCACTTAACTTGCTCGAAAACAATATTGTTTCGAAAGCCACTTGCTTTCGTCTTCAGTTCGAAGGACAGACTACTTATGCTATGCCAACAATCTTTGCTTATATCTAACTAACTCTATGTTTTACTTAATGAAATCCCCATGATAACATCGCTCTTCAGGTACAGAGACTTAGCAACTCTTTTACAAAGTTGAATTTTCTACTTTCAACCTATTGAGCAAAAATTTAGGTACATTATGGCTGAGTGCGTTAATATCATCAAAAAAATCAACAACGAATCATTGTAAACTCTTTCTTGGAAATTGAACTTCAATCAGCTTTCTAGTAAGTTAAATCAAAAATTGCTTTTTCAAATAAAGGCCAATTCGAAGCAGCAAATCACAAAAGCATTATTTTCTTTTTTTTGGCACTCCTTACAGATAATAATGAGTATTACGACCACTCATCTTGTAATTACTGAAGGAAAAACCAAAATAAAATTGAAATGTTTGTTTCGAAAATGAATTGAACAAACACTGAATCCCACATATTGACCATAAGTCCATCATAGATCAGTGACCGACCTTGCTCACCGTTTAAGGCTGTGTCGCACTAGCAAGCTAATTAACATTCTGGCTCATATGTGATTAGTCACATGCTAATATTCAAATCCAATACTCCTGAATCATCGAGAATCAGAAGTTGCCGTGTATGTGGGACCGCCACACAAAGCTGATTTTTTTTCGTTTTTTTTTTCGTTTTTCTCAACTCAGGTCGCGTACTTAGAAGCAAGTAACTTACTTTCAATCCATCAAATTCCAACGTGGATTGGAAAAGCCAATTTGTAATCTTCATTCAAATACTATTCTTTATTTTGAATGTTATCATTTACAACAAATATAAACAGGTACAATATTGATTTGAGTGAAATAATTTAATGAGTCGATGATTGGGTTTTAATGCAAATTACATTACTGATGAGGTTCTAGGAGCTCCTGGGTAATTTACATTTATCTTAGACTCCAAAATTAATCTTCCGCGAATTTAATACCAAGCACGTAATCAGAATACATAAGCAAACATTCAAGTGTTTGTTTTAAGAGAACAAGATATGAAGCAAGGATTTCCGTGAATTTTAAACGCTATTTATTTTCAAATAGAATTATTTTCGCAAATATTTGGTTTTAATCTTGAAGTTTAATTTCGAAATAACAAATTTATACACATATAAAAAAATTAATAGAAAGTTTCATCTTCATTGATTCACTGCATGTATTGTGAAACTGGTAGTTATATTATTTAGTTCCGCGGGGAATAGTCGAATTGTTTTGTATTTTTCACATAATTAAATGAAAATTAGGTTTCATTTCGTAAAATTTAGCCCAAAAATCGACTTAAATCTTTTGACATTGTGACGCCAAATGTCAAAATTCGTTTATATATAAGGTGCTCCGCTTAAGTTCTACGACAGTACTACTTACTTACACAAGATGGTTCTTGTATTTTATTCATAAGATATTAGTACTTTTAGCTCTTCAATTTTTAGAGTTCAAAACATCTTTCAGAGAGCAGGGACTTTTGGATTAGGAAAAGGTGGCAATGAACAGGGTAGCTCTGAACGACAATTTGAACCCTGTGAAAGACTATCAGAATCCCTGCGACTTCCAGTATTCGAACAGCGGTTTCGTTCCAGATGATTATGATGATTGCTCATTACTTGCCAGCTTACCATTTCTATGATGTTGGACAGCCATGGGATACAAATGGAGATCACAATCGCCTGCGTTATCATTATCATCTTCGCCAGGCTTGGTCTAATCGTAAAAAATACCAAAACACTTCCAAGTGGAACTATCTCTAGGATTGTTAATAAACTGTCTGTCATGAACGGGTGCCGAATACGTCAAATGCTATTACTCAGCTTATAACAATCGGAAAGTGGCATCACACAGCGGAACTGAATACGGTGGACCTGGTTCACACAATTCAGCCATTCACGGTGGCGCAACAGAACCTGAATAAGCGGTATATGATAGAGAAGCTAGCAGAACGGTCTCATTTATTTGAGGTGGACATGCAGGAATCAGTTGTTAAAACTTTGTCGTTTTCTTGTGATTTGGTTAATTGAAATCGGTGGGTACCATGGATAGATAAATTGCATTGATGAGCCCGTATGCTTTTGAAATGGGTGCAGGGTGGTGTGCAGCGACAACATCAGTAGAACATACCAGAACAAAGGAAAAAAAATGCGAATAGCACTGAAGGTAACATAGGTCAAATAATGGTGTCATAGATTTTTTTTAAAAAATTTTAGTGAAAATTTCAATTAACGTAACTACGCCCTTCTTTTTGAAGGCTGCGTGGAAAGTAATTCAATAATCCTGAGATTAACAAAGCACTTAGATCAACTCTCTTGAAATTCTAGATAACTAGAATACGCTGCAGGAAAAATTGTTAGTATTTGCCGTATAAACAACCATTCTACTGGGATGGGTTGGATCACATTCAGGATTTTAATCTAGCCAACCACTGTGTGATTTAATCTAGCCAACCACTGTGTGAAATCCTCTGCAAGATACACCACACCATTCTTCACGAAATCCATAGAATTATTTTCAGTCTTTTTTGAAGTCAGTTTTTACAGTCACTTTTCATTAGAAGAGTCCCTTCCAGTTATATTTTTTGTTCTTTCACCTTGAAGTACGTTGTTCTTCGCAGCTCAATGTTACATTATTCATTGAGGATATAAAACCTAATTATTCCTATCTTATCTTTTGTTTTCACAAGAATCATGATTAACGATGAAATATTCAATGAATTAACAAAGTAAACAGTCTCCATGCAAATATATTCCAATGAAGCCATCCTCAATCCACTTTTCACTCACTCCAAGCAAGAAACTTGGCATATGTTACATTTTTGTATAGATTTCAGTAATGCAATTAATTTGATGGAACAATGACTTTTTCAATAACATAGAAACAGGTTAAAAATTAGAATTTTAATTTCACTTTGGAATGTAATCAAAATAAATCTTTACATAATTGTGCATATTTATTGTGAAGGACTTAGATGGTTTGCCGTAGACGGTAATAATATTTATTCAATGTAAAGTACGCAACAATGGCTGAAACCATTTTCCTTTGTGGTGAAATATTCGCAAAATAAATGCCAAGGAAGCCGGAATATTTGAAGTTCATTTTCATGAAATCATTTTGAAATGAATTCCAGAGCTTTTTGTATTAGTAATGGAAGCCAAATTAAAATTTGGTGTTATTGAGTTACTTCTATGCTATTAAACACATATTTCAAGCATTTGCATTTATAAAATAAAATTTATTTTGATTGAGAGCCGAATGATATGTTGTCTGTGTCAACAGAAATTGTACGGATCAATTTTCAATAGTAATGACGTCAACTGAATAGCTTAAATGAACAACAGGAGAGAAGAGAAGAATAGTTTAAAAAAAAAGACAAGTGTATACACTTGGCTTCCACATATGTATGAGGGCTGTATGATAAATACCCATGGGAGCCAAGAAAACGCATTCGTTTCTTTACTTATTTTGTTTATTTCTCAATAAAGTCTTCTTTCAGCTGGAAACTGTTAGGCCAGTGATATTCTTACATTTTCAAGCCATCCAAAAAACATTGCCCGTTAAACTCCGCAAAAAAGTCCTCTGCTGCTGCGATTGCTTCATCTTTTGACGTGAATCGCTTTCCGTCAAGCCATTTTTTTTATATTTGGAAACAAAAAGAAACAACATGGGGCAAAATCAGGAGAAAAGGATGGCTTAGGCAGCAATTCGTAGCGTAATTCGACTAGTTTTGCTGTGGCGATTGCAGATGAGGTCATTTTTCCTCAATTCAGCATCTAATCGATCGGATAAATTCATATAGTACTGCACCGTGATTGTGCTTTCCCTTTTCAAATAGTCGGTGAAGATTAATGCCTCACAAAAGTCAAAAACAGTGGCCATGACTTTTCCAGCCAACGGAAACGTTGCCATCTCCCTTGGAGCCGGTTTGCCGGCTGAAGTCCACAGATTCGAATGTTTTTTCATTACTGGGGTATAGTGATGGATCCACGTTTCATCGACAGTTACGAAACACTTTCATCTTTCGGCTTGCGCTCTAACATATCCAAAGAGTGCTTTGAAGTTGTCATGCGGTTACATTTTTTGGTCAACTGAAAGCAACCGCGGACTTCGATAGCTTTTTCATGCCCAAATTTTTGTAAAGAATATTTTATATGCATTTAGTTGCAATGCCTACAAAGACAGCAATCACTCTAATCTTCACCCGACAATCTTCTAACCAGGCGTCATGAATTTCGTTAACCATATCCTCCGTAGTCACCTCAATCAGACCGCCTGGGCATTTTTCATCAAAAACGAATGTTTGGTTTCGGTTAAATTCATTAAACCAATATCTGATGGTAGTTATCGAAGGCGCATGGTCCTTTGATTTTCTAACAGGTCTTCCCATTCAAACATGGTCTTTCTCCATGGTTGGAAACAAACACGAACTCGATTAATCTGTCTAAACTTTTGACAATCATCGTTTGAAAGATGACGTTCAATGACGTCATACACATCTTGCGTCAGTGGTGCCATCAGTCGCTCAACACGAGAACTTGCCATACTGTCTACGTAAATTTCTTCTACTGCTCTTCAAGGTGTGACATATACTTTCCTAAAATATATTTGCATTCATTATCGAGGCGCTCATGTTGTTTCCGTTTTGTGTCGGTTACAAGATTGCTTATTATTGCTATGTGATAGATGTAATATCTTTGATAATGCTATTTGTGAACCATTCTTAATTCTAGTACAAAAGTGTACAGAAGTAATAATTGTATTTTGTTTTCTTTAGTCTTTATGACTTTGGTACAGTATTTGTACTTAAACTAAAATAGAACAGAACGTTGCAGGTGGGTTAAGCTTGTATCTACATTTTTTTTGCAAAGTGCATGTAGGCAAAATTAAATACCATTAAAACTAATATTTCGCATAATGCTACCATCAAAACAATATGTTGATTAAGTATAGCTGCGTTAGAAATTAATTAAATATTGTAGTGCAACCAAGAGAAAGTTGATACTTGCTCAATTTAATGAAAAAATTATTGTCCCATAAACATACCATTACTACTTCCTTCAAAGAATTTTGAATGAACAATGAAAAAATAGCAAAATTGATGTCGCACTAAATCATCTGTGGGCCGAAGCCAAGATTGTATAAGTCTAATGTTAATCAAAAATAAAATGCCTACAATGTCGAAGCAAAAAATTCACTAATACTTCTGGTTCAGTATTTCAATTTTCAAATAAATCCTTCGTTTTTCGCGAGAATGAGAAAAACAATTGGACCCCACTCCAAAATAAAACATATCAAAACCTGATGTTTTAAATTAATCAGAATTTTGTTGTTGTAAAGTCAACCTACACCAAAGTGTTCAAATATTTATTAAGTGCTTAGCGACGGAAAATTCTTTAATTTTTTCATTGTAAGTATTCAACTTCAAACACAAAAAAATCCTTTTCCAAATTAGCTGTGCATGATATGGGATCCTCTCAATGTCTGATATTAATTAATGTTTTTCGAATAATGGAAGTAGGGACTGATATTTGCTTTCCATTATCATCGCTTCCACTCAAGTGGAAACAATATCATCGGCGAAGGACTTGACGCTTGAGTTCTTTACAAACATTGTACCTACGATGCGTGCTTGACATCCATTCCTGCTTTGTCCTCCACATAGAAAAACATTCGAACCGTTAACGTTTATTTCCTGAACATAATCACATACTATGTGAATGTGAATGTTGAAACGAATAAATTCGAAAATCATTGAAGGTTGTTAAGGACTTAAAGTAAGTGGAAATATAGATGCAAAATTAAAGCTTACCTTTGACGATTGCGAATATCTGCTCGGTGCTCGAACATCATAACAGCAAATGGTCCATCTGGCGGTCTAAGCTCCTGCGAAGTCCTTATGTAAAGATAGGCCAAAATTGTGGTCGGTGCACAATACCTGGAAAAAAGATTTTGTAATTCCAATTAATGTTTCTTCCGTTTCCTATGAAAACAATTTTGAATGTTGAAAAGTCAGAGAAAAATCAAAGGATTAAAGTCTTGGGTGGAATGTAAAAGCGCGCCCATACCTGAAAGTTGAAATATTTAAAATGAGCTCATGGGATCGTAAAATAATCAGACTGGGCAATCAATTAACTTATTTAATCAGTAAATCTTGAAAAGCAGTTGAAAGAAAAGCAAATTTTGAAGAAGAAAATATCATCAAGGTTACTGCAGGAAATTTTTTGATTATTGTTCCTTCCTTCAGGATTGCATTGCACCTCACAAATATAGCGTGTGTAAGTGATTTTTAAAGTAAATTACAAAAGATTAATAAATGAATTAAGTAATAATCAGCACAGATTGAATTAAATATTTGAATAAGTTAAATTGTATATTTGTGAACAAACAAACAAAACATTCAAGTTGCTTGTGCACAACTATGGGTAATAATTTCATTTACATTTATAACAGTAGTAATTATTATTTACATTTGGTTATGAGACCCCAAGAAAGAGGTTTAACAACAGAAGATATATAGCGGATTTTAAGCTTCAATAAGGGTGTTTCTACTGATGAAAAAAGTGGCGATAAAATGGAAGATGTTTCTGCTGTGCTGAAGCAGAATTCGGAAAGGATCATAGAATGAGAAGAAAATATAGAGATCGGCCTTCTTGAAAATTTAATTAAGGAGCAATATGAACAGGAACCTTGCAGTGCTGTTGAAACTAACTTACAAAAAATTGATTCAAAGACACTTAAATGGAGATCCAGGTCATTTGAAGCATTAGAAAGTATTTGGAAAGAATAGTTCAAATTGCAAGTTGATGATGTTATAACGCGTGGAATATTTTTCAATTTTTTTTTGATATTCGAGCTGTTTATTTGATAAAAGATCAAACTAATTCGTATGCACTACAACTTTTATATACTGTAGAGAAAATAAGGCCATATTTTGGCGCCCTATTATACTTAGGTGTTTTCAAATTGCACCAATTGAATATGGCACGGACTGAAAATATAAAGCTCATCACTATTACAATCTCAATATCTCGCGGAAGTTTTGAAAAAATTGAACCAACCTTACATTTTAATGACAATAGCAAACTTTTGGTTACAGGTCCATCTAAACCTCACAAATGGGAGTTGAAAATGTTTACGCGTGCTGGAACATTCGGAATTGTATATGGTACAGTCAAAGCGTCGTGATTTGGACGTAAGCCATGCATTTTCAAAAGGCAGGAATTTTTTTATTGGAATGCATGGGGAATGGTATATTTAGCTTAAGTTCAATTTCCTGGGGTCACCGATGATGGCGTTTGGGCTCCATCTTGAAAACAAAAGAAAGGGGGCACCCTCATATCTCCCAAACCATGGCTTGCACAAGAAAGTTGTGTATAATAAACTTGCGTAGAATATAATTTTTAACAAATCGTCAATACATCACTTTTACGTGGTGTCAATAATAAAAAAGATACAATCCAAAAACCATACCCAAAACAGAAGGAAAAACTTTCGGGCGCCACAACTTTTTTAATTTCACGTTTAACGCGAAACACTTTCATATATTTTTCTAAGATAATTTTGTCATAAATCGTTTACGGTATTGATTGTTTCAATCACTGTAGATTAACGGGAGTTATTCCATCCCAAAGGGGAGAAAGTCGCGTGAAAAACCCGTTTTTAGGCCAAGTGATCGGCTTTTGATGGCAAACTCCCCATTGCAAAACTTACGGAGCATTTTAGTGGGCAGAAATTTTTTAATTGTAATGAGTAGTGTGCCTTTATGTAAGCTTAAATTTAAGTTTCTGTGGTCGCAGCTCCAATCCCCTTGGCGCCATTTTGAGAACAAAAAAAAGTGGAACGGCCCCATATCTTGGAAAGCACCGCTCCCACAAAAACATTGAATATGACAAAATTGTGTAAAATTCAATTTGCAGTAAGTTGTGGATATATAATTTTCATGTGCTGTGAATATTAAAAAAGTTACGCGCCAAAAACGACGTTCAAAAGGGGGGATCATTTTTCGCGCGCCACAATTTCTTTGTTTCCCATATTTCCGCGAAATTCGTCCGAAAATAACTTTTAGGCAGTTTTACTACCAAACGTTTGCGGTATTGCTTGTTTCGATCACTGTACTATGTCGGAAATTATTGCGTCTCGAAGGGGAAGAAGTCAAAGGAAAAAGCATTTTAATACCTGTTTATCTGGTCCTATAATATGATTTCACGCTTGGGATTGAAAATATCAGTAGTCATCCCAAATACAAGAACTTAGTTAGAATTAGTGTTAGTGCTAGAGAGTCTTATCATCGCGTTGAAAGAAGGGGACGTAGTTGCAACAGGAAATGTACGTAAAAACCGAATAAGTAATGGAAGTGTAGAATAATTTAGCTTTCAAATCGAAAAGGAGGAAATTTGATTCAAAATTCACGTATTTCTTGTATAAACGTTTCTAGACATCAGCGGAAAAGCTGTAGTGAATACATACTTAAAACTCAATTCCACTTTTCAAATTCCTGTGAATTAGACTCAACAGGGATTGTCATGCTACGATTTCAGGTGAAAAGGAGCGACAATTGTTTTGATAAGGGAAGCAATGAAACCAAGCGTGTGCATTCAATCCTCATGACGATAATAATTTCATAATTTTAATATTATTATCGATACAAAAAAAAATAATAATGAAGAAAATTCACGTCTTGATATCGCTAGAATTAATTAAAAATTTTGATAAATTGCCCAGAGATATATTTAATTTAATTTGATTGATTAGAATGAAACTTTTCACATTTATTCAGCACCTGTGAGAGTATGATAATAATTTTATGATCATCAAATTTTTTTGCTGTGGTGTTACTACCAGGCTGAATGTTATGTCTGCATTTATTATATATTTTCTCGCCTTTAGTAAATCATCGGTTGTAGGATGTAACTCTATTAGTTTTTAAAAAATGATCTACTTCAAAGGTTTATGCTCATTTTATTTCCTATGTGAAAGATTTCAAAAAGAGGGTAAAATACATGTGATTTTTAAAAAACAATTGAAAGCGAATATTTGCTTGAATTTCAAAATGCATTTCAATTGATCATGAAAATGTTTTGGATTACTTTGAATGGATGCTCTTTTTTTCATCGCAATAGAAATAGCTCTTGTATTTTTTTACTAGAGTTTCAAATGCGTTAATTTTGTATTCATTCTCTGACAATAAACTTAAAATTTTACAACATTATCAAACTCGAACTATAGTAATTACATAATTTTAAATAATTGATAAAAGTTTCTCTCTCAAAACTAAGCAATTCTGTGATAGTTGTAATGAAATAAAGCAAAACTATCCACTTCCTTCCGTATCCAATGAAATATTTGTTGCATCATCAAGTTTTGAACGTAAGTGAATATAAAATTATGATTGTTCCAATCATCGTTTTGAACTCATAGCATGGTTATATAAAAAAAGAGAATGGTCAAGTGTACTGAAGAAGGGCACAACTGATGCTTGAAATGCGTATATACAAAAATAAAATAATAAATATCCCGTCTACGGAATCACAACATTTTTGTTTTTTATCTACTATAATTATTTAGTTTAGTAGTCATTTTCATTGATATCACATGCCACAAGGCCACATGGTATTTCACCCAAGATACTCATAATATCCATTATTTCATGAAATCAAATATTTTAAAGGCACCATCAAATGTAATATTGTTCGCTCATTTATTGACAAGTTTTCGCCCTTCCATTACAAACACTTTTCCGGTTAATGCTCCTGCGAGCTGAACTTTATACATCATTTCGCTTGATACGAAATACTTTTTTAGCATAATCAAGTACCCTTGCGATTAAAATTCGCCTACGATGTCCTTAAATTTAATTGAAGGAGCAGATGGCAACAAGCTTGCTTGTGAAACAGCTTTAAACTAACAGACAGTTTGGATAAGTAGTAGAGTGCAAAACAATCCTTTAAGAATATCAAATTTAATTTTAAGAAACAATGATGATGGTGCAAGGAATGATCTATGCAAACCTGATGGCTGGTATCTTATTGCAATAATTATCATCCATTTTAGTAGCCGTGCTATCGGCTCCATAATTACATACATACAGTTTAAGCTCATTACAATGTCATATGAGTGCATTCTATCGGAATAAGATAAGTCTTAATACAGTTAAGATGATAAAGTTCAGTGGAAAATTCAAAAACTAAAAATATTATCATCTGAACTGAGTTTTAACAAGCAGAACTGTAAAATATTATTCAAGGAAAAAAATATTTCGTAGATAACATTCAGCTTGGCAACATTCTCGACAGTTTATAATCATTAAGCTTACTTAAAAGTTCATTACTTTGTGCGCTCATCAAAATGAACTTCACCATCGGACCCGGGATCGTCTACCATTTCATCATTATCTCTGAAACACCTATCCTCTAAGTTGACTCTTACATTATCGACTTTGTATCTTGGATACAAAAGTACATAGAATACTTGTTCGAAATTGAAAAGCGATGCATTACAAACTTTTAGAAGGAGATTCGATTTCAACAGCATCAATTTTCTGTTTGCCCTACGACAAATAGTCGTTAGTTTTCTTCTGAGTAGAAAATGTTTCCTGATTTTGTTAATATCTGGTATCCTTTCTGATAAAGTTTTGTAATTGAAAGAACATGTGATTTTGGAGAGTTCGCATTCCCACATTGAAAGCTTAGAGTTTAGTTTAAAATAGGATAATACATTATTTAAGTAATAATTAAGTATGATTCAAAGAAACAGTTAAAAGCATACTTCGACGAATGTTACATGGATATATGAAAATAGTTTAATATATACACATTCCAGTAGGCGAAATTCGCAGGAATGTCCCACTTGAAATTTAGCCCTCGAAATGACATGAGGTTGCGGGTATGCAGAAAAGCCTTTCGTTATTTTCGAGAGTTTTATGCATTTCCAAATACAAAACATAGCAAGCCGTAGAGTGCAAATCTTGAAATCAACATGAACAACTTCTCAGTAATTTCCAGTTATATATTCAAAATAGAAATAATATCCATAATCTTAATATGAATAACGGCCAAAAGTCATAAATGGAAGTGGAATAAGGTAGTAGTAGTAGTAAGTCAAAAATGTAAACTAATCACAAATATTTTCTGCAATTTGAAAGCTATCATGATTTATCGTTTGATGAGATTTCTAAGAAGCATCTCATCTTTCAATGTATTGATTTCAATGCAAATAAGATAGTATTTTCTTTATATTTTTCAAAACAAAAAAGAAATTTATATGTTTTTACAGAATTCAAAAATGGTTTTCCTAGATTTTATGAAAATCCTGTCGTATCCTATCCTTTCTTCAAAACGTAATCATACTTCGATTGGAACTACAACTATATCATCACAAGAAGTAAAATAAGGTAAAATTATTCGAATCAACCCCCTTGTTCATTAAAAATACAAATTGTTATTTTTTAAATTGAATATGTTTTGCAAAAAGCAAAAAAGTTTTAATTGATAAGAACTCTCTATTCACAGCATCTGTTTTTTAAAAGCGTTGATTCCTAGCAGTGGAAATCAATGCCAATTTTTTTAACTCGACTTTTTAACTTTTAAGGAAAGTTCTTGTAATCGTGCCTAAAATTCGAATAGTAATAATTAACATATCTTTACGTTTTACGGTCTAAAATTTAATTTAGTGTTTTTAGAAAGAAGCCTGTATGTGTATATACGTACGTACGTGCGGATTTTTTTCTTCTGACGACAGCTTTCGAAACAAAAATCGTAACGACATCGTTCAGGTCTGATTCAAAACGTATTAACATTTGTATGATTCTATCAAATTTTCAATACATTTTATCTAATGAATTAATTGAATGAAAAAAGTGTAAAAAATTATGTTTTTCTTTCAATAAAGAAAATTCTTTCCGACTAATTTTCACTTCAAGCAATCACTGTTTATAAAAACCACATGCTTATAAAAGTCATTATCGAAAAGGTTATTAATAGTTTTTTCAATGATTCCTGAAGAAATGTATATGAAAAGAATGATAGTTAATAATATGTATAGTCGCTAGAAATATGAGTTGATACGAACACTACTAATTATTTCCGCTTATTATAGTAGCATTTTTGTGGTGTTAATCAAAGCGTATTGAAATTTTTACTATTTTAGCATATTTTTAATAAGTGTAATATAACCGTTTTTTATTTGAATTGAAAAATTGCTTAGAATTTAAAATAAATTCAGAATTTTTTCAATGAAATTTGCACTTGTCTCAATCAATTCTTAGGAAGGATAGCTGTTTCAAAGGTTTCTTATTAGACAAAATATCATTGCTTTTTCTTGATCACTGCAAAATTCATACAACAGCAATAAACAATTAATATTTAAAATAAATAAGTGATTGATATGAATATTACCTAATTTTATTTTCTCTTATGACGCTGATTGTGGTATTGCTCGATTCGTATGATTCGATGCAACATTCACTTAATTCAGCGCAGACATTTTTAATTTAAAAACAGAGCTACAAAAAAATTTGATTATGCTCCCAAAAGAAACTTTTTGTCTAATTTGCTAGGCTGCCAATAAATTCTTTATAAAATCACAAGTTTTAAAGAGTTTCCATCAAGTGAAAAATCAAGTCCTTATATTATCCAAAAAACTTAAATGGCAATGCGTACCTATAGTGAGAGCGCCCATTAATTATGTAAGAATAGTTTGTCAAATTTTTGAGTTCGTTTACTGTAGGGGTTTGTCACATTTCAGTTATTTCTTCCTATATCTTACGTAAGACTTTATATGCTCCTATATAATCAGATATGGAATTTTTACTGCATATTTCATGTTGTTTGAAAATGTGGCAAAATAGTACAAAAAAATGGCAAAATAGTACAAATTTAATGTCTAGGCTGCTCTTGTGGAAATTTTAGATACAATTGCCAAAAAGGATCATCGCGTGAGACAAACTAGCTAGTCCAGTCAAATGGGAGTTTGACCGTACACGTTGGGATACTTTTCTAAGATAATTTTGTCACAAATCGTTTGCGGTATTGATTGTTGCAATCACTGCAGATTAACGGAAGTTTTTCCATCCCAAAGGGGAGAAAGTCGCGTGAAAACCCCGTTTTGATGCCAAATAATCGGCTTTTGATGGCGAACCCCCGTAGCGAAACTCGCAGAGCATTTTGGAAGGCAGCCGGATTTTTGGCGCAATGTGTAGTATGTCTTACTGTGAGCTTAAATTCAAGTTTCTGGGGTCGCAGCCCCAATCCTCTGGGCTCCATATTGGGAACAAAAAAAGTTGGACACCCTCATATCTCCGAAACCGTAGCTCCCACAAGAAAGTTCTGTATGGAAAACTTGCGTAGAATGCAGGACCAGATAAACAGGTGTTAAAATGCTTTTTTTCTATGACTTGTCCCCCTTCGAAACACAATAACTCCCGACATTGTACAGTCTTAAATTGCCTTGCCTTAAATTTATTTCCAACGTGTTTTGCGCTAAACGTGAAATTGAAAAAGTTGTAACGCTTAAAAGATGGTCCCCCCTTTTTGGATGTCGTTTTGGTCTTGTAACTCTTTTATTGTTAAAACCACATAAAAGTGATGTATGACCGACTTGCTGCAAATTAACAAATAACCACGGGATCGCGGATCAGCGAGTCATTTTCGTCGAAAAGCATATTTTGGATATTTTTTTTGAGCAAATTAGATCTTTTCACACAATAATGCAAAAAATACTTTGAAAATCAAAAAAAACACAGTCAAAACATACAAAATTCACCCTGGGCGCAGTTTTACATATTTTGAGCTAAAACTTTGACAATCTTCTTGGCTTTACATACAAAACATGTGAGTAAATTTTCAGCAAAATCAAAAGGGATCAAGTTCCGAAATTGTCCCACTTGACATGGAATCGCTCTTATATACTCTGAACCACAAACTGTACCATATGTACGAGGATAAGTTGGAAGACAATAACAGCATAACATTTAGTCCTACCAAAGTAGAGCAGCACTCTATTGGTGATAAATTAAAGAACTACAAGCTTAAACTATAAGAAAGTTAATGCAGCACTGTTACTTATTGGACAATGCTAATCATAATGATATTCATTGTTCATTGTCTACATACAGAACTTCTAATCCTTTTTCCGTTTGTATGTCCGTTTGTTACCACAGTTGGCTGCATATATTATTGGGAAGTTCCTCGTGCCAACTTCAACGGTAGCACATCAAGGATTGTTCCTTTTTTTAGTAACTATTGATGTAATCTCTGGAAATTTTCTACCCTGTAGTCAAATATTTCTAATTATGCAAAATTCGAGCCAATTATTTCTTATACTCGTTAGCTCCAAATCTCTCATTTATATTAAAATAAAGTTTTGTCACGCGAAAAACTCTATGAGTCCTATGAGTCCATCATGACGTTCGAGTCACGGTATAAATACAAGCATAGCGAGGAGGAGGCGTACACAAAAACAAGTGTCACTACTTACGTTTAACTTCAGATTCATTGGTCACGACATTCGAATCACTGATTCGAATGCAAGCAAACCAGAGTTGACAAGCAAAACGAGTAGGGAGCGGAGTCCATCAGTTTCAAATAAAAAAATAGAACAAGTTTTTTCATTATCTTCAATGAATTTACCTTACTTTCTACACTGCGCAACACATATAAAATGTATATAGTCTATATTCTTTTCAATAGTAAGATATTCCAATTTCTCAAAAATAAATTATTCAGCAAAAACCAATAAGTCTTATGAAAATACGTGATAAAATGTTTCGACACATAAACTTTACATGTCCATCGCATCTATTTGACTTGAAAGATACCTTTCACCGTACAGAAAAACCTCACATTCCTACCAGGACGATCGAAAGATATCTGCCTATCATTCGAATGTCGTTCCTGGAAATAATGACAACAATAAAGAGAATTGAATGTATGAAAATTGCATTGATTAAGGGATCACGTTCTTAAGCTTCTCATTAGTCCTCACAAAGTTGTAAGGAATTGTACAGAAATAGCAGTCAGACGAAATCAGTATTGTGCACACTGCCAGTGGGTCTATGCCTGTGCTTCTATTTAAATGGCAATATTTTATATATCTTGAGAAATAATTGCATATCTGGAAATGAAGTTTCGTACTTACATTATTACGAATAACCCTCGCATGTACTCCTGCATATCATCGATTAAATTCACGAAGCACAGCCCAACTCCGTTAAGTCCAGATACGTAGCTCTGAAATGAGTGTTAAAAAAATCAATAAGTCTTCTTGTCAATGTACATTAGATACAATAAATAGGCATGTGTCGTTTCTTTTGGCCAGTAAATAAATTATATTACATTCAAGGACATAAATAATGAATGCTGCGACATAACATTGAAATATTTAATCCTTTTTCTAGTTTGATGGCACGATACAAAGTGTTTTAACGACTTCAGTTTTCGAGACCTGCGACATTATTGATTTCATTATAACCTTGAACCTGGACTATCAAATGGTTAGACACGATTTCGGAATCCAAGTATTCAGGATAGTTGACACTTCGGAAAATCGTGTTTTAATTTTCCCAATTAAATAGAAAACTTTCCTTCGATGAATTCAAAATGGGAAACGATCAATCTTATCAGAGTTTTATTCTACATATTTGAAACCTGTAAGTGGTAAATTACCTGGCTGTGCGTGAGTTCAAAACATAAGTTCTGGAATTGAAACAATTTTGCAACATAGTTTCTAGATCTGACAAAAGATAGCATTAACAACTGTTATTTCATAATAATTCAGATAGATTTGTGCTTGTTAGTTTCAAGGCGGAAGGGACAAAATTGATTGCAGCTATGATATATTGAAGGACACCAAATTAATATTAAAATAATAACTGAACAGAACACTTAAAAATAAATGAAAACTATTTAGTTGACATTGTTCTCTTCATAACGCTTGGCGTGTATGTTACGTACAATTTTAACCTCAGAACCACGACTGAGCATGAAGTGGGTTAACTCAAGCAGTGATCTCCGGTTAAGAAATGTGGGGTAACTTTGCAATTTTGATATCAGAAAATCTTTCAAAATGAAGTCTCTTCCTCAAATCCGCTCTTTTCCTCATATTCAAGTCCACCATCAAAGAAAATGCTGAGTTAACTTGTCCATCACACAATGCCAATTGTCCACTTTCTGTCGGCGTTCCTGCCGTGAAAAAGAAAAATATTGTCCAACACCCGAGTCTTGCTAGCACCAGAAAACCTTCTGTATCTATTCCTTCTCGTCCACTTGCTGCTTCCATTTTGCAGACAAATTTCATTACCACAGAATCGAGAGTGAGACGGGACTTTATGATAACAGTGTTTAAACACTAGGAAGAAAATGAAATGCATCCACGATCGCTCGCACCAGGGACCCGGTCGTTGAAAATTGATAGTGTGAGCTCAGATGTTGGCAATTCACACATTGAGAGTTGTGCGCCGTGAAACGATGCTGCCGTCGTTGGCTGTAAGCTTAACGCATGTACCACCATGATGCGTCTTACTCTCTTGTCGATCCAATTATCATGATGATATAATTTCAATAACATAATTCAAATTTCAACTCTACGAGCCTCAGTCGAGTGGTTTATAAGTAGTCAAAAGAAGTCGCCAATGGTGCGTAGTTATTCTTCGTGGTGGTTTGGATAATTTTTCTTAGCCTTGAGTAATTTTCGCTTGAACAATTTTCAGCTTGACTAATTTTCACCTTGTGTAATTTTCGTCTTGAATGAAAGTTATTTATGGCCACTTTTCTCCTTTTTTATCTATACTGCCACGGTGAATGGTGAAACAATAGTTTAAAATATTGCATAATCTTAGACATTGCATCACACATTCATAATATTTGTAACAGTATTTCATGTTCACCGAAAAACGACCTTGTTCATGAGTTTTTGGAAATATAGACATAATCCACATAAAATCTTAAACGGAAAATTGAGGTGGTACCATTCAGCAAAACTACTAAAAGGAATCAAATTATAAACCTTGCTGCACATAAAATCAACATGAAAAGTGAATTTACAGCGTTGTTTGCCACACTCTCAATCCTTCGACGTCACGAATGAAAACTAACTGCCACGTCTTTCGTTTTATTCAATGTATCTACCCTCATTTTCATTCATTTTGTTTTTCATGTAAATGGACGGTAATAAATTCAAAAACATATATACTTAAAGATGTTCGCCTAAAAAGCTTTCCAACGAGTATCTAATGGCTTTCTTGATCAGATTAACGTATTTATCATTCCTGGTAAATGTAAGATAATTTTTCTAAAGCCACTCATACGAATGACCGCAAAATATATTCGTTTTATTTTATTACCTCGTTTAGCGGAAACCATTTTGGAAGAAATCAAATATGTAGGTACGTTGCAGGTTTCTATGATTTTACTTAGGCAAGTTAAGGCCAAATAGATATGGCGGCGCCTCGATTTCACTTAAAATGATTACGATGAATTTCGCTATCTAGTCAATTTATCACTGTCTTTTTTCGTATGAAAGAAACACCCGCTAGTTTCGTCTCAAAGTTTGGTCGATGATTCCTTCCGGAAAGAATATGAAGTTTTTTTATGGTTTTCACGTGATATATTAGTCACACTGAAATTTATCTTTGTCCAAGAAATTCCATTTAATAGTCGGATTTTGATGCATCGTTCTAAAAAAAATTATTTTTTTTGGACTTTGTCAGAATTTGTAAAATATGTATTTCATGAACAATGGTGGCATGGAAAACATGATCAATATATTTCTAATACAAAAATACCTTTTCAATCCAGGCTTTTCTAAGCTACAGGTGTCCCGTTGACAATCGAAAAGGATTTTTTCACCTTGAGGGCAGGGAAAGTTTGTATAGCTTGAATATTTTGTACTTCGAATTCGAACTACTTTTAAGAGAGCGAGAGATTATGGCATTAATTCATAACCATGATAAATGTTTTCTAGTGTGCTTTTTTGTAAATGATGGTTATACTGTCAAAGATTTTAAATAAATTGTGACATATCATGAAGTAATACAATTACTATAAATAACAAGCCGCGAGGTGCGACCCTTGAGGACCACACGGTCAACTTCCCAGTAATATTTACATAAATATTGAAAATACTAAACAAAATAATAATTATGAAAATAATACTTCTTTAAATAATAATAATGTACCTCTCATAACAGTAACTGGAATGACTTAATATTAATCGTTTCATCTACGGGAGCGTCAATTTATTACGTAAGGTTTTTGGTCGATGGGGACAGATTGATTTAATTGAATATTCACCCGGATCAATGGGGGGGGGGGTATCTACGTTATTTGTTATTTTCATATTGATGAAAGCTTTTTTTATAGCATATGATCTAGAAAAGTATTGACTACGAAACATTTTACCACTCAAAGCGTTCATTGCCACAAATGCATATTTGATTAATTTTTTTGATTTTCAAAATTTAAGCAGTTTTGATATAAAAATTAAAACACGGTGCTATGAAGACTATTAAAAATCTGCAAATATTAATAAACTGTGATTGGCTTAACAACAATGTCTTCAGAATAAGAGTAGTCGGGTGAAATCATTCATATGAACACTTTTTCCATGGCGACTTTGAATGATTTTTTATTTTTAATTTAATTTTTTAGACATAATAAAAAAAGGTTTTGCTGGTTTGTCTCCAAAAATTGATAAGGATTTATAAATTTTATAAACATTTATTTCCGTGTTGTGCAAATCTGGTTAACAAATTTATTTTTTATGAAAAAATCCTAAATTTTTGCATTTTTTTTTTGTTAAATTAAAAAACGCCTTCAACGATTTTTTTAAATAGAAAAACATTACAAAAATTTTAATACACGTCGATTGACACCTAAGTGATGCAAATATTATATTTGGTTCGTGAGATATAGTGAATGGCAGAAATGACCTTGAAATCATGATGCTTTTTAATGATTTTTGATTTTTAATTTAATTTTTTTTTTGGATCATGAGAGAAAGTTTTGTTTGTATTTGCACAAACACTGTTTGGAGTATATAAATTTTATAAACATTGATTACTGTGTTTCGAAAATCAGGTTAAAAATTTACTGTTTCTGAAAAAACCTATTTTTTGCATTTTTTTTCAAAAAAATTAAAAAACTCTTCCATGAATGTTTTTAAAAACTTGATGAAATCACATAAATGTTAGTACGCGTCGATTGACACCTTAATGAGGAAAATCGCATGTTTAGTTCGGGAGATATAACGCATGACAGAAATGACCTTCAAACGGGCAAAACAGCAAACTCCCCCGACCGAAGTTTCCCAAAAACTAATCAGCTCTTAAGATTGCAAAGACGCTTTGATTGACACCTTAAAGAAGTCGATAGGACTTTGTTTACGTGAGTTATGCTCGTAGAAAAAACTGTCCACAAACGCACATACGTACGTACGGACGTACGTACATACACACACACACACACACACACACACACACACACACACACACACACACACATACATACTTCTTTCTAAAAACACTTAAAATATACTCGTAAGACCTCAAAACGTAAAGAAATGTTGAAAATTCAATTTCGATTTTCGAGGTGATTACAAGAACTTCCCATATACTGAGAAGTTAACAAACCATTTTCATGTGGTGTAACATGTCCAAAATCATGAGATGGCAGGGTAATATGGCCTGGTGCATTTACCACTAAAACAATTTGTTTGCTCCACAAAATTCTATACGATACAGCTTATTTTTTATAACAGCTATGGTCCTTAAGGTGAAAACAATCAACCGCAATGTATTCGATACATTAGCTTGCCATGAAAAACTCGTGAATAAATTCGATGTTTGCATTTTCCTCCGCTACAATCCACATAATTAAAAATGCTATTCACCCTATGCTATGTTATTACCAACTCACCTGCATTTAATCAAAAATACAGATTGGTGCAAAATTTTGGCATGGGATTTCGTACCATAAAATTCTCCGGTGGTATCGTCAGAAAGCGCCCATTGTCGTTCATGCTGAAATCCTTGCAAAACTTTTTGTTTGTCCTGTCGATTTTGTTCATCGTCTTTTTTCTGGTCCTTTTGTTTTTCTTGTATTCGTTACTATTGTTTTTTTTCTTTATTGGCTCTTCAAGATGTAATTTGAAGGGTAATCCAATCAGCAATGTTTGTTTGCAAGATTAAATTTCCTGGTTACTCGTTTTTAGCATAAATTTTTGGAATTCGCGAGTTGGAAATTTGTTGAGTTAGGAACAGCAGAAGTAGAGGGGTTCTTAGGAAGCGTTTTGACTTTTACAAAAAATATGTGTTTTTGTGCTAATATGTTCAAGCAGCTTGCAGCTTGATACAAGACTAGTTGTTGTGCCAGTGTCCCGCTGTTTCAACACCAATTAGACTTTGGCCAATGGATGAAATCATGATCCTGGAATATGCATGAAATGCACTAAGAACAATTGGATCAGTTGCGGTCAGTGAATATGGTTCCATGATAGCACAACGTTGTGTTTCTGAGCCAGCACCGGATTTCATCCGACACGTATTTTAAATGCCTTATATAAGAGCTGGATTTTATAGCTCAACAGCATTATTTGCTCGAACAAGGCGAGTAACAGCTTTATTTCAAATGTGGTCATCAAAAAGCAGAGATATTGGAGATTCTGAGTTGGCTTTACAGGATCAATGAAATGCCGAAGCTATTTTGTGAATAACTCCTTCAGTATCTATTCAAAAAGATGAGCTTCATGTATTGTCCATGGAGGAACTACTTTCATGAAAGGAGGGTGACATGAAACCCTTGCAAATGAGGATGCTATTGTCTGGCAAAACGATAGCTCTAAATAGTGATGTCATAAATCTTCTAACCAGCCTTTTTCTAAACTTTCGTTCCAAGTTGCAAAATTTGTGTGAGATATCATTTTCAACGTAGGTTGGTATGCTAAATGTATAATGTTCTTCCTTTCAAATCCAAACAAATTAGCTTACATCGGAAAAACGTAATCCACAAGTAGCTCCTCAGTTTAGAAGGTAAAGAAGGCTTCTTTTCACTTTTTGGCCTTATCACTAGATCAGATGGAAAGTTCGTCTTTGCTAATAAACACCTAAGTTGGTTGGTTGTTTGAATTGGCTGCCCTCTTCTCTCAAAACGTGACCATGAACGATCCATTGTGATTCTACCGAAGATAAGGACGGCACTAAAGCCTAGCTTGGGGATGCTGAGAACCATTTCAATTTTCTTATGAAGCTATCCAGGAAACGGGAGCCTTGAATTTGCATTCGTCTTTTGGATAATGCTAGCCTTCAACATCGACGAATGTCTAACCTTAACTTAATGTATCACGACTCATGCTCATTGCTTGGTGCGTTTGGGGCTCCGTGCGAGTCAAGTTCGCCTGCTTGTTCTACAAGAAGTTAAACTCTGTTTGCAGCTTCTGTATAGTGCTGCTTAAATCCAGTGGCGGCTCTACCTTTGGGGCTATTGATGAGCCTATATTAGTGCAAATGTAATAGAAAATCATTATATATACCAACATAGTTTACGTTCACATAGTCTCCTTGCCACACATTGTAGAACAATTTGTTTTTCTCTTCAACTCGCTTCGTTGTGCCTGCAGAGTAAAATTCAAACTTATTTTCTCTTTGACAATTTTCCACCTTTACTATGAGGAACGGGCTACATGGGATAAGCCCCGAAGAAGAGTATTTCGATTTGAAGGGCTGCGTGAATTCTATGCTGAAGCGGCGGGAGTGTGCGTGTTTGAAATAACATGTGTATACATCGTGGACGGGCTAATCATATGCAGCCCGTTCAGTGCTTCGACAACGTTTAGTCTTGGCATGGGCTGGATAATACTTTTGAGCAGGCGTGAGCAACATTTTTTTTCGACGAGCCGAAGGGGGTGCAGGTGATGGTTGTTAATGCAAAAGTAGTCTCATCAGTGTAGTGCATGGTATTAGTACTTAGTGTGCCTTCGTAGTGTTTGTAGTGTTTAGTATTTTTTAAAGTTTTGTAATGCTTAAAGCTTGTTCCAGAAAAGGGTTCTTCAGGTTATGGTATTTATAATTTTGATTAAATAAATAATTAACAAGATTTTCCTTGCATGTGTTAAAACTTGCTGGAAGTTTGAATTTCAATTTTAGTAAAAACTCTTCGGTATTTTCAAAATATGAATTCGGTAGAATATTAATTTCCAATCCGTTTTGCTCGCGTTCTTTTGAAGAAAAACTTGAAATTAAGCGCTTGGGATCAGCCTTCTAATTTTAAATTAGGCAGCAGCTGCGACAAAAGGCAACTTCGAAACTTTTCTACTGATTGGTTCAGTTAGAAACCTTGGCTTACCGCCTGTGAAGTTAGAAATTCCCTATTTTGTTTTTATTGCCTTTTGTTTAGAGGCGAAGCGACTTGGACCGATCACTGTAAATCGGTTAACGCTCCACATGTGGTACCTCTTGGGTGGAGTGGAAACTCACATAAGAACTTAGATTGGTGATAGAAAAATTCGTACCAGTAGCCCCACCATACTTAACTCCCACGAGCCGCCACTGCTTGATTCCATGCTTTGTCGAACTAGAGGGTGGTCGAGCTGAGATGTTAGTGTATATTCCCAGAACTCAATGCCAGCTCACGCTAGGATATTTGCCTTAAAATTTTGAGGTACATCACTATGCCTCGGTACCCAGTATAGAGTCCTTTCATAATGGAAGGGTATGTCTTTGTATATATATGTTGGACATTGACTGTCGGAAAAAATATTTCTATTTTATGAAGACATTTTCTGGCTTTTTATCCTCTTCACTGCCTCGTATATTGCAATGACCTCTACCTCTGACTGTGCCATAATACACAAGCCTACTCTAGTAGAACATATTTTTTTAAATCTACTGCTCTTATCTGACCCAACGCAATGAGTACGTGTGACATCAGTTGTTCATGGATAATGAAAATCAATACACCACAATCGTCCCGAATTATATAAGGAAATGGTTCGATTAACTTACCCCGAGATCCAGATAAGTAGTATAAATTGGATACGGCAACGCGATAACCATTCCTGTAAGCCATGTCGCACAGCAGCAAACAAATGCGGGCAATCTTCCTCGTAGTGGATCGCCTAGCCATCGCATCCTGTCCCACGCTATCAGCAAATGTGAAAGCATCGCCACGTGAAATGGTATGTCCTGCAACGAAATAGGAGAAACTTTTTTTTTATCAGGTCGCATTGTATTGCAGTGAGCTTGTAGAATTATCTTAATGGTTATTACAAGCGAATTCCGACGAGTGCTCTTATAAGAGATGAGAATGTAATTTCTCGAAGTTGTGAACGTGAAAAAATCCATTTAAAACGATGATAACGAATCTCAAGCACTCTCACGAATAAACAATGTTTGTTCGGGAAAGAGTACCCCACGACACAATGGTGAAGCCAAACATATGTATGCATATACACATTTCCAATCCTTTCTCTTTTGCATGGAATTTCTTAATAATAAATCATCCATAAGATTTCGTTCAGCTCCTACTCGTCAAGCTGAAATAATTTATTTATCAAAATGTGCCAAGTGATTTATCCTTTTTTGGATAAGAGACGCAACCAAGTGCTATACACGTTTGACGCATTATTTCCATTATAAATGGCTGTTGCTTTTCTTATAGTTTCTAACGAATTGATGAATGGATAGCTGCTGTTACAGCATGAAAAGCATGGAAACTTATTCAGCGGGCAGAACGATTCGGTTTTGGAGCAGACTACATGCATGCTCGGTTGTTCACTCGCCGAATCAATCATATCAACTGTTGGCATTATTTTTCCTTAGAATATCACACTGAGATGGAAAGATACCATTTCAACACCCTTTGAAGCGTGGCACAAAGGTTTCAGTAAATGCAGAGGCACGCATCAGGTATCAAACAAAGGCTTTAACAGTAAAAGTTCAGATCAACTTTTTTTAAAGAAATCATCGAAATAAAATTCAAAAATAAATGGTCCAAACTTCAATCATTTCCCTATTGTTGGCGAATGATAAACTATGAAATATAGACCGATATTTCAACGGAATTCCACTAAATTTCGAACAGATTTCCTTTGAAATTGATACAATTTTTCACTGTCAATTCTAAACATTTTTCATGCGAACAAATAGGTTCGAAGTCTCGTGTAGAAAGAGTGCACACATTGTGAAAAATCGTGACTTCATTTTTGTGAGCTATTGATAAACTCACCATGAATAAAACTTATCAAGCCTGCAATGCATAATATGTTTAAAGTAGAGATTTGTGATCCCATTTCTACCTTCTACCGACTATAGATGTCACCAGCATCGTCAATTGAACTTTGACAATCTGGTGCTAGGCGCCATCTTCAACATGTGTTTCAAAAAAAATTCGTCTTATACGCATGCGCGAGAGTGGTAAACTAGTGGTTTTTGATTTGCAGCGATTGCATCCATGAAGATCTTTGCATGTACTATTTTCTTAGCTCTTGGTGAAGCAGCATTAAAAAGAAATTCGGTGACGGTTCTCCTCCTCACGCCCGGTAATACGATCTTCCTTGTTGTGAGTTATCAACATGGTTGGGTGTGAATTGTTTAAGGACAAAGCTACATCAGTAGGTATTCAGCGAAATATTCGGCAGCGCCAAAAATGAAATTGCCTGCATAGTTTTATGTAACCCTTGCAAGGAGCACTTAAATGGCAGACAAAACGCACGATTATCAGAAGCGTTCTGGAATAACCTCGATGCAGGTGTCGCGAGTGGTTTTCTATATAAATATATCAAAGTTAAGCGGGAAATTTGGACAATTCAGGACCCACTTCGGCCACTTTTAGTCGCCGGAAAAGAGTCTTTTAATTTTTAAACTATTTATTATAACAGTTAGCTTTCAAATCATTCATATTCTCTGATATAAAAGAACAAATATGCTTTTTGTAATTGATCTAGATATCCTATGATACAAATTTTTTCAGCTCAAAAAATCTAGCTGAGTGACGTTTTGTTCGTTCGGCGTGTTTATTTGAAAAAACGGATGTGCACAGGTGAATGTAGCAATGGTCATACAGATGGAAACTGGCCAAAATGAGTTCGGATAGCTACTATTCCTGAAACCCATGCGCCGTCTACAGCCTGTATGCTTATATTTTGTAAAATTATAGATTTTATACTATTAGTAAGTAATATAATAGCTTCAAAATATTTTAAACTATCATCCAAAAAAAAAATCATAAACCACTCGAAACAATGTCATGTAAATCATTTTCGTAGATGTTCATTTAAAATCAAAACACTGTCATAGTTATTCATTATAATAATAAGATTTACTTGACCATCAGAACAGGAAGTGACGTGCCCATCCACACTCTCATATGTGATTACTACCCTGATTTGACTCAAGTACTCAATTACCGCTGTATGAACTGATAGTCCTGCACCAAATTCCATTCCCAAAAATAACTTGTCGCCAAGCAGCCTCGAACCTGGTACTCGGGGCGATGTAACCAGGCGCTCTAATCACTAGCCCACCCAGACTACACGCCTTGATAAAAAAAATACGTGCCTCATTTAAATTTTTAATAAACTAGATTTTATGCACGATATATATGTACAAGAAACAATAATAAATTCCATCTGTTGCTATAAGAGTTACACATGCCCAGTAAACCCCACCATTTGCTCGTGTATACTTAATACGCAAAGTTGGGAATAAGCATATTAAAAATTTTATTTTTGAATGCTATTCAAAAGGGTTTGTTTTCATTTGCTTATTTTTCATATGAATTTTATAGCAAGAGTCAATTTTAGTTTTCAAAATCTTTACGAATTCTAAGGAATTATAAAAAATTAATATCAACCTAAAAAAATACAGAGTTTTTTTTAACATATATGAACGTTAGTTGCTGCAAATCTAGCAAGCTTTGCATTTAGCAATATATGCATAGATAATTGGAATACCTCTTCGCGAAGCTATAATTCCACCGTAATTGATTATATTCAAATGCATAAAACAAGATAATAATTTGAACTTTCATATCCAAAACAATTTACCCAGAAAAACGCAATGATTCCTTTGTGGTTTCATATGAAAATAAACATCTCACATACATTTAAAAAGAACCGCATTAAATTCATCTTAATTACTCTTTTTGATAATAAACAAACATTCAAGTTTGCCACGAGTTTCTTGAACGAGTTTGGACTGTACTGCACTCACTCACAAAATTACGATGTGCCAACAATTTCTTTATTGAGAACCATTTATCCAGTGATGCGTATTTGGTGTGTATGTATAAACTTGAACAGTAATTAAATTAAGTGGTAAACATATGAGGAAAAGTTTAAAATAGAAGCAGTGAAGAAATCCTTGTCTATGGAAGAATCATACGCCAGTGAAGCTATTTCAGTTTCAATGTGAGATAAATAAATTTAAAATTAAGTGGCGATAATTTTATTTACAGTTGTTCTGTTACGGAAAATATAGATAGATACAGAAAATACAAGGTAACTCCTCTTTATTCAATACGGTTTAAATGTTTTTGGGATGTATTGAGATATACATACTTATTATTATTTCCTATATATTCACGGAGCCCGTTCTAATTTTCCCACAGTAAGGGGTCGCTTCGCCTTATTAAAAAAATGTAGTTTCAAAAACTATGATACATTTCACTCAAAATAGTTCAAAAATCGAACCGAATTGATTTCATTCGTTTGTTAAGGGTGTCTTGAATATAGTGAAGTCAATATCATATCATGTCGCAGATAGAAATGTTTTCAGCTGTTGGCCATTCCTGGAGTTTTATTCCCCAGTAGATGTTAAATTTTGAAATTACTTTTTTGAACTTTGACTATGGTTTCTTTTGAATATCCTTTAATTCAAATTTTTTGAAATCGTGCTGAAAATTAGATATGTGAAATGTCATTTTTTGGGTAATTATTCATCTCACATTATTTTAAACGAAAAAAAGCTAGGTAAAACAAGGCACTTTATTTAAAATCTCCGTGTTTCAATTATTATTAAATAATATTAAATAAAAATCCCCTTGAAAGATTGAATGTGTGAATGTTATATTTAAGCCCTTATGATGATTAAATTTTAATTCAAAGAGGTGATTTATCACAAAGTCTTAGTGAGTTAACTTTGCAGAATCCATCGAATTGTGTAAATTTTTGAGCAGAAATTAATAGAAAAATATTGTAAATAATGATTTCAGTGCTCATATCGATGTAATGTAATATGCATTATATTGATCTTAGCACTGAAATCAACTCTGTAATCAAATCAACATAAAGTCAAGCCTTATATAAGCAACCGTGTATCAATAAAGTAGGAACTGTTTTGAAAATTTTCTCGTACTTCCATTTTGCAAGGTTTTGGCGAACACCTACTCTTTTCGTAATAAATAATATACGGTTACCGATTTTTTTACTATACATTGGATGTTGTTTTATGATCGACGGAAAAAGAGAAAAAAAATTTCTTATATATTCTAACGAAAAATGCGAAAGTAGGTAAAGTATTTATGATTGTGCCCAACAATTTTGAGCTGATGTTAGTTGGAATTAATAAATTTCGATTGCTAAAATCGACTTAGTTAAAGGCAAAAAACTAAATATAAAAGTGTTCTAGGTGCGACCCTTACGGTCCACACGACTAACTTCCCAGTGGGGTGAATAGAGAAGCAGTTATTTGTTTTTATTATTAATTTTTTTTTATAACAATATCTTATTATTAACTATACTAGCGGCACTACTGCCACTCTCCCAATGCATAAATTCTATAAATTATTCTTGCTTTTGTTTCTAACTATTTTTTTAATAACATTTTTTACAACAATAATCAAATTTTTGCTAAAGTACACAGTAATAAAAATGTTTTCATGAATATAATTTGTAATTTGCACGAATGAATAGTGCAATTTCAAAATTAAGCTAATTTTTTTCAGTTTTTCAACCTCAATAAAAAACGGCTGGACCGATTTTGCCGAAACTCACTCAGTTTTAAGTTACGTAATTACGCGTCGAATGAAATCCACGGAACCACGTCAATATCATCTTTTGTTTTCGAGATAATCGGGACGAAAAATGATAACGAACATACGCACATACGTATATACACACACAGACATCTTTCTAAAAACGATAGATTTGGATTCTAGAAACCTCAAAACGTGGAGATATGTCCAAATTTGGGATACACAAAATCTGCCCCATTGGAAACTGGGAAGTTAATAAGCAAAAAAAACTTGTAAGGAACGCTTTGTTATTGTTATTAACCTTCGTAGATTCAACTATATCCGTAGAAAATGATGTTTTCAACAACTAACTAAAATTTGAAATAGTTTTTTACATTAATGTCTTATTTTGTAAAGATATCTAATTTTCTTAAAAAATGGATAGTAAAAGTCCATTTGTTTGTCAATCTTTAAATTGAAGTCAACCTTTTCATGCAAAATCAACATAAAAATCTGCGTCGTCGACTCACCGAAGTTCCTTTTTCCAGGATTAAAGTAATACTACAAAAGTTTTATATCCATTCCAAGTTTCAGTATCATTTAACAGTGCTCCATTTAGATCTTTACCAAAAAGTTATGTTTATTGCAGCTTATTGGCAATTTCATCTGAAATGTCTTCTTTCGTTCATCACTAAAAATTTCCTTTTCTTGTTTGTTTTTACTTAAAGCTTTCGAAATATTCTTTCTCAATCTCATTTGGGTGTAAAAGCATTTCATGCTTATCCATTAAAGTTTTGGTTTGAAGAGGCCATCCTTTTTGTAAATGGTCATTGTCCCTTGGATCTCGACGGCATTCACATAAAACGAAACAATGTTAAGGATATCATGATTGTGAAGTCAATGTCGCCATATTTTGCAGATCATGTCGTAAATAGAAATGTTTTCAGCCGCCGGTCATGGCTTGATTTTTTTTCTCCCTGCAGATGTTAAATTTTGAAGGTACTTTCTTGTAAATGAGAGATAGATTTGAAAGTTTATGAGTGAAGGATTCATCATGATTAATTGCTCGTGCCTTGATGATGATTTTATTCATAAATTTAATACTTGAGAACTTTTGATGATGTCTAGGTGTTGGTTTAAGAACATTACTTTCTCAAGAGTAGTTAAGAAATCCTCGCCGTAAGGCTTTCGTTAAAAAATTTCATGATTCAGTTTAAGGTTGTAGACAGGCGTTTTCTATGACTCGAAGCGTATAAAAAGGAAAATACGATTATTGTGTCGACCGTTTTCATTTGCATATCACATTTTATTCAAGTTTCGTAAACTGTTGCAATGATAATAAAAGGTTTTTTTATAATTTGAGTTTTTTAAAATGTTTTCCAACAATTTTATGTTTAATAGACAAGTTATTCAAAATATGCTGAGTACATGTTTCCCATCTTTAAGAGTGATAACTTTTCAAAGAAGAAGATTTAACTAATTTTCGTTAAAATATGAAATTATAATTTTCAATATAAAGTTTCCCATAATTAACTTACCAGTATAAGGGAAATTCTTGTAATCGCCTCGAAAATCGAAATTGAAATTTTCAACATATCTTTACGTTTTAGGGTCTCTAGAGTATATTTTAAGTGTTTTTAGACAGAAGTATGTATGTGTGTGTGAATGTACGTACGTACGTACGTGCGTTTGCGGACACTTTTTCTCACGTAAACAAAGTCGTATCGACTTCGTTAAGGTGTCAATCGAAGCGTCTCTGCACTCTTAAGCGCTGATTAGTTTTGGGGGAAACTTCGGTCGGAGGGGATTTTCTGTTTTGACCCCTTGAAGGTCATTGCTGTCATGCGCTATATCTTACGAACCAAACATGGGATTTTCATTATTGAGGGGGCAATCGACGCGTATTGACATTTGCGTGATTCCGTCAAACTTTTAAAAAAATCATTGGAACCGTTTTTTAATTTATCAGAAAAAATGCATAAATTAAGGTTTTTTCATAAACAATAAAATTTTAGCCTGATTTGTAAAGCGAAGTGATCGATGTTTATAAAATTTCTATACTCTAAATTATGCTTGTAAAAAACCAATAAAATTCATCCTAATGATTATGAAAAAAATAAAATTAAAAATAAAAATCATTAAGTCATCATGACCTTCAAGGTCATTCATGTCATTCTCTATATCTCGCGAACAAAATATAATATTTGCATCACTGAGATGTCAACCGTCGTGTCTTAACATTTTCATGATATTTTCATGTTTCTAAAAAATCGTTGGAGCCGTTTTTTAATTTTAAAAAAAATTGCAAAAATTCTTATCAGTTTTTGAAGAGATGCTGTTTTCTCTCCCTTTTTCCATGATTACAAAAGAAATTAAAAATTAAAAATCATTCAAAGACACAATGTAAAAAGTGTTCACACGAATGATATTACCTGATCGCTCTTATTCTAAAGACATTGTTCTTTAAGCAACCATAGTTTATTAATATTTCAATAATTTGAGCAGATTTTTAATAGTTTTTACAGAACTGTGTTTCAATTTTATTAAAAAAAACTGCTTAAATTATGAAAGCCAAAAAAAATTAATCAAATTTACATTTGTTAGAATAAACGATTTCCATGGTAAAATGTTTTGTAGTCAAAAATTTGCAAAATCTTATACTTTCAAAAGCTTTCATCAAATAAAAAATTGCAGTTTTAGCAGTTTTGTCCTTTAGTGTTTGTAAGATTTCAATTACTTCCTCCATCATCATTGCTTTTTACTTTTTACATGCAATTAAACCGATTTTTGACTGCACATTCAATGTCTTTCAAGACCAACTAAAAATAAGTATTAGCCTGATTTTTGTAAAATCGTGAAAAAATACAAACTCAATGATTATGCTGAATTCATGGCGATTTTGAACAAAATTATTCAAAATTGCCACCACGCGACAAAATCTCTTCGGTGGGCGTAATAACAAAACTGCATTCATTTTTGCCTGCGCTTTTTTGTCCTTCAAGCATCGATATGAAAATAACAAATAACATAGAAAAGGCTTTGTAACCTGCCATCCTCTCCGATTGATCCGCGTGAATATTCAATAAAACCAATCCACCCCCATCCACCAAAAGCCTTACGTAATCAATGGACACTCTGATTGATGTTAATTTATTTCAATTAATGTTACAAGCACGTCTAATTATTATTATTTAAAGTAGTAGTATTTTCATAATTGTGTTTAATATTTTTAATATTTATGTAGACATTACTGGGAAGTTGACCTGAAGTCGGCTTGTTTCTTTCTTTAAATTGAAAAAATGTTTCATCTTAAATTTTGATTATATATTCATTCATTTTCCAGTTGATATCTTACATAACCGCATTTTCTAGATGATTACTATTAAAATTAGTATCCTTTTATGGTCAAATTAATTCTCAAAACAGTTCAAATCTGGCATAAGCATCGACAGTACAACGACTGCAAAGGTGCTTTGGATGCCATCCAGATTGCTTCGGTCAGTCTTGCATTTCAATTACAATACTTCGGTTCTATCTCGACCTATCCTAAATTGCCCTTTTGGAACGGATATCAATAAACCAACAGACCTAAGCTTCAGCTCACGTATGAAGGACCATTATCCGATTCATAGCATTAAACTTGATTAGAAGTGTTCGGTATACAACAACAATCGCTCAGATAAATGTTTACTCAAGTGCGATTAAGCATCTTCGAAGCAAATGCTTTAATAGCTCCAAAGTTCAGTCAACATCCAATAGAAATTGCTTACCTTGAAGATTGAAGTATGCCAAATAAGAAGTAGCAACAATCACAATGCTGAAGGAAGTACAGGCTACAAAATATACACAGTTTGTACCAAATATTTTTCATTTGTAAGTATTTCCTGATTTTCGAAGAAATAATTAATGTGTTTTGTGTCCAAAGAATTTTCGCTATAATTCTTCTATATATTAATTACCAATCTTCACTCATGTTGATGTAGAATATATTTGTTCATTTTTATTTGGAGGCATTCCATGAGATTTCTTGGAAATTTATATGAGAAACAACTTCAGATGTAACTCGAATGAAGTCGATATCTTCTAATTAATCGTTCTTTTCGTAGTATTTACATCCTCGTGCTTTTCATATGTTTGTTTGAATTGTTTTGCCTCATTCATAAGAAAAATTCTTGGGTACCACAGATATCGAGTCAAAATAGAATGCTTTAGTATACGTTCATTAAATCTGAGAGCGTTCAATCAATCTATTGCTGGTAATATTTTGCATAAAATTTTCCCACTTGATTTTTTATGGTTTTGTTTTTAAGAGTACAAGAATTTGGGGTTATTAGTGCGGATTTTGAGGAATCGCTGAAAAATTGGTCCTAAGAAATTGATTTGTTTCGATTTGGATACTATTTCAATAAATTTTGAGCGTTCCATTGCTGTTAGAGTATATCTTCTATTTCGGGTGGAATTTCATGTAGTTTTTGAATTCATTTCCGGTTTTTGCTAATGCTGAATAATATTTAGTCGAGACTCAATTTTTCACAACGATACAGATACCCGCAGTGAAGCTGTTTGTGCCGTAAGTTCATAATGTAGGTCAAACTAAACTACCAGACTATAACATAAAAAAATAAAGTAATTACCAAGAAAAGAGTATTTCTTTTAAAGCTAACCAAACGTTTAAAAGATTTTGAATACAAAATTATTTTTATTTTAATTATTATTACTTTTGAGAAAATTAATAAAAAAATTATCACCATTTCTTCGTATTGAAATTAATTCTCTTAGTCGAACTTAACCTGAAGTTTACGGCTCGATTGCTTTTTATTGTGGTGCAATACCCTTTCTTTATATATTTTTGCACTTCCCATCAAATTTATTTTTCTCAGGAGTATCCGCGAAAAGAATTGCTTTACTAATGCATCGTATAAATCCACCTGTAGGATTTGCTTCTTCTTTTGGATTTTTTAGAAATCATTGCAATTAGACCAGGGCGGATCTGTAGAAAAACGACTAAATTTGGTCGTTGAGAGGAGGCACGCTGATTTTTGCAAGAAAAGTTGGGGAATAACTCGTATAACAATAATTGATTTATGCTTCCTCTCAAAAAAGTCGGGAACGTTTAAAAAAATCGAAATGTTTAAAAATTAGAAAAAAATAGTGTTTTTTCTGCTTGTCTCACTCCTAACTTTAAAACGGTTCATTTTAGGTCAAAGTTGTGTGAAAATAAAAGTTGCGTAATAAAATTTTCTATAATAAAGGATTAGTTAAAAATCCTCAAACATTTAACCTTTGTCGCCAATTACAATAAATATAAAAAAAACAGGAGGAAAAAAGCCTTTTTTTATTTAATTTTTTTTGCCACTTAAATTGCACTAAGGACCTTTATATCTTGCTTGAAAAATCTTTACAATATCATAAACCAGCAAACAAATTTCCATCAAAATCTAATCAGTAGATTGTGCAATTTAAATTTATTTTAAAAAAATCAAAAACTCAGAAAGCTTGCTAGTCAGAAACTTAAACTTATAAAAGTTTGAAATTTTTTTCACATATAAAACAGCACTTCATCTATCACATACACTTTACAAAATTAAAATTGAATAATTGTGGCGGTCTCAGCAATTTTCGCTAAAACTCTAAAGTTGTGCTGGGCGGCTGCGGATTTTGTTGATGGGAGCATGGCTCCTACGAATGAATGCGCATGCGCGCAGCACAATTTTAGAGTTTATTACCAAGTTTAGCAAAAATTGCTGAGGCCGCCATAATTATTCAATTTTAATTTTGTAAAGTGTATGTGATAGATGAAGTGCTGTTTTATATGTGAAAAAAATTTTAAACATTTATAAGTTTAAGTTTCTGACTTGCAAGCTTTCAAAGTTTTTGATTTTTTTAAAATAAATTTAGATTGCACTATTATCATGGGCAATCTACTGAATTGATTTTGATCAAAATTTGTTTGCTGTTTTATGATGCTGTAAAAATTTTTCAAGCAAATATGATCGTCCTAGGTGCATTTTAAGTGTCAAAAAAATTAAATAAAAAAAGGCTTTTTCCTCCTGTTTTTTTATATTTATTGCAATTTGCGATAAGGGTTAAATGTTTAAGGATTTTTAACTAATCTTATCTTATAGAAAATTGTATTACGCAACTTTTATTGTCAAGCAACTTTGACCTAAAATGAACCGTTTTAAAGTAAGGAGTGAGACAAGCAGAAAAAACACGATTTTTTTCAAATTTTTAAACATTTCGATTTTTTTTAATGTTTCCGACTTTTTTGAGAGGGAGCATAAATTAATTATTGTTATACGATTTATTCCCCAACGTTTCCTGCAAAAATTAGCGTGCCCCCTCATAACGACCAAATTTAGTAGTTTTTCTACAGATCCGCCCTGGTCTATAGAAGATGTTGTTAGAAACATTTTTCAGCATGTTGAACACAAAGAACGTTAAATTTTTATAATCAAATTTGTTTTTTATTTTATCATGTTCGAAACACGAGTCAAAATCTTAAACGCGGTTTTCTCGAAACAAATTTTTCCAAATCGGCCCGTAGCATAGCTAAAACAATTTTCTATTTTTTCACTCCAAATTAGTATCAAATCTTTAAAACAACATTTCGCATAGAAATACGTAGCTGATTTTCGATAAGTTAATATTTCGATTTTTTAGGTACAAATAAGTACATACCTGTTTTTTGGTAGTTATTATATCTTTTTTTTCAAATGCTCGCCAATTTAGCAAAAATTAATGTTTTCAAAATCCCTTACGTATTTCGATAGATTTATTTATGTAGTTTAAGAGGGGGAAAAATATTTTGCTCCAGATTAATTTTTGGGAGAGCGTACCGCGGAGCCCTTCCAAAAACCGCTCCGCAGAAACGGCTGTTGGACAGCCACTGTAATATTTTTTTAATAAACAATATTTTTTTTTAAATTTCAAAATATGCCTTACATCATCCTTAAAAAGAATTACCCTTTTACTTTTCCTTTCGCTTGAAAAAAATCGGAAAAAACGTTAAATTTCGTAATGCCCCAATTCCCCTAACTTTTCCGCCCAATGAAAATCGCAAAGTACAATATGGATGAAAATTTATCAGTTTTTCCATCGGATTCAATATCAGAATCAATTCAAAATATTTTTCAAGCTATAAAGCAAAACGCTATGATTTCTAGTATTCAAATATGTGTTTGTTCTGAAGTCCTTTTCGGATGAACTTACCTGCAAAATGGGCAGGAAAAAGCACAAAAACTGTCCGAAAATCCAATTTTGTATGAGCAGCACCATCAGACTAATCGGTAAAACAATTGAGCACTGTACAAAGTGGCAAAGCGCCAGATTTATGATGAACGCATGTGTAACGTCCTTGTAGAGTCGATGCATCAACGCGTAGGCGATAATCGCGACATTCATAAGGACTCCTACTACCGAAAGGAGTCCGTACTGTATCACGAAAAGCATATAAACCGATCGTATGCTGGATTTAAGTATGGGATCGTTGAAATGCTCGAATGCCGTCGTGTCGTTCTCGAAGCCCACCACCATGCGAGCAATCATTACTAGATACTTGTCGGGGACATCTTTCAGCTTCGCCTCGATATCTTCCGGTGATGACATTTTCAAATGTCTTTCCTGGAAGCAGAAATTTTTTTTTGATGTATTTATAAATAAATGTTTTTCAATAAAAAATGTGATTGCTTCCATTTTAAGGATAATTTTCAAGAGGAAAATGCTGCTGGAGCCAATGTTATGCTGGGGTTATAAAAGAGTCAAGCAATGGTTACAGAATATTTCATCTTAGATATTTGTGAACACCACAAATAGGCGAACAGCATGAGATGGAGTGTAATATAAGCGGATTATTTTGTCCTTTCAATCACCGCATCATCATGACTTGCTAGCCTAACAAGAAGACTCTTATATAAAATGTTTTCTAACTCTCGGTGTATAAAGGATCTTAGCATAAAAATCATATATGTCGTTCGTTCGTTATTTGAAGATTGATTTTACGTGGTTTTTGAATAAAAAAGTTTTATTTTGATACTGTTGCTTTTCTAGGAGAAAAAGGTGTAATATTAAATGTTATTTAATTTACTTATTTTTGCTAACCAACCAACATTTTTTCAGGGATCACGTAAGTCCAATACAAAGAATAAATTTTATTTAAAAATTTTCTCCACTATTTTTAATGCTTTGAATGTGAAACAACTAAATCCTTTAAATAATGTGGAAAACGAAAAGTTCTTCAAAAATTTTCAGTAAAAAAATTCCCAAAAATGTGAGCATGCCATTAACTTTCTTTCTAAACAAAATTTGGCATTATAGTTTACTTATAAATTTTCAACGACCGACTGAAAAAAATATATTGGACGCTCTGTCAATAATTTCACAGCTTTTCCATCAGTTTACAGTGAGCAAATAAACTGATTTTCTGCAGATAAGAATAATCGTTGTTGTGGCTTCTCATGGTGAATTTTGATAAGTAAACAACTCCTGCTTCAGAGCAACATGATTGCTTTAGTCCTCGAATTTCAAAGTGATGGAGTTTTTCTGATGTTCATCTCCTTGGCGTAGATTTTTTCGTTCATAAGAAAAAAAATTGTTAACTTCGACATTAGCTGAGCCAAGTTTTCGCACTGCTGTTATCGTGGTTCTTCGTACAGATGATGGAATATAATCTTCAACGATTTTTTCATCACATCTTAGCTCTACACAACCAGTGGTCGAAAGCAGTTACGGACGTAACTTTCTCCTAAGCAGCCTCTATAAAGTATATTGTATGCAGGACATTAACATCTTTTGTTAAAGATCAATATGCATCAATATTCAGTAGCATATGGTTTGAAATAATCGATCGATATTGGAGCTTAAAATTCTTTATAACACCTCGGTCTAACGGCTGCCTGAAAGGAGCATTAGGAGTTAAAAATAATACTTTCGTGTTAAAAAGTATAATTTTTTTGGACGGGATTCATCAATCTTTTAACTTTTCTCGTTGAAATTGTTTGAAATCAAAACGCTGTGTTTCCATGACGAGATACACTATACTTTATTTGAATACAATATTGTTTCAAGAGCCACTTGCTCTCTTCTTCAGTTCGAAGGACAGATCTGACCTTCAAAGTATAGTATATCACGTCATGGAAACACAGCGTTTTGATTGCAATCAAAGGCTCCTCTTTAGATCAGGCATACTTGTGCAGCGTAAAAGCGTCAACTTTTCTTCAGCTAATTTTTCACATGCACATTTTTCGGGTTTGAATACGAAGATTTCTTTAAGGAACGCTTTAAAAAAAAAAGAGCCAGTCTTATCCGAGATTTACACATTATTTCCGACATCCTTTAAAAAATTGCCAAATTTTCTCATAAAATTTTGAGCATCCTCTGGATTACCATCAGTAGATTCTCCCGAAATTGTTTTCAGGTTTATGATGTGCCTTTTTTAAATTGGGCAAACAACCAAAGGAAGCTCGAAAATGGTTGGAAGTTATGTCACTGGCAATAACCATAAGCCGGCTTTCCAAAATTGTATATATTATAAGGGTTAAATTTTGTGATATAAAAAGGCACCTTTTTAACTGAACAAAAAGTTTTAATAATCAATTATGTTTAATAGTTCAACTTTTTTAGAAGCTATTGAACAGTTCCATTCAAAAATAAATTCAATGAATAAAATAGCAATTTTAATCTGACTATTCCTGTGTTCTTCTGTTACTCCACCACTCATGTGAAATATTCAATATAATCACTCGCAATAAAGAATTATTGAGGAGAAAACTCTGATTTTTATTATGGTCATTCAATGTCCTTCAAATTAGCAATATTTCTTCATATTTTCTTATAAAATTTTGAAAAATCTTTTGAATTTGGCAACACCTTTTTTGTCCTTCATCCGCTTACGATATTAAAACAAAAATAGCTGCGAAAAAATCCAAGCAGTTATTTTAATGAATTGCATGCTCTTTAAAAAAAAACAAATCTGCAAAAGCATATATTTATCTAGCATAGTGTTGAAGCTATAAGTGGCTTTGCGTAGGCCCAAAAATAGATTATTTTCGTGAATTTTGAAATAACCCGCCCACGCCAAACTAGTATATAGTTCAAGAAAAACACGACGGAAAAGAGAAAAATCGCAAAACGAAAAACGTATTGCTATTGACAAATTTCTAAATTTTCGAAACATTAAACAAACATGTACTTTTATGTATTTTTCCTCCAAACATTTAACATTCAAAATTGCCTGGCCCATTGCAAAAATTAAAATGGCACACGTAATATACAATTTGAGTGCTTGTGGCTTACGTGACAAGGTCAAAAAGGAAAATCCCAAATTTCAAAACGATTATTTGGATAAATTATGCATTCAAAATTACACATTGTGCTATCGAATATAAAAGTACATTTTACGTAAAACGGGTATATTGTTTTATTATAAGACTTTGCAGTTCTTGGGATTTAGTGCTTGCTTATCCGTACGTTGAATGTTGTGCAAATAACTTCACGTTGAAACAAAGAGTGATACTCATAACTCGGCAATGTTTGAAATAGTTCATGCCAGTCAATCCTGTTATGACTCTTCATCATAAAGTGCAACGTGATGCATTCAAAGAACAATACCCATTGAATTTTCGTGACCAACCTTCAATCATTCACATGAGACGAGTGTTTCGAAAACGAGATATATTTGTTTTAGAATTCAGGAAACCTACATGTTTTCAAAGATTGCTAGTACCTCAAACGATAGAAATTTATGAATTTCCTGCCATACAAGTTAGAATAAAATAAAAATAAGTGATATTTCAAATACGTTTTCAATATAAATTCTATGAGTATTGAAATTTACATTACTAATATACTTATATACTCTTTATATAAATTATGTATCACTTGAGCCGAATGTTTCGTTTATCGGACATGTCCTGTCGGCATTCCCACGGCAAATTCGGAAACGGTTTTCTTATTTTCTCTTACCTACTTCAACCATACTTCCGAGTTTAATTTGCTCTTTGTAAGTTGATTGGTTCATGTTACCATCCTTATTTTTTTAATGGTTTTAATATTTTCTCAAAGTACTTTTTAAAAATTGTTTAAACAATAAAAATAAAGCAAACGATTGGCTATAAAGTGAAGCTCATTCGAATAAAACCAACGCCATTTTTTCAGTTATTGATAATCTATTGCGAATGTAGCAGAATTAGGGCAGGCAATGCCTGTTGCTATTCATCCGTAGATATGGCATACCCACGGACGGCACAGGTTGATATGGCTGGATGGAAGCTGTCAATTATTCAACGAGGCCGAACGCGATCAGAAGTGACAGCGTGGCGGCCAGTTTAGAATCGAAATAAATAAGAGGCGTCTGCTGTTTGTATTAATATATTTTATTCAAATGAACCGAGATCATACGAATGATTTTGAGATTAGCGCAGGAATTTATCAAGGGTTTCGAATGCAATACGCTATGAATTTACTTTTAACACCTATAATTCTGATTTAGTTCAAACAACTATTGTCATGCGAACAATTTATTTACGGCGATGTATTAGGGCTGCATTTTAGATGATCTTTTCACAAGGAATGATTTTTACTATACTTCAATCTTTCTCATGAAAATGGTTTTTACTTGTAAATCAAAAATCAAATTCAAATAAGTCTTCTAAAAGCAGTATAAAAAAGTCTTTACACTGTTGTCACTTAAATTCACATTTCTAAGAAAGTTTGCTAATACTTTAGGCTTTCATTTTATCATTTGTCGCATCTGCTTCTACTGCCAAGGAAGAACTCTAAAATTTTAAGCGCAATTTGCTCACTTAAGAATCGTTTATGAAGTGTTGCAAGTGTCGAAAGTGACACCACAGCAGCTCGTCTACGTGATTTAATTTCCACGCGAGTTAGTCTCATCATTCGATTTGCATCTTTTGCATGTTAAAATATTCTAAGAAGGCTGTCGCGCCGTACTAGTCCTTGATAAAAGCTGTCCACAATTCGTTTTAATGAAATGTTTTTCGTGCTGAGATTATTTTCCTACGTTATTTTCTCCAAGAACGTTGTACTATCTACTTGACACGATGGCACTATCCTCTTTCCAGATGGGCTGCTCATGCTTTTAACGTTTTAAGTAAGTTCTGTTAATATAAGGAATTATCGTCAAGAACTTGTGACTCATTCGTTCAGAATGGATAGGGGACAGATATCTAAGTGTGTATTTACTTCACCTAGATTCTAGATACACGAGGTTGATCCCTAGGTGAAGAGCCAATAAAACGAATACGTGGGCATTTCGTACGTGCGAATAATTTTCCATTTAGAAAGAATTTAATTTCGTTAAAAGCTGACGTGGCGATGCGAAGCGAAAATAAATGTTTCAATTACACGGCGAGTGATTTAACTCCTCGAAACTTGAACGGGACGGTAAGTTGTAGGGTGGGAAATAAATGTCAATGTATACTTTGCGCGTTTACTTTGTTTCGAAAATTTTTAATAGCAGGAAATACTTTGCAAATGGTCCAATGCTAGTTCTGGATAGTTTGTGGAAATACTATGAATTTATTTTAGGAATGGATAAGAATAAACAAAGAAGTGCACTCACAAGGTGATTATTGTTCAATCAACGGAAAATATTCCGAAAATAAGCAGTTTACCAGATAACTACATTCTACTTCACGAAAAGTGCATTAAAAATGTCTAATGCATATCATTTATATCTAAGGGTAATTTTCAGCATGCATTTAAAACAATTCCCAAAGAGCATTATAACTTTAAAATTAAAATTGACTAAGCAAAAATTGCACCATTAATTTTCATTCGCTTAATTTCTGGTCCAGTAAATTATTGTTATCTTCCATTAAAAATTATTCTCCTGTGGAAGGCCATCTATTTACTCAGCTAACTCATTTTCATTCCTGAGCAAGTTTCAAATTGAAAACGAACGATAATTCATTCTGAAAGGAATAAATACGAGTCACACTTCTTGAACCCAGTCAACTTTTCAGAACTCAATTAGATGCCGCAACTCCTGCCAATTATTTCTTATTGTGTAGGCGGATATTTGGCTACAAGGAACACAACTGCACAGTCAAGCCAGCTTATTTGCACGGAACGTTTGGATTGCAAGGACTTCGAGGGGGATATGATTTGAAACTCTATTATCAACACAAATGCTACTTTCAACAAATGACAACACGAAAAAGTCCTTAGACAGATGCCTTTCGATAACGAATCGAGAAAGCTAGAATTGTTCAACTTTTTTTACAGACTCCGCATTGTCGGATACAATTCGAAAGAAAGCAATCGTCTCCATTGTCCAGGCTTTTAAACTGTAATTGATATGAGCTATCAAGAGGTTTTCAAAGAAGGGTATTTCTTCGGACCACCATCAACAAGTGCCGTACAAAGGATCCATTGGGGTGGGGTTGTGGCCCACCCCGAACAAATATAGTCTGAATTGGATGTGCACAACGGCATACAAATCAAAACCATCCAGCATCTACGAGTACTCAGGACTCAAGTGGTTTTAGTGAACATGGCAGTGTTGTCCTTAGCTGAGGTCACCGTCCAACGATTTAGGTGTTCTGAAATACTAAAAGGCTTCGATTGAAAGTGGATAATAACACAATGAATTTAATTAAATTTCGTGTGGTTCTCAAAGAAATACAACAGAAACCATTAGGAGATTGAAAACATAAGAAGTTGTTATACAAAAAGATTTTGTTGTGAATACACTTTTAATAGAAATAAACCAAAATACGAAGTGGTCGTTTTCTATGCTCGAAACTAAGGATTGTTAAAATTTTATCAAATCTTATCGTTATCGCAGGCTTCATTGGAATGAATTAATGCCGTAACATTACTTCTCATATTATATTCAATTGTCTACGTACTTTATTTTTGGAAACCGTACAACATTATGTAAGCATGGTCTTCCACTCTATTTATTTTTTCTATTATTTTATAATAAAATGATTGAAGTTGTTCCGAAAATAGGAATTTTCAATGAATTTTTCCACCAAATATCAATGTATTTTAGTCACACTCCTTGGGTGGATCGAATTTCATATTTTTTTAAGGTTTTTTCTTAATAAAAGTTTTGAACGCATTCAATAGTATCATTATCACTAAGACGACATTTTGCATTTGAATGCAAGACTACCTTCCGTTCCAGATATTCTTCTAAATACTTACCACGATTGTCGTCTTAGTGATAAGGATACTATTGAATGCGTTCAAGAATTTTATTAAGAAAAAATCTAAAAACAAATATTAGAAATTCGATACATCCCAGGAGTGTGACTGAAATAGAGGCTCTGAACTTAGTTGCTATCATTTATTTCCGGGAAAATTCAAATGGGGATATTGTAGTATTCTAAACCTATCCGCTTTCCGAGATTACTGAAATTTATACTGAAAGGCACGGATGTAGTTAAATTTCGAAGAAATGTCTATGCAGCTTGCAGGCAATTATTGATTTAATAAAAACGTTTCTAGCATAAATTTAATACTCGAGTCAAGTTAAAAATGTAAAACGGAAGTATCTCGGAAATGAGCTGAGTTCTAACAAATCTACATCAATTTTGTGTCTGAGATTGGTGTACCCAATTTCTATAAGTTGAGTGATATTCAACCCAGAAAATAATATTTAATAAAGATTTTTGCAGCCAGAAGAACATTATTTTCAAATTTGAAAAAAAAACAAATCTGTTAAAAAACCATAAACCAAAACATTTGTTCGTTGTTTTTATTGATTCTAATTATTCTATTAAAAAACAATATTTTACTGCTATAAAACTATTCTCGATCTAGTATTTACATAAGAACTTTCACTGACCACGCCATAAATACTGTCCCTCATCATATAAGGTGTTAAGAACTTTTTAAACAAATAAAACAGATAAATCAAATTGAAATGCCCAATTTTTGGGTTTTATTTGCTTGCAAATTTTACGGCATTTAATATTTTGAAACGATTTCGGCTCTTTTTTTATAATTTTATAATGAAATGAATGATATTGCTCCAAAAAAAATTCATTAATCTTCCACCAATTTCTAATTTTGGCAGATGAACACCGAGACTGCGTCTCTGGAAGGCCAAGCTGTTGGTCCAATTTCACAGGATTTTTCCAACGTAGCCGTAGCCCAAAAAACGCGTCGAATGTTATCTTCCAAGTCATTTGCTGGATTATCAGCATATATAAGTGACCTGAAGTACCTCCTCAAAAAGTAGACCGAAGAAGTCAAATCAAACTATTTGAACGGCAAATTGACATGTCAATTTTTTGAGATGATTCGCTCACAAAAGGTTTGGCCCAATAAAGTAGTAGTTTCAAGTATCCTGTTGGAACCATTTATACCTTATAATTGGCATTGATGTTGAACATCACCATTAACGGTAGCGTCGGTTCCGCCTTCAGATATGAAAAAGAAAGGTCCAATTTTGCTTACGGCATGCAAACCGCAACATACAGTGACTTTTTTGGAAAGTAATGAGGCATCCAAAGTTTCTTGAGGATTATCCTTACACCAAAAACGACATGATTTGCTTATTTACGAGCCAATTTAGCCAGAAATGAGCCCCATCGCTGATAAAGATTTAACGGTAACATCAATTAAACTTCTGTGGTATCACAATGGGCCTACTGTGGCCTAAGTGAGCCATCTTTTGACAAAGAGGGCTGCCACTACAACCAACCAACAATGCGGTTCAACTTCCAACTCATCCTCAGCCCATTCACCGAACGTACGACGCAAACGATAGTCCATGGCATGAATTTCAGCCCCAGTTGGATCTTATAGGGCTTTATTCCAAGAACTTTTATGTTGTTCAAAATGGGGCGTCGAATCCATAAATTTGGATTCTCAGTCCGACTACCCTCTACAGTAGCAACAGCTGCCTCGGTTCGCACTGTACGAGCTCGTGCTGGATGAACATTGTCTAATAGAGTATACGTGAACATATACATATCTTTTCATCGTAATGCGTACGAGCTGCTCAGCTGGACGATTATGAACATCATTAATTGGACGAATTGCTCTATTTGTTTGGTGCACCAAACGCGAATTTCGGGAATAAGTTTCCATTATATCGAAATGTTGTTTGGGGGTAAGCCTTTGCATGTTGATTTGTCAAAGTAAATTAAACAAAATGTTTAAATAATAAATGACATATCACAACTGACATGACAGATATATCTATCAAATGATTTATACCTTTAAAAAACACCCTATAGATCTAAATTAACTGCCGAAAATTGTTTCACACTATATCGGTTAACTGGCATTTGTAAAAGTTTATTTTAATTAGTTTTAACGGATGTAGCCACACATATTATTATGAAATTATTATTGAGCTTCGATATGGATATTCCATCTGAATTTGACAAATTGAAGACCATCAAACTGAATTATATTGCAGAATTTCATAGTTAGCCTTTATTTAAAGATTGAATTGTATTTTTTAGACACTCTCAACACAAATTAGAATTTTGATAATTTTTTGGAAAATATTCAACACTAATTAGGACGAAGTCACATTGCCACTTTTAACGCTGCTCATGAAACAGCTACTTCAGAAGCTCACCAATAGAGAAACTTAATGCTGAAGTATTGCTGTGATTTTCTAATAGTTATTCCCCTAATTCACAGATTACTAAGAAGACCATAAAATTAAATTACGTTTTCCAAGTTTCTAGCTCTACATATAACACATGCCTACCTATCCGTAAAATTCATCCAGAGTATCTCAGGTAATTATTTATGAGCTCCTGCATGTTAAATGAGGCGAACACATTACAAGCCCAAAAGCAACGATTATCAAGTCCCAAAACCAGGCCAACAAACTTTTACCACACACACACCCACACATATCACGATAAATGGCCGTTAAGTTTCGATGGGACCACTTTCTATTCCCTAGATTTGCCGATTTGAGAAACTCATAACACGTTGTTGGAGCACGTGTGATACTTGCAAAAATTCTCTACAAATGAAAATATTCAGGGCGTGAACTGAATCCTGATTTAGAGCACTTCACAACTTCCAAGGATCTTTTAGGGAAATGTAGGTTCTTTTGAGATGAAATTTTCGAAAGAGAAGACGACGAGTTTCTGAAATTGCAACATTTGAGGATTTCTTGTATAATAATGCGTAAAGTAATGCAGATTCAAACAAATATGAAAAAAGAAATTCCTTTAAATATACTGTAATCAGATTTTGGACCGAAAAGTTTTTGAGCAAGATATAAATTCCAAATGCATAATTTCGTTTTAATTTTTTTAAATCAGACTTGCCAGTTTTTCATCATCGTCGTCCTCCCACAACAAACATCAAAAACTGAGAAGACATCAAGATGGTGGACGTGATCTTTAAAAATTGTTGATTTTCAAGGAATCTAGGCTTTTTTTACTCAATATGAAAACTTCTAAATGAAACTAAATTTAATTTAAATGTAAGTATATTTCAGTATACAGATATACTTCAAAGTTACTCGATAGGAAGCAGCGTCAATCTGTGAGAGTTGGGTGAATGTTTTCGATGCAAATCGGCCAAGCCAAGCCAAGCAACAAAAATAAGTTTTTTGGTCTGGTTGACTCGATTTTGAAAAGTCTATTTGACCGATTGGGCTGAATTTTTAAGGAATTATTCAATACGTAAACAGTTTCAGCTTGAACTAGGATCAGGTTCTTTTATGAATTTTAATCATTTTTTCAAATAATTTTAGTTGCAAAATAAGAGTCAAAAAATTACAAAGTCCACCATTTTGTTTTTTAACCAACCAAAATATTTAATTCTAGATCCGAATGTAGCCACTTACTTATATTTCAAAATACCGTTGGAATTTTGTGTCTCAAATATACCTGACTCGAGATATGTCAACCAATTTTTTAATAGGGCTCCATTATGGTCGCCATTTTGTCGGCATGGTTGGAAAAAAACCATCCCTGAATTTGTGACGGAAACGCGTTCTTCGTTGTAATCTCGGCATAGTTTTTTGCAGACGAAAAAAGCGATTAAATATTACATTTGGTGTTACAAAAATCAAATTGTTTCGAAAGGAGTAAGAAGAGCAATTGAAATGATTTTTTTTTCTATTTTTAAAAACAACATAATTATTCAAAAAGATGTAGTTTACGTCGCAATCGGCATGCTTGGAGAATGTTTGAGAAAGTAATGCAATATTGTTTTCCCTAGTTAAAAATAAAGATATCTCGGTGTCAACATGATTTATTGTCACGAAAATTATTATCCACTACATAGCAATCATTTATCAAGAAATCGATTAATATATTGTGCATAAAAGCTTCGAAGTAATCAAAATTCATATAAAAAGTATAGTGACTCTTTGTACAGGGACTATCTATTTATGGTTGTAAGGACGAACAAAACAGAGTTCGAGATAATTAGAAACATGACCAAAAAGGGCAAAATGAATGAACGGTTCTCTGAAATGAAAGAACATCACTGAGACATGGAACCAGAAGTGAAATATAACTACAACTCATTGATGGTTAACATGCATTCCGCGAACTTGAAGGCGTGGGAATGTTTAGTGTAATTGAAGGTATGATATGTACTATTAGTGAACTGCGATACGTTTTAAATGCTGTCGGACGATAGTTATCGCGTGACTAAACAAATAGTAACATGTTTAACCGATGAACGCTTCAATCAATTAATCTGAAAAGTCATGTCAAAACTAGAGGCACAAAAACAATTCAAATTTTCATACACAAATAGCTTGTAAACACAGAACATAGTGAAAAGTGGAAGACATTTCACTGCTAACTGTACAATGACCAGTTATATACCAAAATTGTAGAATGGCCAACTATCTATCAAATTTACTTTAGTTGTTTTACTACAGAGTTGATAGCTTATGACTTACAGCGCGCCAAATGTCGTCGATTGATGCACGCGCCACACAGTTTCTACATTCACCTTCACTTGAACGTACGTACGTACGTACGTACGTACGTACGTTCGTGGAGACTTTTTTCTACGAGCATAACTCACGTAAACAAAGTCGTATCGACTTTGTTAAGGTGTTAATCGAAGCGTCTTTGCAATCTTAGGAGCTGATTAGTTTTTGGGAAACTTCGGTCGGGGGGTTTGCTGTTTGCCCGTTTGAAGGTCATTTCTGTCATGCGTTATATCTCGCAAACCAAACGTACGATTTCCTTGAACAAGGTGTCCATTGACGTGTATTGACGTTTATGTGATTCTATCAAGTTTTTAAAAAAATTCTTTGAGCCATTTTTCAATTTTTAAAAAAAAAGTGCAAAAATTACGGTTTTTTTCAAAAACAATAAATTTTTAACCTCATTTTCAAGTCGAAGTAATCAATGTTTATATAATTTATATATTCCAAACAGTTTTTCTAAAAATGTCATTAAAATTTTTTCTCATGATTACAAAAAAAAATCATTAACAGTCATCATGATCTTCAAGGTCATTTCTGTCATTCACTATATCTCACAAACTAGATAACCTGATTTGCACAACACAGTAATAAATGTTTATAAAATTTATACATTTTTATCAGTTTTTGAAAAGAAACCGACAAAACTTTTTTCCATAATTATGAAAAAAACTAAATTAAAAATAAAAAATCATTCAAAGTTACAATGTAAAGAGGGTTCATACGAATGATATTACTTTATATCTTTTATTCTAAATAAATTTTTGTAAATTCAATTAAAGTTTTTAAATATTTTGATAATTTAAGCAGATTTTTAGTTTTTACAGTCTTTTAATTAAAAAAACTGCTTAAATTTTCAAAATCATCAAAATTTCAATCAAATTTGTATTTGTGGTAATTAACGCTTTGAATGGTAAAATTTTTTTAGTCAATACTTTGCAGGCTCATATGCTTTAAAAAGCTTTCATCAAATAAAAAATTGTAGTTTTTAATAGATTCATTCTTTAGTAATCTCTTCAATGAGAGTAATAACAAAAACTGCATTCATTTTTGCTAGCGCTCTTTTGTGCTTCAAGCATCGATGTGAAAATAACAAATAACATAGAAAAGGTCCCCACCGATTGATTTATCAAATCAATCTACCCCCATCCGCCAAAAGCCTTACGAAATCAATAGATACTCCCGTAGATGGTGTGATTAATATTAACTCATTCCTGTTACTGCTATGAATGCCTCTCATTATTATTACTTATAGTAGTAGTATTTTCAAAATTATTATTGTGTTTAATATTTTTAATGTTTATCTAGATATTACTGGGAAGTTGACCGTGTGGACCTCAAGGGTCGCACTTCGCGGCTTGTTTTATTTTTTTTGGACCATCATGGGGGAGGGACACTTCATTGAAACATATTCAACAAAAATTACTAAAACACGAAGGAATGCCAACCTCCTTCGGACACATTATGCTAATTGGACATTGCTACAAAAAATATTAAAAATATTTGGCTCAATCATAAAAACACCTGGCTATGTTAAAAAAAAGATTGTGACCTGTGCAAGCTTAAAAATGGATTGTCTATTCAAAGTTTGGTACGAAAGAGTGACGAGACTCTCTGTGAATGTAGTGCAAAACCAATGATTTTGTATCAACTAGTTGGTTGTAGTGGCAGCCTCCTTTATCCAAAGATGGCTCACTTAGTAACAACTAAAAATATTTAGAATACTTTGCACATTCTTGAAGGCAAAAGAAATTCTCGGTTTGAGAGTAGTATAGCCATTACATCAAAATGACATGGTGTGGTATGGGTTTTAGGTGACTCAGGCTATGGTAACTGTGATTTTCTGGAAGAGAAGAGGTCAATCTTTTCTAGTGCAGATGAAACTACTTTCTCGTTAAAAGATGGCGTCAGCAACGAAAAGTTTAAGATAAAATTGTGGTGGTCGCTTCTTTCGTTTCAGTTTTGAAGCAACAGATTCAGAAATAGAAGACATAAATTTATTTTTTATATCGAAACACATGAGCCTGTTGAAAAACACTTCTGGGCTTATATAAGTTATTCTCTTACTCAATAGTCATACTATTGGAGAATTTCACATACATAAAAATTCGGCCCAGCAACCTTAAATCAAAACGTAGTCTGCGATTATCCAACTAGCAGCTAGAAATGAATTTTGCAAGTAAGGATTAAGCATAACTGTGTGTGTGTATATTGGTTGAAGTCTTACAGCAATTATTCGCGATTCTGAGGAATTGTCTAAACGCCCGTTGAATAAGTATTGAAAATAAACTTTCTCAATTCCTAATATTGGCAATGAAGCAAAGAAAATTACTCTTATTGAAATTCATATTCGTATATAAAATCAACATAGAATTGAATTAAACTTTTCCGATACTTTTTCAATCTTCTTCAAAATGAATCTCAAGGCAAATACAATTGGCTTTCCTTTTCTTGAAAGTGTACATCCACCTTCCTCGACATGGTACCAAATTTATACGACCGATGCGAACGAACATTGTTTATTATCTTGGAAATATTTCGTTAGTCTGTAAATTTTAACAAGAATTGATATCAAACTTACTTCGGACAAATAATTTCTAGAAAGACATATTTAAAATCAACATTGTTCGTCTTTAATTGATTCATTCTAAGCCAACATTCACCAGAAACAGTCCAATGCTTAATTTATTATATTATCGCAAAGTTTTTGAATTAAGATGTATTTATTCTTATATGTTAACTGAATTGTATCTATAAAATGATCTCATTATTTCAGCTAAAAGATATCCAAATATTCATGAATGTTACATGAGGCATTTTTTAGCAGCCCAAGAAAATTCACCCTATTATTATAAATTGAGCATTCTGTAGTCAAATATGAAATACAAAGCGCTCGTTTTCATGGAATTTTTCGGTTCACAAAATTTCTGGGAAATAAATTATGTACTTTCGGATAGTTGAATTTACGACGAGTTTTAGTGGGAAATGAATTGAATTTGATTGCGTCAAATTTTTTTATCATCATAACAATAATAATATAAATCGAAAGCGTAACATCCTTGAGGTAATGTTAGGATTACCTCATATGCTAGGACCACAGAACACTAGAAGATGAGGTAGTCAGCAACACGCTCGTCCGTAATTATTGTCCTGGTCTAACTCTAGTACTCATGTCAACTAATAGTGCGGCATAAAATCGTATTTCCGAAAACTTATTGTTGCCAAACAGCATCGATCCTGATACTCGGTGCATAAGAAGCAGACGCCCTAATTACTGTGCCATCCAGACTACTTATAATATTTCGCGCGATGCAAAACTTATCACCTTAGGGATTTCAAAGATTGCGCCCGATTTTGAGCTGACATTTGAAAACAGTCCGTTTTAAATTACAACTTCTAGTAAATCAAAGAAGCTGTTGAGCAAGCTAAATATTGTGTTTTAATTACACCGGAAGAAATGTGTATTTGGGGTAAGTTTATTTTCAGGCTTTGGGTTTTTAATTAGATTTTTCAATTTACCTTTTTTGTTATTAATGAAGCTCTACATGAATAAAGGTAAATTTTCATGAAGACTAAAATATAAAATGATTTTTAGGTATTGACGTTGAACAAGCAAACAAATATACTGTGGGCGTTTTGGTAGGGATAGATTTCGTAGCTTACTGAAAATCGTTCAGGAATTGAGGAGAAATGTCCAATTAATTAAACAGTTTTTTTCCAAATTAAAATCTTTAAGTGTAACATCTTCTTCCGAGTTTTTTTTTTGTATTTTCTACATTATTTCCGGAAAATAATATAACACTCTTAATACAGATTACATTCAGATGATTGTCTTGTTCGCAAATTCATTGATTTTGGATGGATAGTACTTTTTCCATGCTTGACTAAACTTGTGTTGATATTTAATTCATTCTTCTCACTATTTTTTTCGTAATTAAATTCAATGTGGAAAAACCGACTCCTTTACAGTTTCATTATAATATAGATTAGATCGTGGATGTCGTGCATCAAAATGAACTCGATTTGATTTACAATTCATTTCGCGCCGCTGAGTTCGTCGTGTATTTTCGCGTATCTTACGATGTCTTTGATAATAGATATTCGATATATCGTGAAACACATCCAATAAGGGAAAAACGGGAAAAAAGAAAAGCGCCAATCAATCAAAGTCGAAAATAATGCAGAGTCAAATCTTATAGAACAGTGGTCATTTCGAAGAAACTAATGGCATCTCCCTTTGAGACCACACCAAATTGCCCATCGAACTAATGAATAAAATTGTGTTTATCTAATTTGCCTGAAGTAGTGCAGTTAGATTAGATTAGATTAGTAACCTATTGGTTTAATGCACGAAAGTTACGTCAAATGAGAGGCAAGCCCTTCAATTTCTTTACATCATTGATCTATCAGGTCTTAGATTGGTTTTTTCTGGCTGCCTAAATTTATCTATGAAAGTAGGATAGCGTGTTTGTTATGAATTCATTATTTAATATTAATCCGGGAGGGCAGCGTATCAAATGATGTTTAATTTTCAATTGATTGGATATATTCGATGTCAAATACAAATATCTGTTATGAAATCAATCTTCCTTTTATTTGAAATCCTTTTCAAATATGTAAGCAAATCCTGTCCAGTCTCAACTGGAAAGGGATAATCTATGAAAAAACACATTGGCTTTGTGGCAAGATCAGCATATCGAATTCGATATTTCAATTTGCCTTGCCAGTATGAATAAATTCTTGTTAAGACGATAATCAAATATTGAATGGAAAGAAGGTTCTGGAGTTAATAACCTAAAGAAATGCCCATGAACTTAGGAATAAGCCAGAAAAAAAGCTTCTTATTTCGATTGCCATTATTCAAATCATTGAGCAATGTTGCTGTGCAAACACTCGAACTTTTTCAGAATAGATTTTATTATAGATACGAAGCGAAATGACAACTAGAAATGTGGTCCAGACGTTTTGGGACTTTGATTTTGTTGATATAACCTTTTTCGAGGATTATCGATTGGGATACACATGCACCTTCATGATAGATTTCTCTGGTGAGTATCTTATTGTTATAACAGTTCAAAGTCGGTCCTACTCAAATGTTTGTATTAATGTAACCCTTGTAACGAGTGCGTTCGATTTTAAGGAGAAATCCATGTAAATACAATAAAGTAAATATAGCAAGCTGAAATGGAATTATAACAAGTGCATTCAAATGTATTCGATATTGATTGATACCCTTTGTAGTGAGCTAAGGGACACTTCGCTGGAAGAGCATTGTATAAAATTGATTAACATTTCAAGTATTCCTTTATTTTTCCAATGCAACTTGATTTTAAAGTTACAAAGATTGCATTATATTTTATAGGTAGGTAGGATGGTATACCCACCTATGGTATATCCACCTATCGGTTGCAGGTTAAATATTCAGACATATCTATGCGTTTCTTAGATGTTGATTGAAAATTGAGTACTTCGAAAAAGACCCGCTTTGGAAAAAGTCTCAGGATTCATGAATGCATCTATGATGTTCATTTCTGAGAACGTGAATAAATGGGTCATTTTTCCATTTTTTAGACTTGAATTGCTTATTCAAACCTAGTTTTCCAGCCGGGTTACAAGTATCCAACAAATATATTTTTCGCAATAAGGGTATATGATTTTGCGCCCTACAATTTGGCTGTGGTTTCTCCATATCCAATGTCTGTTCGTATATCTACAAAGCAAACGACATTGTCCTGTTCGACGTATTGTGAATAATTAGTAGGAACGCACCATTATCTCATCAAAAACGAACTAAATATCTCAAGTTGCCTAGTTTTGCATTTTCTGTGAAGTGTAGGAAGATTCAGCAGACAATCTAACTAAATAATTATAGACTTAAGGGCGCAGTCTGGGCCTTTTGCATGAAATGCCAAGAATTTTATTAATAAATGTATTTATTCAAATATTATAAAACTTTTATACATTAAAGAATAAACACTGAATTTTAATTTATCGTTTATTTTTATTGACAAAATGGCGGCTACAGCGGAGCCACACAAAAAATTGACCGGCATGATATCTCAGGACTAGAACGTCTGAAACTACAAATCCAAATTGAAATATAACTGGTTAACTATAGTCCGTACCAGAATTAAACATTTTAGGCAAAAACAAAACAAAATGGCTCACGTTTCCAATTTTTGACTCCTTTTTTACAACAAAATTGTTTAATAAAATAGTTAAGAATTTATGAAAAATTCTGAACCTGGTAGCGGCTGAAACTATACATGTGCTGAACACTAAGTTGAAAATTTCAGCCCGATCGGAAGAACAAATTTTTCAAAATCGTGTCAGCATGATCGAAAAACGCGTTTAAAATTTAAGCACCCACTGAGCACGTTCACACATGGTCTATTGCATCGATGTATGTATATATTTTTTGGCTTTGCCGACCAAAATAACACTTCATACACTAATTCTACATATATAGTATTCAGAAATGGAGTTTTTGAAAAATCGATTTATTTTGAAAAAATAGACCCCGACTGCTCCTTGTGATTTTTAGTTTTATAAAATGTTGCCCAACCAAAATATGTTAAATGACTTGGCACTTGCCTTTTGTGTAATTTACTTCGTTAAGAAGTCTTGTGGAAAGAATACCCGAAGTCATAATTCTTCAAGGATGGAGTCTGGAACATCGTCTCTTCCTCCATCATTTGAGAAAGTATTTATGCAGCAGCGTAAACTAGACGCCTTTAAATTTATTTTCTTCGCAATCATCTGAAAATACAGGGTGCGCCATCTTTCGTGTCGTTTCGTTACTAACTTTGAAAAAAAACCGATTTCTATATATGATGTATTGTTATTCAATTTGGCCCTTTACAATTTAATTTTACTACTATTTGAATACAACGTCAATTCAGTGGTCGCCTTTATTGGCCGAAACAAAATGTACCCTTTTTGCTGCATTTTCCTTTTCGAGCACCTCGGACGTTATAGCGACGATTTCGGCACGAATGTTGTTCGGTCATGCTTTGAGGCTTGCTGGCGTACACTTTGTTTTTCAAATAGCCCCACAAAAAGAAGTCCGTAGGGTTAAATCTGGAGATCTGGGTGGCCACTCAATGTCGTCTTCATTGGCATCAGGCGTCCAAGGAATTTTCGTTGCAAAAACTGAATTGTTTGTATTGCAGTGTACCATGGCGCACCGTCTTATTGAAACCAGTAACCATCAAGTCCTTTCTCACGCCTTCGCGGGCTGACATACATATAAGGAAACAAATGCAAATCATCCTTCAAAATTTGCCACATAGTGGTTCCACTGACACCAAAATACTAAGCGCGGCAACGATACGACACTTTTGGGTTCTGGGAAACGCTCACTCTGCCCGCTTCAGCCAGTTCATTGGACGTCTTGGTCGTTGATGCACGGCAGATTCTCCAACTGTCCCGTGCTCAACGAAATTCGACACGAAACGACCAATAGTGTTGTCAGACGGTGCCTGTTGGCTACGATATTTTCGACGGTACGCACGTTTAGTTAAAGCAACTGAACGACTATTCTCGATTTACATCGTTACTATTTCGGCACGTTGTTTCGATGCGAAGCAATTAATAGTTCAAATTGTACTAAATTGCCGTTTCAAAAACATGTCTCATCGAATCAATCGGTTTGACAAATGTCGAAGTTAGTATGTGTTTACATACCGACATAGAAGATGGCGCACCCTGTACAAGACTCCAATGCCACTCTCAGAAAGCAACAAAACAGGCAGTTAATTGTCTTAGGCAGATGATGTTTCTTTTAAAGAAGTGAAATTAAATCGTAATCAAATCATGACACTCGTATCTGAAAATCATGGAAAATGTCAGATCGACGGTTTGATCATTAAACGGCATAGTTATTTGCTTCCGAATCACACACAAAAAGCAAATCTACCACGATGATAGTTTAATCTTCATCCCAACTGTATCGCAGCAGAAATCTGAATGCCTCAACGTATTGTTGGAATAATTCACAATGCGAAATTTATCTAAACCGACCGAAATATATCACTTTATAAACTTCTACGCTTCAATTCGTTTAATTAAACATAAAACCTAACTTCAATAGCTTCCTAGATTGAAATACTACACAACAGTTTGTGATAAACGTACAGACTTAATGAGAGGCAATGGAATCAAACCGAACAAACATTTCGGGACAAACACATTAAAAAAACAATTTTCAGGGCTGGAAGAAGCTCTCTTGATCCAACGAAACCCCTTCAATCATATAATTTGCAGACTGCGCAAGGAAACGCATATCACTCCGAAGCAGACAACATCACAGAGTTTTCTTCGATCAAAAGTCTTACGTGAAATGCATTTGGGCATACATCAGGATCATACTCTCGGCGAGGTGAAAGCAAAAATGAAACTTATTTTCAATTTAGTTCAGAATTTTTATAACGTAGTGGATGTTTTCTTCATTTGCTTGGAATTTAATCAGGATTTTCGATATTTTCTTGCTGAAAAAACGTGAAGGACAGCGAAAGTCAAACAAATGTTAGATTCTAACTTTAAACAGTTGCCTCTGGCATTGACAGAATCGATTTTTGAAATAATTGTGCTGTATCTTACTTCGAAGAAAATATATATGTTGTTTTTATGTCAGCCGTTTCTACGCGAAACTTTCTGACTTCCTTGAAAGCTGAAAACATGTCTTCCAAAACGAGTGGTCGGGAAAACTCGCCAAACTACAATATATTCAACAAAGTGAAACTGAAAAAGTTTTCTCGTTTAGATGTGATATTGATTGTGTGCGTGAATATTTAACGAAAAAAAGTTCAGTACTGATTGCAACCTTACTGGAGTGAAATTTGAGAAGAAGTTGTACTTCTCTTTCTAAGGAATTTTTAACTTATTAAAAAATTAAAATGAATAACTTTCTAGCGTCTTTATTTCTCATTCTTATGGTTAATAATTCTTCCAATATTTCTTGAAATTGAAGCCAATTGGATATTACATAACTGCGTCTTGCATAGAAAAATTTTAAGTTCAAAAGATGAAATTTTCGTATCGCAATTAAATTTCGTTCTTTTGCAAATTAAACTAAGTATGCAGTTGACAAAAAACAACATTCATATATAATTAACAAGATAATTGAAATATTCTCGATTTTTCGCAGGGTGCACAATTTGCTGAATAGAGAAAAATCAATTTATTCCAAACCATCGAACAAATCATTTACTGGTAATGATCTATTTAACGCTTCCACGAATAAGGAAGGTCCTTCATGCTGAGCAAAATGAAGCGCTTTGGTTTTTCTCGTCGTTTTTTTCTATTCATCTCAAAAGTGATTGGCTGGTGTCAGGAAAGAAAATTTTATAAAAATGCTTATTGGTATTTTGATAGCTCGAAAATAAATACATGCATTATGTCGCACTTCAGTTTAATTTCCGATAAGGATTACATGATTTCAATTTTCATCGCAATTAAGTCAGATATTTTTAAACTACTTCCATTTGAACGGTAGAACACGGTCTGCAGATGAATGGTATATTAATAAACGACATTTTAATTTCAATGTCCGAAAATGCCTTTAGGAGTCAAAAAGATTGGCTGACATGATGAGTCCAGTGTGAATCGGAAAATCGTGAACAATATAGTTTTAGCGGTGGGAATAATTTGATATTTTTTTAATCGATAAAAATTGGCCAAACGATCAATAGCTCATCCCATTTTGTGCCATTTGTTTAGATAATTATAAAAAAAATGCAAATTTTGAAATCTAATTTTTTTGATCCTTCACCTTTTTCGCTGCGAGAAAAAATATATAATAGCTACAAAAATGTCGACGAGCATTTGTTGTAGATAGTCCCACGTTCTATTAGAAAGCAATCCACTGGAGCAGAAGAAGTTATAAGCGCTCCATACAAGCCTCAAAAGATGAGTGTTCACGTGATTTTTTTAAATGACCTGCCCCGCGCCATAGTCGTTCATACTTAATTTCACAATGAAGCAAAAAGATTTTTTTAAGTTTATCAAGGTACTGTACTGCATGTTGAAAGGAGCAGAGTGTTCAGTTTGCACATAATTCTATACAGCTTCCAAAAGCAGCGTATATTCATATTCTAGACCTTAGAGTCAAGGAAGCTGGAAAAAAATGAGACGACCTTTGTTTATCCTGATACTAATTTATGGAGATCCAACATTGAATCTATTGAAAAAAATACTTTTTCCTATCATATGTCGTTACACGCAAGTACGGAAAAATAAAGAAAATGTACGATGGATCATTGACTTTGTTAATTTGATTGGAAAATGGAGAGTATTTTTCAAGGGCGACAAATAAGAAACTGCATAAACTAAGCAAGTCAATAGACAATAGAACCTTCTTGTATCTTGTTGTTCTTTTCAGCAGATGAGGCATCAATTTGAAAGAATATTTTGAAAATTGAATTGAAAAAATTAAGGACACTTATTACTCGAAAAATCCAATAGAGGCAGAGGATTATTGGTAACGTTCCTTCCTTAATCAATCATTAATAAGATTATCCAAGCAATCGATCAACTCATGATGAGAATATTAGCATAAAAGGTTGTTTCCTTTACAAGTAGCCAATTGTAAAGGATATTTTAAGCTAAGATTAATACTCCATAAATATAGGTACGGTTCGTTACTGATTATCACGTAGCTGATAGACTTGCTGCTATTTTCGAGAGTGCATTTACAGCCGAGAAGGATAGGTTTCCATTGGTCGATTCCGTTTCCTAGTTTAATGTGAGTGTTTAGTGTAGAGTGTTTATTTATGTAACAAATATACATGAAAATATGTGTATCTGTGCTCTGCCAGCAAAATTCCAAAAAATCCACACCATCCTGTTTGCATCAATAGAAGTACCATTCGTGAAAAAAATTCTATAGCTTTTATATAATTCTTTTCGAAGCGTAAAAAATTAATTATGGAAAAAATTCATTCCAAAATTTCAAAACTAATTAAAAATGGTTGAAACAATTATGTTTGCATCAAATAAATTTGGTCGTCTTTGGGTCAAAGATTTGCATATTATTACCGTACAAACCCCTAAAAATGTCACAGCCAAAACTTTTTCAAAATTGTTTGATGCTAGTGCACACGTCTCACATCAGTTGCACATTTTTGATTATGGTATATGAAACGGTTACCAAAATGGTTTGCAAAAGCGTTCAAAATTGGAAACAGTGGTGGGATGATTTGATACAATACGGAAAGCTATGGATGATGTATTTCTTGTGGCAATCAACAGGATATTTAATGACTGTGAAATATAAGTTCCATAAAAATTTTCAAAAGGACACAGGATGCAGTTGTCCTTGGTGGCATGCAAGCTGGCATAGGTGGCAAGTACACTGAAATTCGTGCTTAGATTCAAAAAATTTCTCTGAGATAGTTCAACCTGCTGAACTTTTCAGGTGCAGGTTTTTTGTGGCTAAGGGAAACTGTTTCAAAATGCCCTGACCAGTTTGGGGTCCAAGTTTGTAACTTGTGTTACATTTTTTTCGGTACAAGCGAGATAGTAGTATTTTATTCTACGTGCGTTCAGAAATAATTACTGCTGAAAAAACAGTATCATGAAATTCCGTTATATTGAAAACACCTGACACAAAACATAGTTGGTCCCATCGTTTAAACTTTACTTATAAGTTCTTCTTGATGAACAATACTCATTTTATCTTTATTCTTGTGAATCTCAATTACAATGATTATTCTCTATGATGTCTCTTATTTTATCTATTCATATTGGAGCCCTCTTAAGTTACATTCATCTCTCCTCAAATCTTGCTTGATATTATTTCTGCAGGTCCTTTCTATTCCCCAGCTGTTAACTTCTTAACAAAACTTTTTGGATAAGCTCTATTCAAATCAAGTCAAGACTATGGTAAAAACAAATTCAAAATAAAATGCTCAAGAATTCTCTCCAATTTCCACGGGAACAAAATATGTTGTGCGAATACTTCAGAAGAAACTTCAGTTGGAGTTCGTTCACGTTAGGAAAGTAGACGATTTAAAAGTTAATCTGTTGTTGGCATTTATTCCACACGATAAATTTTGTCCTATTTGTCCTGCGAAAATAACAGTGAACCGTTTAGACGTACTACATTTGTTGTTCGGGAAAATTCACAAAAAAGAAAGAAAAGATGTACTGCAAATTTTAAGGATGAATATTTTCTGTAGTAAATTATAAAAATGATTATATAAATTAATTTTAGAACGGTTAAATTTTCTCATTTCCCTACAGAAGTAAGACTCTAGCATAGCATTTTATCATTGATTTTTTTTCGTCAAAAATATCGCGATTTAAAACTTTTCATTCGAACGTAAAATCGCTCCTTACAATAGCCTTGAGCAAGAAATATCGTTTTTAGTCATTTCTTTTAGGTTGGCTGTTTCTCACAATAATATTCTATTAATTTAAAGTAGAAATAAAAAACTAAAATAAAATAAATGTTGTTTTTGACGAATTAAATACACATGCCTACAATCCCAAATCATTCACAATTAAGGACTTATTGATTATAATTTTTGATTCAGAGGCTTTAACTTTGCATGTGCGTGTATGTATACAAGTTTCAAGTTAATTAGATTAAATTAGCTGGAATTTTTCGAGTCTGAATAATGAAATAAATTCAACAAGAATGTACAAGGATGAAACTTTTAAAAAGCGTCTTGTTGCAATAAATAACAGGAATTTGTATATACTGTAAGCTGGAGAGGGGCATTGTTAAGTACTTTTTAAAATGGTTGTTGTTTCAACCTTAGCAGCAGTAGAACGCTTGATATCTTTAAAAATATTGAAAGTCTAGTCTGGTATTAAGAAATATATCCTTTTACACTTGAACAACGCTGGAAAATATTCAATCTTTATTTCAAAAGTGAGTGTGCTGTGTTGCAAAAGTTACGAATAATTTTTAGTTGCAACGAAACTTCATCAGCCTTTGTTGTTAGATTTGGCTGCATTGGTCATGTTTTCATGGGGAATTGTTTAACACTTTACCTACCGAAAGCCTATTAAAATGCTTATTTCCTACAGCGTTTATCAATCGGTATCCTATTGATTGGTATTTCACTGGACATGATTTGCTGCTCGGAAGGTTTTTAATCTACGCATTTTGCTATTTTCGGCATGCAGTAATTATTTCATTTAAGGGGTCTAAGTATGTCTAATTAAACGCTATTTTCTCGAATTCATGTTTTTAAGCTGGTGAACACTTGACCAACCGATCACTCTGATTTTAATGTTGTTTTACACATATGCGGCTATAGCCGGTAGCGGAATCATTATGATCGGTATCAAATTTTTCGATTTTCACTCAATTATCCACCCTCAAAAATAGGGTTTTTCTAAAAAAAAATTGCCGCCATTTTGCTATTTTTTAATGAAAAAAATCATTCCGGTACCTGCCATAGGCACTTAAACAAGGATTAATTTGGTGTTTTATTTTTTTCTCAAATGATCCAGTCACCTAAAATCACGTCCGCCGTCATTTTTTGATGTTTTTTAAAAAAAATTGTTATGGTTATAAAAACAATAAAAAAATCTAAAAATATATTTTTGTATACTGAAAAATGATATCTCTCTTCTTTCTATTGAAAAAAATGGTTAATTTTTTTTTTGAAAATCGTAACCTTAAAAACCCCTTAAATTATTAAAGTGTGTCACAAAATAAATTAGCCAAACTGATATGTACTAATAAATTATTATTATCATTAAAGCTAAGTAGGTATTCCTTGAATTTAAAAATTTAAATTTTTAGTTTCATTTTTTTTTAATTTAATTTTCATTTTATTATATTTTAGATAGAGAAACATTATCCTCAATTCTTCTCAACTTATATTCAATCCCTCCCATCATATTTTAGACGAGATTCATGTTCACTTTTTTATGTGTTTTCGGAATCTTCTTTGAAGTTAATTTTCGGTTTTTACTTCCCATCTTCCTTTATAAACGAGCCTCCTTAAGGGGTAGCACTACTCTAGAGACCCTATTTTTTCATGGTTTTTCGTAAGTAAATAAATTAAAAAACACCAAATCCGCTTATGGTAGTATATTGCATAGCTCAAAATGTACACAAAAAATATTTTTTTTCCAAAATGGCGGCCACAGGATCCCGTATTCGGCTGTTGTGTGATCCGCCTTTAAAAAGTTACCGGTAACTTTTCTCTCGAACGGTCTCTCCTAGAACAAAAAACTAAATTTTTCCTTGAAGTGCATACTAATTGCTAGTGAAGAAGTGGGTTTTTTAAACTACTTTTTAACACAATGGCGCTATTTTGAAGAACAAAAAAAAACGATTTTTAACAAAAAAAATTAGCCGTTAATTGTTTATAAAGTTAAAAATAAACAATTAATCAAAAAATCCCTACGTACTTCACTAGCTGTTAGTATGCACTTCAAAGAAAAATTCAGTTTTTTTGTTCTAGGAGCTCGAGAGAAAAGCTACCGATAACTTTTTAAAGGCGGATCACACAACAGCCGAATACGGGATCCTGTGGCCGCCATTTTGGAAAAAAAACATTTTTTTACATTTTGAGTTATGCAATATACTATCATAAGCGGATTTGGTGTTTTTTAATTTATTTACTTACGAAAAATCATGAAAAAATAGGGTCTCTAGAGTAGTGTTATCCCTTAACAAAGCCCAAAAGTGCTCGATGGGACAACATATTCGGAGGATTATCCTCTTATGGTAAAAAACCTATATTTTGCTGTTGAAGCTATTGTGTTGGTTGGTTGTGTTTTTTTCATAAAAGCATGAAGCTAGATCCGGCTAAAAGATGACGCCTTCATTGCTATTAAATTTGTGAATATTTTTCTTTCATTTTTGGTACACATTTTGGTATATAGAGTCTGGTATTCAACCCTTCACCTCGCACTTTACCAATGAAAGGTTCCGAGATACCAGCTGACGAAATTGCATGCCAAACAAGAACCTTTGGTGCAAATTTTGATTCCCCTACATTTTTTTTGCTTTATGTGTTGTTTTTAAATTCCTGGTGTGAAATCCATCGTTTTCGCTGTTTGTGAAGTTAGAAAACGTGAAATACTTTACATCATCCATTACTAACTCTTCTTTCCACGAAAATTTTTCACTGGTTACGCTCTACAACATCTCGCATTTTTTCCAACTGTGAAGCCAAATATGTAGAAGTTGTTCTTCGTTTTCGATATTGTAGTTCTATTTCTTCAATAACTCGGTGTATTGTAATCCTAAAAACATTAAATTCCCTCGCCAATTTCTCTCAGACATACCAAGATTGTTTTAGGTCATTTGCAACGATTCCTTAGTATTTTTTCATTAAAAAGTTTCTTTCGTCCTTCTTTTTTCTTCGCGAATAATTGGAACCCCATTTTCCTATTGTTTAATAGTTCGATAAATAGTTGATCGCGTTATGCTGTCTTCACGCAATACTTGAACAATATTAAGTTTTTCAAACCGTCCAACCAACTTGTACACTTTTCTGCGCACGTCTTGTTGTCGTGGTATATTGCTTACGACTGAACTATTTGTACTATACCGTTCTGAACAAAACCCAAATTGTATGCATTCACTGCAGGGGGATGAAAATTCCATCGACCCTTTTTCTAAGAAAAATTCCTCATCGAAATTTGTCTCACACACATATCTTATTCAATTATTTTGCTTTTCATTAAGTGGAAATATAAACGCAACATAAGCTCTGATATTTATCCGAGTCGTATCAGTATAATCATGTCATCTGCACTTAGATTGTTCTATACTTTTCATGTGCTTATTTTATTTCGAAGCAGGAGACAAAGTGCGAAGACCGTGGTTCCATAAGAAATGGATCTACAGATAACGGAACGTTATTAAAGTTGTCTCTCCGCTACCTAAATTTGATTGTAACTGACTTTCTCCGCATGATAATATATTAAATGCAAGACCTTAATAAAAATAATCGTGACCTTTGCACTTAAAGAATATAAATACACGGCAAGTGCGATTTTCCTCTCGCAAGCCGTTTATTTGACTTAAACATACACTTTTTATGTGATTTTTCTGTTTTGTGCATATGTACCAATTGCAACAAACGATATCTCAAACGACTTATGACACAATTATCTTAAAGAAATTTTGCACTCTTTTTCACGGTGAAAATAAAAACAAGCAATTTATTGGGCCCAAAACGAACTACCAATGTCTGTGATATAACGCATGATTAAAAGTTTTCTTTACAAACTTTCTCGTGGTTAAATACATATATCATGAACATTTCAAAACTGAAATTATTTATAAGACACTTAGTATGATATTATAGTCACGTGATGAAAAGTATCATCCTAAAGTGGCACTTGTAAAACCTGAGCTGAGTTCATTTCCCCAGATTTCTGGAACAGCATAAATGTCTAGGGAACGATTAAACTCCTTTTTGCCGAGCTATTCTACAATTAAGAAATGTGAACCTTCGCTAAAGGAACTATGCATTATTTTCTAGTGGGCAGTTAAAATTCAAGACATCTCATTTTCTGGAAAAGCATTACATCTGATAATTATCCACACTTTCAGTACATGCGAGCACCCACTCTCACAAATAATTTGGTTCAATTGAATTTCATGCAAGAAAAGATAATATTTGAAATAATATTATTTCGTTTCTATGAAAACAGACATAAAAACAGCACACTTTTACTCGCTGTGTTCAACCCATTTCCAAGTATTTTGTATTCATTTAATTTCCGGAGTAATTGTTTACCAAGCTTTAAATATTGTGAGCGTCTTGTGGGAATAATGGTCCTCAACGATAAAGTTTTTTGATGGTATGAACAAAAAAACGAGTTCAGATCACTATCACCTTGAATAACAAATAGATACGATGCTAAAAAAACAAGTAAAGTCATACTAAAATCTTGTCATTGGAGTTCAACAGAATTCCAACCCTAATGTCTTAGCCTGCGATAGTTGTGAGAAGTAAAGGTTCTGAACAATGATCTTTTGAATTTATTTAAATCTAACAATCAAACTGTCGGAAGGCATATCTAATCGGATGGCTTTCACTTTAAAATGGAAGGGACGAAACGCCTTCCAGAAATGTGCCTTTTCATTTATTTGCAAGATTTTTTAGAGGGGATGAATACAGAAATAAAATAGAAATCCATGATAATTAAGTAATGCATTCAAACGAACTTTCGAAGCAACAACAAAAATTATATTATCTGATGATAGATTAAATAATTACTTTTTTAACAAACCTTTATAAATTGTCAATAATTTTATTCCGTTACGGTAAGCGATTGGCAAAGACCAGTTTAGATAGTACTGTTTCTAGTTGCTACCCTGATTCACTTCGTTTTCAAGTACTGATCATTTTTAACGCACTAAAACACACTCAACTATCACTCATTCACCAGAAGGTGGTTGCCATCAATTTTGAAATCGATGTATTGAAATTCCCAATAATTTAAAAGGCCATATGTCACACTGATAATACTTTTCAACAAGTTCTCACAACACAAATATGATTAAGGGATGACGACAATGCCTCACTCAATTACACTTATTCACCGCCACGAAATTCGTATGTCTTCACGTGCACGAACAGTTCATGAACATTTTATAACGGACAAAATATGTTTAAGGACATTCATCGACTAGACTCGGAGTGGTTTTGCTGACTTAACGTTCGGAGTACCGGCGGACGACTGCCTGTTAGGATCAAATGAATAAGCTTAAATTGTTTTCGTTTCCATTGGATGGGAAATTTTGGCGCGATTTGAATTCGCCGGAAACTTTCTATTGGAGGGATTCTGGAAGCTTTCCAATATATTCAACTAGGGTAGGTCACCGCAACATGGCTTGTTTGCATATCAGAGCCTGGTGAAATAAGGTGATGCTATTTGGTTTTATGAAATATCCGCACTAAGTCCCGAAGATGTTTATTTCGAATTCGTTAAACGTTTTCAGATGGAAACACGCAAAAAGTCGGTTGGACACACAAAAAGAATCACATAAATAAAACTTTTAGTCAAATTGTTTGAATTGGAAAACCGTTCCAATCTTTTGATTGTAATGAATTGAGTTGAATCTTAAAACTTATTAAGACTTAAATCCCAAAAGATTCAAGGATGTTCCATCCTGAGACGAAACAACAAACTATAAGTGTCGTCCGTACGATTTAATTCTCTTAACTCAATTTGTTAAAAATACGATCGTGCTTTACTGCGGAGAAAGTCATAGCCTGAATTCATTTCAGGACATACAATCACTGTTGATACCTGATTATACAAAATCCCCAAAATGCCGGAAAAAAATAGAAAATGAAACCCAACAACATATCCAGACTATACCTTAAACATTTCTTTAACGTTTCTTTGCATCCAGACCGAATTCACCTTCTCGATACAGAATCATCCCGAAAGTGCTACATTTACTCGAACTCCATCCCAAATGGACGATTTAAACAATTTGAAAAATAGGCTTTAACAAATTAATCTACAAGGGATTACCCTCACTGCATAACCGACCGCTGCCCTTCAGGCATTGATAATGATGCCTGGGCCCACCGCATAGGGTGCATGGTAGGATCTTTTAAACAGAGAGATAAGAAGCCAAAACAAGTCAAAAGAATTTAAAGAATTCCGGATGATCTTCGAGCGAGATAAAAAAAAACGTAGTGGAGTCACTGAATCACGTTTCTTAAAGGGTCATGATTAAGAAAACAAATGAAATTCGGGGGAAACGGAATAGTGAACCAATTATAAACTCACCGTGAAACAGACTTCAAAAAGCTGCAGTATCTGCTGTGTTTCAATTGGATTCAAATTCAACTACGATTCGGTAGAAACTTCAATGACTATTTTCTTGAAATTGAGAGATTGTTGTTGTTATATACTTTAGGGGTTAAATATTCTTAACTTCTCCTACTTATATGCCAAATTTCATTCCGATCTGAGTTTACGAGGTCGAATCTTCATCTTGTTAGATCAATACGTTAGTGTATTATGACATTGTAGTGTGTGTGTCGAAATTTTCTTACAGTAAGTGCGGTAAGTTTGGGAACATTGCAACAAGATTATCGTTGATTTCATCCAATTTTCATATTCTTTTCAAAAACGCGTCCAAATAGTGGAGTTTGTGAGCCAAGAAACTTAATGTGAAGTTCATTATTAAACTCGCTTCATATTGGGTAAAGAGCTATGGCCTACCAAAATTTACGGCAAGCAAAACAGAAACAGACTCTATTCACGCGATTTTCCTTTCTCGCGACGTTAAAACTCCAGCAAATGTGCACCGATTGCAACAAACGATATCGCAAACGACTTATGATACAATTATCTCATAGAAATTGCTGCATGTTTTTCATGGTGAAATTTAAAAAATGCAAATTATGAGGCCGATAAATGATCATCCCCCTTTTTCGCGTGCTTTTCAGCTCTTAACTCTTCTAATATTGTCGCCACATGGTATTTCAGCACAAGTTACTGCAAATTAAATTTTCCGGAAGTGCGAGATACAAAGCGGTTTAGTATTTGCCTTCATATTAAAATGGCGGCCATCTTCACTACTAACTAGCCCGACGACACAAGTGTGATTTACTCATCATGTACACAAAAAAAGGTGAAAATCGAGTGGTATAAAATAATTTTGTTACTTACAACAATGCCTCCCAGACTATTAGATAGCTTGAGATTTGATAAAAATACAAATTGATAAAATAATTAATGTCTCATCAATGCACAGACCACGATTGGGACCATGGTGTATAAAAGCCGCCATTGGCAATCATACATTAGTGCACCGTTACGAAACTAATTATATGGAAGCCAAGTGTATGTGAAGTGAGCCTTAGAAGAGCTTATCCTGGATTCAAATAATACAATAATTGTTTATTGTTTATTGTTTATTGTTGACAAAGCTACTAAACAGAAGAGTTCCAATTACATAGTAGCGATGAGCTAAAAACTAAGACTAAGATAACTCTAAAGAATAAATGAATTAATTAATGAAATAAGTATAGGAAGTAAGAATAAAGAACAGTGGCGAATGAGTTATAAAATTTGAGAACTAAAATTAAGAGGAGAATATAAGATTTCTTAGTTTGATCTTGTAAGTATTTAAAGAGTAACCGAAAGAACCAAACTGCATAAGGTCATGGTTTCGTTGTAAACGAATCAGGGGAGAATTATAATATAGGTTAGATGTGGTGAAGGGAGGGGCGAAAATAGTAAGGTTTCTACAAGGGTGAGAAGAGTGACGGAAGTGAAGTTCATTGCAGAGAGGAGTGTCGAGGATATTCAAAAAAAGCTTGCAAAAAAGAGATTCGTCTAAATATATTCTACGTTGTTGTAAAGTGGCAAGGTTGAAATGTTTGCGACGATCATCGTAAGGAGCATAGGGAATATTGAATTTGTAGAATAGAGTGCGGGTAAACTTACGTTGAATAGATTCGATCAAATTAGTATCACATTTGCTGTGTGGAGACCAGATCGGGGAGCAGTATTCGACCAAGTTACGTACAAGAGAATTGAAAAGTTTTATACTAGTTTCGGGTCTCCGAAATGCAGTGGAATTTCTTAGTAAGAGTCCACAAACCTTTGACGCTTTAAGCACAATGTTGGCAATATGATGATCAAATTTTAGTTTGCGATCGAATATGACACCTAGATCACAGAAATGGTCGACTTCATTGAGAGTACTGCTGTGTAAGGAATAAGGAAAAACAATAGTGTTGAATTTGAGGGAAAAGGTAAGTTTATGACATTTGTCAACATTAATCGTTAGATTATTGAGATCACACCAGGATTGAAACGCACATAGATCCTGGTGAAGAGTTTGACAATCGATAATGGAGTTGATTGTCCTAAAGACTTTAAAATCGTCAGCGTATAGGAGGCAGGGAGACTGAATGAATTGGGGCAAATCGTTGACGAAAAGTAAAAAAAGAAGAGGACCCAGGATAGAGCCTTGCGGAACACCTGATGATGGATAGAAAGGAGCAGATGTATGATTGCAGAAGGAGACAATGCATTCACGGTTTACCAGATAGGAAGAGAACCATCTGAGTAAAGACCCTTGAAAGCCATAGCTCTTCAGCTTACGCACTAAAATATTATGGTCAACGGAGTCAAAAGCCTTAGACAAATCCGTGTAAATGCAATCAATTTGCTCTTTATTGGCCAGAGACTTGGCCGCGAAGTCGGAGAATTCTAAGAGGTTAGTAAGTGAGGAACGACCAGCAACAAACCCATGTTGTGCATTAGTGATAACAGGTCTGATGGAAGTAATTATTGAATTGTAGACGAACCGCTCGAGCAGTTTCGAAAAACAAGACAACATGGCTATGGGACGGTAGTTGCGTGCAAAGGAAGGGAGTCCAGACTTGTGGATAGGAATTGTATGTGAAAGTTTCCAGGAAGCAGGTAAAGTGCCCTCAGAGACACTTTTGTAATGATCATGTTTGACCTGATGGTCAATATCATCCGACTTAATTGCAATTGAGAACATTTGAGGTAACGAAGGATATCTTTAAAATCAAAAATAATTACAACAGATTGTTCGAGGCAAACTCGTGTAGAAGCGTTTTTAAAGTAGAATAAGAACACTATTTTCTCAGTATTATAAGCTGAAAAAAACTATTTTTTAAACAAGCGTTAGCCGTTACGAATTAACCGCAGCCATACTATATAGAGAACACTAATAAGCGTGGAATAATTAGTTGTTTGAATACTATTGTACATGCATATCTTGTTGATAATCTGATAGCATAAAAATAATGTTTCCTTATTTTTTTTGCTTACCGATGCGTAGACATTCCAAAAATAATAAATGTGTTTATAAAATGCTACTTAGAACGAACTCCAGTTTTGCCATTTTACATTATTTGAACCTGTACTAAAGTTTCATCAATAAATTTCAAAATCCTCCAAACTTTTGGTTGATATGAATGATCATCTCAGCGAATGATTTAAAGCACTAAACCCCTGCATGCTGCGTATCTTCTTGCGGTACCGAAATGTATCTAAACGTTATACCATTGTTATTGGAAAGAAAACATTGCGCTCCGAACAGTTTCCAAAATTTTCCAGTTGTTTTTCAACGCACGCGCATAGAATGAAAGCTTGATTTCGCCGTACACGTGTTGCTTTTAGCTTTTCCAGCTAAATACATTAATAAGCAACTAGTAACCCTTTGGGAAAAACACCATAATATTTACGACTAAAACTCCATGGAGAAAATCTATGGCTCGGAAGGCATTGAAATATATATATAAATTTCATCAGCTAAAGACTTCCGAGAAGTTTGTTTCATTTATGATATTAAAGTATTTATTTTTATTCACTAGTTATTCATGAGAAATCATTTTATATTTTTGAAATTATAAAAATAGATGGTTACGAAAAATTTACGACAGAGAATTGTGCAGCCGTCGATATAATTGAATTTTTTAAAAAAAAAATCAAATAAATTTTCAAATTGTTCTCCGCTTTTGACTTAAGTTCTGAAATATTTATGAATTTTTAGTTATTCAATTTCATTAAAGTAATGTTGCATGAAAGAAAAATTCATAAAATGTGGTCTAAGTGCGACTAACTTCCCAGTGGGGTCAATAAAATGCTATAATTTTCTTTTATTATTAATTACTATTTTTAATAATTACTATTATTAAACATTATTATTCTAAATTAATATAATTACTTTTATTATTTTTGTCAATTTTTTATCTAACCATAAAAGCTTTGGTAGAGGAAGACGTCTCCACCACCTGGTCATCCTCTACCAAAGCCTCGGCAACCTCGTCCTCTTCGTCCTCGTCATCCTTCCTGTCCTTCACTTCGCCCTCAACCTCGTTCTTCATTTCGGCTTCGGAATCCACAACTATTATTGAGGGTATTTACTTATTATTTACAATAATCATTCGTTATTAAGAATGTTTGACCGTTACTCAATAATTATAATTGACTTTATACATATATAGAATATCAAATTATAACTAATATTATTTGATTGTTTTTAACAATATTAAATTATTTATAACAATATCCAATTATTAACTGCATTAGCGTCTCTACTCCCATTCACCCAAACCTGACAATATAAGTTTGGAATTTCATAAATTAATCTTTATTTTTTTTTTGAAATAACACTTTTCACAAATTTGATCACAATTTTGCTAAAACGCACAATATTAACAACATTACTATGGAGGTATTTGGTATCTCCACGAATTAATAGTGCGTATCAACAGTTTAAAAATAAGCAATTTTAGTCGTTTTTTCAGTTTTTCATCCTAAATAAAAAACGGCTCAACCGATTTTGCATTCAGTTCTAAGTTACGTAATTACGCGTCGTTTAAAACTGGTCCCAGGTCAATACAATCTTTGGTTCTTGAGATAATCGAGACGAAAAATAATTCCGAACGCACATACGTACATACGCAAATCCGCACATACGTACATACATACTCACAGACATCTCTCTAAAAACGATGGATTTGGATTCTAGAGACCTTAAAACGTGGAGATATGTCAAAATTTGAGATTCACAAAATCGACCCCATTACAATAACTTCCCATAAGAAACTGGAAAGTTAAAAATTTATTTCAAAAAACAATTTAGAACATGCAATATCCAAGAGAATTTCTCACATAATCTAAGATCACAAACTGAGCATACAAAAACGTTATACATTCTCAGAAATGCTAAACATATTAGCATTTCTGAGAATGTTTATTGGATTGGCATGAACTTTTTAACATTTTCGCTGGGAAATTCATCAGAAATTATTTTATTAGCAAGTAAATTTCCATTTGTTGATACAATATTGAATCAATATTGTTTCTGCCGTTAATATTGGAAAAAGTGGAGGATATCATTCTTCTTTTTCCTAAGTATCCTTCTGATAATATGCTTTCTTTATTACTTTATTGTCATTTTTTTATCTTTTTGACCTACAAATCTTGTCGATTCTCTCATTAAACATTTCGCTCTGCTGAAAAAGAACAATGTCCCCAACGTGGCTCTACTAAGCTCAAAGGTTTAACTCATCGTAGTTCTAATAATTGAGTTTTCATCGTTGGTTCCGACTTAAAATACTGTTTGCACAATTATTCTTACACGTTTGTATTTTACTGGTTCAAAGATTTCAAAAAGTGCATTTATTTTCCAGACTCACTTAGCATACATCGGAACTGTATTAGTTCTACTGCGACAGAACAACAATCAGACATATTTACTATCCTGTAGTGTTTTATCCAGAATTTACCATCTTTTCGCATTGAATTAATAATGCATTGTGTGTTATTTCTATTCGTTGTATATTTACAATAATATCACTGAAAAGTTTTCATCGAAATGAAAAAGTCGTTATTTTAAAAATATCATGGAGCAGTGTTTGGCCAAACTACACTCTCAAGCCAGTCCAAGTAAAAAGATACTCGTGCATACACGGAAGGTATTGTCGATCCGCACAATGCACCGAAAGACGTTATGCCATACACTCTGGATAGCTTCGATTCAAGTATGATCTGCAATGGACCACCCGAGTCACCCGGGCAAGTGTCCTTCTGAAGATTCGGATCCGCGGCGCATAATTGCCCGTCATTCAAACCGTTGGGAATCTGTCGATTCTCCTCGTACTCCTTGTGCTTCCGGTTGCACTCAGCCAAGTTGACTGTCGATAGGTTGGCCTTTAGTAGCTGATTTGATTGTTCACGTCCTGGAAAAGTGAAAAAATCATGTATCAAACTCTTGTAAGTCTTCAAAAAAATTGAAAAAAATTGTATGCATTTATATAACGATCAGATAGGTAAGAAATCGACCACATTCAATTTTCTTATCATTATATTAAAAACAATTAAGTTTTTCACAAACCGAAGCACATTCGACTTTGACACCTTTAATATTCTGTTAGCAAGGTTTTCGTCGGATTCTATCTTCAAACAAAAAAAAATCATAAAAATCGTCAACTTAAGTAACAATGAAATGAATAAGGACATCCAACTAAACAAGTTTTAACATATATTTTTACTTTCGGACTTTTATCAATCTTCATTGCGAGGTTAATCAAAACAAATATTCACAGTTTATCTATCAGGCTGTTCAAAAAGTAAGGTACCAGCCAACAGAGAGCGCCACGAGCAAAGAAATCTCTTTATTGTCAGATGAAACTCACCTTCAGACGATCACATGTCAAATTTCATGACATGCTGTACATTAGGCTTTGTGTGACAGCCGTAGGAAGTGAACAACTTTGATTATTCTTCCCACAATGGAAAACAATGAATTTCGTGATAAGAATCAACATTATTTTTTGAACGGTTATGAGAACGGTTATGAGAACGGTTATGAGAAATCTATTCCGTATTCTCCAAATTTGGCCACCAGCGAGTACTATCTGTTTCCTAACCTCAAAAGGTAGCATTCGGGCAAACGTTTTAAATCGAATGAAAAAGTCGAATATGAAACTGACAGATATTTTGAACTGCTCGACAAATTCTAGGATCGATAGACTCGGTTTGACCAGCTAAAAGTGTTTTCATTATTAGGTACCTTACTATTTGAACAGCCTAGTATGTGGATGAAGCCAAAAAAATATGAAAGACAAAAATGCGCCTTCTATTAGGAGTCCGGTTTCAGACATCGACGAATGAAGTTCTGCTTCCAAATATATTCTTTTAATTCGTTAGATTCTTGATCAATTTGGGAAATACTGGATAGGTGGATGAGTATCGATTTATAAACACTTACCTAATTGAAAAAGTTTAATTTATCAACGTACTTCATTCATCGATACTGTAAATACTTTTAAATTATAAGTGCATGGAAACCAAAGTAACTAAATGACTTTGAGGACACAAACCAAACGAGATCCTACACAGAAACTTAGGGAAGCTCCTTCAGAATATTGTTGTCTGGTAGAAAAATACGTTTGTTATTGCATTATTTGATCCACTGAATCGATGAGAAATGATAACGAACCAGTTTAGGCGAAACGGACAGAGTAAGGATTCAAAGAAATTGAAGAAATTTATAAATAAGAAAAAGCTTAAAAAGTCAAAAATATTGTCAGAAATGGATATTGAATTGCAAAAACCGTAAATTAAAAGTAGAGGGAGAAAGAGCAATGAGTAACATAAAAAAGGTGACCAAAAGACCCTCATAGAAATGAACCTTCCGTCATGCGCAATCGATCCAGCAAATACAGCAAAAACTATTTTGTATGGCTCCGCTCGAAGTGAAGTGAATCAAAAACTTTTGAAAAACATTTGTGCCAATACTTACAAAATATCCCGGAAATTGGAATAAAGAAATGTTGATAAGCAACTCCAAATTGAGTTTGTAAGATACATTGCACCCGACCGTGGTTGCTTATCACCTACCCCCAAAAAAGGTTAAAATTGAGTTGATTGTCTCCTTAAATCCGAAATTAGAAGGGTTTAGGTAACGAATGCGAATGAAAAAGGCACATGAAGAAATTATCGATGGAAGGGTGAAAACATAGATGGGAAAGAGATAGGAAAAAATCCTTTCTTTTTGAGAGTAAGAAGTACACCCGATAAGTGATATCTCACCAGAGATGAAGAAAGACTTTCAGAGAGTTTAAACGTAGGATATAGCATAGGTTCACAGGACCAAGAGCGACCTAGAAGAAATGGATTTTTTGCTATATTTTGACATGGGGGTTGATTTTAAACTTTAAAGTAATGTATGCTGAAAAAATCATTTGCTGTAATGCAAGGATCAGAACAATATAAAAATGCTTAGTCCTAAACTTACTTGAAATTGAATTCCATCCCCATCCAGCAGCCACAAACTGCAAATTCGGCTCGATATCCCTGCGATCTGTATGCAAACAAGCTGGGTAAATGTACACAGAGTCAAAGGTCAGAGTTATGTTGAGCCGGATCAAAGCAACATCGTGGTACTGGAATCGACTCAAGTATTCGGGATGTAGGAGAATATCCTGAAAATAAAAGTGAATAGATTGAATTCTTTGGTAATTAAAGTTTTTTAAACATCTATTTGTGCTGGTATGAATGAAAATCTTAAAACAATTTATAATAAAACAGGATTTTTTTATTACCTGAAATAAATCATAATTCTTTTGTGTTAATTTTAAAAACATTCAACTAGAATATGAAGATATGAGAAAATCTTCTTGTTACCAAATTGTACCATAGATCATGTAACAAAACTTGAAGTCACAATTCAAATATGATTTTGTATGCTCTCTGTATCCAACCAAAACACAAAATTTACCATATAGATATAGAACTATCGATAATTTTTATCGCAGATTTTTACACACAAAAGCCCGAATCAAAAAAGAATCAAATCGTTGCACGCATCAATATATTTAAAAAAAAAACACACAAACAATTATTTCTTCCTGTAACCGTAAGGCTTTTGCTTTACAACTGTTACCGTAAACTTTGAGAGCGCAAAATGAAAAACAGTTTCATTTTATATTAATAAATTAACGTGAAAGTGTACTCTTCTTCAGTGGTAATTAATTTTGAAACTGTGAGACCAGTTTGACCCACTTAACAACGATGAATTTATTGCCTGTTTGCCACCTCCACGAAGAGACAGCCAAAAATCTCGCCCATCTCAGAGCGGCTCAACCAACTACTCGTGAATTGAGCCTCCAATCATGCTCACCCTTTTATTAGATTTCACCAACTTGAGCGCATCAAAGTGGAACATACCACAATGGGCCCATCGTGGCCTAAGTAAGCCACCTTTGGATAAAGGGGGCTACCACTACAACCAAGTGGAACATAATCAGAGCGTAGATGGTTTACATAAGGGCACGTCCAAAGCGAAGGACGCTGAGATGGCTGCATAGTGGTGATCTTAATTTACATTTCAAATACACAGCCTAACTCAACGGGCCATGAAGGGTGGCTAAAAAAATACGAAAAATTTTTAACTTCTTTTTGATTTTGAACATCGTTGTAATCAAAAAAATAAGCATTAACTATTAGGCAGACGTCTCTCATTACTACTACAATTGAATTTAACTCTTCTGACTTCATCACTAAATAAACCCGCCAATTTCATCCCCGATGGTACACGACACCACCAATTCCATCGATATAACAGTCACCTTAGGAAATCTACATAACGATCATGAGAGTGAAAGAGGCAAGGATATTAATGCTACTAAAATGATAAGCAATTTTGAGAGAATAAATGTGATTATCTAATATTTTGTTATAGAAAACCGTATGAAATCGACAAGGAGGAGACAGTAGGTATACTATTTGAAGTGATGCAATTTTCCCATTGTCCTCATCAGACGATAATTGGCATTTTTGCAAGATTGGAACATTAGATAAGAGCTTGCAGTTGAAGCAAAAAGTAAGCAAACCATTTGAAACAATTCACAACGATTTACTCGCCAAAAATATTCTGAAAAAGTCACCAACACCTATATTTTTTAAATTAATATCAAACTGAATGTTTGTTGGCAAGGACCAACAACCATTCAGGTTGATATTAATTTGAAAAATGTATCTTTCACCGGAAACAAAAGTATAGCCTTAAAAAGCAAAAACAAGCAGCTTCTTCCCACAATCTATATGCAAGCTGTGGGCTCAAAAAGAAATTACCCGACGACTGGCGAAAAAAACAATATCAAGTTCAAAGTTCAACCACCTCAAGGAAACAGAAAAAAGTTGGTTTAAAGTAAGATAAATTGAGGTGGTTGAGGCCGCTCACCCACTAAAAGTGATGGAAAATGTGAATCGATTTGATCAATGTATTTGTAATTGCCGTTTTGTGCTTCTGTAGATTTCGTACAAGTTACTAACATCATGGAAATAGGAAGGCTTCGACACCACCACACCATCTAAAACAGGAATTCAAAAAACAAACGGAAAGATCGACCACGCCGTCCGGAATCTGTGGGATGATTTCAAATCTAAATTTTCTAACCACTCAATCACGACTGATCCTCGAAGTCGTGAAATTTCGATCGAATCCCCCATTACTTTTATGAGAAACAGTACTTGAGAAAAGAAATAGCAGAGGAAGCAGTAATGTTAAGGGGGAACACCACTGTAGTGGTAAAAAAAGAAGTCATTTTTTGGAAATTTGTTTCTCAAAAACCAAACAATATATCGAAGTTTGGTAAAAAGATCTATATTGTACAAGCATTTGACATCCTCTTTGAATTTTTTCAAAACTTTAAAAAACAAAATGGCGGCTCCCTAGCATTTCTCCAGAAACGCTTTATTTTTTCATGGCTTCGCGGCCGGACCGTTTTCTCCTGAAACGTTAAGGTTATGGTAACAGCCAGAGAAGTACGTAGGATTTTTTTAAAATTGATTTTTGACAAAATGGCGTCATTTTGAAAAAATGTATAAAAAACGGAAAAACGCTCGAAAATTGTTAATAACAATTGAAATATGCAACATATAAAAAAACCCTACGTACTTCTATGCAGACACTAGTTTTGAACATATTTTAAAAATTTCAAGTGAATCGAACAAAAACTGTTTGATAAAGAGTCCGACCAGTTTGAGAAACGTTGTTCCGAAATAAACGCGTTTAAAGTTTAAGTTATAGAAAAATGATTAATAAATTTGATATACCTTTAGTCTGCAAAATACGTACTTCAGCGTTTTCTGCTAACGTGCAACTAACAGAGCATGTGTACAGTTTTGAGAAATTTATATTTAAAATTGTTCTAAATTTCCATACCAACGGCGCGCGGGGAAACGCGCGGATTGCGCTCCGAAAGAGCAGTGAGAGGCGCCGCGCTAATTTAAAATTTCGAACATTTATAGATTTTTCCACTATAGGAGACTTTGCTACATGATTTCTATGATGATAAGGTATACTTTAGAGCAAAAAAAATTTTTTGGATTTCTTGAAAATCCTACAGTGGTGTTCCCCCTTAATGGCCGCAGCAAACAGTACTCCGATGTTGAAACGGCCTAAGATTAGTATGGAACTAATGAAGAAGCCATGAAGTTTCTTTTCATTCATATAAATTATATTTATATGAATACGAGTGGAGTGGGTTTAATTTGTTTTTCTTTTGATATCGGTAAGTTATCCCGGAAAAATTTCTTTCTAGGTGATTCAAAAGATGGGACGGATCGATTTTTCGTTGTGAGATTCGTTACCAGGGCAGTCTCGGTGCAAGAATGAATGGTGCCACTTATCTTCTACATCACCATGCCCCATTTCATTCAGTTTTGTAAATAGAACCTTCCTGAAGATCCCTTCAATTATTGAATTTTGTACATCCTTTGTGGTTCTATTAAAAAAACTTTATTTTGTGTACAGTACATACGTTTTTTGTCCGATAAAATTTTAAAAGTTTTTCAAAAAGATCTGGCGTGAGCAATTTACTTTAGGAATTTTTCGAACACATCGCTGTTTCGAAACAAATCAAAAAGCTATACTTGCATCTAAACCAATTCATGAGTTACTATAGATTGAAATTAATCTACATACCGCCACTCCAACAGTTACCGATTCGGGGGTAACTATGTCCAAATAAATCCCGCCAAGACGAATAACCGTCGGCCTATCCTCTCTCCGCCGTACACAATGAGCTGCTGTCATAACATAGCTGTTCGATATAAGCGATCCTCCGCATCTAAAGTCTATAACGACTTGTCCACCCTTTTCTCCTGGGTATCCCAAGGCTGCCTGTAAAATAGCCAGCAAGTCAGATATTACTGAATGGACTGCAGATGCAAAACAAACTCACCATGTGCGGAAACTCTCCTAAAAACGCAGGTTCACCATTCAAGATGTGAAAGTCTAGTGGCTTGGGTATTTTTGCGAAATTTTGTTCATACTCGACACAAACTAAAAAAAGATTGGAATATATTTTGAATGGAAATACTAGTTGACAGGATAGTGTGGTCAGCGGAAACCTTTGTAGATTCATGATCCCGGAAAAAATGTTCATTGAGAGACATATGAAACGCATTTACCTAAAAGTGATTTTTTAGAAGAATATTTCCGATAAAATAGAATCACATAAACATTTCAATGAAAATCTTTACAAATATCCTTCATAACCACCACGGATACAAAAACTACCCCAAAAAAATATGCTTCAGTTTTGCTGGGATGTCTTTACAAAGTTCCTAAAAATTATATAAATTGTCTAGTGGAATCCGATGGAAATTTTGATTCCTTTTTATTTTATTGGGGACATCTGAAAGATTTTAGACAGAATTTATTGTTTGTAGAAATCTAACAAAGGTTACAGATGAAAATGTTCTTTTGCTAGTTATTGATTGTTGTGGAAGCCCTCTTATACGGAGATGCCTCACTTGGACGTCAGAAGGCCAATTACGGTACTACAAAAAGAAAGGACGGTACTAAAAACCCAGGTAATGGATTCTGAGAACCAGCTTGATTTCTTTGTAAAGCTGGCTATGTTCTTAACATTTTTGCCGGACACCTCTCTGATATTTAGAGTTTTTTTCTTCATTTAACTGATGGGAAAATATTAAATTTTTGGATTAATTACCCATTCAGTTTTTGACCTGAAGAAATTTGAATAATATTCCTGAACTTTTGGCATTCCAAGATATCACGAAACATGCGATAAAATATCAACTTCAGACTATAGATAATCTATGAGTTTTTGAAGGCAAATTCAAATGTTTAAATCCCTGGAAATAATTACCTTTATCTGCTTTCCTTTCACTGGCACGGGGACCAGCCGGTACAATTGCGGGTTCCTTGGTCCTTGAGGTCGTAGAACGAGAAAACACATTATTGTCTTCAGGACTGAACACGTGTGAAAAATATATGTAAAAATTAGACATTTTCTAGTATTAGTTGCAAAGAAGCTAATATTGGGAAAAACAAATAAGCCACCACCTGTTAGGAAGTCCCACAAAGCTTTGTAATGTTGATGCTGATGATGACGAAAGAATGGACCTCGGTGTTGAAAAGCGCGACGCTTCACGAAGAACATTGATCATCCATTCGTCAAGAATTGATGCGGAGGAAGAAAAGGAGTCTGGTAGGGTTCGAGATGTAGAAACAATTGATCCAGAGGATGCTGCATTCGGAGTTTGAGTTGTTCTTAACACTTGAGAAGTTGATAGTACGTCTTGCGTAGATATTGAGGTTGGAACTTGGTCCAATCTGGAATGGGCTGCTGTGGAAGTAGTCCTTGTCGAACTTGGCCAAACTATATTTGAACTTGATATCCACTCATCGCTTGTTGATGGAAAAACAATTCCCCCATTTCTTGATCGATGGCCTGTTATACGACTGGAAGGGCGTTTTGTTGTTGGCTTGTTTGTTATCAGTTCATCACTATCTTCATCCCAAAAAATTAAAGCTTGATCAGAACTAGGTCTTGCTGGAATTGGGCGTGGCCTACGTGTCGAAGGGGATTGCTGTATAAGCTTTTCGCTTTTGTGTGTCCAATTCCGATTACTCCAGGATGGACTTGCATTCCTGGACGTGTATTTCTCTGATGCAGCCGATGAATATATCCTATTGTTGTTTCCGGAAGTATGAACGAATTCAAGATCTTTGACTGCCGATAAAATGGTATTGCGCGGTGTAGATGAAGTCGAAGGCCACCTGGTAGTGAGATCGTTGATTTTTAGATCCCGAACTTTTGCGGATGGCCTCTTTGTAGTAGACAATGATCGTGGAATAACTGTGCCAAAAGTCACAGGCATCACCCGTGTTGGTTTTCGATTTAGCTCAGAAGATTCTTCGAACAATTTCTTCCCAATTTTCGCCAAGTCAATGAATTCCTCGTCGTCAGTTATGTGAATACTGCCCACGGTGACAATTGTCTCAACATTGACCGGAGGGAATGTTTCAGGCGAATTAGAAGAGGAAGTTTCTAAGCTGTTCTCTGGCTTTCTATGAAATTTCAACGAGGAAAATAGAAAAGTAATAGCATGAAAATTGAATGACAGAGAAGAGATAATATGCTGGTAAAAGAACTGATCTTGAATAGAAGAAATGCAAATAGTAGCTGAAAAAATGTTCAACAGTTTTTTTCAAGAGTCTGGCGCAATTTACTGGGTTGAAATTAATTATAAGAATAGGTTACGAAACACCCTCGACAGAAATAAATGATAGAGAAATATTGTGTTATCTGAAAGATTTGAACAGTTTTTCTTAAAAGTCTAGTGCATGTCGAAAATACGTGTGAAGCCAAATCATGCAGTCATTGAAGCCAATGGAAGTTTGAAAAATAGATCCTACAGTTAAATAATCGTTTTGACTAATTAGTTTCACTGTTACATTTTTAAGCAATATGTGCGCTATCTTTTATTCAAAACTAATTAACTTTACCAAAATAACGGTTGTAAGCATTGCATGCAACATTTTTAATAAGCAATTCTACAAAAATTCTATTTAAGTTTCAAACTTACTCACAATACTATCAAGCTAGGATCGGCAGTTGTCGATGTTCCAATGTTATCCGTACAACAGATAACTTCTATCTTGTCAATAAATGAACATATCACTAGATTTTTGAATGGAAATTTTCTTCGTTTGAGCGCTTCATCGATAGTTTTACATTGCGGAAGTTGTGTGCAGATTCCAGGTTCGCCCGTTTTCATCACACATGGACTGCCCTCTGGAAAGCGAAAAAAAAAACATAATTTGATATAAAATTGTTCTGTGTGTTTTTACATTTCAATAGCACTGCCCAAGAAAAAACACAAAATTGAATGTTTCCTTCACTTCATGAGTCAATTCTTACTAATTTTGGAGTAGGAAAACATGGTTATCTAAAATTAAGTATCAATAATGCCCACCAAATTTCCAACAACTAGTTGACCTTATAGACCAGGACGGATCTGTTTTCAGTTGGATGTTGCAGAAAAAGTTGTGGAATAACTTGCATAACAATAATCGACTTATCCTCCCTCTCAAAAATGTCGGGAACATTAATAAACAAGCCGCGAGGTGCGACGCTTGAGGTCCACACGGCCAACTTCCCAGTAATGTCGACATAAATATTAAAGGTTACAAAGCATTTTCTAAGTTATTTGTTATTTTCATATAGTTGCTTGAAGGACAAAAGAGCGCTAACCAAGATGAATGCAGTTTTTGTTATTCCGCCCACTGAAGAGATTTTGTCGGGTGATGACCATTTTGAAAAGTTGCGTTCAAAATTGTCATCACTTCGGCATAATCACTGAATTTGTATTTGTTCACGATTTTGTATCAATGAGACTTAATAATTAATTTTTATTTTCAGTTGGTCTTGAAAAACATTGAACCAGTCAATAATCGGTTTAATTGCATGTAAAAAATAAAATGTATCACATATGATGATGGAGAAAGTAACTGAAATCTTAAAAACACCAAAGAACAAAACTACATTTTTTTATTTGATGAAAACTTTTTAAAGCATACGACCTTGGAAAGTATTAACTACAAAATATTTTACCATTCAAATCGTCGATTACAAATGCAAATTTGATTGATTTTTTTGGCTTAACGATTGTTTTATAAAATTAAAACCACGACAAAATTGTTAATACACGTCGATTGACACCTTAATTATGCAAATATTATATTTGGTTCGTGAAATATAGTGAATGACATAACTAACATTGAAGGTCACGATGACTTTTAATGATTTTTTTATTTTTAATTTATTAACTTCCCAGTATATGGGAAGTTCTTGTAATCGCCTCGAAAATGGAAATTGAAATTTTCAACTTTTCTTCACGTTTTGAGGTCTATAGAGTATATATAAAGTGTTTTTAGAAAGGGAGATGTATGTGTGTGTGTGTGTGTGTGTACGTACGTACGTACGTACGTACGTTCGTGGACACTTTTTTCTACGAGCATAACTCACGTAAAAAAAGTCCGATTGACTTTGTTAAGGTGTCAATCGAAGCGTCTTTGCAATTTTAAGAGCTGATTAGTTTTTGGGATACTTCGGTCGGGGGGGTTCGCTGTTTTGCCCGTTTGAAGGTCATTTCTGTCAGGCGCTATATCTCGCGAACCAAACATACGATTTTTTTAAACAAAAAGTCAATCGATGCGTATTAACGTTTGTGTTATTCTATCAAATTTTTTAAAAAAGCCTTCGAGCGGTTTTCAAAATTTTTAGAAAAAAGTGCAAAAAATTAGGTTTTTTTTCAAAAATAATAAATTTTTAACCTTATTGTCAAGTCTTAGTAATCAATGTTTATAAAATTTATCTACTCCAAACAATGCTCGCAAAAAAATCATCAAAACTTTTTCTCATGATTACGCAAAAAAATAAATTAAAAATAAAAAATCATTAAAAGTCATCATGATTTTCAAGGTCTTTTTTATCATTCACTATATCTCACGAACCAGATATAATATTTGCATCATTAAGGTGTCAGTTGACGTGTATTAACATCTTTGTGAAGTTTTCAACATTATAAAAATTCGTTTAGCCGTTTTTTTAATTTAATAGAAGAAAATGCGAAAAATTATGGTTTTTTTCATAGAAAATATTTTTTTACCTGATTTGCACAGCACAGTGATCCAGTTTATAAAATTTATACAGTCTCATTAGTTTTTGAAGAGACACCGGCAAAATGTTCTTCCATAATTATGAAAAAGCTAAATTAAAAATGAAAAATCATTCAAAGTTACCATGTAAAGAGGGTTCATACGAGTGCTATTACTTTATATCTTTTATTCTAAAAAAATTGTTGTAAATTCAATCAAAGTTTTAAGATATTATTATAATTTGAGCAGATTTTTAATAGTTTTTATAGTCTTTTAATTAAAAAAAATTGCTTAAATTTTGAAAACCAACAAAATTTTTCAACACCAAAAAGGCCCCCACCGATTGATCCGCGTGAATATTCAATCTGTCCTCATCGACCAAAACCTTACGTAATCAATGGACCCTCCCGTAGACGATATGATTCATATTAACTCATTCCTGTTACTATTACCTCTCATTGTTGTAATGTTGTTGATGTTTATGTAGATATTACTGGGAAGTTGACCGTGTGGACCTCAAGGGTCGCACCTCGCGGCTTGTTTTTTTCGTAATCATGAGAAAAAGTTTTGCTGTTTTTTTTACGAAAACTGTTTGAAATATATAAATTTTAGAAACATTGATTACTGGGTTTTGCAAATCATATTGAACATACATTGTTTACGGAAAAAGTCTAGTTTTTTGCACATTTTTATCAAATTTAAAAACGGCATCAACAATTTTTTTAAACAAATCGATAGAATTATGCAAATGGTAATACGCGTCGATTGACACCTTAACGACGCAAATCCTATGTTTGGTTCGTGAGATATAGGTCATGACGGAAATGACCTTCAAAGGATCAAAGCAACAAACATTTCCCATGTCTGAAGTGACCCAAAAAATGATCAGCTCTTAAGATTGGAAAGGCGCTTCGATTAACACCTCAACGAAGTCTATAGGACTTCGCTATCGGTTTTCTAAAAACTATTTAAATATACTCTATAATCCTCAAAACGTAAAGAAATTTCAATTTCGATTTTCGAGGCGATTACTAGAATAGTTTCGTAATTAAATTTTCTATAAGATATGATTGGTTTAAATTTAAAAAAAATCACCCTCATCGCGAAATAGCAATAAATATATGAAAAAAAGGAGAAAAATGCATTTTTTAATTAATTTTTTACCACTTAGAATGCATTTAGGACCTTCATAATTCACTTAGAACACACACAGATTTTCATCAAAATCGAATCAGATTCGATTAACACCTCAACAAATTCGGTACGATTTTTCTTTCAAAATATGTCAGAAATATGTCAATTGATTTATTCTAGTCATTTTAACTCAGCTCAGTATTATTTTTGGCTTTGGAGTAATACTTTTGATCAGGATCAGGCGTCAGAGCATCGAAAGCTTCAACGTTGCCAGCGGTAAATTAACAGCGAAAATTTTGAAACATGTAAATTAACCATAGTCAAAATTTCGACAATGTTGTTAGATTCGCTAAATTGAATTTTTTTGAAAAATGTATACAAAGAAGTCGACCAACTAACGAGAAATCCACCTGCCGACTTTGCACATTAGAGCCTGTAAATAATTTACATAAATAAAATAAGTAACTCAGACTAATAAACATTTATTTAAGTAACATACGTCTTCGTGACCTACAATGTATATATTTTTTCGAGAGTTACATGAATTTTCATTTTAAAAAAAAGAACAACAATAAAATGACTCAAATTTTAAATTAAATGGAAAATATTGCTGTTCTTTGTATTCGACATTCAAAATAGTCACAAGCGATCGCCATTAACAGATAAGCCAACATTATTCTGTGCCAGCTATTGATCCCAAATCATACAGAAACGATGTTAAGGCCACATTTTATTTATACCAGAATATACAAGCTGTGCTTATTTTCACTGATAAAGCCAAGTTTAATGGGAGTTTCATTATTCTATCATAATCACCAACATGAATATTCGGAGGGAAATCCAAGCATAATTACTTCGATTACAGAGAAAGTGATTGCGTATCTGTTTTCGCAGAACTCAATGGCTTTCGTTATTTATTCAAAATCAAATCAATTTTCAGCTAACAAGATAATGTCGTGTATTGTGGGATCCGATGGGAAATTGTTTCGTTCGCATGAAAACAATTCAATATAAAACTCGACAAATAAACATTAATGATATTTTGAATATTTGTTAATCATTTCATTGATATGAGCAATTTGATGGAATATTGCTTATGACTCGCATGACTAATAAGCATGAAGTAAATAGAAGTAGAAGAAAGGAGAACAAAGCAACATCCAACGTTTTCGTTAATCGGGGATACCATATAACTCTTCAAACACTTTTTATCTACCTTTCAACGTTTTGGCTTATACTGGCGCGCGATTTCACACGCCGTGGGAAGCCAGCATTTGAATGCGACACTAAGAATTTCAACAGTTTTTTCTGAGGCCTGTATTAAGGACAAAGTTTGTTGATCCGCAGCTTTATTTGTTCGGTATACTTTGTTGGTTTCTATAATTCGAAGGACTTATTGGCCATATTGATTCTTTGGATATCATTATCGTATTCGTGGCGGTGAAGATACAATTTGATCTATAAGTCAATATATTTAAAGCTATAGCTGTTCGTCGTCATTCATTTTCCGTCCGACTATTGTTTTTTGTCGTGTTAGCTTCGCAGCACTTATAAAGAAAATGAAGTGTATTCTTTTATTCTAAAACTATTTTTGAAAATTAGTATGTAGATGTGTGTGTATACGTTGGCAAGTAACTACATGTGTGGTGATTTCCTTCTTAAAAGATATCTTCCGCAGAAAAAATTTTATTGACTTTGTTGAAGTGCAAATCCAAGCGTATTAACGATTGAATGATCTGATTAGATTATGATTAATTTTGGTTAGGTATTTTTTTATCAGGACACAGACAATGTAATTTCCGTCTCGTGCAATATCTCGCGAAAGGGAAGTCATATTGACTTGGTATCGTATTAACGTACTTTTATTTGATTTTATTTAAAATTAGTTCAGTACTTTTATTTGATGAAGAAAAGCGTTTGAAAATTGATTTTTTTTCTGAAGCATTTTTTCAGGATCTAATTTTAACTTTTGGCAATCATTACTTTACGAGATTAGATACTTTGAAGAGTTTTTTTAAACAAAAATGTATGATATAAATAATATTACCTAATTTCATTAGTTCTTAATATTAACATTATTGATTTTGAGAATACTTTTCTCTTCCTGCGAAGCTGGTCGTAAAAATTTCAAGGATCACAGCCCACGGCTTGTTTGGGTCATAAATGTGACCAACTTCTTTAGCTACTGATTCAAGGCTATGGAACAGATTGCGAGGAGTCGATCGCGTCATGCTATTGACTTCATCAGCAGAAAGTCATCAATAGAAGCACTTCCCCGCTATCAGGATTTTTCTGATGATGTATTCGGAAAACAAATTGGAGAGCATGAGGGCGAGTTCGTCATCTGATTTAATATCCGACTTGGTTTCAAAACTGTTGTCCAGAGATCCTTGATCTTTGACACGCTACTCTGTAGCGATCATCGTTATTTTTCTCATTTTGACTAGTTTAGCAGGCAGTCCAAAACCAAACATTATTTTCGATAGTATCAGATCGCTCCATAAGCTCCCGCGTATTCTCGCATAGTCATTTGGATTTGTTCGAAAAGAGGTAAATACTACCTTTTTATTTTTTTCTATGTCAGTTGACAATCAGTTTTCGAGAAGATCCAAAAAAAATGGAAAATACTACCGAGTACACTTCTTTTTATAAAAAAATGATAAAATTGCTGCAGCTGCAGGTGAGATAAATCCGGTTTGTGGTGGAAACACTGTTAGTGTAGGAACTGCACATGAGTGGTTTAGAAAATTTCGGGATGGATGCACTACAGCAGAAGATACATACATTTAACGACATCGCGTTCAAAACTTGGCATAGGCAGAACCTTGGTAGACCACTCAACTAATTTGATCTGATAATTTCTTTCCGAAATTTAGCGATAATGTAATCTTCAAATCGTCGCCTTGTCTTTGAATATAAAAATCAAAGAAAAAGGACAGTTTGATTTTTCAATAGTTTCTCATTTTTGAAAAAACACACATTTTTTTATAAGCAAGTGAAATGACGGATGCAATGGGCAAATTAAAAGCTCGACTCTTGTAAGGATGGGCTCAAAATTATAATACGAATAGTACAAATAGTACGAAACTGTTTTTTTTACGAATACTGCTTATAACGGCCGCATTTGCATGGTCCCTTGATGGTCGTTATAAACGATTTTTACCGTACCTGTACCGTACCTTTTTTTTTATTTCCACAAATTGCTGGAAGTTAAATTTGAAATTTTTCAAATACTGCATACGGTTTTTAAATATAAATTTCATTTCCAAACAAATAAATCTTCCAAAGTTAGCAATAAAATTTTCGTATACACTTTCATTCAAAAGAATTAATCCATTTTGAATTTGGTTATTTTTCGGAGAGTATTAATTGTATTATTGGGAGAATACCATCCCATTGTGTGAAGTTACCTTCTTCTTTAAATTAATGCGTGTAATTTTAAATCGGAAGTCAATTTAAGATTTAACTATCATTGCTTGTGAAAGCATCATGAAAAAGTTATCCAATATTTTGTTGAATAAATGGAAGAGAGCGACAAATTTTTAAAAACAGAAAGTTGCGATTGACGCCAAAGAAGCAAATGAAGAGCTCTTCTTTTATTCCACAATTTATTGATGTATTTGAGTCTAAATGGAAAAAAGTGACACGAATAGAAAATGTGTAAGAACATTTTTGTGCCTAAAACTTTCTAAAGTACCTACAAAAGATATTTTGTTGCAATAAAGCAACATGTGGTCAGGTCAAATTTGAAGAAAATCTAAAAAGGGTCAACAAGGTAAAAAAAAAACAAATAAATGAAAACCAAATGAGTTCTACTGCGACCTGAAAATCAGGGACTTCGAAAGAAATTCTAGGATCAAATTCATGAAAGTATTTTCCTATCATAACAATACCAAAGGTACTGAGCACGTTTGGTATTGTTAAGATATCAGGTAGCTAGTGAATAGAACTCATATTGATGAATGGCACTGAAACCTGGCCCGCTTAGGAAGCTGGCATTGTTAAAATTAAAAATTTCCCAAAGAAATATCTCACAATAATATGTGAAATAGGGACGTATGGTATGGTATGGCCATATATTCCCGAATAAACCGCAGAAAATCGATGAGAATATACTCGATAACAGTTTTTGTATCGATTAAAAAGGTCATAAATGACATTCAGATATTGCATAGAAAAATTAAAACTTTTTTCAAAAATTACCAAAAAAAATGGGAAGAACTTTTCATAATTTAAACAAACTTTTGTGAGACCCATGTAAATTTTTGTTCTCATAAAATATCCTTGAAATTCCATATTGAGTGTAGCGTGGCATCCTTGCAAGCGCATATGTAGTGTCCATATCCTGAAGATGAAGATTTACTTTGTCCTCAATGCCAAGATAGCGGATCGGCTTTGCATGTTATTTCACACCCCATGTTGCGCACATATGCGACGCATGTTGCATTAGCCTGATCTTGGCGGGTGATCCTTGCAGCTACGATCAGCGTATCATTATCAGTGCATACGTGACAATTAGTTCAGTCACATCAGAGTGTGACCGTGCATTTTGGATAGGCAGAATTTTTTTAAAGCAATTCAAAACAAAAGAAATTGGGGCACCCTCATATTTTCGAAACCATGGCTCCCACAAGAAAGTTGTGTATTACAAACTTGCGTAGAATAAAATATTCAACAAGTCGTTCATACACCACTTTTACGTTGGGTCAATAATAAAAAAGTTACAAGCCAAAAACCACACACAAAAAGAGGGGAACATCTTTCGGGCGCCACAACTTCTTTATTTCCACGTTTCACGCGAAACATGTTGGAATATATTTTTCCAAGACAATTTTGTCACAAATCGTTTGCGGTATTGATTGTTTCAATCACTGTATATTAGCGGAAATTATCCCATCCCAAAGGGGAGAAAGTCGCGTGAAAAACGTGAAAATAATCGACTTTTGATGGCAAACCCCAGTTGCGAAACTCGCGGAGCATTTTGGTAGGTAGACAAAGTTTTGGTGCAATGTGAAGTCTGCCTTACTGGCAGCTTAAATCCAAGTTTCTGGGGTCGAAGCCTCAATGCTCTGGGCTCCATCTTGAACACAAACAAAAAGTGGGGCACCCCTTTATCTCCGAAATCAAGGCCCCACAAGAAAGTTGTGTATGGCAAACTTGCGTAGAATTAAATTTTTAGCAGGTCTTCCATACATCACTTTCACGTGGCATCAATAATAAAAAAGTTATAGACCTTTCGAGCTCCACAAATCCATTGTTTACACGTTCACCCCAAAACATATAGAGAATAACTTTAAGGCAATTTTGTTGCAAGTCGTTTGCGTTATTGATTGTTTTGATCGCTGTACACTGGCGGGAGCTATTGCATCCCAAAATGGGGAAACTCACGCGAAAAACGCATTTTTAGGTCAAATAATCGGATTCCGATGGCTAAAACCCCATTGCAAAACTCACGGAGCATTCTAGTGGGCAGAAAATTTTTAATTGCAGTAGTATGCCTTTATGTGAGCATAAATTTAAATTTCTGGGGTCGCAGCTCCAATCCCCTTGGCGTCATCTTGAGAACAAAAAAAATTGGGACGGCCCCATATCTCGGAAGTTTTAGTATCCTTTTAGTTAGATTAATAGTTCAGACTATATGTTTATAAATTATTTTCTGTTGATTACATGTAGTCAGCGTATGCGGTAAAATGTCATAAATGGCATTCAGATATTTAAAAACTTTTTAAAAAATTTCACAAATAAAATTTGGTAATTTAGACAAACTTCATTGACTAAAAAAAGCAATTTTTCCCGTCTATTTAAAATGCAATCCGAGCGATTTTAGCATTAACAATCGTCTACATAATCAAATTGACGACTGTCTTGCAGATTGACGCGTTTACCTTTGATATAACTTTTGTTTGCGTCTTTCCAGATTTGCCGAAATGGCGTCAATTCCATCAACATCCATGAAAGGCGTCACTCTGGTTCCGGTACGACAACGACGGATAGGTCAACGTTTTATTTCAAAACGGAAAACCGGCTTTTGACTGCCAGAACTCTTCAAGCGAAACACCTTGTCTGGATCAATGAGATCTAAACAATTTTTTTCCAACCCCAATTGCATATTAGCATATTAGCACTCACCGTCATCCGCCCAGCAGTTGATAGTCAAAGCCACCAAAACCGTGAGCGCTGGAACTGCGAATTTCTTGAAGGTCATTGTGTTCAATGATCAGGTTGACACGATCGAACCGAAGATACAAATAACGTAATCAATACACTTAAAGACTCGACACATAGGTGACTGCAGAATATGCTGGCGTCACGCTTTCGTTGTCATCTAAACTCTATTATCCACCAAAGATACTAATCTGCACAACAACGTAAGATACGTTCCGGACTTGGTTATTGTTGACGTGAATAGATCACAACCGGTGATAATAAAAAAGATTCTCAAACACTTTCACTTCCTGGCAAATGGAAACCGAGAAAATCCATACCGCAAACGAGTCCTAGCAACAGGCACAATTCTTCGTGTGCAACTGCTATCAACACTCAAGCGACACTACTTGCAACCGAACATCTTCACCAGATCAGAACGGGGGGCGTTCAAGTCAAGTACTCGTACGTACATATGTATGTGATGAAACCAGTATTTGAGATGCGGTAAATCGACACTGTCTCTGCTTTTGGCAAAACAAATATCTCACATATTTTAAACAGATAGCGGTATATTCTCACATGAATACTGGCCATAAGCAGCACTGTTACGTTCAGCACGTGAATCTACTACGATCAGCAAACGCTAGCCAACTAACTGAAGTCTGGCACAAACTTAGGCTTTTAAGCCTCGCAAAATTTCCGATCGGATTCATATGAATCTTTCATCTCGAATCTGCGACATATCATCCACCGGCAATAAATATCATCGGAAGATACGTAGATACTCAAACGAGCCGAACTTGAAATCGCACGAAAGCCGTGGTACAAAGTTGGCTAATGTGATTCATTCGTCACATACTATACACGTTTAATGTCCGATCGCTTAGCCAGTTTGGACCAAATGCTAATTCGCGCTTATAATTATGGAATTTGGCTCACAAGAGTTTTTGAAAAATTTATGGTTGAAGCTAAAATTAATAAACTGGTGCCACCATGGAATCATTGTATATTGACAACAAACAAAAACCTATGGTGAAGAAACAAGAAACGTGTGTGTCAACGCTGATATATTTTCGATAAAAAAAATATTATGAGGGTTAGACTATCCACTGCTTTTTTAAATATTGGGTATATGCAATGAAAACCGCAATTTTACAACAGATGGCCCCACTAACACATGCGCTGTAACACACGATTGGCATACATGTCATTTTGAAGTACCATCGGTCAGCTGGCAAAGACACCTTGCTAACATTGTGTGCACATAAGTCTTTTATCCGAAAACTTCGAAAATTGACGGAAAAAAACAGCATTTGCGGGAAGTATTGTTGGGATACTTTTTTGCCACGAAAACTTTTACCGAAAGTCATCGTTTGCTGGTGGATGTTTATGGCGACAATGTTCTATTTAGAATACAGTGTTTTGAGTGGTTAAAACGCTTCGAAAGTATCGATTTCGACATCAAGGACAAAGAGCGCCCTGATCAAGAGAAAAAATTTGAAGACGAAGAATTAGATGAGCTCGCAGAAGCGCTAGACGTGGCACAGGCAACCATTTCCAGCGTTTGAAAGCGTTGGGGTTCATCCAGAAGGTAGGAAATTGGGTGCGACCCGAACTGAAACCAAGAAATGTCGAAATGCACCTCGAACGCTACAAAAGAAAGTCGTTTTTGCATCGAATTATTACTGGCGACGAATAATGGATGCATTATGATAGCCCGAAGCGCAAAGAATTGTATGTGGAGCCCAGCCAACCAGGAGCATCGATTTCAAAGCCAAATATACACGGCTCTAAGGTAATGCTCACTATTTGGTGGGATCAGAAGAGACCAATCCACTACGAGTTGCTCAAAACAGGTCACACCATTACGGGACAGCTTTACCGACAACGATTAACTCGTTTGAAGCTAGCATTGACAGAAAAACGGCCCCAATAAGCGGCCAGGGACGAATTTGTAATTTTTCATCATGACCATGCTCGACCATACGTTACTATACCAGTCAAAAATTACCTGGACAATAGTGGTTGGGAAGTTCTACCTCACCCGAAATATTCACCAGACTTGGCGCCATCCGACTACCATTTATTTCGTTTGATGCAAAACGCCCTTACTGGAATACGCTTTATATCTGAGCAAGGTATCAAAAATTGAAAAAGTCGTGTTGTTGCTTTTTACCAAAATATTTTGTATTTCCTCAAATACGTATTTCGGTTGCTACTTGCAACCTTCTTCAGTGTTTTGTCGTGTATTTTGGTAAAAAGCAACAACACGACTTTTTCAATAATCTTAAAACACCACCAAAAGACGCTCAAAACACCCAAATAAAACATCAAAAATTGCCTTGATTCGTTCTTGGCCTCAAACGACGAAGCCTTTTTCCGATGCAAAATTCATTTTCTACCAGAAAGGTGTAAAAAAGGGATCACAAGCGTTGGAAAATATTTTTTAATAACATGTAAATTCATTAATTAATTAAAATAAATCATTATTTTCATCCAAAAAATGTATACACCCAATAAAATTTCGGGTAAATTATTAAATTATTTGTGTTGGATTTAAAGATCATATTGAAGGAAAAATGCTTTCTTCATATGAAATATGACATTAACGTCTGCTTGATGAATAAATGTCCCAAAAAAATCATTTTGTCAAAGATGCTATATCAAAGTATCTGGAGGAAAACACGCCTTTGCCTTAACCTACAGATTGGAATAATCAACGACAGTGTCAGGAAACAAAAAATTGGTACTATTGATTTCAATGTAGATATAGTTTGTCAACTTGTATAAAGTTACTTTCTCATAATATTATTGTTTAAATAAGTGCATAGACACTTTATCTCACAAATTGAAATTTTCATTTTGTATGTTCAAAACAATTTTATACATTTATGTTGACCAAATCAATCTTATTATTTATCTCCAATTTGCTACTGTATACTCTCATTTTGTGCTAAAATTATTATTCAAAATCATTTTAAAAATTGTTTTGAATATAAATAATCGAATTTTGACATTACTTAGTTGTGTTTTTTTCTGATCATGAGTAAAATGTTATCCTATATGACTTTTAGGACTTGCAGCAGCACACGAACTTCAGGGCACGGGTGTGGGTCGCATTCGCCGAATTAATTTGTTTTGAAAACTTATCTTTTGAAATTACTACAAGGATCATCATTAGTCTTCGATAGTAACGCAAAAGTTAGATGTGTGCAAGTTCCAAAAATGTTACAAATTCGAGTGACTTTTATGAAATAAACAGTTTTTGCAATTGTTCTTACTTTATTCTTATGCTATAGTTCCAGGATATAATGTGTAGGAATTTAAAAATTTCAATAAAGAAAGAAAGTCTTCAAAAATTCGTTGACATTTGATTTTCAAAACAAATTGGAGGGCGAGTAATAGTCACAAAATTACTAAAAAAAACAGTTATCAACCATTTGCCTTGCATTTACTGAAAGACTTATACCCAAAAAAGAGTGATTTTATAGACACATTTTGTAGTGACAATGATACGTAATTTAAAGGGTCTTCATTTTTAATATTTGAATTCATTTTTTAAATATTTTTAACTTCCCAGTATATGGGAAGTTATTGTAATCGCCTCGAAAATCGAAATGGAAATTTTTCACATTTCTTCACGTCTTGAGGTCTATAGAGTATACATAAAGTGTTTTTAGAAAGGGAGATGTATGTGTGCGTGTGTGTATGTACGTACGTACGTACGTCCGTACTTACGTATGTGCGTTCGTGGACAGTTTTTTCTACGAGCATAACTCACGTAAATAAAGTCGTATCAACTTTGTTGAGGTGTCAATCGAAGTGTCTTTGCAATTTTAAGAGCTGATTAGTTTTTGGAACATTTCGGTCGGGGGTGTTTGCTGTTTTGCTCCTTTGAAGGTCATTTCTGTCATTCACAATATCTCGCGAACCAAACATTCGATTTGCATCATTTAAGTGTCAATCGACGCGTATTAACATTGTTGCAATTTTTTAACATTATATAAAAATTGTTGCAGCCGCTTTTTTATTTAATAAAAGAAAATGCAAAAAATTAGGCTTTTAGGGTTTTAAGGTTTTTTCAAAAAAAATATTTTTCAACCTGAATTGCACAGCACAGTAATAAATGTTTATAAAATTTATACATTCTTATCAGTTTTTGAAGAGAAACCAGCAAAACCATATTCCATGATTATAAAAAAAAACTAAATAAAAAATAAAAATTCATTCAAAGTTATTATGTATAGAGGGTTCATACGAATGACATTAATTTATATCTTTTGTTCTAAGGAAATTGTTGTAAATTCAATCCAAATTTTATAGTATTTGCATAATTTGAGCAGATTTTTAATAGTTTTTACAGTGTTTTAGTGTTAATAAAAAAACTGCTTAAATGATGGAAATCCAAAAAAAACTTCCGTAGATGATATGATTAATATTAACTGATTCCTGTTGCTGCTATGAATACCTCTCATTATTATCATTTAAAGTATTTACGTTTTATCATGGGTTAGAACCTCCTGGTCTATTCGACAACTTTCGTCTCTTAGTGTGCTTTTGGTTAACGACTTGCTAACACTATTGTTGCACATTAGTGCGAGCTTGATCCATCAACAAGCCAGCGGTGGTAGTGCTGTCTCGTAACGAGTGGCTAAAATGGCAGCACCTGAAGAGGAGCCATTCGTTACGCCGAAACCACACTTCCCATTTAAAGTAGTTTTATTTTCAAAATTATTATTGTGTTTAATGTTTTTGATGTTTATGTAGATATTACTGGGAAGTTGACCGTGTGGGCCTCAAGGGTCGCACCTCGCGGCTTGTTATTTATAGTATTTGATCCACGAAAGAAAACCATGAGCTTTGTTTACAAATTGTAATTTCCATTTTATTAGATATTTATAATGCTTGAAATGGAATAATTAATGGCAAGGTAATATTTTTGAATAAAAAACATGCCAAAAAATATACGAAATAAAATACTGTATCTCTATATTTGAATTTACAATTGGCTTTAAAATGGATGAAAATGGCTGGTAAAATATAAACAACATTAATTTTTCATTGAACTTAACATTAGTTGACCTCTTCACACTAAATAAATCAACAATTCTGCATTCAACAAAACGTCCTATTAAAATCTATTCTGCTCAGGTGTTAGCTTCGTTGGTTTCTATGATTTTCATAAATTTTATTGCGGTTTGAAAGACAAGAGTATCTTGAAATTGAATAAACCATCAATTCTTCTAGTTAAATCAACAAAATAAATGTGTTATAGTTTTTATGAGAGTTTTCCAGAGCATAATGTTTGTTAGTTTAATTGAATATAAATTCAAATCAAAATTACCTGAAATATTTCACATGTGCGAATCTATCAGAGCACCATTGTAATTTCGAGACGCGATAAACTTAATTTAACCAGTTCATGTTGAGTACAATGGCCTTTTTATTTCATTACGATGCACAGTATTGAATAATTACTAGATCATAATTTAATATTCAATTTACACTATTCAGAATAGTTACCTTATTTTTTAGAAGTAATATTTTCATCATCTTCTAATTACAGATATGTATAATGGCATATCTTTTTAGCACAAAGTGGACAATTTGCAACTCTAAGCTCCGATTTTCACATCCAAAGTATATCTGCACATGAAGCCATATAGAGGTACATAGGTAGGTTGTAGAAGAATAAGCTCATAACATTTTCCAGTACCTATTCCAGTTGGGTGAATCAATCTCAGATGCAGGGTTTTTCAATTTCACAACGGATTTCCCACGCCATACAACCAGGACAAAGGTCATGCAGCAAAAATTAAGGTAAATTAAATTAAAAATCGGGCAATCTCTTCATTGGACTAATTTGGTATTTCAAGAACACATACATAGATCCGCTAAAAGATCATTTCATATCTAGCGATAACTTTTGAATCACATCCGCTACATCTTATTACCACGGCCGAGTAGCAACTCATTATGGAAGATAATTGTACTAAAAAGTGGAGAAAACCCGTTCTGCTTGAATAAGATGTGGAGCTCATGTGAAGGTTCCTGATGTCAACAGCGAAACTTTCATTGATGTTCACAATTTGTTGCGCAAAAAACAGATTACACTTAGATGTTATTCAATGTCTTCGATTACTTTCAAATATCAGCACTGCATTACTATTATATCTCATTTTCAAATACAAGTTTGTTTGATTGTTATATGCAGGTATGCTTCACTAATTTGCATACAATGTGCAGCATTTATTTATCACATCTTACTTATGTTGAGTTCAAAAGTTATCGGACCAGTTTAAGTATTGATTCATTCAAAACATTTGAGCTCCTTTTCTTCAGCTCGGTGAGCAATGGTTGACATAAAACAAGCTGCAAGGTACGAACCTTTCATTACCAGTAATATCTAAATAAATATTGAAAATATTTCGTCAAAATAATAATAATAATAATAATAATAATAATGAAAATAAAATGCTCTAAAGAGTAACAACGAAAAGGAGTAATTTTGTTAAACAATGATTTTTGTTTAATACCAAACTTTTAAAATATCTTAAATTAAAAAACAATGATTGTCACAAGCATAAATTTGATTGAATTTTTTTTAATTTTTATGAAAATAAAATTTTATGAAAATAAAAATCCGCTGCACTAGAGTTATTGAAAATTCGTTCAAATCATAAAAATGTTAAATTGCTTTGGTAGACACCACAACAATGCCATAAAACTATGTGAAACCCTTTTATTCATAGTGACTATGGATGCTGTTTTTATAATATTTTTTTTGCACTACTGATTTTTTTTTTTAATAATTTCTAAACTAAAACTGTTTGTAGTATTTCTTTTTTATAAGCATTGATTGCTTAGAGTGCAGATCAGATGGAAAATATATTTTGCAGAAAGAAAAAAACCTAATTTTTTCCACTATTTGATTGAATCAAAATACGGTCCTAGTATCTTTAAGTGTATTTAAATTTTGATGAAATTATATAAATGCTAATATGCTTTGATTGACATCTTAGTCCCGAAAATTCAATGTTTGGCTCGCAAGATATGGTGCATGACAGTCATTCCTTGGATGGGTCAAAAAAAAACCAACAGAATCTTTGATTGACACTGTTACGTCCTGTTCCATTCCGCAATACATTTCTAAAGATTCAACAAGTCTGGAATCATTTACCGTTCACTAAATTCGTAAAGCTTGTTTTCACTCTTCAAGATATATCATTTGGTTCACAATAATTGATGTTACGAAAAAACCCAGTAATCTTCAAATTCAACAGTAGAAAAACTTCTTTAAATGTTTATGAAGGTTTATTATTTTTCAGACGTAAAACCCAAGTTCCGGAAATTCCAAATGACTGGAAATTTCCTCATAGTTTTATGACAGTCCTTTTGACCTCGCATCCCTTCATTTATTACAGTCCCACGTAAGGCAGGCAAAATAATACTGTCCTTTCCTATTCGCTAAAAACTTCGAGTTCACCTCACCAATTCCCGCCTTTTGTCTCCTCCAAATTTTCTTCCTGACAACTCCTCAAAATTTTGAAATCAGTTTTGTTCGATCCTCCGACGCGAACACATTTTAACAGAACGAATATCTTGCTTTAAGAATCCTCTTGAGTATACTTCATTATAATTATTTTCATCTCACTTGGTTAACATAAAAAGGTGCAATGTTATATTTGTTTTCTGTTTTCATTTTTGTATAAATAAAGACATTAATAAACATTTTTGCTTGATAGACATTGGTTTAATTTGTTATAAACAATCTTTATCATCTTCATGAACCTATAACCGACTAATCAAGTGCTGTGTAATTTTAATTAATACGCAACAGACACCTCCTCGAAGTCGATGTAACTTCTTCGAGAGGTATCGTCGCAGAAAAAATTTACCACATACACACGTACGTACGTACATACACACAACTAGACTTCTGAATTATTCTTTAGACATTAAAACGTAAGGATATGTGAAAAGTTTCGATTTAAATTTTCGGGTCGAAAACGTGAATTTTCTAAATACTGAGAAGTGAAAAATCAGAAAATATCGATACTAACCTTTGTTCTAATTAAACTTGTATCTTTCGTTACACTTCACTAAACTTTTAAATTAAGGATTTGTTACGCTGGTTTGAAGTGTTTGTATTCATATATGTTCTGCCGATGTGTTTAAAAAAAATGAATTTAACCATTAATTTGCATTGCATTTCAATTAATTTTGGTTCGTTATTTTTGTTATAATTTCCAGTAGTTTGATCTTCAATACAAATAACACTGAATACTGCATACACTATCAAATATTCGATGAAAATATATAAATGCAATAATTCAGTGATTTTTTCCCAATTCAGAAAACAATCCTTTTCCTCTTCAAATTCATTTTATAGGAGGATTTATTTACACACAGACTACACTAAATATGAAGGAATGTTAAGTTTAAAACATGATTTGCTTTTCACACAGTAATTCAAACATATTACTAAATTTTTGGCGAAAGTTCAGCGGTCAGATTTTGCATGAAAGATTAGAAGAATGATGCATCCTTGGTGCGAAACCCAAAAGTTGATGCAAGAAGTCTGCGATAGCTGCCATTTTTAAATGATTTTTTTCGGTTTTATCTCGGACACTCCCGTTCTTTACTATTAAAACTACGATTTTTACCACAAAGTAAAAAGTTTCTGACATATAACGGGAGAAAAACATTTTCAGAAAACTTTACGGAACTATAGCTCAAAAACAATCGATTTAATAAGAAAAAAAATCAAACGAGAAATAGGACATTTGGGTTTGAACACAAAAAAAAATTCTTGATATTTTTTCGAAGTAGTAACGAAACAAATTATCTAAGTTGCAGGCTATCGCCGACGTTTCACAAGAACCCCTTGTACAAAGTATGAACGTAGCATTATGAATTTAAATTTTTTTAAAAATTTGGCTGGACTACTGATTCTCGACTTTAAACGAGGAAAATAGGGATGCAATCCAGTGCTGCAATTTGAATCGTAAAATTTTATCCGCACTTTCCAGAAGGTGTTTTATTTTGGGCATATTCAATTTTCGTAGAAGACAACACAATTTAGATTTTTGTTTTAATGATTAATGGATTTTTTATGCTGATTAATAGATCACCGCTTAAATAAGAGTCAACTACATAGGTTATTCTAAAAATTCGAAAATGCCGAAATAAATATTATACCAAACTAACTATCCATCTTTTCTCTGGAACACTGCAAGAAGCGACTAACATTTATGCAAATGTCTGCTTGGTAGTCAAAACGGCAAATCGTCCTTAGTGTACGTTCATTTTATTCGAAGTAAATCGACATCAAGCGTCTTGGATATGGTTAAAGGTTCACAAATATTTCTTATAAAAACATAACATACATAAACTTAGATAGACTACAACAGTCATCGTTCTATGAACTAGATCATATAAATAAACAATAAATGCTAATAGCCATAAAATACGGCTGAATATAAAAATTTCGTTGTACTGTTTGCTACCACCAATAATTTAATATGTTCATCATGAATTCCACCATCAACTACATAGGCACCACCCGATGATGATGTTTGATCGACCATGATGGAAATGTGTGTAAGAGTTGATCCTGTTCCAGCGTCAGGATATTTTAAGACCACTTCAACATTTCGAGCTGTTGGATAGTTTTCGCCACCGTCCATCTCTGAAAGCATCCTGTCGCCTTAATTGAAATTAAAAGAAACAATGCATGAGTAAATAATTTGCCACTAATTATACGAGAAAATCTGTAAAAATATTTGCAAATAAAATGGCAAAAAATAGAAAAGCTATTTAGAAAGAATACAATAGCTATGTAGCTTTCCGACACTTTAAGTTGATAATTAAACTGTTTTCTTTTTAAAAAAATCGCTCTGCAAATATATTCATATTTCCAGTCAGAAACCAAATAAATAAAGATATAAATATCCAACCAATTCTCCATCGGGCAATATACAACAGGTTTACTTCAATTCGCTTGGTTTTACTGAACAAGAAACTTTGTACCTTTTGGATGGAAGTAATTCGCATTACTTACTCATTTTAAATGACATCAATAGAAAAAACTTTCCTTAGCAGCTACGTTTACAAAAATTCTTTGAGAAAAAGAGATTATTTAATTGGTTGACTAGTAGAGAATCGATATTAGTTGACACTCCAATATCAATAGTTTTCAAAAATTTGCTTAGATTCTGATCGTAATTTGATCATATTTTGCAAGCATGTTATGCTATATTATTATATATTGCTGGGTCTTGCCTCAGTTTGTTTGTTTAAAAATGAACTGAGCAAAACAATTTCAAACAATAGCAACATTTTGTCAGATTTACAATAACAAACAAACTTTTTCGCTCAAATTGGTGCAGTAAAATTAGGACAGGCAATGCCTGTTGAGATTCAGCCCAATGTATGGCATACCCGCGGAGGTCACCGGTGGGTATGGCAAGACGGAAGCTGTCAATTTATCAAATGAAGCCGAACGCGATCAGAAGTGACAGCGTAGCGCTTGGTTTAGAATCGAAATAAATAAGAGCAATCCGCCATTTATATTAATATTTTATTCAAATAAGCCGAGTTTACACAAGATTAAAATGTTAGCAACAATGTACCAAAACAGGACCAAGAAAATAATCTTGATGTAGTTGATGAGAAATATCATATGAGTTATTTTTTCAACGAAGTGAGGTGGGTCTACTCAGCTCTTTCAACAAATCGCAGTAATGTATTAAGATTTTTTGCATAAAATACAGGTCGTTTCCGATAGAACTTGAATTTAAGATAGCTTGGGTATTGAGTCTCAACCAGGACAAAAACAAGCCGCGAGGTGCGACCCTTGAGGTCCACACGGTCAACTTCCCAGTAATATCTACATAAACATCAACAACATTACAACAATGAGAGGTAATAGTATTAGGAATGAGTTATTATGAATCATATCGTCTACGGGAGGGTCCATTGATTATGTAAGGTTTTTGGTCGATGAATATTCACGCGGATCAATTGGTGGAGGCCTTTTTGGTGTTGAAAAATTTTGTTGGTTTTCAAAATTTAAGCAATTTTTTTTTAATTTAAAGACTATAAAAACAATTAAAAATCTGCTCAAATTATGCAAATATCTTAAAACTTTGATTGAATTTACAACAATTTTTTTAGAATAAAAGATATAAAGTAATAGCACTCGTATGAACCCTTTTTACATGGTAACTTTGAATGATTTTTTTATTTTTAATTTAGTTTTTTCATAATCATGGAATAAAATTTTGCCGGTTTCTCTCAAAAAACTGATAAGAATGTATAAATTTTATAAACTGGATCACTGTGCTGTGCAAATCTAGTTAAAAAATATTTTCTATGAAAAAAACCATAATTTTTCGCATTTTCTTCTATTAAATTAAAAAACGGCTAAAACTAATTTTTATAATGTTAAAAACTACACAAAGATGTTAAAGCACGTCAACTGACACCATAACGATGCAAATACTATATCTGGTTGGTGAGATATAGTGAATGATAAAAATGACCTTGAAAATCATGATGACATTTAATGATTTTTAATTTTTAATTTATTTTTTTACGTATTCATGAGAAAAAGTTTTAATGACGTTTTTGCAAGCATTGTTAGTAGTATATAAATTTTATAAACATTGATTACTAAGACTTGACAATAAGGTTAAAAATTTATTGTTTTTGAAAAAAACCTAATTTTTTGCACTTTTTTTTTAAAAATTTGAAAACCGCTCCAAGAATGTTTTTAAAAATTTGATAGAATCATACAAACGTCAATACGCGTCGATTGACACCTTAATGATGAAAATCGCATATTTGGTTCGGGAGATATAACGCATGACATAAATGACCTTCAAAGGGGCAAAACAACAAACCCCCCCCCCCCGAGCGAAGTGTCCCAAAAACTAATCAGCTCTTAAGATTGCAAAGACGCTTCGATTGACACCTCAACCAAGTCGATCGGACTTTGTTTACGTGAGTTATGCTCGTAGAAAAAAGTGTCCACGAACGTACGTACGTACGTACACACACACACACACACATACATCTCCCTTTCTAAAAACACTTTATATATACTCTATAGACCTCAAAACGTAAAGAAAAGTTGAAAATTTCAATTTCGATTTTCGAGGCGATTACAAGAACTTCCCATATACTGGGAAGTTAAAAAATCCTAATGATCTTCGTAATAGGTCCATAAATGTTCTTAGGTTTCAAATCACATTTCACAAGACTAACTGTTGCACATTGCTCAACTTTAAGTAATCCCTCTATTTCTACGACAAAAAATCTAAATGTTTTCTACATATCAACGTTGTCTTGTTGCAGTGGATCAAAATATTCAGAAAATTGTCCGAATAATTGTCATGAAATTTTAAGCGATTGTGGACTAAATAATAAATCAAAATCACTTCACAGTTTTCAGATCAAATAAATAAAAATCACTGAGATAAGCTAAGAACGGATTTTAACCTTGATTAATGTATCAACAAGATAACTTTCCATATAGAAAAAGGTAACTGCGTTATTCTCACTATTCAATAATTGCATTGAAAAATATTTATTGCAGTTATATATCTAATAACAACACTTACCGACAATTCTTTGCCCTAGCGTATATCGAATCTTCCCAACGAATTTCATGGTTTTCAATAGAGACAACCTAAAGTATGCACTTCTGGCCGCGTAACTCTCATCTTCTTTATACGACCTAATTTCGGGTCCACGAGCATTAAACACTTTTCCTGATACACTAAAAACCACCGCACTCAACAGAAATAAGGGGACCAAAGGACAACGTCTTTTCAGCACGGCCATCGAAATTTTTTGGAATCAATTTAAAAATACCAACAGGAAATCAATGAAATGTAATCAGTATCCAATTATTGGAATATTGTTTTGAAAACACGTCTGAATATCGACTGATTTAATGCCCATATCATGCACAATGATAATTAAAACATTCGGGAGGAAAACTTGGCCATAGATAAACCATTAAACTCTCCTAATACCTTATGAGAACGTGACACAAAAATGCGATTTACTTTTGAAGATGTTTCTTATCGTCACTGATAAGAAATCACATACCATCGATAGTTGGACGAGCTTCGTAAATGTTTTCTTGGGACAACAATGGAAGTGTATTGGGTAAGTATTGTGAACACATTATCTGCAACAAGCTTTATATATGTTTTGAGCATTGCCATTTTGAAATACCTTTCAAAAATGTTTTGCTCATTAATTTTGTTTGCATTTTTCCGGTCCATTGAAATGTATCTGTTGTTATGTTATCTCAGTTCCAAAAAATAACCGCATTGCTATGATTTACTTACAGTGCAAAGTTGATTTTATGTTAGACTCCTTTATATAAATACAATAGTTATTCTGATGACCAACATTCAGAAATCGAAAATATCTGGAAGTATCTGAAAACACTAACCAAGTTTTCGTACTACCCTGGATCAAGAGCGTGTTAATATCTCGCTAAATTGATATGGAAAATGGAGACCGACCGAAGATACAACAACTTTTTGGGAAGAGATACGATCCATTCCTTCTATGGTGTAACTAGCGAAAATCAGATTCGCAGAAAAATGTTGGGATCAACATGTATACATATTTACCGACATCAATGTAAAATTTCGGTCGCGAGATATCATGCGTGACAGAAATGACCTTCAATGTGTTGAAATAGAAAAACTGCCAAAACGAATATTAGTGAAATCTAATCAGCTAGCCTCATCATTAATACACTTCGCTTATCACCTTAACGAAGTTCATACATCTTATGTCGGGAGTTATTATCTTAGAAAAAAAAATATTACGAATGTACGTACGTACATACACAAACTTCTTTCCAAAAAAAACATTCGACGCGAATTGCAGAAAAGTTCTTATGTTTCATTATCTTTATTTGATATAGGGTATTTTGAAGGCATAGAACTGTTCGTACAAATAAAAATTGTAATCGTCAATTTTTTGGCTTTATTAGCTTGCGAATTTCATAACATTTACTGTTTCAATATAATTTCTAGTATAAGATCACCGCGATTGCGTCTTAGGAAGGCCATCCTGTCGTTCCAATTTATCATCTCTTTTTTCAGCATACTCGACCTCATTTCACCAATAACGCGATGAATGTTGGCTTCTAAGTCATCAATAGTTGCTGTTTTATCAGCTTAGTTAAGTGATTTGACATACCCCTACACACAGAAGTCCAATATGGTGAAAAAACATGATCTGGGCGATCAGTTCACAGGTCCATTTTTTTAAATGATTCGTTCATTAAAGGTTCGGCCCAATAAAGTAGTGGTTTCAACTATCCTGTTGAAATTCAGCCCATTCACTGAACATATGGCAGCCATGATGGTTCAATGGCTTCAATTGCTGCGCTAGTTGGATCCTACAGGGCTTTGGTCCAAGATCTTTTCACAACATTTTCAATATAGTGAACGGATAGAGGCCTAGTTGTTGAGAACGGCATCGAATCGATAAATTTGGATCCTCAGTCACACTACCCTCTACCGCAGGGATAGCTCCCTTGGTACGCACTGTACCAGGTTGTGTTGGATGAACATTGTGCAAAAGAGTTCACGTGGACATAAATCTTTCCATCGTATTGCGTATGAGCTGCGCAGATGGACAATTTTGAGCACCATAAATTGGGCGAGGTGCTCTAAAAGTTTGGCGCACAGAACGCAAATCTCGGACATAAATTTCCGCTATTTTGAAACGATGTCCGGTGGTAAGTGAACGAATAAAAGTTTTAATAAAATACCAAATTAAAAATTGTTAGTATTGCTTGGTAGTTTTATTTTTTTTTTATTTTTTTTTACATACAACGAACCCACTGGATTTTAGATACTTCTAGTTTATGGTGTATGCATGCGTGAATAAAAGCTTATTAGTGACAAGCAAGATTTTTCTTACATACGAGAATATCTTACACATATTTGTAAGTTTAGTCACAATAAGAAAGAGAGAGCTGAACCTTCTCTACGAATTTACGAATGCCTGGCATCACAACATTTAATTTCATAAAAGTTCTTCATTATTTCATATTTTCATCGGAACTCCACCGACTTAAAAGGGTTAAATATGACAAATCAATTATATCACTCCTGGTTTAGAACCTCTTCGAAAATTTCTAGGTCCACTGAGCTTTCTAGATGATGATGAATCGAAGACATCTATTTACATACCATTTTAAGGGATTCTAGGCGTTGCGAGAGCTTCTATCGAAAGCGTGAATATCTAAGATCTTTTCAGCCATTCTATAAAAGCGAAACTGTTTCCGTTGTAAAGATAAGTGATAGTTGAGCTTCGACTGAGGAACACGCATCGAATATAAAGCGGGTAATGGACGCATAGATAGTGTATCTATTAATATAGCTATTAGCAAAAAGCAAAGTAATTAATTCGCAGTCAAAACAAGACAATTAAATTCCAAAAATCTCTGACAAATTTATCACGGCTCAAGTATTCACCACAATATATACTTCATGATGAAATATAAAATTTTGTTGGTAATTAATCAGCACCGTATTCCGTAGGCACCGCAACTGAGGTTGAATGTTGATGGTTTTTTCAAAAATTGTTTCTAAGGTGCTTCTTTTCAAAAGTATCTTTTTCACTGTCTCAGTAACCTAAGGTAATGAATCAAGTACATCAACATGTATAATGTATTTCTTTGAAATCAAATAACTATAGTACATATCCTTGCAGCACTTTAACTTAAATAAGCTGTAGCGCCTTAAGAGACATACACATGCTCAGCAAAAGTCTACCAATCGATGATCAGTTCACTTTTCTTCCACCTTTCTCAGTAAATACAATAATTCGATTCGTATATTACGTAACACTTTAAGAGGATTAATTTGTTACGTAATATAGGAGGTAGGATCTTTGAAAATGTTACAAAGTGTTACTTGGGGAGGAGGGAGTTTAAATACTCTTAAAACTGCGTTACGCAATATATGGATGGTCCCTAGGTAACAGAGTATACTCCTGTTGTCCAAATTATTACTATGCTTTCAGTTTTCTTTTAGTTTCTCTCACCACCCAAAGTTGCTGTCCATAACAGTCAAGCTATAAAACGTATTTGCCGCGAAAAATACAGAGAAGAATATTTACTGCACTATCCATATTTAATGCATTGCTTTATTCAAATGTTTACAGACTTTCGCTTCATGTGTGGAAATGTTTGTGTGCTATTCCCTTGCTCTCAACACACTCATGCAAAAATATCATGACCTTTCTCCGAAATCTAATGAATTACACCTAATTTCCATTGAATATAATTAATCAAATTTCAAAAGAAATCTAACGGAAATTAATCATACCTATGTACTCATTGTCCTTACCTGACCAAACTCAATGATTTCGCATAATATTTCTTTTGGAATTCAGTGCAACTAATCAGGCGAGTTAAATCACAAATTATGCCCGTCGAAAACGATAATTGATAAGTGAACTATTACCATCGATGATTTATCGCAAATATACATAAGATATGTCGTAACTGAGGTGTTCGTCACATGAATATCAGCCAACCTTTGCCAATTTATGAATGGTCGCCGTGATTCCAAAAGAATTGTCACCTAATCTAGCCAATAAAAAACATATTCAATTGCTTCTTAATTAGTGCAAAAGTATTAGCAGCGATTTCGCTCTATCCAAATAAAGAAACAAAGACCGTTCGATAGGAGTAATTAAGATTGATAGCAGGATGGTCCGCTTCGATTTGGGCGTTCCAGACTTTGGACCGCATTTCACTGTCGATTTGACGCGGTGACATCCAAAGCGATTAAAAATAGACGCCAATAAAAACGTCTCATTAATATATATGATATTTGTAACATTCGAAATGCCTATTTTTGATTTCTTACTTCATACGTGAGCACGTCATACGCAAGAAGTGCGATTTGAATGTTTATTTTGCGATAAATGGTAAAACCATCCCGATAAGGAGTTATCGCACGCATTTAGTTGCGACAGACAGACTTCATTTTCTATTTGAGGCAATTCACATTAATATCTACAACACAGACGGTCTATAACTCCTCCAGTATTTACTGACTTTAAAGCAAAAAATAAACAGGAAGATTATCACTTGTCCGTGTTAGCTCATGTTTAGATAAATTCAATAATCCCGGAAGTTCAAACACATTCAAAGTAGCTCTACTGTCTGACCTTGTCATTAAATCATGCTTCCTAACGAATCTGGACGGGTCGTAAATTTCACAAAGCCCTCCTATGCATTTTCCGCCGTGCCAGCTTATCTAAATCCACCTGAACACCCAACTTCCTTTTATGGCGCTTACCACCCAGACAATGCTTTTGAAAGTCATTATCCAATAAAACATTCGTGAAAATGCCTGATAACGATTTTATTTCCGACGGTGATCAGAGCTTGAATATCAATAATTTTCTCTGGTGAATGGTAAATGGTTATTTTCAGGTGCCAGGTACCAGGATAAAAAGAAATAAGTGCTAGTCATTTATAGCTCATTACTGAAACTAGGGAATAAATACCAGAAAATCTCTTTGCTGCATTTATAAACGAAATTTAAAATGGGGCGTTATTGAGTTAACTTTCCCAGAGTTTCCAAAAATATTTCATATACTATATCATCTAGTCTGTAAAAACAGCGTACAGATAAACTACCAAAATATATTCGGCACCCAATGCGATATTGTGCATCATTACTATACTTAACCAAGGGGCGTGTGAAACTGCGATAAGAATGTCTTTATCAAATTGTAAAATATAATCTCATTTTGTTACTAATATTAAACTAATGAAATTAATAATGAGCTAATGAGATGTTTTAATAGCCTAAGTTAATTTATCGATGCTAGTGAAAATGCAAACGAAAATTCCACTATTAGTCAACGTATTCCTTTGAGACCAAAAACTCCATAAAAAGTATAGATTGATAGTGCATTCAAGTACATTATTGCGACTCCTTACGACGATAAATAATTGGATCACTGGTTTCAATGGTTTCAGCCTTAATTTATGTGCCTTATGTGAAACCAGGTTTTTTTACTTCCTAGTAGCTCTTGTAATAGTCCCAAAAATTCAAATTGAAATTTTCAACATATCCTTACGTTTTGAGGTCTTTAAAATATATTTAAAATGTTTTTGCAAAAAAGTCTGCATGTGTATGTAAGTACATATGTACGTACGTGCGTGGTCATTCTTTTCTACGACGACAATTCTCGAAGAAAAAATCGTATTGACTTCAGTTAAGTTTGTATTTGATTTCATCTTCGCAAAATGTTTAAATCGTTTTGCATATCAAATTTCTTTAAAATTTTGTGTTTTTTTCCATTTGATTCACGAATCTTATAAAGAACATACAAAACTAAAAGGAAGGTTTTTTTTTCAAAAACAATTCGTGAAGGTGTCAATCGATGCGTATTTGCAATCTTACGAACTGTATAGATTTTGGTAAAGTTTGGTAATATGGTTTTTTGTTTTGACCCCTCTAAGTTCATTTGTATCTTGCACGATATTTCGCGAATCAAGCAATGGATTTGTGTCAACAGAATGTCAATCGATGAGTATCAATATTTACGAGGTTGCATCGAATTTTACAAACATTTGTTGGAGCCGTTTTATTATTTAAAAAAGTGCACTTTCTGAAAACTAGGTTTCACTACTAGCAATCAATACTCATAACATTATAATAGTTTTAAAAAAAATTATCAAATAATCAGTAAAAGTTTTTTACAAAATATCAAAGTGATTTCAAAAAAATGTGGTCTAGGTGTGACCCTTATGGTCCACACGACTAACTTTCCAGTGGGGTGAATAAAGAAACTATGATTTATTTTTATTATTTATGTTTATATATTCTATTATTATTCTAAAATATTTATAATTATTTTTTTATTTTTTTAGCCATAAAAGCCATTTGATAGTGGAAGACGTCTCCGCCCTCGTCATCTACCAAAGTCTCGACCAGATCCTAAGTCCCCCAGATCAAAAATCCCTCAGATCAAAAAATCCCCCAGATCCTAGATCCCCCGGACCAAAAATCCAATATTAAATTATATATAACAATATCCAATATTAACTGCATTAGTGTCTCTCTTCTCATTCTCCCAAACCTGATAATATAAGTTTGGAATTTAAAAAATAATCTTGATTTTTTTTTTCAAATTGCATTTTTACAAATTTGATCAGAGTTTTGCTAAAACACATAATAATAATAATATTACTATGAAGGTATTTGGGATCTGCACGAATGAATAGTGTGTTTCAACAATTTTAAATTTGAGCAATTTTTTCAGTTTTTTATCCTCAATAAAAAACGGCTAAACCGATTTTGCTAAAAACTCATTCAGTTTTAAGTTACGTAATTACGCGTCGAATGAAACCAGTCTCACGTCAATGTGATTTTTGGTTCTTGAGATAATCGAGACGAAAAATAATTCGGAACCCACATACGTACATACACAGACACACAGCCACAGACATCTCTCTAAAAACGATGGATTTGGATTCTAGAGACCTTAAAACGTGGAAATATGTCAAAATTTGGGATTCGCGAAATCGACCCCATTACAATAACTTCCCACCGGGAAGTTAAAAAAATTTTAAAAAAAATTCTATCTAATTTTCACTTATTGCATCATTGTTTCTCGAAATCAGAAGAATTTTGTTCTATTTAAATATAAATTATGATTTTTTAAACTTCCAAAAAACCTCAAATAAAAACAATAGCAAGGAATATGTTCAATAAATAGAGGAGCGATCATTAATTACATATTTATCAAGTTTTTGAGCCCATTTATTCTAAGTTTTCAAAAGATTTCAGTCACTTCTTCCTCTATCTTACGTAAGATTTTAAATGTTTTACATATAATCAGATATCGAATATGTGCTGCACATTACTTGTTTTATTATTATTTTATTTTTTCAACAGGAATATGGTGTAATAGTGTAGATACAATGGTAGCCAATACTTTTGAAAATCAGATGCTTCAAAAAGTTATCATCAAATGAAAAATCGTAGTTTTAAGTAGTCTAGTATACTCAAAATAAATTACAAAAAAAGACTTGATTATGAGTTTCATTAATGTGAAATGGTGAAATAATACAGATTTAATATCGATGCGAAAATTTGGAAATTTTGGACCCTGCTAACCAAAAGTCATCACACGACAAAATCTCTCGGGTCGGCGTTAAAACAAAAATGGATTCAATAATCCTGAAACCTCAATGTTGTCAACATATCACACTTTTGTCCTTCAAGTGACAGTATGAAAATAACCAGCTACGTAATGAAATTTTTGTAACCAACCCTTCCTTTGATTGCTTCGCGTAAAGATTCAATACAACCCCCAACCCACCAAAACCCAACCAACAATATTTACTCATTCCATTTATTAATAATAAGTAATAAGTTCTTATATTTATTATTATCCAAAGTATGATAACTTTCATAACAATTATTGTGTTTATTTTTTTAATATTTATAAAGATATTATTGCGAAGTTGTCCATGTGTACCTCAAGGGTCACACCTCGCGGGTTGATTTATTATGTTCTTCGTTTTTCAGGAACCAAATTTATCTATTCTACAGCGAAATACTATCATTAAAAATTTAAACATATTTCAATAAATCAACTAATAACTAAGTAGAGGCAAGCACTTGGTTTCGTTAGACGACGTAAACAGGAGAATTTTCAGTAGTCAACATACCATAATCAGGTGAAAAACACTGCTTCGTCGTGAAGGCTTTTTTCAAAACCGTCGAATCTGTGACTACTACGCAGAGAGCATTTCGCACCTGCTTCGATTTAAATCGAATCGGAAGTATTCCTGATTCGAAAATAATTTAGAAATGGGTTCAAACCCTAAGCAAACCAGAATCTATTACAAAAAACTTGTTGCCAACATGTTAACACGTTCAGTATACAGCGCATAAAAATACCAAAACTTAATGTTATTAAAAATTAATCTACTTAGTTTATTAATGGATTTTTTTTCCTTTATTGGTTAGGTTTCTCATGATTTTAAAGAGTGTATTTTGCTTAGTATCTTAAATGTCCTCAGATTTATCAACAAGTCTTCCTAAACAAACTGTTTTAAAATGAAACAGTATAAACACAACCCACCTAAAATTGTCTTAACTCCTCACGAAGGTCACACAGTGCAAGAAACTTTATACAAAATCATAGATATACCTCAGATTATACGTAATCAGAAACAAATTATCAATTTAGTTTGTGCAAGGCTTAACAAGCCTCATATGATGGATAAACAAACGCAGTTAGAATAATAGCCGACCATTAAATACCAGCCAGAATGAATCTATCTTCTCCTTTAAAGAATACAATGAATCTTGACTTACAAAGCTTAGTAATTCATTCATTTATTTTTTGATAAAAATTTAAAAGATTGAGATTAAAATAGATAATAAGTAATTTTCACCACTTTGCAATGAACGCGACCCACGCAAAGTCATGTGACTCAAGTCGAAAGTTCGTAAAAATGTTGTTCAAGCTTTTCGGAACATTACCATTCATCATTAAGTCTTAACTTGCGACAATTTGTTTCTAATTACAGCTCATCGGCCGGTGCAAAAACAATCATTAATATGTATAATGAACTAAATAAAGAGACAATAAAATCAATCATTAACTGCTTTGTTTCAGGTGATACTACAACAGAGTCTCGCGATCTCTTTTTAGCTTCGATTTTTAATAAAAAGGAAGATAAAATAAATGAATGAAAAATGAGGTATCGAAGAACGCATGAATTTAATATCATTTTGAGCAATTCCACTTGCACAAATCCCTATGAATACAAGCCGCGAAGTGCGACCCTTGAGGTCCACACGGTCAACTTCCCAGTAATGTCTAGATAAACATTAAAAATATTAAACACAATAATAATTTTGAAAATAATACTACTTTAAATAATAATAATGAGAGGTATTCATAGCAGTAACAGGAATGAGTTAATATTGATCATATCATTTACGGGAGCATCCATTGATTACGTAAGGCTTTTGGTGGATGGGTGATGATGATTGATTATCACAAATGCAAATTTGATTGAAATTTTGTTGGTTTTCAAAATTTAAGCAGTTTTTTAATTAAAATACTGCAAAAACTATTAAAAATCTGCTCAAATTATCCAAACATTTTAAAACTTTGATTGACTTTACAGCAAAGTCTTTAGAATAAAAGATATAAGGTAATATCATACGGAAGGACCCTTTTCATGTGGTAACTTTGAATGATTTTTTATTTTTAATTGAGTTTCTTTTCAGAATCATGAAAAAAGTTTTGCTGGTTTCTCTTCAAAAACTGATAGGAATGTATAAATTTTATAAACATTTATTACTGTATTGTGGAAATCAGGTTAAAAAAAATATTTTTTATGAAAAAACCCTAAGTTTTCTCATTTTTTCTATTAAATTAAAAAAACCGCTGAAACGGATCTTTATAATGTTCAAATAATCAAAGAGATTTTAAAACACGTCGATTGACATCTTAATGATGCAAATATTATATCTGGTTCGTGAGATATAGTGAATGGAAGAAATTACCTTGAAGATCATGATGACTGTTAATGATTTTTTATTTTTATTTTTTTTTAATTTAATGTTTCTTCTTATCATGAGATCAAGTTTTGATGATGTTTTTTCAAGCATTGCTTGAAGTATAAAATTTTTATAAAAATTGATTACTGTATTCCGTAAATCAGGTTAAAAATTTATTGTTTATGAAAAAAACCTAATTTTTTCACTTTTTTTTCTTGAATTAAAAAACGGCTGGAACGATTTTTTTTCAAAATTAAACAGATCCACGAAAATTTTAATACGCGTCGATTCACACCTTAACAATGCAAATCGTTTCTTTAGTTCGCGAGATATAACGCATGACAGAAATGACCTTCAAAGAGGCAAAACAACAAACCCCTCCCCCTCGACCGAATTGTCCCAAAAACTAATCAGCTCTTAACATTGCAAAGACGCTTCGATTGACACCTTAACGAAGTCGATAGAACTTTGTTTAACTGAGTTATGCTCGTATAAAAAACTATCCACGAACGCACAGAAGTACGTACGTACACACACACACATACATCTCCCTTTCTAAAAACACTTTATATATACTCTATCGACCTCAAAACGTAAAAAAATGTTGAAAATTTCAATTTCGATTTTCGAGGCGATTACAAGAACTTACCATAACTGGGAAGTTAATAATTCATACTTGATGAGAATATAGCTTTCCATAACAAAATACATATCAGGTCAAGAGTCTATTGCAAAAGCAATTCAAACAATAATTTGGAAGGTTGCTGAAATCTTTCCCAAAGTGTGTGATAACGCGTGCCGCGCCATTTCTTCATACGTTTCGAAGAAAATATCTTGAAACTGGTCAAGAACAAATAAATTGGGATAAATTTAGAACGTCATGAAAAAAATGTTGATTTTAAGAAGAGGATTATTAAATGTTTACTTTTTTTAAGAAAGTAGAAAGTCAATAATAGGTATTTATTATATTATTTTGTAAATCAAAATTTTAGATTCTTTACATTTTATCACGATTCTGCGTACAAAACGGGTGAGAAACATATCATTCTTTTTTTGGGTGGTTAATTGTTGGAGAGCATCTTTAGTGAAAAATAACTGAGCAAAGTCAGAAAAAATGCAAAAATTGACTTGGGATTAACCTACTGACTCTTCTCTCTCTGCTTTACCGGTTGAGACTTGCGTTTTATAAATAAAACGGCTTCTAATTTCTTTTCACCTTCTCTTTTAAATGCTGCATGTATTGCAAATGTATGATTTAAGCTATCGATTGAGACAGCAACTATGTTGCACAGTTAGTGGTGAAGAGAAGTTAATTAATATTTGACTGCACTGTACCTTATTCGTTATTGAATAAGATACAAAGATCGCCAAATTGCATCCAATACTGGGTTACAAGCGACTTGAGGTGATAGCTGCGATTCATTCGTCGCAGCTTTCAGTGCAGCGACGAGTTACCAATAATGGTGCAGATGTGGCTGCCAGTGTGATTAGCAGTGCGGCCTGCAATGCGACTCGTCTGAAGTGGGCGTAACAAATTTAGAACTGGTATTTTCTCCGATTCTATTTTAAAGCGAGGATAACCTCTTGGAAAACAAATCAGAAAAACTCTATTAAAACAAGCCTAATCAATAACCCGAATAGCGCAATTAAACACAAATGCCGTTATGTTCACTTTTCCCGATGAGAATGCATGCTTGGAAATTATTCGCAATTTTTGTAAAATCTCTATCCACCATGATAATTGGTGATAGCCATTGTTTTCGACCCAGAAACAATCAGCAAACATTGATGATTTATAGCGCGACTCTTTTGTTTCGAGGCACCAATGCATGTTCCACGTTCCAACAGTCATTTTCAATGAAAAAAAAACATTGGCACCTTAATAATATGCTTGAAGCAAACCAGTGGATCAATATTTCTCCTAAAAATGCAAAACTATATCAGCCACTATTCGAAAGCCACTTGAATTTCATTTTTTACAAATTTAGTATGAAACTGTTCATTAACTGATTTAATGTGAATTACATATTTTTTCAAATTCTCTCTTTACACGACATTGTGAAGTGAAAGTTCACTAGACATCGATCAAAAGGAGCTCCTGAGTCCTGAGACACTTTTGGACTGAAAATAACAATTTAGATACCCCTCTAAAAACTAGACTTTGTATTCTTCTTTAGACTCTTCAACTTCTGCAGTCTCTATGAAGCAAAGATTACAACAATTTTCAAGGCGATACACTAGTATGCATGTTTATGACCTTTATATGTATTCATTATGTACAGTGTGCAAACCAAATGTAACTTTGTATAAGAATGTTCAGCGTCCCTTAAGAAGATGATGTAATTTTTATTAGACAATGAGTTTTTATGAGTTTGATTTGTTTTTTATTTAGATAAAATAATGGAAATATTAATATTATCAACGAAGATGAAATTAAAATCAAATATGAAAAAAAAACAGTCGATCAAATTAAAATTCTATTTTGAGTGATTACATATACTGGATTTACCTAGGAGAGACAAGTCAAATGCGAACAAATATTTACTTAGATTATCGCCCCTTTAGAGTTATATATGTTTTTGATATTTTATCGTATGCAATTGAAAACATCGTACGATAGTCGTAAAAATAAACATTCATACCCATAATAATTAGCTAATCTACATTGATCGGAAAACTTTGGAGCTGGAAAAAACATTTATTTTTGGAAAACCACGCAATCAACACGAACAAACAAATACAAATACCTGCAAAATCGCTCAAAATACATTTTTGCAATAGAGTTATTTTCCACTTATATGCGACATGTTGAACAGCTACTTCCACCCACCTTCCACGCATCCTGCACGGATTGTTGTTATCATGCTTGAAAACACCTCGGATGCAAAACCGATCGTACATATTAATTATCGAAAAAGATAACAGCTAAAAGATTACAGCTCAAAGTTCTGAAACGTAAAAAAAACATCGAAAATGCATTTCGAGGCGCGCCAATTTATATTACACTTGTATTTATCGTGCAGAAAGATATCTGAACATAATCTTAAAATTGAAAGCAATATCCGATAATCAGCTCTATTTACTGAATACGAAATTCGTTGCTTGTGTCTATCAAATATCTTATCATCAATCTTTTTCAACCCTCATTAAAATTCATTATCGTTACAGCCACACTTTAAGCAATAATTACGTGCATTAAAGATACGAAATTCCCGTCTGTATATATTGCTGGATAAAGAATGAAGTCCCTCCCGAAAAAAAAGTATCATATGAACATGAAATTTGAATGGTCAATGAATATCGTACCAGTGGTATCTTATCTTGTATTCGCGATACGGTATGAACGAAAATGAATGGAAGAAAATATCAATGCGTAATGGTTGTACTGTACTGTTAATTCATACAAATAAATAGAACTCTTTATAATAAAATATTACAATTTTCTGTGTTTGTTACCAACTGCAAAATTAATTTTGAAATAAAGCCAAGTCGTGTGAGCCACAGATATCTAATCTCGGTGATAACTGGTTCAATATAATTTCAATTAAGAAAATTAAGTTATTATTATTCACTTCTTTACGATGATTTCGTGTTAACGTTGAACTTTATGAAATAAACATTTTGCACGAAAAACCAAGTATGACCTCTCATGGTACCAAGTGCGGCTAATTAATCTATTGATCGTAATCCCCTGTAGTCCGAATACGTTTCAGATTGAATTCAAATAGTATCAATTTTGCATTAGTTTTTTGTAACAAATTACAATAATAGTTTCGCAACATCATATTTCGTTCCACATCTTTATTACACCCAAAGATACTTTGCCTTTTTTCTTGTCACTTATATATACGAAAATATCAAAAATATTTGTGCTTTGAAAAAATGGAATCCAAATCATGACCGTTGGATTCTTATGGTGGTACATTAAAACTCAAATTTTTCAAGCGCCACGTAAGCTCCAAAATCATAAATCTACCGAAATAGTTAAAATTTTCAGGAAGTCACAATAAAACACAGAAACCTGAAAATATGAAGACCCAATTCAGTAGCTATGTATCTTCATCCCAACTTCTTTCACTGCATTGGTGTTATAGGATTTTTAAAATTATGATAACATTGGGAACATCGGCTAACACTACAATTTCTAAATCTGGTGGAAGTAAAGAAGACGAACTGCTTATCTGAGGAAAATAATTGGCACTTTGCTTAGCTAATGGTGGCTTCACACGGCGCGTGACTTTACGGGCCGTGTCAATAGTTAAGCATACGCCTCGATTCGATGTTGCCGACCCGCTGTGGATAGGGTGTGTCAGTTTGTTCCATAGACACTTCCCACAGCCTGTTGTCATAAACTTCGTGTGCCGAAGAATGCCAACAAAAAAAGAGCTTATACTTCAAACTCCACGTTTCTACAGTAGACTTGCAAAATATTAAATCCTAATAATTTAAGCTTGAAATGAAGGAAGCTAGCAAAAATTGAAGAGAAAAGCCTTATAACTTCAATTTCAAAATCACAGGTTGAATCAAGAAACGAGATGCCATTTGGAGCAACTTTGATCAGCTCCTTATCAGTTGAACTAGCTCAAAATACCTTAATATGAGCTTAACAATCAGATTTTAGCGCAAGATAGAAGCCCATTATCTTTTCAAGTTGAGTACAAGATGCATATTTTTAAAATATGAAAACCACGTACTACTACTTCAGTCAATTTTGCTACGATAAAGTAAACACTTTAAAAAATATTTTACATTTTATAAACAATTAAGAATTCTGAGCTAATATTTCTGTTTCCAAAGTGACGAAATTAGCTATTAGATATATTACTCGTCACCTTTCTCACCTTGCAGCAACATCATATCCTGCTCCATTCAAATTAATTAATTTAACCTAGTCTAATAATAGCTTTTAGGCGCATAATTGATAAAAATGTGATCACTTTCCTTCACAAAATTTTAAGGTATTGTATTTTTTACTCTATTTTTAGACCTTCTTTGTTTTTGAAGTGTAAACTACGAAATCTTCCCTAAATAGGTAAGCACAACAAATTGAAAACAGAATACTTATGTGACGAAAATTTTAAGCTATAGAGCCTAGCTACAATATTTTAGAACTTTTACTTCAATTCGGCTAATGGCTAGAAATGTGATTCAAATGTACATCAATTTGCTTGAACGTTAACATCCAGTTGATATGGCTAGGACACAATATTACTAGCCTTGAAAATATAACTTTTGTTAACATGTAAAAAGTGATTTTACTATGAATCGGATACGTTTAAAGCTAACACAAACTCACCACATGTTCCCCACTTTCTACTAGTTTGGCAAAAGTCATTTATTTCATTCGAAAATTTATGAATTTGATTTGGACATTTATTTTTATGACCAAAATATTCCTTTTTTTATTCGCACATTTATTGATTTGATCTGGAAATTAGCAAAATCGAGGCAGAAACGCTTTGTGTATAAATTATTTTTAAGTAAAGAACAAGTTCAAATAATTGATGAGTGGTATCGCGCCGTGCTTACCACAATAAATCAAAACTATTAGAGTGAGAGCCAGGGCCTGCCAGACATAGCTTAAAGTATGAAGGTTGTTCTCTTTAGTACAGAGTGCAATGTTTGAGGGTTAGGAACCTTGACTTATGGTGCTTTCGCCAGGTATCAGGTAATAAGAAGGGTCGTACATACACTCTCTCACGTTAAAGTACAAAAGCTGGGATTAATATATTGTCTTCAAATAACTATTTAAAGTTAATATTAAAGAAGCCAGACCTATTCGATGGGTAGTAAATACATATGTCTATGAATTCTATTTGAAATATACTACAGTATTTAGCAAATTGGAAAGATTTGCCTGCCTAGCTGTTCAGAGAACACGCTGCAGCCAACGTTTCCTTCCATTTTTGATCCACCCGTTTAGATGTATCTAAGATCTTTTTAGTATCAGTAGTCCTGCTCGAACTGACTGTTTTGAATCTTTGATGATAACAAGGATTGGCGAAAGAAAGTTTACTTCTTCTGGTTTCATGCCTCCTCAAAATTATGAAGTGATCCTTATTTTTCTGATGCCATAGGTGTAGAACTTTTAATCGAATAGCAAAGCACTTGCCCTGATGGCTGATAAAAAGCTCAGGCTCAGATGCAATTTATAATACAATTAGTAATACACAAAAACACGCTAAACGCAATAGCTGTAACTCTCCTTGCCTTATTCAACTGCTACTGTTTTGATAGCCTTACGATAGGTCAGTAGCGTACGCAGGATTTTGATAAGGGGGGTCATATTTTTGAAGTCTTGGCTAGGTACGTTTGTTAGTGCTTCCGTGTAGATATGAAGATATAATTATGTAATCATACTTAAACATACTTTTTCACCGGTCAAAGTTGGTTCATTCAATTGCCTCAAAAAAGTATCCAAAAATGGAATAAATGTGGATACACGGAAATACTTTTCCGATGTGATTAATGGCAAATTTACATTTACTCGATTTTGCTGGCGACCTGCTATACGAGGTATTCGAATAGAGGTTCCAAGGGGGGGTGTTGAACCCGTACCCCCTGGGTACGCCACTGCGATAAGTGACCCCCAGAAAATTGTACCATACGGAAGAATTGGCTCCACAACCAATGCATAATTCATACCAGCAGCTCCTTCACTGCATAAGATATTCGCTTTGCAAGCGAGTTTGAAGTCCACTTTGAAACCAACATATTTGGCATGATGAACTAGTTTTCGAACTGGCACCACGAAGTTCAGGCAGGATAAATTGCAGAATTGTATGCCATATAAGCCAAAAAGAATACGGTTAAACGCCATTCACCAATGAACAAGAATCTACATACCTAGAGGTCATCGTCTTAAAAGTGATTCGTCTTACGTGTCCTTTTTGCAAGCTGATTAAAGCGCTAGTCGTTCATCTTCCGCACATACCTATAATGCAATCTATGATATGTTTGTAAGTCAAATAGTGAATAGACATTTCTAATCATTTCAGTTTTTAGTTGAAAAATATTTTCAAATAAATTTTGATAGCTTACTTTCTTCCAATTCCCCAATGTGGTAAGACGTTACTTACATTCGATTAATGATGCTGAATTACCCAAGTTAGCCTCGCATCTACCTTATTATTATGGTACTGGTTTTCCGTCAGAGCTACAATTTTTGACGAAACAAGCCGCGAGGTGCGACCCTTGAGGTCCACACGGTCAACTTCCCAGTAATATCTACATAAACATCAACAACATTACAACAATGAGAGGTATTCATAGCAGTAACAGGAATGAGTTAATATGAATCATATCGTCTACGGGAGGGTCCATTGATTACGTAAGGTTTTTGGTCGATGAGGACAGATTGAATATTCACGCGGATCAATCGGTGGGGGCCTTTTTGGTCTTGAAAATTTTTGTTGGTTTTCAAAATTTAAGCATTTTTTTTGATTAAAAGACTATAAAAACTATTTAAAATCTGCTCAAATTATGCAAATATTTTAAACCTTTGATTGAATTTACAACATTTTTTCCAGAATAAAAGATATAAAGTAATTGCATTCGTATGAACCCTCTTTACATGGTAACTTTGAATGATTTTTTATTTTTCATTTAGCTTTTTTTATAATCAAGGAAGAAAATTTTGCCGGTTTCTCTTCAAAACCTGATAAGAATGTATACATTTTATAAACAGGTATTACTGTGCTGTGAAAATCAGGTTAAAAAATATTTTTTATGAAAAAAACTATAATTTTTTGCATTTTCTTCTATTAAATTAAAAAAAAGCTGAAACGAGTTTTTATAATGTTAAAAACTTCACAAAGATATTAATACACGTCAACTGACACCTTAATGATGCAAATATTATATCTGGTTCGTGAGATATAGTGAATGATAAAAATGACCTTGAAAATCATGATGACTTTTAATAATTTTTTATTTTTAATTGAATTTTTTACGTAATCATGAGAAAAAGCTTTGATGTTGTTTCTACAAAAATTGTTTGGAGTATATAAATTTTATAAACATTGTCTACTAAATGACGTAAATCAGGTTAAAAATTTATTGTTTATGAAAAAAAACCTAATTTTTTGCACTTTTTTTTCTTAAATTAAAAAACGGCTATAACGATTTTTTTAAAATTTGATAGATTCACACAAATGTTAATACGCGTCGATTGACACCTCTATCATGCAAATTGTATGTTTGGTTGGCGAGATATAATGCATGACAGAAATGACCTTCAAAGGGTCAAAACAGCAAACCCTCCCGACCGAAGTATCCCAAAAACTAATCAGCTCTTAAAATTGCAAAGACGCTTCGATTGACACCTTAACGAAGTCGATACGACTTTGTTTACGTGAGTTATGCTCGTAGAAAAAAGTGTCCACGAACGTACGTACGTACGTACACACACACACACACATACATCTCCCTTTCTAAAAACACTTTATATATACTCTATAGACCTCAAAACGTAAAGAAATATTGAAAATTTCAATTTCGATTTTCGAGGCGATTACAAGAACTTCCCATATACTGGGAAGTTAACAATCCAGCACCTGATACGAATTTACATTTGAACGGTGAAAGGCTACTAAAAAATAAGTTAAAATTTCCATGATCCTAGCAAAAATTTCCAAAAAAATTCAAATAAACGCAATGGATAGTCATAGTCATTCCATTCATAGAAACAGGCAATAAATCATCATTCGCCATCATAAAAGTTGATGCAACGCTGCTATCAACGGTGAAGTCATATCATTAGCTATCTGAAAAGCTTATCGGACACGCTCATACCCATTTGCCCGTTATCTATGTATATCTTCAATCAATTTCTTTTTGTTTTATGAACTGATCGCTTTAAATCGTGCGAAATTCACTATCAATTCCTATAAATTGAGGGAATTTCAAACGGGCCTAGCAGATTGCTTAAACACGCAGGACAGACAAATCAAGTTCAAAGATTGAAGTGACCACCATACGCTAGATTTCTCAAGATGCCTTCAATAAAGTTGGTGATCTTCTTAACTATTATTGGATTAACAATGTACAACCATGTCTCGGCTAGACCGCCACCCCAAAGTGGTTCAAATGTGCATATAGTGCGCGACGGTATTCGCTCGCGAATCCTCCTGGACACTAGCAATTATGTCGAAATGAAAAGGACGAAGCTGCTGCGAGGACAATACATCTATACCTTGGGGGCTAGAGTGGACGGTAAGCACTAGTTGGATATTTAAAATCTATAGCATGAAAAAAGTAGTATTCACAGAAGAATAAAAGTCTAACTCAGCTTGGTTGCAAAAAAAAACATAACGTAAATGAATTTTTAAATGTTAAAAATAAACTTAAATTTTTTTTTAAAACATGGTATTTAACAACCAACAGGTGATAAACTGGCTCATCAAGAAGAAGACAGTGACGACTATCCAGCCGCACGTGATGTTGAAGCCACCCTGACATATCCTAAATCCGGAACAGGACTCATTCTCACCTACATTAATATCCTTGTCGAGCAATCGTCCGAGGAAGGTGTTGGCTATATTACTTCAGGCGGAATCAATCAAAAGTATGCTGAAATTTTGATTGTTGCAAATACCACAACGCATTATGCCCATTCTGGCTCATTTTATGGCTATTAAACGAATTCAGTAATATTAAGTGAACGTGTCTCTTTTTACCTGCAAAGTATTTATATATCTATATATTTAAAAATAAAGTATGTACTTTGAATCTCTTTTATAGAACATCGTGGTGTTTATTGATCCTAAATTTAAAAAGTGCTCCATCAGTGCGGTAGTGTGTCAAAACTTACGTTTGATAAATGGTATAAGTGTGACCGCCAAATATTCAATCTCATTTTAAAATCCTTAACTCGAAAGATCTTGCGTTAGGGACCTAACATTGTCTATCAACAGTTCTAATCGTTAACTTAAAGTTTCCTTATGAAGTCGCATTTTTTCATGATACGCTGAACACAAAGTCATTTTGTGCATCATTTTCCAAAAAATTTATGCAGATTTATAAACTTTTTGTCTCCTGTAAAAGATACTATCAATTTAACAATAATTTAATTATTGGTATGCTTCATTTAAATTTGCTTCTTTGAAGGATGCGCAAAGTTATACTTTTCGTTTGTGGTCCACTAACCGCAAGGGTCTTCTGCGTAATAAAGTGTGAGCTGCTTACTCTCTAGAAAAGGGTTAATGCATATGTGATTTTTAAATGAACTCGGATTGATAAATAAGTGAAAGTTCAATTGGAATGCATTGACTAAACCTTTTTAACTTACCTTACCCAATTCGATCAAATTTTCTTCAAAACTTCGAGAAATCTTGAAATATAAAAACAGACAAGCATTTCAAGTATTTCACCTGCGTTCAAACATATATACTTTCGTTTTCAGTGTACGCCTGCAATAATTCACCTATCTCAACTAACATAGATATAACTATGTTTCCTTATTGCGCTACGACCCTATGGCAATAATAGTAATGATAGTAACAATGAAAACAAAGATAAATACACATCGCTTTTAAATTCCGCGTCGGTGCTGCGAAGTATATTGCACTGTGTAAAAAATATGATTGTAGAGGACTTGGAAGCATGATTTATTATGGGGGTGTGCGCTTGATAAGTTTCAATAAAGTTTTGCGCATAAATCGGAACTATAGGTTGACGTAGTACTACATCATTTTTCCATTGATTCAGCACCTCAGTCTATGTGGTAACATCTACGGTTAGGTGAACGCACCACCCTCGTCTTATGATCCTTAAAATATTTTTAAAAGTAACAATCTAGGTGTGATTTCCACATTAAATTGACTGATGCTCTCTGAGAACTACAACGTCACCCTTAAACTACCGCTTCTAAAAATATTTTAAAGGTCCTAAAATCAAGGTGAGACATTTACCTAACGATTGATGTTACCAGTCCACAGTGCAGGACCTGTTTTTCAACGGTCACTATTCTACTACCTTTTAGTTGAAGAAGTACACCTGAAGAGTATCCGATATAATGTCAAGTTTTTTAAAATGTAAATTTGAAAAACCTGTGAATTCTTTTAGTTACAATCCCTTTTTCGATTTTCGTACGGGTTTGAAGTTTTTTTTATCTCCTGATCAAATAAATCAAGACTTATTTTTTCCAAGAAGAAAATAATCAACAGCTTACTATGTAGTTAAATAAGCATTTTAGTGTCTGTAGTTTGAGGCGTCCCAGTACACCAGGAACCGATGCAGGAAACCATTGAAGGTTTAATTTACTAACATCTAAGTATGAATTTAACACATCTATCCAGCCTATTGGAAACAAATATATAGGTATGACGATATGGAATTAAAGTTGTTATTTCACCTAGTAACCACTAAATTACTAATCAAGTGCAACCCGAGTTTCGTATTATGGAAAACCCTTGAAATCATAGAGTAAGAAGTTTTCATCGTGATCATATGTTATTAGGACTGAATGATCGATTATTTAAAATTTAAATTCTTTATTAAATAAGAAAATTTTCAAATACTTTTAAAGAATTTTACTACAATATGAGGCTACCACCACTTTCGAAAAAATAGAACGGAATATTGCCACGACTTACGACATTTGCGATGAATCAATTATAAGTATTTATTGAATATGTTGAATTAATTAAAAAATTACGCACATATTTTTCTATTGTGTAATAAACTATTTTTAGTACTTATCTGCTCTTTAAATGACCAGTATTGAACATAACTTTCAGCTTCTATCAAAAAGTTTTTTCCTAGACCTGCTCCAAAAAATATCTAAGAACGATGACTATAACAGCCACCTAAAGTGTTAATATGAATTGATAAAAATGTAAAAAATTACTTTGAGCTCTTCTTGCAACATTTTTTCCAACAATGCCCCACAAAAATATGTCAAATTAAAAAACCCGTACCCTACTCTGTTTGCATGCAATTCTACATGAGGAAATTCGAACATTCATTTTCACCCATTCTTTCGTGCCTGAGAGATGAAATCTCGAAGACCGTTTCTAATGAAAGGATAATTTATGCATGTTTTGATTCATGTTTATTTTCAAAGCTCAGAGTGTCTGTGCTATTATTCTTTAGGTTGTGGTGCAATCTTTGCAAAATTCACGTATGTATTTCAATAATTTTTCCGAGATACCTAACCTACGATAATCTTAGCATTTCCACCTAATCCTTAGGTGCCGTCATCTGCCGGAATCACCCATCGCTTGTCACAGTACACCGCAGGTATTTGTTTCCCAATTATCGGGCCAAAAGCACATTGCAGGAGGAAATGGATTCAAAATTTGTCAAGGATTCAGCTATCGTAAATAAAATAAAAAGCAATATTCGCAGCAGCCACTTGCTTGATGGCTAATTTAGGTTTCGGTTTAGTAAAATCTCCAATCCAAAACGATCAAACAATATGAAGGACTCAGATAGCTTACAAAATAAAAGTTCCGTCTGCGTTTTCTCCCGTCAAGTTCAAATTATAAAAAGAGAGCTATTTCGTCAATTCTCGAGGTTCCATTACGCCACCATGACCGGTCGGTGAATTGATGAAGTTCACGAACTCATTTCGTTAAGTTTCGTTCCACCTGAATTATGCCGATGGCCGATTATCGTCAGCTGGTGGTTTGAGCTGACGTTTAGCGCAGACAAATCTCAGGTCGATAATTGCCAACAAATTGTTTGGTGTTACTGGGAGAGTATTGTTGTGCGGCAGTGAATATGATGACATCGCGAAGCCGTTATACGCAGCCTGACTGACGATCCCAGGACCTCAGTTACCGTGAAAATATGGGCTTTTACTTGTGTGTGGATAGTTTAATCGCAGCTGCTGAGTGCACTGCCCTCTCTGCCGGACGAAAATTGTCTACAGCGTTCCAGTCGGTACAAACGGTTCGCCATTATTTCGCTTTGCGCCGCCGCTTTTGTGACAATATCTCGGAATACTTAACTCTTACTTATGTATCTAATCCAATATACTTAACAATAAATCCAATCAATAATCCAAACTTATATTTATGTATATAACTCAAACACCTTGTGTGACTTGTGTGTAGTGCGTACTCATTTTTCATACGCAATTTCTTGTTGTCTTGGCAATGGTTGAAGTTTGGTAGGGGCAGAACCTTGAATAATTCTCGCTTCCAATGAGGATTGTTCAGGACATCTTTTTTGCAAGATCCTATGTGTCCTATGTGGCGAACGCAACAGAATTTAAATTGTGACAGAATAAATTTACGTCACAGAAATTTTTTCACAGCATGACATTTATTTAAATGAATTTCTTTTGGTATTCTTAACATTATATATTATATAGCAAAAATTAAAAAGAAAAGTCTATTTTTGACAAAAACCCTTTTTCTTAGATGAAAAAAATATCTTAGAATCGATGATATTAATTGATACATACTTACATAGACTAACTAATCAGTTTCCAATGGCAGGTTTCACTTAACTGATATGTGTTACTTTCAACCCCGGCCTCCCTTATATTATTTGACGATCACATTTTATCCGTAGTATGCATTTTAACAAAGTTTATCATAGCTTTTTGCAGCGCAACAATATTGCATTTTTTACAATATTATGAAAGCTCAACTTGTGCGATAAACGTGCAAAATAAACATTTTATTAAAAAGCTTCGATTGTTTTCAGTAAAAGCTTCTACCACTAAATACAAATTCCATTTTCAAAAAGCTGATGATGATATTTTTCATTACAGTTCGTAAATTTACCGAAACGAGAAGCTGTTTTTCTTTTTTAAAAAAAAAGAAAGACAAGACGACGGAAATTTCGACTTGTATTTGAGAAGACCTAGCAACTATCAGTTGCAATATAATTATATTTAATTCTAGCACATAAAACAAACTAGAATATTTAGTGCATTCGACTAAAAAGTGCATCGGGCTGAAAATAAATATATTATATAGGTACAATTATCATTGAAACCACGACTGAAGCAGTTCTTGCAACTATTAAGAGATCGGAATCAATCAAAAAAATTGATAGTAGTAAATTATCCTTGGTATTGAACTCAAAAAGCACACAACTACTATGCTTGCCATATTCAAACTGAAAAGTTTGGTACGCAAGATTCGTACACCATTTCGTGGAAATTTATCTGGGGACATTTTCATTCAATGATTCTGGAACATTGCATCAATGGTATTTTTTCAGTAATAGCAAAGTGCGAGGTTTCATTACAAATCAGATTATAAACTGGTTGTTTTTTTTTAAAACCACTTCCCGCCAAGCCAAAACCCCAATCAAAATATTTCAGCCAATCTGTAACTTGCAATAACTATTGTAAGAAAGTGCACTTAAATAACAAGTAAAGGTGAAAGTGTTCATACGTACCAGCGGCAGCTTTGTTGTGGTACTCATATTTAAACAATGCCAAGTATTTCACGGGAAGCGAACTACCTTCACATTGACCTCTATGCTTATCGATTGGCCTTTTTGTTTCTATGAACTAGGTCAGCCACCAAATAAACAACAAAAGCCCAATAAACAATTATCTAATCTTCAATGTCCGGTCATACAACTAATTCCATTATTTATCGCACATTTCCTCGAAATGAGAGAGTCTCGAATCGCAACCACTACTTCTAGGGCATAGTGTTGACGTCACGTAATCAGTGGCGCTTATAAAATAATACCAATGATAAATATTATTCTTCCGTTGAACAAATACCGTGAATTCGGCAAAACCCGATATTATATATTCTAATCACGCCCAAAACGAAGGCAATCGATATCCAAACGTGATACGTTGAAGTGCAACTAAGAATCGGCTACCGAAAGTATATATACACATTGGGGTGGACTCGGATTGATCAGATTCAATTGTGTACTCGTTCTTGCTTAACAATTACAGCATTAAATAGTGAAAATGGTGAATTTTTCCGTTTCGATTGCAATTATTCTGGCTTTGGTGACTGTCTCGTCTTCGAGCCCACCGCAAATAAAGGATGACCGAAATGTTCCCAAGATCCAGGCCGAAATCAAGGTCGTGGATAACATCAAGAACTTCAGATCGCGAAACCCTTTGACCAAATTGACACCCTTGTCGCGTAGCGCCCAACCAAAAGGACAAATCATTTACATGATTGGACACCGAGTTGGAGGTGAGTACAGTGCGTCTTAAAACAGAAGTATATCTGCAGAAGGATTTCTGTCATGAGTTTCGATGTTTAACTTCGTTCCAGTATTTAAGGGTGGAACTTAAATTTCGTTGCGTTGGTAAGTAACAAAGGAAATACTATGGAAACTTCGGTCCTGTCGAATTAAGAATTAGACTTGGAAATTCTAGTTATCCAGGTAAAAGATAAGAACGACTAAGGAGTCGATATACAGAAGAAGAGAAATAAATTAAAACGAAAACACGACTCATCTGGTTCTCTGCTACCCAAAAGGTCTTCCAAATCTTTCAAGAAATGGTTTTTACACCTCATCTGGGCTCTTTCCGGACGTTTTTGATGTGGCAATCTTCTTTAGTTCTTTCCTGAAATTAGTTCATAGACTGTTTATTTTCTTCTTTACACCTTCTATTTTGGCCCCGGATTTGTCCCCACTGAAAAAAGGATGAGGCGATCAAGCGGAGCAATTCTAGCTGTTTTATTCCTGTATTTTTAGTTTGCACAATTCCACAGCTCTGAAGACAGTTCAACTTGCTCAATCTTTATTGAGTCCGAAGGCTTCGTCTGTCGGACGTTGAGTCCCCTCAGCACTAGCTTCTTTCTTCAACCTGACTTGTTTAATGCTTCAAAATCTTCAGACATTGCCTCCAGATAACTCGTATCATCCATAATAGTCCGCACTAAGATCATTTCCATCCCCTACGAAAGCACAACAACAACTTAGTATTGACAATATTCTTAATAACCGCCCCTAGACGCTCGATAATATTGAGAATACCCCCTCTACTTTTACATATTGACGCCCCGAGATGAGAAAATCTGAATTTCATCAATATCGACAGTCATTACTCTTTTTTCACCTTACAATAATAATAATAATAATAAATAATACAATAATAATAATATACATAATAATATTGATTGTGCAACGGCCGCTTTAGATATTTATCCCTCCTAAAATTTTCAAAATAGATCAACAAATCATTTCATCTTTTTATGCTTAGATAGCTTGTTTTTAGTCATCAGCATCCATTTTTTTATACGGTTATCTTTTTTCTAAAAATTCAAAATATTCACGACTGTCTCGTCAAACAATCCGCTTTATCATTCAGATTTTTTTTAAAGTAAATATCGTTGAAATACTTACCTGAAAATGTGTCCACGCAATTTGATATAGAAAAAAAATTCTTCAATACATATTTTGAAATAAAAATGAAGATAATATTACATTAAGACATACCTGTGCCCATCAAGACAAATTTATTTCGCAATTTATTTGAAAAATTTCATTTTTATTTTAAACATTAATTTCGTGTACGATTGATTTTTCTTGTTCAACATTTACACTCCCGGCCACTTGTGTAGGTCAGCCACATCAAAAAAAAATTTAACTCAAAATCTTCACTTTCCTAGGACAGAAAGCAAAACTTAGTATCGTAAATGAAAGCCTACTCTATTGCTTTAATTTTCTGAAAAAAATTTGAAGTCTTGATCAATAAAAATAAAATTGTGGTAACATTTTGTTGATGAGCCAATAACCTGTATGTTCAAAAATGGGCAACTTGAACAGGGACACTAGTGAAGTTTTGGTTCTAATAAAATGAAAAAAGTATGGAATTGTGCTTTTAGCTCCTTCATTTAAAATTAATTCAAAAAATCCATTGAACATCGAGTCATACAAAAATTTAAGATAGTTTAAAGAAATTTCATCCCACGCAACTTTGATTGTCACAGTCAGCTGATTTTTGTTTTCGAACTGCCTGCCATCTTTGTAGACTTTTCGCGTCAGCCATCACCACAAATTTTCCATAGTGTTTAAGACTTAGGAGTAGGCGGGCTAAGCCAGCCATCAAGTGGACATAGTTTTAATATTCGCGCTTTGTGAATTGGAGCATTATCGTGCTGGTATGTCCATCTAAAATGACCAAAAATATTCTGACATTGCTGGAAAGCTATTTCTAATGCCTTCTGTTGCGAATTTGTGGATATCCTTGAACTTTGACACTTGAGGGATACTGCACCAAAGTACGAGACAGCTTCTCATCTTCTCGGCTGTGATGCCTCTCAAGGAATCGCTCAACTTTTCGCAAATCATGGAAATCAAAATTGGGCCCGTCCGGACCATCTAGGTTAATTCTCTTTTAAGCAGAAAAAAACAACCCTATGCCACTCTTGCCGTCAGATCATCTGAAGAATTCATTAGTTTATCAACAAAATTTTCAAGCAATTTTACTGTTATTAGTCGAGGCTCCACATTTTTCCTTAGAAACTCAGAGCAACAAAGTAGCCTTTCATTTACGATACTAGATTTTTTGCTCTGTCCTAAAAGAGGTGGAGGTTTTGAGTTAAACAATTTTTGAAACGGCTGTCTCTATTCAAGTGGCCAGGAGGGTACATCCCTCTGAAATTATTTTGCGTAGTTAATTTCATTAGGGATATTTTTATTTTATGTGTGGCGGCCAGGAAAGATGAATACAATCTACCTGAAAGATTGAAAATCAATAATTCTACTGAACTCATCTTTAATTACATTTGCTTCAAACTATCAAAGAATATTCCCATAAGGATCGTGCTTCCATTCAAGACACGTGATACTATCCACGTTTTTATATTTTCTTCAATTCCCGAAAATTCATCTTGATTTTAAATTTTCAATTGTAACAAATATTTCATCAATCAATTATTTTAATTTTAAACGAACTCAAAGAAACAAAACAATCCCCAGATCCCATTTATGAAAGCTCATTCTGCGAAATGGATAAATATTTCCGAAGTTCCAATTAACAGGACACCACGGCAACGATTTTTAATTGGAAATATATCGATTAATCAAGCTGTTTAATTGTTCACTCTCCACAAATCGCCAATTAACTTTAATCTCATCGATTTCAGGTGACCGTTTAGTTGCACAGAGTGGAGACAGTCAATTGTTCGGCCCACCACAGGATGTCCAATTAGTCCTGACCTACCCGCAATCAGGAGTGGGTGCGGTTATATCATATGTGGAAATCAGTTGCGACCAAAGTTCGAACCTTGGAGATGGTTACGTGGTGGATGGCGGAATAGGACAACGTTCCATCACTATTGTTATCGAGGCCCAACACACAACATTCTTCACATATGTTGCGCAAATTTTCGGTCATTGAATGGTGCCGCTTTGTAATTATAATTTCATTGTATCAGTATTACATTAAGAGTACATCGAGAGTATCAATTTGATGACAACAATGTGGATAAATTTGTATTGTTGGCAACTTGTAAATTGTAATGGATTCATCCTGATTTCTCGCGAGTTAGGAAATATAGAATAAAATTCTCCAGTGTATTCGAAGTAATTTCTATTGAACGTTCTCTATTTAAAGTATTAAATTATAATTTGTTAATTAAAATTTGAACATTGAACAAACCATACACACATGAATATTTATTGATGCAACCAACATAGGCCAAATACTGAAATCTTTGCCTACACAGTGAATAAAAGCCATCGGAATAAAATGAATCAAAAATTTTTCACTTTACTTAGCTCAGGAAAAGAAAATTTAGTGTATTCAATGTGGCATTGACACAACATCCAAAAGATTGCAAAATAGGGCTAAAATCCGCATACAAATTTTATCATATTCATCATTATTTTTTACTTGCAGTATGTTCTTAAACTGTGTATTATCGAAATGGAATTATTGGCGCAAACTTATGGTCAATTTTTGTAGGAAGTATGGTTTCGGCGTGTCCGATGGCATCCTCTACAGGTACTGTCATTTGCCATCCGTCACGAGACAGCACGACCAAGGCTGGCTTGTTGATGGGTTAAGCTCGTTATATTTCAACTATTTTATGGTCAATGTTTGAATAACCACCCCAAAAAAATAGATGGATTATCATCCGGGTCTTTGAAATATTCGACAATCAATCTCACTAGGGCTCGAAAACTACATCTGCTAATTTATTTGAGTTATTTGAAAATAGTGTTATATAGTATACAGTTAAGGACATATAATTAGAAACACTTTTGCTTACTAAGAAAAACCGAATTTGTCAATGAATTCTTCGATATAACTCACTCCCCGTAAATTAGTTTTTTAACTGATTCAATGGCAATTGCGAGAAGTAAAGCGTTACATCTAAAAGGACAATAGGACGATAGTCTTGGAAAACGAAAGATTTTGGGTGGACACGTTATAAGGAACACCCAAAAATTATTTTAAAACTCATTTATTTAAACAAACATTTTACCAAATAAAAACAATAAATAACAAAAACATATCAGTATCGGCAAACCCTTCTGTCATTCTTAGTCTCCTGCATCTCCCCACATGCATGGATGTCCATGCATCTTTCACCACTTCAAACAATCGGTTCATGTTTGTGAAATTTCTAACTGCTATGGCTTGTTTTATGCACAGTACATGTAAGTTAATCGGCCATATAAAAGCACAATATCAAGTGTGGCTCGCGGTTTTACGAAACAAAATCATATGTTTTCCTTCATTTATCATTTGTTTTCTGTGATTAATGATAAAATGGCAGTTATTTGATAGTTGGGGCATTGCTAGACCTCGTATATGTACTTTTCATGTTACCGTAAAAAAACCTTCCGAAACTTCGGTTCCTTGAATGGCATTTATGAAACATCTTTGTTGGCACGAAGGTCATTCGCTGTTGACAAATTGATTATGAAAAAAGTCAAAATAAAAGAAAAAATGTCTCGTGTGTTGAAGTGAAAGATAAAGTTCGCAAAAGTGCTTTATTCTCTGCAAATTTGGCAGTGCTTGGAATACGTCAATTTTTACAAGCGCACATGACGCCATTTTTTGGAAGGAAATTTGGTGTTTGACGGCCTCGATTGCGCACTGTTTCTTGTATACACTGTGATTTTATGTCTCCCCACAAGTGCTCGACTGGATTTAAGTCCGAATTCGTTTATAGCCAGTCTTAAACGACGATGCTGGGGGGTAATTATCTTGCTAAAACTTCCATATAATATGGAGATTCTCCTCAGACCATGGCAACATGATGTTTTCTAAGATGTCGACGTACTTTTCCTTGGCTAATATCTTCTTCTATACAGTTTATTGTTCAACACCAAGCCACTAGAAACATCCCCAAACATGGATTGAACCATCTTCATGCTTAACAACAGTTGAAGTGTAACGAGGATCGAATTCCTTACTACTTGGTCATCTTACATGTCTCCTGCCACTAGGACCAATGCGATTTATTTCTGGTTGCTCCATAGGATTAATTTAACCTCATTATTCCAGGTTAAATGTTCCCTTGCGAAATTCATTCTTTATTCCGATTAGTTGCCGTTACCAGAGGCATTTTCTTAATCCGACTTCCACAAGACATCTTCTGATTGTTGTCACCGAAATATCGCTATTTTCCCCGAAAAGTCAATGATGATATCTTTTTGGGCTTCATTTCGATGTGTATCCACAATATGGGATGTCTTTTGGGGACTTCTCCATCACCGATTTATATAGTTTTCTTCCTTGGCTATGCATTTTTCCGATCGCGTGGGTAGTTTTTCGATGCCAATTTAGAAAAAATCTTGGGGCGGCTGTGCATCCAATTTCATACTAACGCTCATACCTGCTGATCGTTTTAAAAACGTTTTCAACCAAGCGCTACCGTGATGGACCCAAACAATTGGAAGTCACATGGCAACAGCTCTGGTCGAAAAGGAGGCAAGAGCAGTCCAGTGAATTTCAGCCAATTTTCAGGTGTTTAGGACTCCAGTGTAAGGTCTTGCGTTCATTACATGAACAGAACATTTCGGATGGGCTGTCGGCGTCTGTTCGAGTGATATACGGCTTTGACCTGTTCAAGAAGGTCACAGTAGAAGAAAGCATTTATTGTGCAATGATCTTGAAGGAATCAAGCAGCAAAACTCCTCGAGTGTCCCGAAAAAGGGTTGCCATCAGCTTTCTAGCTAACAGACGCGTTTTGGATTTTGAAGGTCCTGACTCCTCTTTTTTTCCATTCCATACTGACTTTTCCAACTCAGGATTATAGTGGTCGTAGGTAACAATTCATCACAAGCCTGTCCTTTATCTTGAAAACGAGGACAAAGTGCTTGGGAATCATCAACTCATGAAGTTTTTGGTTCTTTAGTGAATACTTTTGGAATTCATTATATTGAAATTTTTCGGAATTTGATGTGAGCTCAGATGATGGTGTGGAAACTTTCGACACTGATTCCCAAGCGATAATTACTGTCTGCCTCATTATAAGAGCAACTGAAAAAAATATGGTGATCGGTCGGTCGATGGGTTGGGCTTGAACTAGCACAGAAAGACCCTTCGCTACTTTTCCAAAATGTTCAATTCTCTCTCTCTCTCAATTTACCTTAGTCATACCTCCAAAAAGATCGTGAAAAAATTATTAGCTGCCGTTAATTTCATGTTTAAATGACTGATCGTTGTCTTTATTTTGAACATTCTCAAGATAAATGCCAGGTTTTTAAGACATCTAGAATATAATATCTGTTTTCCAGATCTTCATTGCATACCATGTTGCTCACTTTTTTAAAGAAGACAATAACGAGCTGCCCAATGTTCGTCATGTACCTTTAAATGGTGCGTACGATAATCTGTTAGACCCAAATGTGTAGCATCATGAAACACAATTTCCAAATTATTAAATTCTTGCTTCACATATCAATTAACATTTTGGCTTTATGTTTGAACCCTTCCCGAAACGCAGCAATTAACACCTTCTATTGTTGCTTTCCATATCGGTTAAGTATGTAACTGATTCATCTTGCATATGTCTTGAATGCTATCTCTACTGTAAAGTAACACAATATTCGTGCAGTTTGTAGACGAAAAAGACAAGAAAAGATAAATTAATTCATGTAAGTTTTTATCGAAATGTTTATGGCGAAGAAACAAAACGAACTTTTTGGTGCCTTTTGCCTCACCGGAGGCAGTATCGAAATGAATCGATTTTGGAGTAGACTCTCAATTTTCTTCGTATTATGTGTAGTGGTTTTTGGTGAAAAGCAGTTCCAGCACAAGATTAATAATCATCGAATTAAGATGCATAAAGTGAGAAATTGTCCGACAAAAAGTAATGTGTTGAGTTTTCAGAAGTTATTAAAAAATCTCGACATGGCGAAAAGTTACTTCGAGGGAGAGCAGAGAATTTACAGCACTGGAAAACGAAAATACGGTAATATGTAAGGAAGATAAACAATTTTTTAGTAATTTAGTCTAATTCTTTAGTTTTCAAATATATTCATTAATAATAATTAGAAACCGCGAAGATAATTTCAAATCAAATTGTCTTAGTGATTGAAATTCTCTGTTAGTAAAAGTGCTGTGGTTTTGAATATTTTATGTGACTTATATCAGATTTTTAAACACTTCAGATGATCGAATCGTTGGTTTATCTGCGGATAGTGCAGAATATGCGGACGCAAAACAGGCTCGTGTTACCCTATCATTTTCATCTCAAGACACTTTATGGGGTGTGGCGCCAAACATCACGTTTGTTCAAATAATTGTGGACCAAAGCTCAAATTTAGGATATGCATACATCGATGAGGGAGGCACCGGGCATAATTTCATTCGAATAGTTATTATAATGGAAAACACAAACTATTTCCAATATGTCGCAAAGTTTTACGGTGTTTAAGCTAAGCTGGTTGAAGAATAAACATAATTTATATAGTTTGAAGAAAAGGGTCATAAATTTTTCATTCTCACAATATGCTTCACAATGCATTTTGGCGATTTTTTAGCATACTTGAAACTTATATAAATAATTGTTGGTTTTTTGATTAGTACGGCTGTTAGAATATAGTGGAATTTTATGATTCATAGTTCTGTTTGGGACGGAGAACATGCATGAAACGAGCAAACCTACGAAATGGAATAATCCAAACCGTTAAATTGCACTAATGTACCTAAATCACACGAAATGGTCCAAATGTCTACGGTACCATTGAAATACATTTACTTGTGATTTGCTAAAAGGAGCTTATAGTAGCGGCTTGACGGCGGAAGCAATCGACTGAGCAAAGCGTTATAGCCACTATCCAATGAAAGTAATTAGGGTCTACATACCATGGTATCTGGTATCAGTATGAATTAATACAGTAGTTCGCTGGCATGTTCATCCTGTAGAAGGTTAATTGCTCTGTTGTAAAATGTAGAAAATCCGATGTAGTGAACAAATAAGTTATTCAATCACTAAGCAAATTATTTTGAATCCACATAGGGAAGTAATTGAAACCGCTCGTCCTTTTTTCGAGTAACGGGATTTGCCAAGTTGTGAGAATCCAGCGATTTGAGGAAAGTTTGGTAGCAGCTTCAATGAAAAAGCAACGACTACAGTGATTTTCGTGGAAAAATGGCTGCAGTGGCTAGGTGCAGCGAAGCTTTGGCAGTGGAAGTAGCGTTGGTAGCTATGTCGGCCAGACAATAGATAAGAGCATTTCAAGACAATAAGGTACAAGATTTCTGTCACATTATAAAGATAAGGGATATCTATGTCTCATCTTCAATTATGGTACTATCTTCCAGAGAAAAGAAGGGGGTTGGTATGGGTGCCAGCATCCGGAAGATTAGGCAAATATTAAATTTTTTTTCAAACATATTCTCCACAACCGAAATCGTCTACTTCACTTAATGTGTTTACTAAAGAAACTGACCAACCTAGAAAAATATGAAGATTAACTTCACTTCAAGGACTCAAATTTCATGGAAAATTCATGTTCAAGTTTAAAAGTCACTTCACTTCGTTGTTGAATTGTCAACGTAAACTGAAAATATGTGAGTAATGAAAGGTAGGTAGGTTGAATCTTTTTTAATAGTTCATAAATCCCCCTTCGAAGAGGGCGGGAGTGGGGGATCGAAAGAGGGGGTTCCCCTACTACTATTGCATAAACAGTTCACGGCGATCACGGCCCCATGAGCTATGCCTACTTCCAGAGATCATATGAAACCGTAAGACTGATCTGGGAAGTGATTTTTAGACTTGTTGGGAAATCGAAAAAATTTAAAAAATGAGAGATTTTTTTTGAAAAAAAATAAAAAAAACAACATACAAAAAATATAAAAAAAATTAAAAACTTATAGGAAAATTGACGAATGTAATTTTTACTGTAAATGTAATATAAATAGGGGTCACACTTTGGTGACACGTTTGGCGGGAGTGAGAGCGGAAGCAAAATAATCATTTTTAGCGGGGCATCCCTCATAACTTCTCATGGGGCCGTGACTGCCGCGAACTTTTTATGCAATAGTAGTAAGGGAACCCCCTCTTTCGACCCCCTACTCCCACCCCCTTCGGAGGCGAGGGCCATAATATTAACGTTGACCCATAAATATAATATATAATATAAATATTTTACGTAAAAAAAAAACACAGGAAAAAGTTGGGAATTATTTTAACGAAAAATATAACCCTTACTGTACTTTTATTTTGGGTTACTTTTCCAGCTATCAATCGAAGAATAGATAACTAATTAACTTGATGCGTTTAAAGCAAATAATCTATTGTTAGCTTCACAATATGCGAAAGTTACAGTACAACAAAGATATGATTATAATATATTATCAATATTCAGTTATCTGAAGCGCGATTAGTCAATCGAGTAGGACTTATATGAACAATCTGCAATTTAATTCCACAGTTCAAACGTTTAAGAGCTCACAAAAATAAAGGATCAAAATAATGGCGTGCATACTCTTCGTGGTTGGACTTCTTTTCACGCTTGGAGTCTTCAGCATCGCAGAACCTATCAACGAAGAGCAAAAGTTGGCAAAAATTGTCGTAGGGAGTATCAAATTGGGTGATTTCAAAGTGTCCAACATTGACGATTTACACGTAAAGGCAGCTGCTGTTGATCTAGATGAAAAGCCAAGCACAGCAAATCAACCCCCCGAAAGTCTAAGCAGACGTAGCCTGGTTACCTACAGTGTAGGATTTCGAAGCTATGGTAATTTTTTGATTGATTTATAATGGAGTGTAAATGAAGGCCAATTAGATAAGTTTAAGCATTTCTGTTCGTTAAAGTAGAAAAACAAGAAGTCTATCTTCAGAAAAATTCCGGGAAAGTACCACGAAAATAAAACGCTTCTTGAAGGAGATGTAGAAAATAGTGTACAATTTGTGTGAAACATCATGCATAGAAATTCGAATAATGCCAGGATTTCTACAACGGTCAATAAACACCTTTCCAGAAAAAGTGACCGTTGAAGAGATATTCACCAAAAATCGATTTTGTCTTTGGCCCCGCGTAAAATTTGAAGCGATGCTAGGATCGATATATGAGCCATAGTACAGGTTTTCCCGAATTATTCTGAATTCTTCATCCGCACCTTAAACATAGAAAATTATTAACAGTTTAAAAAATTAATGACTCGCGAATTCTTCCCTTCTTGTTATCTTGTCTAACAGCATAATCCCGTTCCGGAGAAATTACTTGATTTGGTTCAAAATCAAGATATCTATGGAAAATTTCTTGATTTTGAACTAAATTTCCTTTGTTTTTTTGTTTCCTTGAAATGCAAATCACGTTAGACAACTTTCAATATCAGTCAAATCAAGTTCACTAGGCGTGAACAAGACAATCTGATTTAAGAATCAAGTTAAAAACTAACTGGATTTGAGGGCATTGAGAACATGCTTTTATCAAAACGCGATCAAATGAAAATATATTGGACGCAAATTTGTTTTCATTACGCTTTATAATGCAGATTGATCCCATTTAAGTTCTTGAAAGTATTATGAAGACAGAGCTCCAATCGCTGTTCATAAACATATCTTAATCCTGACGCACCTCCCGTTGAAAGGGTCGTCGTCAAATTGTCTATTTCCTCACATACTTTTCTGATATCATTTGCATTTATTTCTTGTAATTCACCTACCGCGATTTTGGAAACTTTTCTCGGCGATTTTGCTTCTTATGTCTTTTGCAAATATCTGTCGGCTTGGATAATTGTTGGTTTTGCCTATTTCAAATTTTTATTATCCTTTTTTTACTCAGTTTTTCATTGGTTTCGGCTGTTTAGTAAAATAAATAATTAAATACACGTTATATTAAGCAAAAGTCGACATCCACCAACAATACGAGGAGAGGGTTAAAAGTTTTAAGCCTGCGTGCCTTCAAACGCCACTAATGTCACGCACTGCATGTCACCAATTGCGAATACCTTCATGCCATTGGCATCATACCGCTTTAAGAAATTGAACCGTAAACATCATTATGTTAGAGTCATCCGTGCATTGTACGAAATTGGAGTTCAGCGCTGTCAAAACATCCTTCACAAAGACGAAAAACAAGCCGACGGAAATATTTCAAGAGATGTCTACAGTTTATGTGGTGTCTGAACCGTCATTTTCCACCATAAAACGTTGGAGCCGAGAATTCAAGCATGGCGGGGAGTCGCTAGAAGATGATCCCAAGTCAGGGCGTCCAAACACTACCGTTACCGAAGAAAATATTAAAAAAGTAAATAATTTTGCACTAGAAGATAGGCGAATCAAATTGTGGCAGATAGCTGAAGCCATAGGTGTTAGCAAAGAACAATTCGGTGGCCTTTTGCATAATCATTTGCATAAGGCAAAGGTGCCATGGGTATCGGAAGTGCTCACTCCGCTGGACAAGCAGCGTCAGGTCACTACTTCGGAAGAGTTTTTGGACATCTGTGTCGACAGTCTTCTTGAAGTTTTTTTTACTGCAACGTGGATCCGGCAGTAGGATCCAGAATCAAAACTGTAGTAAATGCATTGGATAGAAAAGAGAGAATCGCCACTACGGAAATCCAAAGTGAAAAGATCGGCATCCAAGCTCATGGTTTTTTTTGGGGAATGTGAAGAAACTCTGTTCATCGAATATCTCCTGAAAACAAAAAAAAAACATTGACTACAGGGACGACTACGCCGCATTGTTGACAAATGTGCGTCAAGTGGTTGTTGAGAAAAGACGACGTAAACTGGCGAAAGGAGTCCTGCTTTTGCAGGACAATGCACCCATGCACACTTCGCGAGTTGCAAGGCGTGCCCTGGTCAGACACGGTTTGAAGAAATCAAATAGCCACCAAGTATTGCACACCTAGCTCCCAGCAACTATTTATTGTTTTCTTATTTGAAGAAAAACCTCCGAGGACGAAGATTTTCGTGTGACGAAGGAATTGTGACGTCAGTAGACGATCATTTCAAAGGCAAAGATAGTGAATATTTTTTCACTGGATTAAAAGCTCTTTATGACAAATGTAAGAAGTGCATTTAAAGAGAGAGGATAACAGAAAAAACATTTATTTTATAAATGGAAAGTGTGGTTTCGGGGTGATGGACGGCATCCTATTCAGCTGCTGTCATTTACCATCCGCCACCAGACAGCACGACCACGGTTAGGCTTATTGATGGATTAAGCTCATTATACTTCAACTATGGAAACAAGAACCTCCATTAATGTGCAATAGTAGTGTTAGCAGAGTTGCGAACCAAAAAAGCACACTAGTGGGCAGGAGTTTTTCGACTAGACACGAAGGTTCGAAAACCCAAATATGTATTTATTTTATATTTTTAATACTCTAGGCTCTAATCTTTGCAGACTCACGTTGTATCATCCTTAAGATCCAATCAATGCTAAAATCGAAACTTTATTACATATATTTAATATATGTATATTTGTTCGTTTCAGGCGATCGATTAGTTGCGAGAGCTAGCAATTTTCGAAAATTCGATGATTTTACTGATGTTAAAATAAACATTCAGTATCCAAACACAGATCCGAACATTGCGGCAGTTGTAACAGGCGTCGATATTCAAGTTGATCAAGGATCCAATGATGGAAATGCATACATTGTGGAAGGCGGGATTGGTGAACGCAACATCAAATTAACTTTGGAAATAAGCAACACCACATATTACAGCTTTTCGGCTAGTATTTATGGGGTTTGAGATGTATGTATTTATTTATGAATTTTTGAGTAAAAATAAAATATAGTACAATGACTTAATAAAGTTCTCGGGACGATTTTGCAAACATAATTAAAGAGTCTATTATTGTTAAATATTTAAAATTTGATTATGGATTAAAATTATTTAAAGTTTTTGCATGTTCAACAACTTCTTGATTTGCTCAATCAGTAAAAACGTCGTGGTTTATCATTGATTTCAGTAAACGTGTAGTTTTGTTACACTCGAGAATGTTAGGTACTGGAATATGAATTTGTTTCATATGAATGTATCTACAGGATCCGGCACTTGAAGTGTAACCAGCTTCAGACCGTTGTCGCAGCTGTCACACTGACATCAGCTGTTTAGAAATTTCCTAAGTGACAGTGCTGAGTATTGTTTACAAGCGTACAAAAGCATTTAGCTAAAAGTGAATGCAAAAAAAGTTATAAGCGATGGAATTCAAACGATGGGCTCTCTCAAATCGTTTTCATTGAGCCTGGCGTCAAAGTAAATACGAAATAATATCGAAAAAGTATTATGGAGGCTGCTTTGAAGCCATGGGCAGATAAAAATTTCGGTCACAGACCATGGACGTTTCAACAAGACTCTGTACCGTCTCAAATAGCGCGAATGAACCAAGAATGGTTGAAAAACAACGTTCCGAACTTAATTTTGACCACCACGACCAAAAACCAGAAACGAACAACATTTCTTATGTTGGCTAGAAACACTGCTATGCACGCTGACTATCTGACTGAAATACTACAGAAATTCGGAGAAAAAGAATAAACACATTCCTTATCGGGATTGATACTTTGAACAGTAACTTTTCTCAAAAATAGAAACAAACGTGCTCAAACCAAAGGACTGATTTTGTCGAAGAAGGGTTTATAATAATTATTGTGATCAAAGCAACCTAAAAATACCTATTGTATGGAACTCTCTCTCCCTGTTGTAAAAGAAAAATTTAAAAAAGTATGCGTACATACACATTTGGTTTGAATGACCCATTAACTATAAGTTTCCAAAAAAGAAGGTTTCAGACTTTTGCTTCTAAGGTCAAATATGTGCATTTGGCCTACATTATCCACTCTTTTCGTTCAAAAGTATAATATTCGAAGTAAGATTTATAAGTTTGCTGGAATTTCAAAGTTTTTAGACGTGTTCATTGAACCACAGATTAATTTCGATTGAGACTAAACTTACCAAAAATTTGCCAAATTAATAATTGCAACATTCAACAAATCCATTTGTCATACCTTATCAACTATTAATTAAAATGTTTTGCTATCTGCTTTACGCAAACGAATGTTAAAACTCTCCACATTTGAAGGAAAAAATGAAAATTCTCCAACCTTTTCAATTAAAAAGTTATCTTTTCGGTTGTTAAATTTTCCAAAAGCGTAGGAACGATGATAATCACTCTCTTTCGACGATCAGGTTGATTAAACTATTTACTCATGGACATATTCCAATGATTACCTTCTTTCATTAACCTCGTAAATCACCAGAAGGGGGAAACGGAAGACCTGTTAAATGCAATTGATTGATTCCAGCTTGAATAAAGAATAGATAGTGTCCTCTGGCATGCAATGATTTTCCTTATTTCGTAAGACCCCACGAAGAATTATCAACAAACGATTCAATCTTAAAAAACACGATTGATAATACCTCAGCTTAACTCGTATAAAATAAAAATGATTCCATTTAGGATGATCTAGTTTCGCCAGTGTGTTTCACGACTTAACAATGTTCGGAATATTTGCGATTGGTGGAGTTTATTTAGTGTTGGCTACCCTCGGCACTCCAGTTAATGGTGAAAAGGAACAAGAGCAAAATGTAGCGGATTTTGTCATAGTTAAGGACATCAAGGAATACCAGCTAACGAATCCTATGGTTAAGCTGCAAAAACTGACGCCAATAAAGAAGGAAGTAACTCGTGGACAGGCAAGGACGGCTCAGTTTTCATACACCTACACTGGAGGCTCTCGATTTGAAAGTGAATATCAAATGAAAATGCTCAAAGCCTGCATGAATATTAATCGAAAAAACCCTGTTTGTAGGTGATCGACTTCTTGTTCAAGGATACGATACCAACGAATTCACTGCAACTAGATCCTTCAAGGAAGTCATGCAATTTCCTACCCCTTTCGTGGACTCATCTACTGGTCCAATCATAAACTACTTCCAGGTTACAGTGTATCAAAGCAACAATGTAGGAGCAGCTTATGTTTCTGAAGGAGGCATTGGTTATCGCAAGATTAAGATCATTGTAGAATTTGTGGACACACTGTTCTATGGAATCAATGCTCTTATATATGGATACAATGGATAGATGACCCGTCCAGTAGTTTGACAATACGAGATCCTATATTTCTGCAAATAATCATAAAAATAAAAAGAATTTTCAATGTGAAATTTGTCCTTGTGTCTCGTTGGTCTAGGAAGAACAGTTTGTGGGCCAGATTTGCAGTGAGAAAATTTAATTGTTTTTAACTTGTTATAAAGATATAAATAAAAAAATTTATCACAAAAATTGAAAAGTGGAGATGATTAAATGTCGTAAGAAATAAATGGAAAAAATAATCCAAAAAAGCGCGAATATTTTTTACATGTCGGTTTAAGGGGTCTTTCTTTTCTACATAAAAAATTGGCATTTTTGTTTCAAAAATATTTTTTTAATAGAAAAAATAAAGATATCGTTTTGAAATTTTGTAAGTGTGCTTATAAAACATAAAATTGTACAAAAAAAATCATATTTTAAAAAAAATCGTCATACTGGATTTTTTCAAAACAACATCAAAAAATGACAGTGTTGCTTGATTTTGAGCGTCTGAATGATTTCAGAGAGAAAAAGAAAGCAAACTATTCCTTGTTAAAGTGGCCATTGCATGAACTAGATTGATTAATTCGTTTCAAAAAATAACAAAATGGCGCCCATTTTCCGAATAAAATCGCTTGAAAATCGGAAAATTCACTCCCAATTCAAACGATTCCAGTTCATGCGAAAGCCATGTACGTATGTGTGCGATAACATTTTCAAAAATCAAAGCGATCGGTTAAGTACTTAGTTTTTCTGAAATCGTGCACAGAACCCTCAAAAACGTGATTTTGAGAAAATCGCGTTTAAAGTTGTGAAATACTAAGCTAAATGTACAGAATAGAAACAAATCATAACAGTATTTTCAGTCTCCCCACAAACATACACACAATTTTTAGAGTATTTGAACACCCCACTCTCTCCGTGTAACACTTAGTAACATTTTCAAATAATCCCCCACCCCTCTCCCCCAATGGATTGTTATGTAATACATATATGGATGGCCCCTTATTAGTCTTTACTTACCATGGATTAGGCGAAAACATGATTTCTGATTACCTACGTCTACAGTCTACACTTTTAAAAATGTTTAACAATACAAATAGTATCACTCGTCGCTTAGATACTGACACCAATGCGGTTAATCTATGAGATGCTAGTCAAATCTAGTAATTTCCCAGCATTATTTGGTTTTGCTACTGAACAACAATTTCGGAAGTAGAGGTCAGGCGACGACCCAGCAATCTTTTGAAGTGGTATAGAAATCTGACCATCATTAGAACTTAGGAACGTATTCACCTCTCAAAAAATACGTTTGTATCCTCAATGGACGCCAGAGAAACTAATCTTATCCACAATTTCTGTAACCTCTTGAATTTCAGCTCATGAAACTGCATCCCAGCCTAAATATGTAAGGAATCGAACAGAGATATGGCGAGTTTACTTACCTTCTTTTCCAAGTTTCAATTGTTTACGACAGATCTTACAAAAATGCACCAATGATCGTTTTTTTCGTAACATATCCTATTCAGTTAGACTAACACAAGCCTTTAGTATCTACGACAAACTAATGAAATTAAACAATATCATTAAAATTAAGTCGTTTTATTCGATAAAACTACTAAACACTATTATCTTTTTCAGTATACACAATTTAAATACAAATTTAAAAAAACTCCATTTAAATCCATAAATTTCACAGTTCAGGACATTCTACTAGGCCTTTGTAGATTGATTTTGTTTACAAAGTATAATACTTCCTATTTTCGAGCGTGAGTATAAAATTGATATGTTTAAAAAATCTTCTCTTACAATAATAAATAAAAATAAGATTCGTTTTCTTTTAAATCAGAATCAATGTTAGTAAATATTTTTATTTTCAAACAACTTTTCCTAATAAATGCCAAAGATTTTTTTTAGATATTAGCTTCCATATTTTTCAAGCTAATATATTATGTTTATTCAAAATGTTCATTTAAAAGTATCGTATCCCAAAACATCCAATAGAACAATATCAGACTGTTTTGTTGGTTGAGTTTTGACTTCGTTAAGTTCTACGTGAAATTTAAAACCAAGTCAAATTTAGTAGCCATTGTTTTCCCGTATAACATAGTGAAACTTTAGCAGGAATGTTTTGTTAGCTTTCACCGCGAAGCAATTTTATAATGTTGCACTGACCCTCGATAATTACGGTCTGATGTGCTTGTCAACAACCAATTAAGCATCAAAACAGAAAAAATACCTATTGAGAATAATTGAATTTAACCTAATTGATATAATCATCGATAAACTTGTACCGAAATAGTTTCGAAAACTGTCCAAACAAACGAATACAACTTTCTTTCTCCTCAATAACTTCATAACTTTAAATCGCAACAGTTCAAAATATCTTAGTTTCTTTAAATTATTGTTTCTCGTTGTGATTTGTCGTGCCATGATAGAGTTTCTGATTTAGTTTCCATCATTTTATAAACTTACATCTATACTGTTTTTAGTTGGCAATATTCTGCTCGATGATGGGAAGATATGCAGCAATATGCACTTTAACAAATTATGAAGGCAAAATATCTTCAATATTTCGTAGATTCAGTGACTTGAGTGTAATTTCGTTCAAATGTTTCAATCTTTGAATACGAGATTGGATATTTATCGATGCATTACATCTTAATACGATTTCAGTGCATTTTTGGATTATTATTATTATATAAACGAACACTTCGCCTATTCGGCAGAATATTGCGCAGATGGGAAACAGTTGATTTCTCATTCGTTTTTACTGTTTAAGACCTAATTAACCTTTACTATCTACTTATCAACATCGAAATCGTTTCGCTGCTTTTTAGGGACGCAACGTTTTGAATTTCCATTGTTGATACGCGTTGTTCACATCGCACGGACTCAAGGACAATTGCAGCGAATGCGGATGTAATGACATACACTTCTGGTAGACACGATGCAGCAAATGACTTGTTTCCTCATCATACTGCCAAGGACCGTCCACCGTTCCGAGACGACAAAATGCTAATTTGATTCCTTGCCGATCGGCTTCGATGCAACGTTCTCCGACACCCAATTGACCAGCTGCATTTAAACGCATCAGTTGATTGTTACCACGCCCGTGGCAGTGTTGCAATCCCATAATTGACGGTGGCTGATGTCCCATGGCATCCAGACAGGTTTCAGTTGCTACTGAACGGAGTTCTCCCCAATGGAGATTCGCAGGCAGAGGAGGGAATTTATCGAACACATCATAAGCGACATTGTCCATGAACCATTGGAAGCTCTTGCATTGGAGTCTCTTTTTCATCGCCAATTGGTCGGTAATGTCGCCCATGTCATAGAATCTAGCCAGAGGTTCACGCGTGTAAAAGTACTCCTTGTACTTGTCGTCAAACCATGTTTCGATTACTCGCTTATAGTTTATAGTGATAAGAGGCCCTTTCTTTTTAGCGCCTAATTTACCAAAGTTATACGGCATAAATCCGCGATAAACGTGTCCTACACGTGAGCAAGGAACCCATTCAATGCTACCGCCACATTGCCATATTTTGAAACTCAGTTCGAAATTCTCTCCGCCCCATACAAGGAGCCCGGGATCGTAGGCTCCAAGCTCTAAGAAATACTCCCTGTTCATTGCGAATAAACCTCCAGCATGGGTCGGACTTTTGTACGGTTCACTGTTGTGCGCTCGTCGCTTCTGCTCCCTTTTCGGCACCTCATTTTCCTTGTACAACATCCCCCATTCGAAAATGCCCCGATAATGATGACCATCAGCATACACCGGACGATATTCGAAGGTTTTATGATCAATGCCATCAATAACAGGAACCGTCATAACAGTACGATCCCTGTAAATGGGAGCTAACAACGGCGGTAGCCAATTCGTATTCACCTCGCAATGGGCATCCAGGAACACAATCACTTCACCGGTCGCCTCCTTGGCTCCGCGAGATCTTGTGCGAATTAAACCCTCTCGTTCCGTGTTGCGAATCAGACGTACCAGTCCATTGAACTTTTCAATATAGCTCTCTAGCTTGCTCTTCAAATCTTCCTTGTCTGAATAGTCATCGACGAGCAAAATCTCGTGCAACATATGTTTTGGCGATCTGTTTATGACTGAATGTACAGTCCGCATCAGCACTGACCAACCCTCATTGTGAAACACAATAATCACACTTGTTTTCGGGAGATCATAAGGATATTCCCAATGTTTGCACTCGTCCAGGCGTGTGTCTTTGATAGCACGATCAAGCGATATATCATTGGAGCACGCTATATTCATGCCGTATTCCATTTCGGAGGCGTCTTCTTCGTTCTTCTTTTCGGGTGGTAAATGATAAGCTTCACCATATTCACCGGGACCTTCACGTTCTGCAACATTTTGTGGTTCAAAGTTTCCAGGTCCTGTAACAAGAAAAAAATTCGGGTGAAAAACATTTCAGTTACTTGCAAAAGTTGTTAAGTTGATAATATAAAACTAAAAGAGTTCATTTTTGCTATACTTTTTGACGCGCCAAAAACTGTGTTGAAAACATCTTCATTTTCTCACTGATTAATGTGATTTGAATACGTGATGATTCAGAAATATTTTTGAACATAGTTTTTCTGGGAATCAACTGCAAAAAAACGAGCTTGTGAGAAAATGCATTGCTAAGCCGATAAATTGCATATTTATGATGAAGCATAGAACGGTTTGAGGCCAAAATATAAAAAGAAATTTTATATCGAAGCCTCTTGACTAGCTTAAACACCAATAATACAACTCAACAATGCGCACAATAATGCAACAAATATAGCAATATATCATCAGGAAAGCAAGCAAATTTGGTGCGATTTGCACATGAATTGATATATTAATTGCAATTGCCGATGAGGAGTTATTGTCTTCGAATCTTGTCATATAAACTCCAAAGAAGCGATGTTGAGAGAAAGATAAAACTGACTCGAGAATGCCGTCTTTGAGAAAATGACTAGTTTTCTGTGGCGACTATTAGAAAAATATCTCAAATTCAATCCAGCAAAGGACGCTACAAATAGGTAAAGAATTACAGTGGAACTTGGATAATTCGAACTTCAAGTGACCGCTCAAAATATTCGAACTATCCAAAAATTCAAATTAGAAAAGTTTTTAGGAAACGCTAAAAATAACACAACACTACATGATCTAACAAATGAAACTTTATTACATAAATTTAAGGCACTTCATTTGCAGTTTCATGAAAAAGTCCGGGATTTTCATTTGTTTCCTAGAATTAAGTCTTTCTGTCGTAATGAACGATTCTAACTGATTTAATGAATGAAAAATCGACTCAATTACTTCATTTCTACTTTCAAAAAATCGCCTGAGCTCATCAACTTGATTTGCTGCTTCAACTGTACTTAGAATTGGCCTTTCTTGTTCTACTGTTAAATCGTCATCTTCATCATCGAATATATTGTCGCCATCTTCATTGCCGTTGCCGAGTACCTCAGTAATGATGTCCGCTTCAGTAAGCTCGCCACATACCGCAACATATTCGTCTACGTTGAGGAAGTCCTCATAGAAGATAGCAGGATCTGACATAATATCCTCCCAGCCGTGAAAGTGAGAAAGTGAAAATGCTGTGATTGAAGCTGTACCTGCACAGCTTCAATCACAGCATTTTCACTTTCTGCTTCTTTTTTAAAGAGCCAGCTTTCTTGAAACAATTCTTAATTGTTTCTTGTGACACAAGATCCCAAGCTTGTTTACACATACGTGAGGTCTGAAGGACATCAAGTTTAATTTTGAGAGAAGTGAAATCTCCGGTGAGAATATTCTCAAGCAATAAACGCCGAATGACTGATGACATATTAGCGGGGGGAGGGGGGAATAGCTTTTACATTGTCCATAAACGGGAGGCTTTTGTGAGCAGTGCAATTATCAATAAAGAGTAAGATCTTCCGTTTTTCTTTTCAAAATTTTCATTGATTTTCAAGAGCCACTTCTCAAAAAAGCATTTAACATCCACGCTCGCGCACTAGATTCATACTCTACTGGTTTTGACTTTACGTTTTTGAAACAACAGATTTTCCTTTCATTAACAAAGGCAGTTTTTTCAGAGCCATCCATGTTTGCTCTGACCAAAAGCGTTACTCTTTGCTTGCTAAGTGTTTCTGCATGACATTTTTCGTCTTTAAAAGCAAGCGTTTTATCAGGGGTGCATTTGAAAAATAGACCCCTCTCGTCAACATTAAAAATGTTTTTGGGCTCCTTGTCCTTCTAATTCTTTCTTCCACTGTTCTGCTTTATGCTGATCAACACCACAACTTTCACCACAAATAGATTTAAAAGAAATCTTATTTCGCTCTTTGACACCGTCTAGCCATCCTGTGCTTGCTTTGCTGGAAATTGGTTTTCCCCATTTCAGTGTCAAATTGTTCCCCTTTACCTCTTACAAGAGGCCTACTCAATGGGCTTTTTTTATCACATGCCTGCTGAAACCACGTTAAAACACAGTTGTCTACATCGGGATAAGCTGGTGCTCTACACCTTTTTCGGCCATTTTCGTTCTCAAATTCACTGCTTAAAATCTTTCCTTTATTTTTTAAATAAGTCGACAATGTGTTAGAGGGGATTCCGAAAACCCGAGCGATCTCCGATTTCTTCTTCTGTCCCTTTTCCACTTCTCTAATCGCGAGTACCTTTTCAGTTAATTTTGGTGATTTGTAAGCCCGCGAGTTTGACGATGACATCTTGGCTCAATGTTCGTTCAACAAAAAACACCAAATCTGATAAAATTAAGTCTCACAAATAACGAGAACACCATGCGCACAACAAAAAACAACCAATAATGTAAAATTCAGTCCCATAGCAAACTGAAACGCTACACGCACTATAGATAAATTATCTGTTTGTAGGCGTTGGCAATGACTGCTCAGGTGATTGAAAGGGGAGGCAATGAGGACACTCAATATGCAAAAAAGTGACTTCGTAAAGAATGGAGGCTTTGACTTGACCATAACGACACGATTGTCTCGCACGTCAATGTAAAATAAGCCCATACAGCTGTTGGGGAATCCCCGAAGATAGGAAAGAGTAAGGCTATCTTCGGGGATTCCCAGAATTTATAACTGGCTCATGGACACTTTTGGCGAGCAAAATATTCGAATTATCCAAAATAAAATCGAATTAGCCACGATTTTTTGATATGAAATTCATATGAAATGCTAGGGACTAGTAGAAAATTTCGAATTAAAGACGACTTCGAGTTATAGAAGTTCGAATTATCCAAGTTCCACTGTACTTCTTTATCGCAGCTTCCAGCCAACTTCATAACTCTCCTAGTGAACAAAAAATAGCTGAGCAAAAAGTTGCTTCAACACACTTTAACTCATTCTTCTGCCCGAAATTGATGCGGGATTACTTTCCTCACTCGATTTCAAAGGTATAAACAGGAGGTTCATAACAAAAGGAAACATTTCAATTCAAGGTCCTTTGAATTTTTCAGATTCTTTGTTTATCGTTTGATCTTTTAATAGATGCTTGTATACAACGTCTATGTATTATTCGCAGACTCCAAATTTTCGACTTGCAGCGATTTTTCTGAATTACACCAATGTCAATATACTTTTCGGTTAATGAGCTGTTAAAATCAGTACATCATTGTCGCTCTACTCAACACCAGAACGCCATATAACACCGGGAGTTGAAGTTCACACTATTATCTTGTATACTGAAAAATAGATAAGATAACAATCAGGATTCAATCTAAATGTGCTCACAACAATGCATTTAAACACCCGAACTCGACATATTAGGATACCATTGAAACCGTTTATACATGTCAGCGTCATTGCAATCTTCTATCATTAGTATCATAAGTAACCGAGGATTTCTACATACGGCCGTTGGAAACACAAGTGCTATCATGATGTCTTCTAATCCAAAAAGTCAAAAATATCTAATTTCAAACGAATAAGTTCAGCACTAACCTTCTTAAATTCATTGTTATCTTATCAATGTACATGCGACAACAACAAAACTCTTATTTTAACATTTCAATCACGGTACTGTTCAATTAGTTTCCCTGCTAGAGTGTAAATTTTTGCGGTTTTTTTCCAGCAGGCAGACAGTTAATTAAATAAGCGACAGCTTACTAGGAGAAAGCAGATCAAATTTCAATTTTTCGGAAGGAAAAAAAACGAAAATTTCAATATTAGATCCAGAAAAAGCTTTAATTTATTCATAATACTGAATGAACTTCTTACAATAACCAATGATCTATGATTAAACAAACCCGACTTAACTTTCTGTGTTGTTTAATTCAAAAGAGAAGTATCAATGAGAGCAGATAAAGGCCAAAAATTTGTAGGTGTTAATATTAATAATAAAAAGTGATAATCACATTGTGATTAGTGAACGATATTTTCAAAGCAATTTCAATGTTTTACGGGATAAAACGATATCTATTCCGTCACCCGAAACTGAAAGGACGAATTTTGAGATATTAAAGATTTTTTGGAAATTTTGTTCAGGACAAATTTTCACGAAATAAATAACATTTGTGGCACCATTCAAAACTGCTCCTCAGATAATAATATATTGAAGTCTATAAGCTGTTTTAGCAAATTAGTATTAAAGATGAGAAAATGAGATACAATGGGTCGCAGCTTATTTTATGTTCATACTTTAAGTTATGTACGATATGTACGAAACTGAAAAGAATATAAACTTAAAATTTACGTTGTTTGAAATAAAAACTCGTACATTTTACATATAAACTTCATTTAATGACAATTTTTATTATTTACAAGGTACAAATCAAAATACTTCCGAAACATCAAAATTTCATCTCGCAGCTAATTTTATGCAGTAACTGATATTTTTTAAAAAATATATATAGAAATTATCTAGATTTCAATATTTTGTGTGATACCCCTTCTGGTCCACAACAGCTTTAAGCCGATTTGGCATTGAATGAACTAATTTACGGGTAACATCTAGTGATATTTTGCTTCATTCAAATTCCAAAGCCAGTTTCAGAGTATTCTTTATGGAAATTCCATGTTTTCTGATATTTTGTTTCAATATTGCCCATAAATTTTCAATAACATTCATGTCTAGTGATTGTGGCGGCGGCGTCATTGAATGAGGACAGTTGTATATCAGCGATGACTGAACAATTCCCGATTTATGTTTTGAGTCGTTGTCTTGGTAAAATTGAAAATTGGACCAAATACCCAAATTTTCCGCGCTTTGCAACAAATTTTCTTTAAGAATCTGAAGATTCATGTGCTTATTCATTGTTGTTTCAATAAAAGTCAGCTTTCCTGGACTGGAAGCCGACATATAACCCCATACCATAACATTTCCTTCACCATGCTTACCAGTTGGCTTTAGGTTTTCTTTATTGTACTCTGTATTTGGCTTCCTTCATACGTAAGACATGCCATCTGAGCCAAATATGTTAAATTTTGATTCATCGCCAAAGATGACTCAATTCCAGAACTCCTGGCTCTTGCCAAGGTGCTATTTAGCAAAGTTTAATTGACTGAGCTTATTTTAAACCCTGATGAATGATTTTTTTCCGAACAACTCGACCATGAAATTCGTAATCCCGCAGTACTCGGCGAACAGTTTCCACACTACACTATTTGACAAGGCTTTCGTTCACTTCGGTGGTCAGTTTTACCACGGGCAGTCCAGGCTTAGCCTTAATTTTCCGGTCAATGTATCGCTCGTCAGTTTCATTGAAAATTTTATTTGGTGATTTCTTCCTTTATCATGCACCCGGTTCTCGTGCAGGACTGAATAATTTTTTGGACAGTACATGGGTTTATATTTACCATAGAAGCAATTTTCCGCTGTGATTCGTTTTCGTTTTTAAAATGGTTTACGACCAACTCTACGAGGACCCATTTTCTATTCGATTCTTGAGAACCTTTCCAAAAACAAAATTACACTTCAGACGACAAGGTAAATAAAAGACAATTACCAAGGAGGACACACGCTTTAAGAGCTGAATGGCACAGTGCGAAATCGTTAGCTCTTAGCGACTGCATAAAATAAGCTGTGACATGTAATTTCGATGCTTATTTGCTTTTCTTCGAATTTTAAAAGCGGGATACGCATTTATTTATTTTTCGGCGGTTGTTTCATATTAGATGAAGCTGTGATAATCAGTTTTTCGTTAAAAAAATATGTCGTATGAAACTGAAAAGTAGTTACTGCATAAAATAAGCTGTGACCCACTGTATGTCGATTTTATTTAGAAAAAGATGGCTCTTATAGGCCACAATAACACAAAATGAACAGATTGTTATGATTGAAAGAAACAAGGCAAGAAGCTTTTTGATAAAAGATACCTACTACCATGCTAGTTGGTACCAATACCAAATAGTGGCATCAGTGCGCCGCTATTTCTAATGGTTGACAGAAACTCTGACTACAACGTTATTGACGGTGCAACGGATGTATCGCACTTGTTGAGATTCATTTTTTAATCTACGAAACATTTTTGATTGAGATAATCCAGTTCCTTCATTGAGAAAACTCAGTGTGCACTTTAAAAAATACAAATAGGCCTCTTACAACGTGTACTCGTAAAATTTGAATTATTGTTTATGTGCTTCAGAGATTTTCTTAAAAATCTGCGGAACAGAAAGTATTCACATAACACAGTCTACAAATACAATGTTGCATACATAGCCAGCGCATAATGCAGAGTTTTAACATTTTTTGACATTCATATTCTGCTTGGAATTCTTCTAACTCTGCGAAATGTTTTGCGCTCCCAGTAGTATAAAAGCAAAATTGATAGTAGAAAGTCATCCAAGAGGAAGAACATTTAAAGCAATACTGGCAGCTAATGCATAACTGTGCATGCATGCAATTGATTGCTACGAAGATATACTTCTAAAAAAATTGTGTGCACCTACCATGACATTGGTATTGTCTAAAGCAAAATCGAAGATATTTTGAAAGTTTCATTTAAATTCAGGCATTTCAAAAACTTACCCACACGCTGTATGGCGTGTTGCGACATCCTGTTTTTTTATTTCTCCCTCAGACGATTAATTGATGTTGGTAATCAAAAAAATTACGAATCGTTGATCGGTAGATTGCCATTACCGGTAACGTTAGTTTCGTCATCAGATTTGGGCAAAAAAATGACCACAGGTCAAAATGACTACAGGCTTGCAAACCGCACCATACAGTGACTTTTTCGGAATGTAATGGGGAGTCTAAAGTCGCTAAAAGATTATCCTCACACCAAAACGGGAAATTTGCTTATTTATGAACCCATTAAACGTTTCATCAATGAGCCTCATCGTTTGACCTTCATAATACGGTTCAACTTCCAACTCATTCTCAGCCCATCACCGAACGTACGACGCAAACAATAGTCAACTGGTTTCTATTGCTGCACCTGATGGATCTTATAGGGCTTTAGTCCAAGATCTTACCTCAAAATTGAACGAACAGAGGGCAAGTTATTGAAAACGGCGTCAGATTGATAAATTCGGATCCTTAATCACACTACACTCTACAGCAGTGATAGTTGTCTCGATACGCACTGTACGAGCTCGTTCTGGATGAACATTTCCCAATAGAGTATACGCGGATGGAAATCTTTCCATCGTATTGCGTATGAGCTGCTTAGGTGGACAATTATGAGCACCATATATTGGTCGAAGTGCTCTATAGGTTTGGTGCACAGAATGTGAATTTCGGAAGTAAATTTCCACTATTTCGAGACGTTGTTCGGATGTCAGTCTTAGCATGATAATTTGTCAAAGAAAATTAAACATGAATTTAAAAAATGAGACCGAAATTTGACAGCTAAAATGACAGATATCCCTTTTGCAAGTTCTATACGTTTAAAGAACTCAATTTTTTTTTGACAGAATTTCATATTGTACGCCTACGCGCCCAATGGGTTTAGCATTTTAACTTAATCCTGGACTCAAACTTCCGTTTCATTGTGTAATGTGGTAGAATTTTGTCTTTTGATACTATTGTATTTATCCTTTTCATGGTTGAGCGAGTAATGGTATCAGTAAAGTCCCATGATGAGTGGATAAACAAATTAATAAAAGTGTAGAGGATTTAAAAGAAAAACTCCCGGCATAATTTTGATGTCACTGGCTAACGACTAAATATGCCGATGATAGGCATTACTTGAAGTGCTGATAGATAGGCACAATGCAGGGAATCTATTAGAATGACGAGATGAGTAGGCACCAAATGAAGCTCGTTCAAAAATTCTAAAAAGACTGTTTTTCTTTAAATTTTACTCACAATGTATACAAGTTCTTAATGCTAATACACGCAGGTGGCCAAACGCTTATGACCTAATTAACGATACAAAATTATGTTTTCGACAACAGAAAAAGGTCATATACTAACAGATCAATACTCGTGAATTTCCCACATGACACAAGCAACCACCAAAAAGGGCAATATTTATATTAATGTTGGCAGGGCATTGCTCGCTGCAACAAGTGGTGTCGGTCGCGAGGAAAATTTACGAGGTGATAAGCACAATTTGTCCATATTTAGTAATAAATGCATCACTTTAATGTTTGCAAAACAAGTTTTGATATTTTTTGGATATATGACAATTGATTAGGATTAATTTAGAATAGCAGTTGAACCAATCAAAAGTTCAAAACGTGGTGTGAAATAGTCAGTAAATATTGTTACTTGAAAACCCAGCAACTGTTCAATTATCTGTTTGAAATTTTATGGATGTTTCATGTGGAAGCAAACAGTTTCCGACATGAACCAGGCGTAAATACTCACTTTAAGCATGTTCCTACATTTGAATACACTTATTAGTAAAGCAAACACAGCTTTATAGAGAGTTCATTGTTGTGTTTCGCATAGAAAACGAGCATTAAAACAATTTAGATAACGTATTATTCATATACTACGTTGGGTTCCCTGCAATTCGAATCGTTGTCGAATGTCTCTGGGTGTTAAGAGCCTAAACTTATCTACGCGTGAACGGCATTACATTTAAGTTTGAATGAACGAGGAAATGAGCAACTTCGACATATAGTAATCCTGTCGTTCGCTTCAAGTTCGTTTATGTATTTGGCGATTGTTTTGAGGAAACATTGTTGGATATCAGGCTATCTATTCTAGGTGGTGCTCTTGATAGGAACATAGCACGAGATTACGTTACTATCACCGGAACTTCTTCCACCGGCAAACTATCAGCGCGTGCCACTCAACCTACATAAAAGTTCACAAACAAATGAACCTTCATCGGAATCTTACCTTCTATTAACTTCGGCACCTCTCTCGTTTGTCGGGCTGCGAATTTCGTGTGGTACACCTCGCGCACCTTCTTATGGCCTTCCGGCCAAGTAGCCAAGAGATAAACTATCGGAACCGCAACAAGAACACAAATGACAACACGAAAAATTCGTCCACGTCGAAGGCCCGTCACACGCATTGTCGGCTTTTAATTAATTTACCACACGTCTTGAAGTTATTCTGTTGCCAATTGTCGTGCCGATCAATTACAAGAAACTCAGGAAACTAAATAAAACGGAAGAAGCGACGAGATTCCTTCGCAACTGCTTATTGTCGACGTGTCGAATAAACAGTCTTTGCGAACAAATCCAAGAACAAGTTTCACCATGACAACTTCACTTGCGCGGAGAAGATTTGTGCCGGTGACAGTTGACAGATGTGCGGAGACCAATAGTATTTAGGGTTGCCAGTGAGAAAAAGAATCAAAACGACCTGTTATCTGTGCAACCACACTTTGAATTGCCAATTGGAAATCAGCTTTGGATAATATATGTTACTTAAGCTTTTTATTTTATAATCAAAATCTTCTTTTAATACTACTACTTGGTACTATCCGTCATACATATTCTTATCGTCTGGGAAGTAATATATACTGGAATATAAATAGGGAGAATTACTGAAAATTGATGGGGAGAGTGATTGAAGGAAATGTCGGTAGAAATCTAGCATGCCAAGAAGCAGGAACTGATCGGTATCTTTTGAAGATTTCCACCTTCCAATGTTGAAAAAATTAGGACGGCTACCAAAGCCTGAAATTCAAAAATCAGTATCATTTAAATGTGGAGACATTTCTGTATGGAACAGTATCAAGATGGAACAGTCAAGAAATGTCATAATTGTCATAACATTTGAAGGATTGGTTCCGCAATGCCGGTCAATATAAATGAGGAAGGAGTTTAGTTGGCTCTATCTTCACAGGTCGATATATCAAAAATAACTGAGTGACTCTAAAATTTGATACTTCAGAAAGGGATAAACCTCGAGTGAACTAAATAAGGTATGTAAAACTTTCCTTTCATGATTTATCTACTCTAAATATTTGAAATCCTTATTTTTTTATAGACACAATGCTCGTTAAAAGTATTAAGATCCCTGCAAAACAATGCTATTATGTTGTACGAAGACACTTCACTAACCGCAACATACTAACGTTGTCGGAAAGAGGATTCTTCCATGACATATTCCCGGATACTGCAGCGTAAGTGAAATTAGATAATATGCTTATATACTATTCTTTTTAAGGATATTAATCATCTAGGAAGCAGTGAGCATTCATTTAAGCAACTTACGGTGCATATTTCAAAGAAGCATGTTGGCTAATGGAATTTTTTAAGTTATTTAGGAATTAACCTATACCGCTCTTTACTATTTCAACGTTGGAAGGTGAAAATCTTCAAGACAATCCGAATCGCTCCTGCTTCTTGACATGTTGGGCTTTTAACGACTGAAACCACCTCCGCCTCCTCAAAACTTCTCTTTCCTTCACTCTATGCTTGCACTGTTCGTGTGCAGTATCTTTTACACGTGTTAAGCAAAGCAGTGCATCCTTCCCCCCCCCCCTCCTTGTTCCGAGCATAGTCTATGTATAGACTAGTCGTTAAACCTAGAGGCTTTAAGAATTGATAGTTCATTTTTTACTCTAGGTTTACCGACTAGTTTATATTTAGACTAAGCTCGGAACAAGCGGAAGGACATGCTCTGCTCTCAACACGTGTATTTCCTAAAGTTTTTCTGCTGACCACCATATTAAAGAGTCTTTTTAACCACTATTTTCATTCTTTTACAGCAAAGAAATCAAGAATGCTCTTGTTGGATCACCACAAACAATATACGCGGGATTCGATCCGACCGCAGACAGCCTGCACATAGGAAATTTGCTAGTATTAATGGGCCTTCTCCATTGTCAACGAGCTGGACATCAACCCATAGCACTTGTAAGTCAAACACAATATATTGTTCAATACAAGAATTGATTTTACAAATAAATGAAGTAGTTAGGCGGCGCAACAGGCCTTATAGGTGATCCAAGCGGTAGAAACACTGAGCGAACACGGATCGGAACTACAATAGTAGAGAACAACTTAGCATGCATTGAGAAGCAAATACGGAGAGTTTTTGAGAATCATCGCAATTACTTTTGGGAGAAACGTAACCAAGACGGAGATTTACAGAATGTTAGGTAAGATATTTCATAATTTAAGGGGTCTACCCTTTTGGTAATTTTCGAAATATTTTGCATTTTTGGAAAGTATATATGTACAGAAATATCATATTAAAATTTTATAAACATCGAAACAGTTTAACTGTATTTTTGGGCAACTTTCACTTAGTCACCCGAGCGAGATTATTCATTTAAAAATTTTAACTGCGTTTTTCTCGAAACAACGTTTTTCGACGCCGCGTTGATGAAATCTCGGGAACTACTGAACCGATTCTCACCAAATTTTTACCAAACATTCTTTATGACTACAGCTATAGCGGAGGGGGGTCAATATTTTTATTTAAAATATTTTTTGGTCAAAAAATCATGTCTTTTCGTAATTTTTCGTAAAATGTCCGCCATTTTGTCAATTTTGCAAAAATCAAGAATCGCCTTATGCACGCTATAGCTGTTAACATACTGAACCCAAAATTATTTGATTTCTTCGTTTCAGACTAACCACCTCGAAAATTTCATCAACGGCGCACACCCCTCTCGTTTTTTAGATATTTTTTCAACCAGCATTTTCATTGATAAAAACTTACATAAATTTTTGTGTATTTCGAGAGTGTATTTATTGAGTGTAACCATTTTTTTTATGAATATTTATAATTTAAACCTATCTAAAAAATTATTAAAAATGACCTGTTTTTACACTGCTAAAAGAGGTTAGACCCCTTTAATAGATTGTCATAATCAATAGAATAGACAGCAAATAGTTTTGGGAAGTTCGAATGATTAGCGAGAATAAATTTAAAAAAGCGAATTGAAGTAAACGTTTCATTCTTAAAATCTACAAATACTTTAAAGAAGGAATGTTATAATGACAACGAAACAATGTTCTGTAATTTTCACTAAGCGGCTTTTACCTTCAGTGCAAGTCAAATGAATGTCGATAACCATCATTTTTTCAACGTTGGAAGGTGGAAATCTTCAAAAGATACCGATCAGCTTCTGCCTTTCGGCATGCCGGATTTCTACCAACTAAATCCACCTACGTTTCCTTCAATCACTCTCTCCATCAATATTCAGTAATTCTCCGTATTTAAATTTGTTGGAGTTCGCTGTTCATATACCGCTATTTGACCTTCAACCGAGAGAAGGCACTTAACAGTGAACCAATTAAATACCATTTCAGTTCGACTCACACCGTCGTCGAGGCAGCAGCTTCAACTGCATGCACATTCACAAAGACTATTCAATAACAGTTAAATCACCACTAGTTATCACGTTTGTAATCTAATAAGTTCGGTATTATAAATATATCCATAAACTTTCAACAAAATTTCAGTACATAGTACTTCCCAGACGATAAGAATCGGTACAAGGAATAGTACCAAACCATTACCATTTTGGGATGTCATTATGATGGTTTTTTACCTTTATAATGATCATTATCGTCATTATCCGTGGAAAGCGTTTGCATAGTATATGGCTCTCTTCACCATCTTATGCTTGCCGGAAATCTACGAAAATCTGGTGTACGTCAATATTGTTGTCCCAGCACTTTTTATCACCCGCCTTTTATCCACTTCGCTTCTGGACCGAATGGATAAGCGTCGATTGTGATGTTTATCCTCATTGCAATTGGGTCCCCTTTCATAGCCGTTATCTCTGCTCGTATGTTTAGTTTCCTAGAGTTCACATGTGGACCAGGGCGGATCTGTTTTCAGTTGGCCGTTGAGGGGCGGGGCGGGGGGCACATGATTTTTGCAGAATAAATTGTGGAATAACTCGTATAACAATAATATACTCATCCTCTCTCTCAAAAAAGTCGGGAACATCAAAAAATCGAAATATTTCAAAAAAAATTTAAAAATATCGTTTTTCCCTACTTTTCTCACTATAAAACGGTTCATTTTAGGTCAAAGTTGGGTGGCAATAAAAGTTGCGCAATAGAACAAGATAGGATTGGTTAAAAATATTAAAACATTTAACCCTTGTCGCAAAATAGCCATTGATATTTTTTAAAAAAAGGGGAATAAAGCCTTTTTTATTTAATTTTTTTTCACCACTTAGAATGCATTTAGGACTTCATAGTTCGCCTAAAAGATCTTTATAGTGTAGCTAAACGCACATCAATTTTCATCAAAATCGATCGGAGGCGCCATGCTTCCATCAACAGTTGATGGAAGCATGGGTCCTCCGACTGAATCCGCAGCCGCCCAGCACTGTTTTAGAGTTTATTACTAAATTTAACAAAAAAATCCTGAGACTGTCCTAATAATCCGTTTTAATTTTGTAAAGTGCATGTGATATGTGAAAAGTTGTTTTATATGTGGAAAAAATGCAAGCTTTCAAAAATTTTGAGTTTTTTTTAAATAAATTTAAATTGCACAATTGAAATGCGCAATTTACTGAATCGATTTTGATGAAAATTGGTGTGTTGTTTAATTACACTGTTAAGTATTTTAGGCGAACTATGAAAAAATTGAATAAAAAAAGGCTTTTCCCCCTTTTTTAAAATATTTATTGCTATTTTGCGGCAAAGGGTTAGTTTTTTAAAAATTTTAACCAGCCCTATCTTGCAGAAAATTATATTGCGCAATTTTTATTTCCACACAACTTTGCTCTAAAATGCACCGTTTCAAAGTTAGGAGCAAGAAAAGTAGGGGGGAAACGATTTTTTTCGATTTTTTAATATTTCGAATTTTTTTCACGTTTCTGACTTTTTGAGAGGAAGGATAAGTCAATTATTGTTATACGAATTATTCACAACTTTTCCAGCAAAAATCAGTGTGCCCCTCCGTCAACAGCCAAATGTAGTGTCATTTTTTTACAGATCCGCCCTGATCTAATGGTTATCTATGCAATTGCAAGGACGCCATGCGGGGGTTGGCCCATTCAATTAACAGGATGCGTGCTCTGAATCAGGTCAGGAATTTATCAGGAGTATGAACTCAACTGAAGCTACACGGCCAGTTTAGTAATGACGAATTCAAACGTCCTACTAGACCTGCCAGGATTTTAACGGGTCAGAGGCAGCTGATTATGGTATTATTCTGAAAAACATTTCAACAAGATTTCACTCTTGCGTACTGAAGTATCAGAATACCACAGCTTCCAATCAAAGCATCAACATTTAGGCGTTAAGAAAAGAGAACGGTCCGAGAACATGCGCGGTCATGCCTTATTAGGTTATTTAACGTTATCCAAAATGTACCGTGATGAGGCGATTCCTTCCTAATTGGTTAGATTATCATAGTTCTGAGCGTTCTGTTAGTCCCAATAACACATTTTGTCATTTTGTACGGTATATCAGGACTTTGACTTGCCGATGTTTCGAATTCCCAGAATTTTTAATGGTCTGCAACTGGGTGTTCTCGCTCCCTTCTTATTTTAAAGCAGAAGCGTAAGAGGCCACTGTACTGTTAAACTTAAAAAAAATAGATTAAAAAAAACTACTACTGATATCAATTTGAAACTTTATGTACTTCTTTATTGAAATCTAAAGTTAACATTTTTATTGTAATTTTCTTTTTAAAGCAAAATGGCCGCCATACTGATGTAGCACGTACGCAATCCAAAGATAAAAATTCAAACTGCCCCTCGTAATATCTTAACCAAAATATCCATCTGCAAAGCACATAGCAAGAAAAATCTTTTTAATCTTGGTTATAAAGGATAGAAATAACCTATTATTACAGCATAGATAGTTTTATTGACGATTTGGTGAAAAAATGATTCCCAAATCTCCAAAATAGTTTCTTAAACTCTGATAGTAGATTGTTTCTTTACTTAAATACTTTAAAAAATATTGTGTAAAGTTCTAAGTGAATCGGCCGATTAGTTTTTTTTTACAATTTTACGACGCGCAACGAAAAAGTATGTTTCGAAAAAAAAACATTTAAATTTTTCTACCGACCCTTTCTCACGAAGCCTATTTACTTCGTTCGATGATTACAAGTCTATTACGTGAATATATAGATTTAGAAAGTATCATACTACTTAATATACAGTTATTTCACGACAGATGTTCGAGCGGTTAGAATGCCTGCGAGCGCTGTAAAAATAGAAATCATATAAATATCGATCTGAAATTTTAAACACGTGTTCTTGAAGCATATGGAAGAAAAAAATCTATAAAAAAATCACAGTAGAGTGGCCCCTTAAGCATATTTTATGTAATTAGACTTTGTTCCTATTAAATCAGTCTTGTTATTGGACACTGTGAGTCTTTAAGACGATTCCTGAATAAATAAAAAATTTCATCATCCAAGTTTTTCCGAAGCCGAAAAGAAATACAAACAATGCCGAATGTGAAGCATGCACAAAAATTTCCAATTTTCAATTGAAATAAATCTTTCAGAATTGTCAACAACGCCGAATGGTATGAAAACCTCAATCTTGTGGATTTTGTAGCGAATACGGGACGACACTTCCGCATCGGTTCGATGCTATCCAGATCGTCCGTTCAAACACGTTTATCTAGCGAAGCTGGAATGAGCTTCACCGAATTCACATATCAAATATTCCAAGCGTACGATTGGCTTCATCTACTTCAAAAGTTTAACTGTCGATTTCAACTGGGCGGAAGTGATCAAACAGGCAACCTTATGACCGGCCACGAACTTATAAGTCGTGTCGAGAAGAAACCTGTGTTTGGACTAACATTGCCCCTGGTTACCAACGAAGAAGGCGACAAGTTTGGTAAATCAGCAGGAAACGCGATTTGGTTGGACTCCAACCGAACATCTGCATTCTCATTATATCAGTTTTTCGTTCGCATGCCTGACTCTGAGGTTGAGAAGCTCTTGAAGCTTTTTACATTTATTCCTATTTCGGAAATTGACGATTTAATGGGCAAACACAAACGAGTACCGGAACTACGCGAAGCGCAAAAACGATTGGCTGAGGAAGTAACATTACTTATACGTGGAGGTATGTTTGATCTTGGTTATTTTCAGTTGTAAAAGTTTTTCGAACTACTAGCGGTTGAATTTTTGTTTATATTCAAGATCGTAGGAAACTATTTTCTTCCTTTCTTTTCAAGATTTTCTCCTGAGAAAAGTATAAAAACAACTTGTATAGTTCCAAAGCGCATAGTAAACTATGAAAGAAACTATATTAGATTAGAACCAACTGTTTTCGGAAAGAATAACAATAAACTCAATAGTTTAAAGAAAATAGTTTCCAGTTAAAAATATTAAATACAGGCACTAAGCTACCGGACACCTAAATCTTATTGAAACGTACTGTATATTGCAGAGCGTGGCGTTAAACAAGCCGAGTACACTACATCAGCTCTATATAAGGGAAGCACCGAAGCCCTGGCCGAACTTGACTACAAAGAGATGAAACTGGCATTAAAGGGTGCCACATTATGTGAAATACTTCCAGAACCTGGTCTATCCATTCTTGATTTGGCCATGAGAGCTAAGTGCTTTCCAACTGAATGTAACGAAATTAACGCTTTTGACTGTATTATATCGAAAACTATATTTCTATTTCGTTCACAGCCGACGCTATTCGAATTATTTCCGCCGGTGGATTTTACATTAATCAAAAACGTGCGGAAAATATTGCAGAAGTTATCTCACCGGGAATACATATTTTAAAAAACGGAGTGACTTTGCTGAGAGTAGGAAAAAAGAATTATTTTGTCATTAGATGGTTGAAATAATTCAGTATAGAATAAATATGTATAGGCTATGAAGAAGGTTTTAGATTATTGAAATCGAAAGAAAGTAATTGTGGAAGTGTTTATTTTCAAAAAGATTACTGAGACGCTCTCTCAACTATTTCGCCATCAACCTTAGTTATTATCCCATTTTATTTAAACATTAATTCACACCTAGATTCATTTGAATTCATATACATATGTTGCTTCTATATGCAAATCATTCAGTTTAAAGTTCGATCTGCACAGTATCCCACAATGTTGCGTCTAAATGTGGAAGCTCGCCGTTGAGCGATATGAAGAATAATCCGATAACCGTGATAAATCAAGTGAATGAGTGCCAAGATGAGCGACTTTGGCAGACTTTTGGAATAAATTTTCATTATTAACACTTTACGCGAAGCGGATGCCTTAGCGAGAGCTGGCACTGTGCTCCAGGAGTATATACTCACACCTTAAGTCGACCAACCTCTAGCTTCCATAAAGCTGGGATTTAGGCAGCATTATATGAAGGCTGCAAATAGAGCCTGATTGCTGGGGGAAACCTACAGGACAACCAAACCAGGCGAACTTGGAACGCACTGAGTTCCAGACGCACCAACTGACAACACCTGAACACGAGTCATGAAACCTTTAGTTCTATCGTGTCCATACTGACGGGGTATTGTCTAATTGGCTGACACGCAGGAAGATTGGGCGTTCCCTTCAACGATTTCTGCCGGAGTTGCAGATCGGAAGAAGAGGAAGAGACAATCCAACATTTTCTGTGTGTCCCACAATGATCTTGAAGATAGAAAAAGATTTCGCATATTTTTTTATCAGGATTAAGTAGAAATGTGTATAGTATTCGCGCTTTCCCACTCACTCCCTGCTTGATACTAGCTTCAAATTGCCTATAAACTCAACCTGCTCAAGCCGATTCGATCAGGAAATATTGTCGAGAGAGAAGTCCCAGGCTTGATCCTGAGAACAAGGGATAATCCAAACCATCAAGCAAAGATTTCACATGGGTCACTACACGTGTGTGTATTAAGGGATGATCCAAAACGACTTGATAATATTTCTATGTGGCTACGGAAGATAGATAAGCAATAGGGAAAAGAAATATACGAAGTTCAGCGAAAAAAAATATTAAGTTAAGTGTTTAAGGACACTAAATATCACATGTAAGGAATGCATATAACACAGATTCATCATACACAATTTCCAAGTTAGTATATTTGTAATACGTTTTCGCTAATAATCATTTCTTGAATGATATCTAACGAGTTCACCTAATGCCCAGCAACAAGCACTATTCTTAATGGCACGCGAAATGCCGATATTTCTAAAGTTTACTAAGGCTGGTTCTGCCGAATATGGCAGGAGAATATTCTTCAGTGAAACGCTTGCCGAATATGGCAGTAAGACTTCAGATTTTACTCTAATTTTATTTCTCAATCTACAGTTCTTTTATTCTAAAATCTGTAGACAAAAATCTAACTCTAAAATTAAAAGAAGGAATGTACGATATTATAATTTATATACCCATGCATAGGCTTGAGAATCGCATCATGTTTGACCAAAATTAATTAATTTCTAAGCAAATATGGGTAGTGCTGGTTTTTATGATTTAAGTTTATGGGTCATAAATGACCCTTTCACAGTTGTCCAGTCGTTGACATGCCATGAATTATCTAGAGCGTCTGACGCTGAGCAATGCAGGACGTGGGAATTGTGCATGCTCGATACACATTCAAACAAATAGAACCACAATAGATAATGCTAATATCAATAGTTTAAAGTACCTAAATTCAAAAAAATGAACTCTTTCAGATCATGTGGTTTATGGATGGCTCCTGGATGTATTACAGATGTTTCGGTTTATGAAAGGCCGCTCAAACTTTTAATAAATTCAAACACAACTGATATGCAAAGATATGTCTACTTTTAAATGGGTTATTTCTTTAAAGACTGAAGTATGTATATAATTGAATTGCAAATTATATAGGAGTCAGATTAATATCCATATGAGACACCAACCATTCCTTTTTAAACTTAAAATTATTTATATGATGAATGTGAACGAGTTTTTACGAAAAAAAACTTCATGAAACTCTCCAAACATTCAGTAAAATTCAAAATATTGTTGAATTCAAAGTGTCTACAAACGGTTCCAGTTGGGTCGTTCCATCCATTCCATCCGCCATATTTCTTTTGCTTTCCAGCCCGGTCACGTTCCGTTTCAGCCACATTCCGCAACAGATTGCACAAATTTCTTCAGTTGAAAAGAAGTCGTTGTGTAGTCCGTTAACGTGTCGTCGGTCACTTGCAAGTAGATTTGGTTAAGCGGTCGCCATTCGGTCGATTCTCGTGACTTTTGTGCCGCGTTCAAAACGGTTGTGTGACTTTCTGTCGTGTGGTGGGATCCCGAAAAGGCATTTACATTGCCAGACTCCGTCCGATTGAAGGAGTGGTCCGAAGAAGTCGCGTCTCGCAGAGTGTGATTCATTGCCCGCGGGGTTACCGAAGTGCCTTAGAAGTTGTGCGCCGTGACAAGCAAGCACTCCAGTGAAAATGTCTGACGATATTCAACCGGAGAACGGCACCGCCAATGGCGACGTTCCAGAAATCGAGCTGATCATTAAGGTAGGCGACAATGGGCATTTTGGTGTAGCGTTTGCAAGTTGGCGGGTGACCCGGCGAGGCGAGTGGCCAAGGTGGCGGCGTCCGAGTTCGCCACTGTTTCGTCTGGACGGACGAGTGCGGCTGAAGACACGTTGCCCCACGACCTTGGCGTCGTACGAGGCTTTCTCCAATATATAGATGCAATCCAAATCAAGCCTCGCCGAAAGTTAGAATCGGACGCGGTTGGGCGCGTTTCCCGAGCTGCAAAGTGGCGTGCATTATTGGCGCCTGCCGCGCAGTCTTGCTCGCCTGTGCGAAGAACTTTACGCGTCTAGAAGCGGGGGTGGGTGTAGGTGCAGCGGGCTGCGGCGCTGTCGTTACGCAATTATCGTCTGACGATATTTTGCACGGTCCCGCCGCGACTCGGTCGGAGCCCCAAGCTACGATCGCGGCGACCCGCTTTGTGCGCTACGCGATATTCTTTGGAGCGGAATGTGGGGGAAGCAGCGGCGAGCAACAGGGCTCCACTGCGCCTCAGCGACGATGCGTCATCGACGGTTTCAGGGCAAACCTTTCTTTGGAGACGGAGAATGGGGCCCAAGCTGCAAGCTTCCTCCGAAGTAAAGATTGGTGGGAAATGGGGACAAGAGTATTCTCCTCAGACGCTGCCTTTCTAAGCTGAATTCGGCCCCAAAACGCGATGCTCCCGTAAGGGCGAACATTCAATTCTTGTGGAGCGTTTTTGAATGTTGTCACCTGTTTGGCTGGCGATGGGAGGTGATTGGATTCGCATTGAGGGTGCAGAACCCTTCCATTCGTTTGGGCGCATCGAAGAATCAGTTGAATCCATAAATGGTTCAGTCATTGATTACCTCCGGAACCACCCTGGAGAGTAGCAGCCAAAGTCGGACACTGATGAAAAAGGATTCTCTTTTAATTGCTGGCACATGCAAGGGATTCCATGAAATAAGAGTTTCAATACTAATGAATACTACTATTTTCCTGTAGTATTCATAAGAATCAGATCGCGATTCCTTGTGGAAATTGTGGAATAAATTCATAATACAAAACTGGCGCAGAAGACAACTTGGCAAACTTAACAGCCTAACCATTGAGGTGGGGAGTATGATCGAATTTCCGATTTTTTTTCATTCCTTAGATAGTCCTTCCAACGTTCATAAAAATTTGAAGTTGATCCGAGTAAAATTGATAAAGTTATGGGCTGTACAATAAAGGTATCTCTCATGAATGGGCATGCGAAGAGGAGCTGAGCTCGGAGCTGAACAAAACGCTGCAAAAGAGTGCAAAGAAGATCGAGTCCTTCGAAGATAACAACAAAAAAATCCTCTAAACATCCTTGCTGATAGCCTTACACTTTATGGACCCGTTATTGACGATTCTGTGTGAGTGGAGAAAAAAATTTACATTTTCCCCCGAAAAAAAATTTCAAACGCGTTTTCTGAGACTTTTTATTTTTAAAGTCGGTGAGACACGGAATTCGAACAATAACGATCCGATTTTTTTGGGAAAATGTTAAACAATTACGTCTCTAGTATCTACTTTATGCCACAATTGCTCAACACTATAGCATTCATGGCTAGCCACGTTTGGCGCCACCCTGGTTTATTGCTTTTTGTCAAATTAGCAATGATACACGAAAAAGACGCAGGGTTGATTGAAGGGATGGTCCTTCCGTCAACCAAGGTATTGCTTCAATTACAACAGTTTTTAATAATCCATACGTTCAACAATGATTTTTTAGTATAATTTACATATCAACATGAACGAACAATTTGCTGATTTCTAAAAATAAATTTATTTGTAGTTGAAAATTGCTGATTTATCATAAACTAATTATATCCACAATTATTCAAAAAAAAAACAATACCCCGATCGGGGATCGAATACACGAACCCTTGATCGCGAGCTAGTAGCGCTGCTTCCTACACTGAACCGCTTCTGTCAGATGCAAAAACTTGCTAATCCATAAATGACGCTGAAAACTTAAGAGGCGTTCTTCTCAAAAACGGGGATGTTGTGGTCTAATATTTCAAGGATCGAATATCCTTGACGTTTCATACTTATGTGCTAAATTTCGTCCAAATCTGAGTTGTCATAAGCGTGGCCTCTCCTTGTTAGTAACATTTTCAAAGACCCACTTTTGTTACGCAACAAATTCATTGTTCCCTCTTTAGACTTTTAAATATTTTAATCACAAACTAATGACAATACATCTAAATATTGTTTATGGCGCCTAGCGTCTGCTGACACCGCGTGACGCGGCAAATTTGACTTTATGATTTAGTGTTACAAAAAAAAATATTTTAACTAATTTTAGAGCATTTTTGAGTAGGGCATTTAGTAACATTTTCAAATGCAACCTACCTCCCCCCCTCCCTCTTGGAGTGATACGTGATACATATATGAATGTTCCCGAAGTGAGCTAGGGCCTGCAATTTTGCCTAACCCACCGTATTCACCCGACCTTTTGCTTATGTATTATCATTTTTCCCGGGGCTTGGATAACTGCCTGAGAGATTCTCTATTCGAATCCTGAGAATAGGTTATATTGACATACGAGCCTGTTTTATGCGCAAAAAAAGGAGTTTCGCAAAAGGCATTTAAGTCTGAGAAAATCGTTGGCAAAAATCGAAGAAAGCCAATTTAAATAATTTTGAATAATAAAGTTAGCTATTTAAAGAGCTACGTGTAATTAATTTGCTACTACAAGATTGAAAATTTCATAAGTAACAACTCAATATCAAGCATGGCGGTGGCTCATTTGGAGGTGTTTTTCAGCTGCTGGTGCAGGAATTTTTTAGGACAGCGAATAAGGTACGAAAAATCAGATGAAATATCTGCAAATTCTCAAGACTAAATTAACAAATTAAATTTTGGTGGGAGAATGACAAGGTAATGATTCCGAATCAGTTAATCCGAGGCTATAAGGAGCTATAGCCAAGAGCGTCGTCATGATAATAAGCCTCACCCACACAGAAACAGAATCTAAATTTAAACAGTATGCATTGAAATGGGCGAGTGTAAGGTATCTGCTGCAATGATAAAAACTTTAATCATTCCGTTTTGTTTTCATTTTCACAAATTAAAAAAAACGGCCGCTCTCTAATCTTGAATGTTTGAATGGTTGCATCTGTTGTTCGAAATAACAGATTATTTTCTAAATATGTTGTGGACAGTTGCATAATTTGTATATTTTGATTTTTATGTTTGAGATTGTTGTTTTGATGAAACTGAAAATTATCTTTAATGCCTAATTTGTCAACACTTTGCTTCAAATTATCCTTCAACATAGCTAGTTGTTTTGTGTTGACCATGATACTATTAATTATTGAAAGATTTCCGATAAAACAAAATTAAATAAAATTTAAAATCGTAAAATTGTAAAATAAAGTCAAAATTCAGTGTGCATTCCCCGAATATAATTTATTGATAGAGTGTTTCATTAGGATACTTTTAAAACATTTTCCTTACCTCTAGGACAAATGTCATCAGCACTTCTTTAAAAAAATAGCCTCCCTTCACCGAACTTACTCTATGTATAGTCGGTGTTTTCTCTTTTTTCAACGTTGGAAGGTTGAAATGTTCAAAAAGATTACTATTCAGTTCGTGCCTCTCGGCATGCCGGATTTTTACCGACTAAAACCACCTCCATTTCCTTCAAATCATTCTCTTCATCAATTTTCATTAGTTTTCCATATTTAGATTTTAGTACAAAGTAATTCCATGGCGATATAAATCGGCATAAGGAATAGGAATACCTTTTAGGTATTTCAATCGAAAGATTTCACTGCTCCCTCACCTTTAATTAAGAATGGTCAATAAATTCATGAATAGTAAAATACGTAAACACAAATTGGCATTCAATTTGCTCCATAATTAATGCACGCGCATAATACATTTTCCCATCAATCGACTAAGAGAAATTTTTGCGTCACTTTGAATATGGATCGAAGTCACATGATTTTGATTATGTTTTGTGTAATAAATCGCTGAATGATCACAAACTTGCGAAATTTTGAACGGCATTGAATGTTTTTTTTGTTGTGTATTGTGCAAAAATTTACAAAATTTATGCTGTACAAATTTAAACTCTGCTCCAAAATGTCTACTAGATGAATATTTGATTTATTCATACGAAGATAGGATCAAACCAATCAATTTGAACCGCTGAACCACTTATGCAAATGAATGAATGAATGTTGCGTTAAAACCTTAGTATTTGCAGATTGAAAGATGTGTAATTTATGAAACGTCTTCTAGACAATGTTCTTTCATGGTAAAAAAATATGTTAATTGAAATTGTGCTTTAGAAGCATGAAGAGTGTGCAAACATCAATACAGGATTCGTTTGGACTGGTCTTTGCAAAAGCGATTTAGTGCCCAAGTCATCAAAGTACTTCATAAATTCGTCCAATTTCTAATTTTAATAATTTCGTGGGATTGGTTTCAGATTCTATCGAGCTTCACCTTGTTTTTTCGAAGTATTTTGCTGATAAATTGTGCTCAATTAAGCCAGGGTCAATTTTTTTTAGCAAAAAATGAACATAGCCATTAGATACAGAAAGTTACCAGAATTGATAGGACGTGTTATTAAAAAAACTTGTAAAGGTTAAGAATATGGCCCCAATCCTCGAAAGGGGTGGGAATAGGGGGATCGAAAGTGGGGGTTCCCCTACTACTATGGCATAAAAAGTTCGCAGCGGTCACGGCCCCATGAGAAGTAATGAGGGCTCCCCCACTAAAAAAAATGGTTATTTTGCCTATTTCCAGAGATATAAAACCGTAGAATATGTCTGGGAAGTGGTTTTAAGACTTGTTTTGAAGTCGAAATTTTTTTTTTAATTTTTTCGACTTCAAAACAAGAATTTTGTTTTGTAAAAAAAAAAATTAAAAAATATAAAAAAAATAAAACAAATTATAAAAAGTTGATGAATGCCATTTTTATCATGCATTTAATAAAAATAGGGGAAACACTTTGGACACACGCCGCAAATTTTTTTTGGCATAGTAGTAGGGGACCCTCCTCTTTCGATATCCCCTGCTCCCAATCCCTCCGGAAGTGTGGGCCATAATTTTAATATTTACCAGTTTTTTTAATAATACGTCCTATTAATTCTACTAACTTTATGTATCTAATGGCTATGTTCGTTTCTTGCTAAAAAAAATGATCCCGGAATCCTGGCTTGCGGATGAATTACATGCAGATAGAACCAAATAGTATTAACTTGTAATATGTAGAATCCGCTCACATAAATAATTAAAAACTTTCTACTCTGCTTGAAAAAATTCAAGCAGAAATTGCTGTTTCCTAACAAATACGACACGGAAAGCTAGACAAAAAATATGCCCTCAGCTACTTCTGTTGTCCCCATTCAAGGTAAAAATCATATTTTCAATAACATTCCGAAAATGCTGGTCTGGCTTGTTAAAATGTCGACATAAAAGTCCACACTCATCCATTTTATAATTTCAACTGTAAGCACAAAGCTATAAACAGTATGAATGGGACAAATTTTCTCACAATAGAAGCCAGTAAAGAATTCAGAAACGAATCAACCAAGCTTCCCATATTTAACGCGAACCGAGAAAATTGGTTGTTTTTCCCACGGTATGCTTGCAACTGCTGCCAAGAAACAAGAAAATGAAAAGAAATGTACATCGTATCATACACAGTTGTATATTTTTGGCATGTGCATTGGTTTTCCACGAGAAACGGATCGACTTGAATTGTTCGATATGACTCTGGGCCCAAGCTGCAAAAATCAAATGGCTGAGCCCCAATTTTTCGCTACTTTGGTCGATGACGATGGTGTTTACGAAACAGGTGGTGGAACGTTTTTATTTTGAGAAAACAGCAACAGTTTCCTCGGGGAAACGAAACGAAACGATCATGTTTATTATTAAAGATGCTTGTTGGATCAGTTGTGTGATTTCCTTCAGAAGATTTTCACTTTTCGGAAATAGAGGAAATTAGGCAAAGTCATCTCTCGAATGCCAGCGAATTATCTCCAGTTGGCCTTGAAAGACAATTCTGTTTTGCTGATGATTGCCGATTCAATCAATGCTAACAATAATAAAAATTGGTGTAAACAACTTTTCAATAATATTCTAGGTCATAAATTTTAGTAATTTGGGTATATTAATGAACAAAACGGACTTTCGTAATGAAAGTGTTTACCTAGCAAATGAATCAAGGATTTGCCGCACTGAATAAAGCAAAGGTAATTTTTTTAACTCAGTGATATGTCAGTCTATAAGATTCATCAAAATTTGACCTATGATGTTCTTAGTCAGCAAATCATATATAAATATTTTATTAAATCTTTAATGTTTTAAAACGCAGTCTCACAAGTCAAATCATTGTTTCCGAATACTTAGAATGACTAAAGAATTTTAGGCCACCCTTTTTATTCGTTAATTTTTTTGAATGGAAACTTCTGATATCAGAAATTCTTTTTCGGGTAAGTGAATCAATTTTGGCGCAGCTACTGATCAATTGAATAATTTTTCTATTTGTCTAAAATCAGAAACCAGCATAAAATTTAAGAACTGACATCTTTGCAACTGTTGATCAGTTTCTATTGAAACTATTGTGGACGTTAAAAAAAGTAAGCAACTTTTTGACTCATATACAAATCTTATATAAATAAATAATTAGCATAAAGTAAAAGCTAATATTGCAAAATATGTTATTAACAAATTACGAGTCCATGAAAATTTTATGACAAGAAAAAAACACAAAAACATTTGAAAGTAGCTAAAAAATTCAAAAACTAAAGTTACACAATTTTCAATGCTTAGTTTGTTTTCCTTTAGACCTAATGACGTCATTCAGTCTTGTAGGCATCGAGTCGACAAGATTTTTTGTCACATAAGGAGTAGTTTTGGTCCATTCTTGCTTTAAGGCCCTCTCCCTCTTTTTTATCTTAGGTCCTCCTTGTTTGAAATGATTCTCAGCTTGACTTTTTGTCGAGATGTTCCCAAAGGTGCTCAATCGGGTTGAGATCTGGGAATTGTGGCGTAGGATCAACAGTCTTAGGAGCCATTCATTCACAATTTTTGACGTGTATTTTGGATTGTTATCCTGTCGGAAGATCTAGTTTTCCGTCAAGCCTAATTGGTCTACACTAGGTGCTCTTAAAGATATTAGACAAGGGCAGATTTGTAAAAAACACTTCATTTGGCTGTTGAGGGGAGGGGGGTATACTGATTTTTTTTATGTTCCCGATTTTTTTGAGAGGGAAGATTATTCAACCAATTTACCAAAAAGCTCGAACTGATAACCAATTCAAAAAAGAGGATAAGTCGATTATTGATATACGAGTTATTCCACAACTTTTCCCGCAAAAATCAGTGTGCCCCCCCCCCCCTGCCGCCATACAACCCCAGACCATAATTGAGTCTCCGACGTACTAAGTTTATAAATTTAAAAAAAAATGATGTTTTTTATTGCATTTTTCGACTCGCTAGAACTTCAAAAATAACCTCCACAAATATTTTTTCGAAATTCTTAAGTTTGACTTTGAGTGTGTGCTCGTTTTCGGCTCTTTGCAGTTGTTCGATCAGCTGTGAGCTGCGTAGCGTCTCTTTCATTTTCCCTTCACTAAAATACCGCTTGCATCTTACATCTGCTCAGTTCTTATTTAGACTTCTACATATCAATTGCGTGTTTTTGAAAAATGTCTAATTTGTCATTTTTCACAAAATGTTTATCAGCTAAATGGAACAAGAACTTTAAACACGTTTTTCGCAAAACAACGTTTTTTAACGCGGCAGAGAGATAATCTCCGGATCTACTGAACCTATTTTCAAAAATTTTGATGCGTTTTATGTGTTAGAGAATATTAGAACATAATCCACCAAAATATGAGCGAAAAATCGGAGAAAAAATTTTGGCGTTGAAAAAACTACGAAAAAAGGTCGATTTTTGACTTTGTTTTCACAAGTCGGCCATATTTTTTTAACTGATTTTTTTTTTGAAAACCGTGGTGGATTACAGTGTGAGAGACCTTGCTTTTTAAAGTGCCGTTAAAATTTTTAGTTTCAGGTCTACCAATCCATAGATATTATCTCTCTGAAGTAATGATTTTTTCAGAGCTTAATTTCAGCGCCCTCTATAAAACAGAATAAAAAATATAATTTTTTTTGTATTCAAATTTGAAATACTATAAAAAAAGATTCATTACTTATTATATATTATAAAGTATCTGAGAAACAAATTTTTGAAAAATGTTTTTTTCGCCTTCTAAAGTGGACTGGTACCTTAATACACTTTGTAATACATTTTTCATTAAATGCATCATTCTTAGTTCTCCATATTTTTGGAGGTTTTTTCGCTCAAAATATTTAAAATTTGCCCTATATGATTTTTTGGGTCTCTATAGAAGTTTGCCGTTATATGGTCAAAATTGATGTTTGCGAAAATTAAAACGATTGAAACTCTCATAAAATATGAAAATCTTCGTTTTTGTGTTGCTATTGTAGTACATAAACAAAGATTTTTTTGTATTAAAAACACCTGCTTTTGTCAAAAACATGACTTAGGGATTTCCCCGAACAATAAGAATTCGTGAAACTTAGTGCCACCATTGCTTATTTTGACGTTTGGAAAAAGGGGTTGTTTTACTTTGAAGGAATGTTTGCATGTTAATTTCATACAAATTTTTCGGGTGTATAATTTTAATTTGAAAATTAATTAATTCTTAAATAATAAAATGAAGTATGGACCATTTATAATAAATCTGTGAATTGCTGAATAAGAAATGAAATGAAATTACAGTAACAATTTAGATCAACTTAAAATGGTACAATTCCCAAGCGCTCCATGAAAGGCCGAGCAACAGGAAGCCGCCCACCAACAAAACCACGCAAACGATGGGAGGATGCAGTTGACAACGACAGCGAATCCTTGCTGGGATTCGCTAATTGGAGGACGCGGTCGCTGGACCGATACAGTTGGAGGCAGTGTCTTCGGGAGGCCAAGGCTCGATTTGGGCTGGTGCGCCATTGATGATGATGAAAATGGTACATTTAAAACGTTTAAAACGGTGGCTAACATTATCTGTAACTAAACTAAAATAGCTAGCCTCGTCAGATTCGAACGAAAATTATGCACAATGACTGGATTTTATCTATTTTTTAGCTAATTTCAACATAATTACACTCAAGTCGATTGTAATTTTTATCTTAGAAAATAAGATACGTAAAGTAATTTTTTTTGTCATAGAAATATATTTTATGATACAAAACGTTTCCTGGTTAATTTTTGGTTCTTGCATAACGTGACACTCGTCTACGTTTTATTTGCAGTGCAAACATCAGTAATCCCATTAATGTTCTATTCAGGTGATACTGCAGATAAGAAAAACAGCACTCCAAACGCAGAAGTCTGCCGAGCTGTGAACACCTACCACCATTCAGCGTGCATACGTTTATGTCATATGCAGTTGCTTTAATTTATTGACCAACATACAATCTACTTGCCACGACAAGATAAAGCTAACATAACCAGCTAACAACTAGCAGCGCGCCAGGTGCATGACATAATGAGCCAAATAAAAATATTTCCAGTTTGGCGTTATCGAAAACAAAATATGCCTCGTTTGCCGTTTCACTTGGCATTCCTGGGTGAAACGATACCGCCTGGGGAAGTCTGGAAATCGGCATATTGGGTTTTTCTCTTTTTTTATTGCCTTGGAAAATTTTGATAAACTATTAATTACAGATGGACATAAAAAATTGATTATTAAAACTCACATTTGATAACGGTTGGCGTCGTTCTGGAGCGCTATCAGAATAGTGTGTCTTTAGTTCCATAATTTTATATCGTCTGGAATGTAGATATTTGAAAATCATATAGTTAAAAAATTTGAATTTTAACGAAACCTATGATTTTAAGATGAAATCATCGGTTTTCCTGCTAAATAATCCATTAACTTCACTTACAGCAGGATTTAACGAAAAAAATGCTTCAACGTTCACAATTTTGTCATGATACCTATAGTTCCACAACACAGACTGTGTTTTACATTATTCTCCTTTTGTAATTCAAATCTTAGAGCAAATCACATTTGCAATCCAAAAAAAAAATTGCCAGCGCATTTTTTTCTTATCAACAATTCTGTCCATAATTGCAACACCAGCAACAATATCAAAGCTGTTTTCCTCGAACTGTTGGTAAATTTGTAATCGATTAAATATAGGAGTCTATTGATAAAAACTGATTTGATAATTGTCTCGATTACATTCCTTCCATCTGAGCGTGTCAAAATTATGCTATCGCTTTTTTAGGTGAATGCCAAGCGTATCGCTGCCGCTATTTTACTTACTAGATTTTACAATTTCAAGCTGTGATCTGAAAATTATGAAATTAATTTTTAGAAAATTTTGCATTGTTTAAATAAAAGACGTGGCTGTTTCTGCCTAAAATGCTTCAACACTATAATAATTATTTAATGTGGTTATTTGGCAGTCGTCAAAAATTGTAATATTGGAATAAAAGTGGAATTGGAAAACGGACTTGCACTTGTGGATCAGTTTGTGGCCTAATATTTTTCCACAAATTATATATACTTTTTATATTGGAAATTGTTCGACCTACAACAAAATTCACTGGTTTCAATTTAGATGTAATCAATGGCGTAGTAGCCCAAATGAGGGTATAAACGCATGGGCTTCAATCCACGTCTACAGGGCACAGAATGTGTCTTGTGTTCTACGTGAACACCTATCGAGGGGATTTATAGTCACGGGCCTCTTCGACTGCGGGTTTGTTTTAAGTGACAACCACGCACCCTCCCACCACCACTTGGGACCTACCAGTTTGCCTACTGAGTGCAGGCTCAGTGACACTACCGGTGGAAGCGAGGCTTATCTTATCCTCTGCCGATCTTTGGGTCTCGACACTGGGTTACCACGTAACTCCACGCCCAGAAATGCTGCAGAAGTAACCTTGCACGGAAGCATGACGACTTCAAGACGCGTCTCTGTTGGCTCTACCCGCTTATGAGTCTGAACCACAGCCACCACGTTCGCCCCCCCCCCCCACTATAGGTTTCATCTCCTTGGGCCCCGGGCCCCTGGTACCAGATTGACCCCTTGTAAGGCTTCGTAGATTTGAGCCCCTTTCAAGCCCACTTCGGTTGTGTCGAACTGCAGAAACTGGACCGATCACCATCCTCAGATACGCGGGGAAGGCCCTCCCCGATGGCTGTGCTAGAACCGTCCAAGGACTTTGACCAGCGCTCATACTCCCGGCATCATCTCCCTCGGTCAGAGCACAATCGACCAAAAACAGTCTAAGTGAAGCAGAAAGGCTTAGCACTCTGATAACCTAACCTAAGTAGGATGTATTATTTGCGCCAATATGCTCTCCCATAGCTATGATGATTTCCTTATCCTTGCTAACTTCATTTAAGCACGCGCCCGATAATATTTAGAGCGACATGGCCAACTCAATTAAGATTTCACGTTCATACGAGGGTTGATTTTTTTTGGTGCGAAAAATCTGCTTGGAAATTTCTTGGTCGTTGCGCATTAAATGGTGTGTGGGATTGTCTCCGAATGAACCACCAAAGCACGCCTAAGCATCACGGGAGTTTGAACTGGTATCCGCTTTCGCATAACTTCAGACCTTCCGATCTCCACGGGTATCAGATCACACCCGTCTAACTAAGGATCCGTCATACAAAGCTTCTTCTTCAGATCCAGTCCGACTACAACATATGTTGAGACTGTCTTCCAGGATTCCTGTGAATGAAACAAAACCTCTACCACCGAACCTGGAGAAATCTGACCAATCACGGAGATGAGTCCGTCCTTTTTTTGCACAAACTGACTACATCGAAGAAAATGTGTAGAGCATCATCATGCTCTTCGACACATTACCGGCAGATTGTCGTCCTTACTTTTCCCATTCTGTTCAGGCACTTTCTGAAATATCCTTAGTCCGTCAGAAACTGGCTCAGCTAAAAATATGTTACTCCGTAGTTTTAGTTGATTCATGGATCAAGATCACCTAGTCTAGTTGTACATCGCCCAGATAAGCTTGCAATCCAACGCTGAAGCGACTTCGCACGTGCGTGAGCTGTAACTGAAAGCCTTCCTAGCTCAATACGTGTTAGAAATACTTCCTTGCGTTTTCGTACTACCAAGTCAATCGGGATGATTTCAGATCAAATCAGCACAGCGTCCTTTGAAATTTTGCAGTAATTGCGTGTTATTCGCAATGCCCATCTGCGCTGAATAGCTGCAATTCTAGTCCTATATATCCTGACGTTCATGGCATCCGCCCGATATTTCGGATCCATATAGCTGAACCAAGTGGGTCACAACCATAAGAAACCTCGTATGGTCTTCCGACGGCCATCAATGTTCGTCATCAATTTTCCCAACGAGATAACATCAGTTACTTGGGCAAATACTCTTCAGATGGCTCCTAATAAACCAGCTTTGTGTCATGTCTCATCCCTAGGTATTTTGGCAATCTCTGAGTTATGACTACCTCGGATTCAACCGGCATAGGAATTACTTTTGGTACTCTCCTTTTTGTGAGAACAGTAATCTGGCTTTAGCTATCGCAAGCTGCAGGTCATGGCTTTCCTTATAGTTTTTAGTATCCAGGATTCCTTTAAGTGATGCCTGCTGCGAAATTGTTGGGTTGCACTAAGAGAAGGGAGATTTTGGCCATTGGAATAAGCCTTACCTATTAAAACCCGGCCCTTAAAACTTTATTGCAATTAATTTTTAGATTAGCAATGAACTATATGTGAATTTATAATTATTTCCATTCCAAAACATACAAAAATTGAGCTGACGTTCTTTTAAAATTTGCTGATAACTAAACAAAGTGTCAAAATACAATTGGTTTGGGTATGAGATCTTTTAATTAAAGAAAATTTTCATCCGTAAACTACATCAATGGAATCAATTTTTTTTAAAACTCCACACGTAATAAAAAAAGCTGAGAGGCACTCTGGGAGTTATCGGTGGGAAGTTTAGCTACGTTTTGCAAATGATTATGTAAAGGATTGTATATAGATAAATGATTGATGTATATAGATGAATGTAGAAAAATTCAGGAATCAATGTGACAAATTCTAAAATCTAGGATGCATATAATATGACAAAATTTGAATTTTTTTTATTGCTTTTATTCACACAAAGTAACTTAAAGTGAAAAAAACAGAGGGAGCAGGGATTTGAACCCTCTACCTCGACAGTAAAAACCGGGCGCTCTGCTCACTGAACCAGCCGCTCTATTCTTTTATTTGCACAACATTGCTGTGTATTGTGCTCACTTTGACTTTTAAGACAAACTTCCGTTCGCTTTTTCGTTCGGTTCACTTTTTCTGGCCCCACTCTTCTCGCTCACTTTCCGTTAGAATCTCCGTAAAGGGAAGCTAAACTTCCAAAAAAATTCTTCGGGCAAAAAAATGCTTTCTTGATAAATAAATGTTTAAATAATTTTCATTTTAGTGAATATTTAAACTTTAGGCACATAGAAATATTTTCTAAGTAATTTTCCACACATTTTTTCGTTAACGAAACAACTGCACATGCGGTGCTCCTGCAAATATTGATTAATTCCAATAGATTTAGTAAAGAAAGCCCAAATATAGATGAACAAAATTGTATCATTAGTATCTGAAACTACAAATTTTCTACGGTAATAAAATCAAAAAATTCAATGGAAAAAAACCTCATCACATATGTCCTCGGTTCACATGTAACATGGGTTTTTATCCACCATGGATTGTAATGAAAAACTTTTGTTCGAGAAATTTTTGTGTCCTTAACAAACATTATTTATCAATAAATGAGAATTTTAACATTGCCCATAACTCAAAAAAATTATAATATGCTGAGTTTTCAAAAAAACTGATTCAACTGAAAGTAGTGGAAGCACAAGGTTATGAATTTGTAGTTATTTCCGGCGGTATATTCTGATCACAAGTTGCTTTGCTTTTGCCAAAACCTAAAAAGCTTTTCAAAATTTGAACCAAAATACATTTGTGTTAAGCACATTTTCACTAAAATGGAGAAGAGACATCTTTCAGTTCATGCAGGTAGAAATCATTCACCCTTAATTCATCGGATGTTTTGTCATACGATGAATTTAAGCGATAAAATTTATTTAAATATTTCTTTAATTTTATTTTATGCGTATAAAAAGGATATAAACGTTTTATTTTTTCGAATTTAAATAGTAAGCTTAAACAACTATTCCCAAACTCCTCAAATGAACTTTTTGAATTATTCATCAAGCCACATCGAATCGGCTACTGACATCCGATTAAATAAAACTAAATCCTTATTTGGAAGTGCACGACATCTTCACTATCGCTTTCAGTGTCATGCATAATTCTGTATTTATTGCACGTGACACAATGTATAATGATTGTTGGTACATCGTTTATATCAACAATCTACATTTAAAATGAATGATTATTCCATTGTTAAATTTATTCGATTTCATACATGGTCAAACGAAATGGTTTCTTATTTTCAATTCGTCCAAATAGACATGCGAGTACGCATGTGAACCAAAAGGCGGCACAATTCAATTGTCAAAGACACAAAACTAGCATAGCAGCACTGTACGTTCGTAGCTAGCAATTCTTTTGACGAAGTGAAATTTATTGCCACACAATAATCGCCTGCAATTATAACTTGAATTGAACAAACGTTGATAATAATTTCGATAAGACCTACTATTTTTCTGTAATACGGAATAGAACAAAACAATCACATAACCAATAAAAAAACATTAACAATTGACTTTGGGCCACAAGTATCAATTTCTAATCTTGTTTTTGTCTATCTGTTTCAGGTAAATATATATACATTTATTCTCGATCGTTCGCTACCAACATGCGTAAGTATGTTCTGAATGAATGTCGAGATATTTGTGTTGGTGATTGTTGATAAGTAAAGGCTATGTAGTCACGTTACTTTTTTCATATTTATTTCCATGAAAATACGATGTCAAGTACACACGAAAGATGACGCAATTTTTATGCACATCTTTATCTGAGTAGAATACGTTCGATCCTGATCGTAAAAGCAAATTTAAGATATTAGTAATAAATGATGCAAACAAATTGAACAAACGTACAACAACGTACGTTCGTATTAGAACTGAAGAGTGATGATAGTTGCCTAATGAGTAAGTTACTATTTAAAGCTTGAACATATGAAAAACACTCATTCTTTAGAAAACATTAAATTTATGGGTTGGAAATCAATTTTTAATTACACCTATTTCATTAAAGCTGTATCTTTCCAATGAAGCTAGATGCAGTGGGAGAAATAATTATAAATGGTGGAAAAAATCCTGAAATATCAGAAAAATAAAAGGGAAAATACACAAAATATTTAAGCACTGGCCGAAATTAAGAGCGTTATAAAGTTGAAAAGATTAATTTTACATTATTTTCGTGCGCAATAATTGTAAATCAAAAATATATGCAATATTACCGATAGAAAATCTGTTTACTTTCATTTGAAACAACCTCTATTAGTTTATTTTTAACTAATTAGAATGTCTTCTGTAGAAACCATATACAGTGCTGTGCAAAACTTAAGCAACTCACTACATGTCGGAATAAAAGGGAAAATTGCAATCAAAATATAAAGATTTTATTTTCTTTTTTGTTTTTAATTTACACGTTAGCATGTTGCTTAAAGCTCTGCAATAAAAAAAGTACACCAGTATTTTAACTGTTCTTTAAAAAAAACCAAAACAAAATACACCAACAAAAAGGCTGTGCAAAATCTAAGCAACTTTTATTTATATTTCGTGTAATAGCCGTTATTTTTTATAACAGCGGCACATCTGCGAGGCATTGATTCAACTTAATTATTTAAAATTGATATGTCAATTTTTTCCCATTCGGCTTTTAGGTTTGTAAGCAATTGGTCCTTGTTTGCAAACTGTACTGTTCCCATACGCCGTTTCAATATACCGAACAAATTTTCTATAGGATTCAAGTCGGGCGATTGTGCCGGCCAATCAGGAACTTGAATACTTTTAGAGCTAAGCCATTCTTTAACCAACTTCGATGTGTGTTTCGGGTCATTATCACGTTGAAACACCCATCGAAGTGGCATATTACACTCTGCATAAGGTAACATACTAGATTCTAAGATGTCCTTATACATGAATCCGTCCATAATTTCTGTTATTCTATGAAAGGGACCAAGACCTAATGCTGAGAAGCATGTCCAGACCATAACGCTTCCTCCCCCATGTTTCACCGTTTTCCTACAGAAGTGTGGATTCAGTTGTTGTCCCTTCTCACGCCTCACAGGGGATAAGCCATCAGAATTGAAGAGATTGAACTTGGATTCGTCGCTAAATAAAACGCTCTTCCATTTAGCAACTGACTAATCAAGATGGTTTTTAGCAAACTCAAGCCTAAATAATATATAAAATATAAATATAAATAGTAAAATAATAATGTTTTAAAGTGTTGTTCGAGCAGTCTACCTTTTCCTTCCATGTCTTTTTGTGAGCAATGGTTTTTTAAAGCTGTGTAGCTTTTTAGACTGAATTCAATTGGCCGTCTGCGAACAGTGTTTGAGTTGACATTTAAGCCTAGCTCTTTCACAACTTCTTTTGACGAGATAAACGGTTTTATTTTTATCAATTTTTTAATTTGTAACCCATCTCTAATGGTAGTTTTACGCGGCCTTCCAACAAAATTTACACTTTTCTCACTACCCGTGTTTTTATATTTCGTAATTCATTTTGAAATTAAAGGTTTGTTTATATTTAACGATTTGGCAATCTCTATTTGCGTTTTTCCGGGATAATATAGCGAAATTACGTTTGATTTAAATCGATTATCGTATTGATTACGCTGCATTTTCAATTTTATTTTTTTAGACACAACTAAATCCAAAGAGAAGACGATCTTTACTGATCTAATTGACACGAGCATCAGAAAAAATAGAAACATCGGGAAATCCCCGTTATCTTTTGTTCTGACTGGGAATCGTAGCTGCGTTTTGAAAGTTGCTTAGATTTTGCACAGCCTTTTTGTTGGTGTATTTTGTTTTGGCTTTTTTTAAAGAACAGTTAAAATACTGATGTACTTTTTTTTATTGCAGAGCTTTAAGCAACATGCTAACGTGTAAATTAAAAACAAAAAAGGAAATAAAATCTTTATATTTTGATTGCAATTTTCCCTTTCATTCCGAAATGTAGTGAGTTAATTAAGTTTTGCACAGCACTGTATGTATGCATATCGAATACATTCATTTTAGGAGTTCTCATTAAGGGTTAAATGCAGAATATACGCTGAGCAATCTAGCAAGAAACCATATGTTATTAAAAATAACGGAAAAAGCTGGCGAGACGAGAGAATCTTCGCTATTCTGTCGAAGCATAGAATAATCGCTAAGTAAACTTCTACCGCCTTGAGTTAAAAATACTGCCAATGCAGACGAGTTGCACCCTTTTTCATGTATGGACTAGTCTTTTGAATTCCTTCGCCAGGATGATAGGGAGCTCAGTGTGCAGGTGTATGTTATTTGAGGGAGTAACTTGGCACGTTTCTAAGGCATAAAATGAAAGAAAAGTATGAGTATTTTATTTTTCAATATAGTCTCCCTTAAATAATATACATTTTTCACGTCTGGCGTATAAAATCGTTAAAAAAATATTTCTTCTTTGTACTCAAAATGGCTTCCTACAGCCTCCTCCATTTCATTGTCACCGGCAAATTTACGACCTCGCAAGTCCTTTTCCAAATTGGAAAAAAAGAAAATAGTCGCTGGACTGTAGGGTGAGTGGTCAATTTCCGAGAAGCATGTTTACTTCAGGGCTTGCTTCGAAACTTGCGCCGTGTGAACAGGCGCATAAACAGTACTCCGCGCAATACTTTTCCACGTCGCTCCTGTACGACTGCCTGCCTTGCGTAATATTTACCATTCATAGTAGTTCTCTCTGGTAATATTTGTCATCCATAGTAGTCGTCCTCTTTGCTAGGTAATCAAGCAGCAAAACACCTTCGCTGTCCCATAAAACAGTTACCATAAGCTTTGATGCCGACTATTGAACCTTGAATTTCTTCGGCGATCTTTCTTCTTTTTTCATCCATCGCATGGACTCCTATTTGGATTGCGGATCGTATTGACGAATCCAGGTTTCATCTACAGTTACGATTTTTCTCAAATTTCATCTAGATTGTTCCCGACTCACTCCAAAGAATCCTTACTAGCCTCGATTCGCCGCTACTTTTCCAACGGTCAGATCATTTTTGGTATCAAACGTGCACTGATTTCTCTCATATTCAAATGCTCGTGCATAATTTCTCCAACCTGTTCTTTGCTAATCTGCATCTCTTCAGCTATCTGTCATATTTTTATCCTTCGGTCGGCCAGGACTAATTTTTCGACATTTCGAGCATTTTTACAGGATGTTCCGGGCGGGGATCATCTTCACAGCTCTCTCGTCCTTGTCGAAATGAGCGAGCCCTTTTTGACCATGATATACCATAGAAGAACTGATGACATCTCTTCAAAAATTTCTTTCGGTGTTTTTCCTTTCTTTACGAAATACTTCATCACGGCGCGTTGTTCAATATTACTAAAATTAATCGAATCGGCTGACATGTTGACGTTTTTCCTTCAACAGATAATTTGCTTATGACCTCACTATCGAAAGAAGGTTGTATTTATGTTACCAAAGAGTGTCACAATTAGTGTTAACAAAAATATGATGAGTCATCGCTAAGTATCTCGGGTCGCAGAATGAACGATACTCTAAATTATACGTTCGGGTATTGGGGAGCTAGGGTAGGTTGGACTAACAGAATTGAAATCAGATTTTGGACTGCTATGAAAATGCAGTTTGAATTGTTGAAGAATGGTATTGGCTCTGGTGATTCGTTAGATTTCAACATATCGTTTTCCAGTGCGAATTTCAGTGGACGGTCAGATCTTTATGTCGATACGATAAATTCGGATAGTCTTGCTTGTCGTCAAAGTGCTTGTTACTCAGGGATGGTTCACAGTGGCAAAAGGGTACGAAAGATCGTTAAATCACTTAATTTCATGCTAAAAATACTCCTAAATTTTTACTTAAGTCATTCAGAAAATCAACTTATAACCAATCAGACTTGACTATATTTTTTCCTTTCATTTTTAAAGATATGACAACAGCACCCTAATTCGAAATGTTTCACGACAAGGTGAGATTTGCATAAATGATAGCATATCCTCGAAATTTAACTTCAAGATTTAAATCGTCTTACAATTGGTGAATATGGTGCAACCCTTATCCAGAAAAAATAGCTTTCCCTTGTCATGTGTTATTTAAAATTATGACTAAGCTAAAATTCATTGCCTAAGATTTCAGTCGCGTTTTAACAAGACATTCACTTCTCGAGTTCAAGTGAACGTTCAAATCATGAACAACCCATAAATGAATTTAGTTGCAATTTTTTTCATGGCTACTACTACACTTCAGATTGTTTCCATGTGAAACTACATATATTAAAACTATTGTTGTCGTTTGTTCAAACGGGCAACACAACAAGGTTATTATTTCGTTCCATTAGAAATTTTACTTTTTTTTCGATATTTATAAATATTTGAAAATGTACTACTTCAATTGATAATATTTTTTATGAGTAATATTCACATTGAATTGAACCCTGAAGTGTTCCTGGAAAGCAATTAGGCCTAAAATATTTATTGTAAAGTATGAAATCTAGTCTACGATGAAAATAGAGGATACATCCAAGTATTCAATGAAATGCGAAAAATCATAGAATTGATTTAGATGAGATCACCTACGACTTCCATGCAATAATGGACTTAAGATGTTGATAGCTTTGAAACAATCAAGATATAATTTTTTTGTCCTATAGTAGAAAATATCATGCATTTATAGATAACTTCTATCGAGTTTTTATTCAACGATAATAATATTATTAGATCGGTGCGAATACGTGACGCTATTGTAGGAATTTTTGTTATTAGTTATATTGGAGCATATGTTTCTGCTGTACTAATTCATCCCTCTTCAGATGCCCTATGATGTTCTAACACACAGATTTTGTAATTTCAAGGAATCCTCCAAATTTCACGGAGATTAGTCTGTTTGAAGAAGACAAAGAATATCGTTTATGAGGCTTGAATATAAAGACATATTTGGATCAGAACCTTTCCACTTAGAGAAAATAAAATGGGAAAACATTGTTTTGACAAATAAACCTTTTACGATGCTTTTGCAAGAGTAGCGAAGAATAAATTAGACGAACAGTTTGTGGGCCAATAACCACACACAATACTGGTCCCGTAATGGCATTCAACTTTTGTCTGTTTACAGTGATTACAACAAACGATACCGCAAACGACTTGTGACAAAATTGTCTCCAAGTAAATTGCAAATGTTTTTCGCGGTTTAAGTGAAAACCACGAATGTGTAGCGCCGTAGAGATAACCTTCTTTTTCGCGTCGTTTTTGGCCTTTAATTTTTGTGTAATGAACAAATCACTGCAAATTGAATTCTTCACAAGCTTGCCATACATAAAATGTTTGTAGGATCCAAGGTTGCTGAGATATATGCGTTCCGTTTTTCGTTTTTAAAGAATCGTAACTCTTTATACATGCAAAGTTTCATCCCAATCTGAGGCTACGAAGTCGTGGCGCCACATGTAAGGCTAATCAACACGATCAAGTCTATAAATCCATGACCGAATTTGCAAGAACCAAGACCAAGATGACCGTAGTCTTGGTTTTGTTTTGCTCATAACTACAGTAAATGCTTTCTAAGATTCTAAGTTCCCGATACAATGACTCAGCACTATCAATCTGGACCTCATTCGAAAAATGTAATTTTTTTCATATCCGAATTCTTGAGAACTTTATTTCCTAACTCTCCGATCAATGCCTACCTTTTGCAATGTCTTTCTTTCACACGAAAGAAATGAGGCCACTAGAAGCGCTAGTGAAAATTTTACTCTACGATCGCTGCAAAAATACTTGATGAATGGATTTTTTTTGAGTTTAACCAACGACTATTTAATCTTATAGCTATGAATTTTCTCCAACACTATTTCTGCATTTTTCCAAGCTCCTCTCGCTTCAAGCATTCAAACCACTCATTAAACGCGATTGGCGTTAAACTCGTCTGTAACGATCGCAACTAAGTATACTGTGGAAATGCCATCTGTTCTTCTATTTCTTCTTCGATTTGATGAAGACTTCACCGACAACTTTTCCTTTCGAAAACTTGGTAAAACCATGTACAAATGAAAATGAAAAAAAACTTAAAGCTTAATGACTATGTCATAAAATGGTAAGCATTATTAAACGAAAAGCACTACAAATCATACGCGATTATGTGTGTCTATAGTGAATGGTGCGAGAAGTAATTGGAAGCTGCAAAATTTATTAACTGCAAAAATACGAACGTAAAATAATTTTCATTCTTTTCGGCTAATCGTGTAATGTTCAGATTATCTACACTTTTCTTGTTTACAATGATTAATGGTGTAAATAAAGCCAATCCGAAAATGAACTCATCTTGAAAGCATGATTTTTTTTCACGTGAAAGAGAGTTGAGTGTGGTCTATTGGAACGGATTGGTTTCCATGAATTACTAATAGTTTAATCTTTATATTTAAAAATTAGTCATTGATTCAATATATGATTGTGATTTTTGGGTGATATGTACGCATACATTAAAATAGACGAATTAGTGTAATCTTAGTTTTGTAGTTCGAAACGGTGTTGATATATTTTATCAAAACTTCTATTTCGAAGGAAAGTTCGACATTTAAAGGATAAATTGTCCTCAATTTGTCTTAAAAAGCTGCTTGTTGTGATACTTTTCCGTAGTGAAATTTAATGCTCGCAATGCACAATATCGAATATTCCATCGCTTTTTATAAAAAAGATCCTTTATGAATCTCGTCTCTTCTACAACTCGATGAGCTAATCTGTTGTTAAAAAAATTCACTCGAGACCGTCACCATGCGGTCGCCTTTGTGTCACTCTTCGTGGTATGCATAATCTCGGGGGTTTATGGTTAAAGTGCGCTTGAATTGGTGAGGCCTTCAGTTACACGTTTTCGGATTGAAGCATCCCTGCGCAGAATATACCAAAATGTTCAGTCTTTAGTTGTTAAAAAGTACAGGAGAGAATTAACAAGTAAATATTTTTTAAAAATCATACCAATTTTCGATTTTAGTATGTATATTTATGGAAGAAAGCAAATTGATATTGTATTTAAAAACTAATAACAATAATGCATTACAATTCAGTAAGAAATCAACAAGTCTTGACTATAAAGATAAATACTAAAATGATAAAATTGCTAAATAACACCTAAATAACAATAATCAACAAAATAATAACATTAATATACTCGTAACAGACAACTGATGCAATGCACAAAAGTCAAACATGGATGAAAAAGGCTTCGAATTGTAAAAGAGGCATTTGTAAAATTCTGGCAGATATCTGTGCACGGTTCTTCGATAAGTCAAGATATAAAATAAGACCGTCAAAATGAATAAAAACTCAATTGTATAAAATATACAATATTTTTTTTGTTCGCCATAAAAAAATTATTATAAAACAATAAAAAAAATCGAAAAAGTGTGGGATTAGAAATAGTCAATCCATTATTTTAGTCGAAAACTGCCTTCTATTGTTGTTTCGCTGTTGACTTAATAATGACTGGCCCACTGGCTTAAACTTCAAGCCAATTCGTTTCCTTCAAGCTAGGTTGAGATTTGAAAATAATCCCAAGTGTTACATGGAGGGAAGGAGGTCTAACGAATTGTTATGTAACAAAATTTAAATTAGTTAAAATATTTTTTATAACACTGAATCATAAAGTTAAATTTAAAATTAGACGCGATGAACAAAATTTTTTTATTTTATTTTTTATTTTGTGATTCAAATATTTAAAAGTCTAAGGGTGGTAAGATGAATTTGTTACGTAATATAGGGGGGAGGATGGGCTTTGAAAATGTTACTAAGAGTTACATGGGGAAGGGGGGAGGTCAAACCCTCGAAAAATTGTGGATGGCCCTTTACCGAGTCATTCTGTAAAAACGTGGTTTTTTCACCTATCATTCAAGATAGAGGCTCGCGCTCTTCCGTACAGAATATTTCAAAAAATCAATGATCGATTCTGCTAAAATTTTAAATACATACGAGAATCAGTATTCTCCCAAAAATATTTGAAATAACTAATTAAAGTATCGATACAAACACAAAAATTTGGTGGGAAACTCGGACCTTTTTGAACGATTCCCATTTGTTCAAATTTTTCCTCTATTATACACAAATGAATTATGATTGTTTTTAAAGTAAAACAAACAAAATTCGATCAGGACATCAGACGCTTCTCGCCAATTCGAGCCTCGACCTCAACCCTTTCCCCCAAGTCATAACTATTGCTCCACCGTTGTGGATTATTTTCAAAAAAAACATATACTACACACTTAAGGGAAAAGAGAAAAGATTCTTTTGGAAATGAGGTAAAAAAAATCTATGGAATTGACAAGCATTTCGCAGTATATTAAATTTCTGGAGCTCTCGATAAATCCTGATAGTGAATAAAAATATCGAGCCCTCATTTGATCAAATGTGGTTACAACTTCTTATCCGCGCAAATCCAAAAACTGCTTCTAAAAATTATTTCCTATGTGTTTATCTAAATTTAAAAATATTATTTATCAGCTTCGAGAAAAAGCATAAAAGGATCTTGATAATATGGAAGTTGCATGATCATATTTTGATCAACGTTTGTATTGCAACAGGAACTTTAACTTCAAGGATAATTATCACTTGGATGTATGTTCTAAAATCGCTTCTATGATTTTTTCAGAATAATTTGGGCTCAAATACGTCTGGTTTCATTGAAACAATTGCAAGCAAGAATATTTATCTGCTTACGTTTCCAAATCTGTTTCTGCTAAACATTTTAGTTTAAACTTAGTTACATACTTACATATGTGTTGACCTATTTTTCGTGGATAGTAAGCATTGAATAAACTTCTGCGACAGTTTCCATTGCATCATTTATATTGAAAAGCAGTATCACTTAATTCACTCCAGTTTTTGGGTGGTAAGTATGATATTATATAAAGCTTTCGTTTATCGACACCTTGTAACATCAAACTTGAATAAGAAATGTGCGGCTGCTAACACCAGCAACACAAAAGTTAGTACTATGCATCATTTATTTGCACATACACGTATCGAACGTATTCAAGTCTAGTACATACCAAAACGTGATTCAGAAAGAAATCACAATGATGGCTGTGCCTTAAAACAGCACACCATTGATCGGCGGATATTCTATACATAAGTCGAAGCTTACGCCATTCGAACACACTTCACACTATGTACTGTTGAACTAGCCTCCGTCATCCATATGGGATGTTTGTTATTTTTTATTTTATCTTCATAACTTGTTTTCCGCTGGTGTTATTCAGCGTTTTTGCCCCCCAATAAAAGCAATAAAAGAGAGACCAAGCATTTTCTGGTCTTGTAATCTCAGGTATTCATGATCTCAGAGTTTTTCTACCAAGCTCCTTACTTATTTCAGGATAAAATCAAGCTTGGACAGTTAGTGTGTGTATCGTTCGAATGAATGTGATACTATAATTAGAAATTACTTTCATGATGTTGCCGAATGTTTTGAATGTGAAAGAAATCGTTAAGACATCGTTTATAATCAGATTCCAACTTCATTGATTAAGTTATTCGTAATTTTCAAGGAAAAAAAACAACTGTTTGTACTGAATTTTAACATTTAAGAGAATTTGATTCAACATGTATCGAATCTTATTTCTCTTGGTAGTCTATTAAAGTATATGCCGAGTAATTTTTCAGGCACAGTTTAACTTTAGTAGTCTGGTCGGACACATATCGTGTAAATGAAAATCGGATTATCGGGGCTTATGAGTTATTGAGAAGTCGAATTTTTCGTTTATTATAAAAATAATCCGAAGTAAAAAATTTCATAACAATGATTGCCGAAACACGACATGGTGTTAATTGTATTTAAAAAAAGCATAATGTTTCAGCCAAATGCCTTTCTTTCTAAGATATAAAGCTTCAGATGTTTCGACAGGAAAATTTCTTAATTCTTCATGTTATTACCGTGTGCCCGTCGAATGTATTTTGATAAAGATTGGACATCTACAGAAATTTTCACCTGGACTTGGATTGGTTACGTCCGCTTCGTTTCTTTCTGTAGATGTAGATTCTTCGAAGAATTGGGCTATGAACTTATGTCTCCAGTAAAGGCTGTATTTTGCTGTTAAAGCTCGCAAGGCTATATTTTGCTGTTGAAGCTCTATTGCTTCGTTCAGGTTAGAATTGTTTGCAAATAATTAGCGCTGCATCTCTGCCAATACAATTAAAAAAAAACCCATCTTCCCACTCTTGTCGTCACAAATGGTTGGTTGGTGTGGCAGCCCTCTTTTTCAAAAGATGGCTCACTTAGGTCACAATAGACCCATTGTGATACCACAGAACCTAGCTGCTTGGTGACGAGAACCATTTCGATTCTCGTATGAGTCCGGTTATGCGGCTATTGTTCAAATCAGCTACTTCCGTGATGCTGTCCAGGAAGGGTGAGCCTAAGGTTTTCATGCGTTTCCTGGACAGTGCTGAGCATTCACACAGAAAATGATGGATTGTCTCTTCCTCTTCTTCCGATCTGCAGCTTCGGCAGAAATTGTTGAAGGGAACGCCCAATCTTTCCGCATGTCTGCCAATTAGACAATGCCCCATCAGTATGGACACGATAGAACTCAAGGTTTCACGACTCGTGTTCAGGTGTTGTCAGTTGGTGCGTCTGGAACTCAGTGCGTTTCAAGTTTGCCTGGTTTAGTTATCCTGCAGGTTTCTTCCAACAACCAGTCTCTATTTGCAGCCTTGATGTAATGCTGCTTAAATCCTAGCTTTATAGAAGCTAGAGGTTGGCCGACTGGGGGTGTGAGTATATACTCCTGGAGCACAGTGCCAGCTCTCGCTAAGGCATCCGCTTCGCAATTTCCCGGTATATCACTATGTCCCGGTACCCAGTGCAGAGTCACAGTCACAGTGAAGTGACATCACGTTCAGCTGTGTACGGCATTCCATTACCATCATGAATGAGGTGTACGCGTTGGATAGTGCTTGGATAGCAGCCTGATTGTCAGAGAAAATATTCAGGTTTCTTACGGAAATTTCCTGATCTCTCAACCAGTCTACTGCCTTGTATATTGCAATAACCTCTGCCGGAAAAACACTACAGTGATTCGGAAGCCGGAAGGATAGTTTCGGGCCTAGCTGTTCTGAGAAAACGCTGCAGCCAACTTTTCCATCCATTTTGAAATCATCAGTATAGATATCGACCGAATCCTACCTCCTACCTTTTTCCATTTTCCAGTCATCCTTGCTTAGGATGGCTGACTTGAAACCATTATGAAAGCAAGGAATCGGAGAAGTGAGGTCTACTTTCCCTGGCGTTGGTCCATCCCTCATTTATATGTTGGAGTGACCAGTATTTCCCTCATGCCAGAGATGTGGAGCTTTCAATCGAATCGTAGAGCACTTGGCTTGCTGTCTCGTAAGGAGCTCCATCGAGAGCCAATTCAGTAGCATAAACAGTGCCTTTGTCGGGGTAGTACGTAAGGTCCCAGTGATTGCAATCACGTCGTCACAAATAGTTTTGGGATATTTTTATGTTATCTTTAGCACTTTTATGTCCGGTAGCACCGACGTGCTACCACATGCTAGCCGATAGTTAGTTGCCGGTGACCACATTGATGTCATGCGATTTACAGAGAGAGCAATTGTCCTCCAAAACTAAATAGCTATAATAAATATGTGTGCTTCCGGGTCCTGTGGTGACAATAATAATCGATGGCGTAAGAGCCCAAATTGGGACGGCCTTCGAGTTGCTTCATTTACTTTACCAACGAAGCATTAAGAGATGATATTGTCAGCAACATTATGACATAATTATCACCCTAATTTGCTTCAGATACTTATTTACAAATGATTGTACAGTACTAAATTCCATTTCCAAAAACTACTTATCGCCAAGCAGCTTCGAACCTGGTACATGGTGCATAGGAAGAAAGCGCTCTAATCACAAAATCAGTCGCTTTCGATATGGACTTTACTACGGCAACTATTTAGTGTAGCACCCCTCCCGGTGCAATATTTCTTCTCGATTTACAGTATGTCGGACGAAATTCGCTTTATATCGCAGCATAAAAATCTGCATTGGCTGATAATAATTTTGATTTCGGAGAGCTTTTGGCTGCTTGCTTTTTCCTAAAACCAATAAAACAACCTCACGTGTACCATTAATGTTATAGCAAAGCAGAAAACTAAGAAATTTTTGATCATTTTTATGCCTATTAAACGAAAATGCTGTAACTCCTTAAACATTTGCAAACTGTAACTCAATATTTTTGTTAATTTTTGAAAAAATTCTATAGAGTAAAGCAACTAATTAATATTCGATTCGCTTCATAAGTGTAATTACTACAAAGCGGCGTAACACTTCAAGCATCTTTAAGTCGTGTCTCTTCTCCCCAGCTCATTTGCCTATCTCAAACTAAAAATTATCAGTTACGCACTATAAAATTGCTGTATATCATGTTTTAACGGCTAAAAGCATGTAATTTCACAATTATAAACGTTGTTAAATTCCTCTTAAGCGTTTAATATGCTGATCAGTGAATATTGATGCCTAGAATTCACCAAGCAATTCATCAATATTGAGATATAGTGCACTTGGTGAGATGACCGAAACTAGTTCAACTTTCTGCATACGACTCGTCAAATAGCGTGTTGAGAGTTGAAAAACCAGAAACATAAAACATGAAGAAGTAAAAGACGAAGCAGGTGGCGATGTATGTTATGCATGTGAATACGGTTGGCTAGCTGTTTGGCTGCTTGGATGCCCGTGTAATATTCTTCATCTTTGGATTTGTCGCCGCACACTGTGATGGTTAGTCAACTAGCAAACCGCATTTATGTTAATTTAAGTACACACAGAACACACGAGTAACGTCATTGATACGAAAGGTAAACATGCGGAGAAATTTTCAAAGAAAGTTGAATAACCAGCAACCTGAAACGATGCATGTATGCAGGCATGGTATTAAACGTTTCATATGCGACGGTATGTAATGAGCTATGCAGAGCTCCATGCGACAGTTTTTTTAGTATTGAAAAAATATACCACAAACTTGTGCTGAACTTCGATTTTTTATAGACAAAAGATTCTACATCTTGACCTCAAAGAAAATGTAGAAATTGTTGAAAGAAATCCCATCCTCGTCCTATATTGAATCAGGTGTAAATATTTGCTAGGCCACCTCCATACTTCATCAGAAAATACTGAACTATAATATAATTGAAAATGCATTATCTAGCCTAAATTGGGATATAACCCCGATTTCCTGTACTATATGACAGTTCAAGGCTGTAATTTGTAACAGCCGTCTTAAGAGGGTTATAGGCTTTATACACCCAAAAAACTGACCTATTTTTAAAAATTTATTACAAGACTCCTGGAGTAGATATCCATGTAACTTTTTTTGGGTTCAATTAATGCACTGTCAAAGCGTACTAAAATTTACTAGTATTACTTATTTTACACAAAATGGCGGCATTCTCTTACCCATATAAAAAATAAACGATGCCAATGATCCTGAAGCGAGAGATGGTCTGAAACAAAAATTTCAAAAAGGTTTTATTTGAAAAGCCAGTGGCTATCGTTTGAACCAAAATTATCAATTATAGAAAAAATAACAAAATGGCGGACAGTTAAGAATATTTTTTCGAACTTCGAGTTTTTTTGTGATTTTTGGGTTTAAAAAAATAGAAAAATCAATATTTTGAAACGCTTGCTCACACGATAACTATACATGCGTTTAATAAAAGGTAAAAAGTTCAGAAGGATCGGTTCTATAATTTCGGAGAAATCATTGGCACGGCATGAAAAAAGTGGTTTTGCATTTAAAGTTTTGAAAGAGTTGATTTTCCTTCATAATTTAAAACGTTACTAGTATTGAAGTATTGAAAATATCGATCAGGCAAAGATTATGGGGCCATCATTTTCTTTTTAATTTCAATATTACAGTTAATATACTTGTTTTCATGTATCACTCGATTTTTTTTGTATATATAGCGCTACTACACTATACAGAGGGGCGGAGCCTTACAGAGCCGCGTGTGTCTACGAATATACAAAGGGCGAGTGTATCAAATTGACCATAACTTTATGGTATATTATATTATTAATAATGCCTGGATCTTTCTAAAACATTTAACATGATATTTTTCAGAATATTTACTATCGAAATAAGTCTTTAAAAAATAACATCGATTTTTAAAAATGTATGAAGCCTATAACTCTCTTAATTTGTTATGGAAAAAAACCTTTCATTTTTCTTGTAGTCAAGGGCAATGCTGCCTGGAGTTTGTTTATTCCGCCCGCAGAAACTGGAAGGTTTTGACTGCTTTCATTTAAATATTGTGTAGAGTCTACATGTGCGATGGCTTATTTAACAGGACTCATAGGTTTGAATTTAAATCTACTTAGGTCTTCTAAGGGATGGTAATAAAAATCAAACTACTGGAATTGCTCGCGAAAAAGAGCTATTGCTATCCTTTAAAATAATGAAAATGTGAAAAGCTATAGATCTTATTTATCTTTCTTTGCTTAGTCTTTCGCCCTGACTCTTCGCAATCTGGTGTTCGAGCAATGTCATGCCGGCTTCCCACGGCGCTTGAAATTACAGACCGTACCAGCTCACGCCAACACTCCGTGGCAAGAGTATGCCTTAGAATTTAAGCTGTTCACGCGCACTTCAAATCGAGGTGAAATGACGCGCCATGGAGATCTGACATTAAAAGTAAAGAGTTTACGTACTCAAGTTTAAAGTTCGTTTATCTTCAAATCATGATTTGAATTATGTCCCTAAAAGTGGGCACACTTAAGGGGGCAAAACCAAATTTCAATATTTTTTTTAAATAAAAATATTTGTTTAAATGGTATAAAACTTTTGTACATCAACAAGCAACTATTGGACTTTAAGAAGTTAGTTTTTCATTTTTATTTACAAAATGGCGGCTACCACAGTGGCACCCAAAAAAAACTGGTTGACATGATATCTCCTCACTGAAGCATCTGAAACAAAAAAATCGAATAGCATGTTGAAGTATAATTGATTGGTTATAGCCCGTAGTAGAATTAAACAATTTGGACGTAAAAAAACAAGATGGCGGACTTTTTAATTTTTTGACCCCTTTTTGCAACTAAATTGTTTAATAAAATCGTTAAAAATTTATAATTTATATATATCTGAATCCAGTAGGTGCTGAAACTACACATGTGCTGAATACTCGGTAAAAATTTCAGCCCAATCAGTAACATAGATTTTTCGAAATCGTGTCAACCAGGTCAAAAAACGTTGTTTCGAGAAAAACGAGTTTAAAATTTAAGCATCTGCTGAGTGCGCTCACATACGCTCTATTGTATCGCTGTATATATATTTCTTAGCTTTGCCGACCAAAATAAAAGTTTTTACACTAATTATGCATGCATGTAGTACCTAAAAACCATGTATTAGAATTTCAATTTTTTTTTTGAAAAAATAAATTAAAGTTTATTCCTTAAGCGTTTGTCGTCATCAATTATGCAATAATAATGCAGAAGTATTGTTCATGACAATAGAGAGCGGTAACATTATATGTACATCAATTCTAGTTGGAAGCACCAGAAGAATTTCTAGTAAGAATAAAACAAAGTCTTCTTGAATTTGGTGTTCAACCTTTGCTGTCCGATAAACGAGTTGTACTAAACTTGCTTTATCAATTCAAGGTAGCTCTATATTCTAAAGAAACCTGCTCCTTCAAGAATATGATTGTGAAACTGAATGAATCTTCCTGTTATTATATATTTTACTGATTATTTATTATATTGTGCACCAAATTCAGTTCTTATAATTTTAAGTCGTATTTTCATAAATCTTATTAAATATTTCAATCTTTTGAAACTTATAAAGTCGCATTGTAAAATGAAATCATTTGGAATCAGCTCACAACCTTTTATTATGAACTATCAACCATTTTTATGGTGCTAAATTCATGCAATAAATGCATAGCTCTTACAGCCAATATGTTGTTATTACTACTATCAACGCCGTTATAACCGATTTCGACTGTATACTCGCTGGATTTTTTTTTGAAAATTCATATACTTATTTGTCTTCCGAAAGAGGTTTTGTTGGGTTCGCTTCTCTACATTCATTGGAAAGTTTATGAAGAAGTCGACGTATTTTTCAATTTTTTTAATTGATGCAATGTCTTATAAAATATGATCCTGAGACATTGATGAATATCTTTATAAACTACTACATAAATGAATGACCTACGAAACAAACTTGGGATCAAAACTCGCCTGAAATGCTGTTGCATTAATCAATCATTGACAGTGTTTTTTTTTTCAAACAACCGCACTCGATAGAGTGGGCGTAGTACCCAATGAATGTTATCTCTGCCATTTTCGGCTTCTTTCCAATCGTCCGAACTTCACAAACGAATTACAATTTCTCTTCACAGTTAGAAATCCGCCTTCAAATTACACTATTTTCGTACATTACTGGAAGCATCCATCACGTGTTCCATTCGGGCCGAGACGCCATCGAACCCTTGATTGTTGAAAAGCGGGTCAAACAAATTCAGATACTCTTCGAAAGAGTGCGACTTCACGACCGGCCGCTATGCGCAAATACTGCATAATTTGTTGACATTCCGTTGACCCATTAAACTACAAAATCCATTCATGTACAATCGCTCGCGTGAGCTGGTATTCGAGCCTCGTAGCCAGTTGTAAAGCACCATTTTTCTGCTCCTCTGTATCTCCCAGTGCGCGTCTGCCATTTCTTGAAAATGTACGGAATGCATAAACAATGGCAAAACTTGATTTTGTCGAGCGTTTATGTTACTATTCTTCTCTAGCCATCGCGACTCTTGCGCAAAAACAAAGCCAGCCAAAGGTAAAAAAGCATTCGTGGTGATGCAAAAAACAACAACATTCGAGATGACGGCGAGTAATGAGGGAATGAATTAGATGGAAAGTTAGTATTGAAATCCCAGGCAAGCGTGAAATGCTTGAAAGAGAAACGTACCTGAAAAGGTAGTTACGATCCGTTTTATCTACCGTATACGATAAGTTTGTCGAGCGACTGCTAGCGAACGTACAGTTCAAGTACAGATGTAAAAAAATGGCAATTACCGATCGAAAGAATTATTTGAATGATGCCTAGTGCGGTGCACACAACATTTCTGTTGGGAGAATTGATAGTGAATGAAACATACAGGGTGGCCCAAAAGTTTCTGACCTTCGACATGAAAAATCAACCCGAATAAATTTATCGGCAAAAAACTATCTCAAACATTTTGACACCCACTTTAAATTTTCTTATAGCCACATAGCTTTAATTAATTTTCATAAAGAGTGAAAACAGAAATTTTAAATAAGACTTTTATTGAAGACAAAAACAGGTACGAAAATTCGAAGAGGATTTGTAGGTAGGCCTAATTACAAGTAAAATATGCAGACATATAAGTACTTGGGTATTTTTTATTAGATGTTAACTCCTGTACAGTAAAAAGGCCTTTGAATATATAAATTTATCCATTCAGATTTGGTTACTTGAAGTGAAAGTACCAAATTCATCGAAAGACCTTAATTTTAACGCTCTTTTGTACAAACCCTAAAAACTTCGTTAATCTTCAACGAATTGAATTGGAATTTTTTTGCGACGATAATGGTAAGTGGTAACGTATTGCAATTCAACGCATGCATCGATAGGGGCGCAGCTGCAGCGATATATGCATAGCATCAGCAAGAACACCGTGAAAAAATGGTGCAAAGCCGAAGAAGGAAACGTGGAGGATATGCAAAAAACTGATCGACCGTCGGTACTTTCAGCAGAAGCAAAAATAAAAATTCGAACATTGACTGAAAATATACCAAGAGTGGGACGTGAAAAGTGACATAACGGCTTAACAGCTCTCGGGCGGCCATTAAAACGTGTCGAGGCGACCCGTTCAGCGATACATTCGATCCACCAACTGGGGCCGCCAAGCCTATATAGACAACGCAAGAAACCTCTCCTTTCCAAGAAGAACATTCGAGACCAACTGAATATTTGCCAAAATCTCAAAAACCTCGAATTTGCTGATGACAATGCCCGTAGTGAGAGGCTGCGTGCAAACATTCTTTTTACGGACGGGTCGTGGATCCAACTGCATCCAATACCTAATCGACAGAATAGGAAAGTGAGAACCAGCAATCCCACAAATATTCCCGTAATACATACTCCAAAATTCGACTTAGAAATCACGGTAGCTGGCTAAGTGAGCAGCCGCCGAAAAAGCCAACTTCACTTTGTTCAGCAAGGAGTGTCTGTTAATGGAGAATATTATAGGGAAAATATTCTCCCTGTAATCGTCAACAATTCAGGGACGGAAAGAAGTAATTTTGATACAAGATTGCGCCAAGTCGCATACTGCTTTGAAAACTGGCGAGGCGATTTATGAGTATTTTTCTAATGTGTGGATTGATTGGCCTGGTAATTCCCCTGATATAAATTCCATCGAAAATGTGTGATCCGAATTAAAGGAGAGTGTCTTCAGAGGTCCTAGACCGAAAAATTGGCAGCAGCTGGTTCGACGTGTATAAGTTGAGTGAGACGCAATTTCTGCAAACTACCTAAAAAAAATTATGTGAAAGTTTCAGAAAACGACTTTTAGAGTGTATAGAAAACGAAGGAGGACATACTTCATACTAATTATTTATTATATTACCTAATGTGTGTAGTTTATAATAAAATTATAATATTAAATCAATCTCTTTTCTTTCAAATTTTATGCATGAAATACTATGGTCAGCAACTTTTCCGTCACCCTGTATAACAAAATTTGATATCTGTTGCATAAAATTTATACATGATTGTGCTTTCAATCGGACTCTTCTATTAAATTTTCAAATTAAACAATTTCATTCTATTTTAGGCATCAACTATAGATGGACGACGAAAAGGAGCCTGTCTGTTCTGTCAGGAATACTTCATGGATCTATATCTTTTGGCTGAATTGAAAACAATTAGTTTAAAAGTAAGTAAAACATTAACATTAATAACATTCAATTGTTGAACTAAATTCATGACTTACGTAGTTACTTACCACCGGATCTAAGAACTGGTAGGATTTTAATTTTCGGGAATTTAACGGTTTGCTTTTGCGAGATTAGGAAACCGAGAGATTGTATCAACTAATGATTGTATTCACTAATGAAACTCGAGAGAAGAGAATAACACGATTCCGAAAAAGCTAGGCCAGAACATTTTTTTTGCGTAAAAGAACATATTTGGTCAGCTTCCTAAGTTTCTCCATATTTTCGCCCAGGTGCAAAAAGTAAAGTTCTCTTTTTCTTATTTATTTATTTATTTATTCATTTAACAGCCTAAGCCAATTACAAAATGAAACAATTTATAAAATAAAAATAAAAGTATAACAACGGCAAGAATTGAAGTAAATTTACAATTACAAAAGGTAAACCTATGAAAAATGAAAGGACAAATCATAAAGAAAAATTCAAAGTTTTAATATGAAAATAAGGGAAGAAAAAAAGAAAAAGAAAAAAATTGAAAGTTTTTAGCGATTTATCGCAGCAAGTAACTTTGTCTTAAAAATAAAGAAAGAATGGAGGTAAGTACCAAGCTCCAGGATATTGTGCATACGTTGTAACCGAAGCATCGGCGAATGAAAATATATATTAGTACGCGCAAAATGAATTTCAAAAATATTTTTAGAACGAGAGGACCTCGCAGGATCACGAAATTTTAAAGTCGCGAACAAGTTGCTTGAACTCCCACGAAGGCACAATTTTAACAGAAAACACTGGTCTAGATAAACTCGACGAGACTTAAGGAGCGGGAGGTTGAGAAATTGAAGTCTGTCAACATAGGACATAGGAGTGAGACCATATTTGTAAAATACAAGACGGGTGAACTTCCGTTGAACAGATTCAATGGCATGTATCAGGTAATCCAAATACGGTGACCAAACTTGGGAACAGTATTCCAGGATCCGACGAACAAGTGACATAAATAATTGGACTAAGGATGACAAATTCTTGAAGGATTGGGACATTCGGAGAATAAACCCGGCCATACGTGATGCTTTGGTCGTAATTCGAACGATGTGGGCATTGAACTTCAGTTTCGAGTCAAATATAACACCCAGATCTTTCGCCTCCTCACTCGGATGTAGAAGATAGTCGTTAAGTTTAAAAAGAGGAATAAAAGGCAAGGTTTTAAGAGATAAAATCATAAGATGACATTTCGAGATATTTAGATTAAGAAGGTTAGACTTGCACCATCTTATAAGCTCGTCAAGATCATTTTGAAACATGTTATAATCATTCGAAGACTTTAAAACACGAAACAACTTGAAATCGTCTGCGTATAATAAACATGAGGAATTAATCCGAGCGGGGAGATCATTTATATAAATCAAGAAGAGAAGAGGACCAAGTATGGAGCCCTGGGGAACACCAGAGGAAGGAAAAAAAGGATCGGAGTATACTCCAAACAAGCTAACTCTATTTCTACGATTGGAGAGGTAGGAACGGAACCAGTTTATAAAAACTTCGGATAAACCATAATGCCAGAGTTTACAGCACAAAATATCATGGTTAACTAAATCAAAAGCTTTGGAGAAGTCAGTGAAGACAGTAACAACATCTAATTGAGCATCCAAAGCAGATGAAACTGAGTTCACAAATTCCACTAGATTAGTCGCAGTTGATCGATTTTTTTCGAAAACCATGCTGCTCAGCAGCTATTACGTTTTCGAGGGAAGAATAAAGTCTGGAATGAACGACACGCTTAAGTAGTTTAGCAAAAGACGAAAGGAGGGAGATAGGTCTACAGTTTATAATCTGGGTAGGATCACCAGATTTAAGGATAGGAAAGACATTAGTTAATTTCCAAAACTCGGGGAAAATTCCTGATGATAAACTCAAATTAAAGATTAAAGCTAGTGGAGTGCTTATAGAGGAAGCAAAGTGTTTGACCAATGAGTTTGGAAAACCGTCAGGTCCCGGACCAACACTAGCGTCTAATTCTTCTTCTTTCTACAGTAGAACCTTGATTATCCGGGGTAATGATGGGGAGGAGTTTGTTTCGTCATCATTTTATTTCTGACCTCTTGTCTCATTTCTCGTAATTCTAATATTTTTGTGTAGTCAGCATTTTCTTGTTCAAAATAATTTAGTAGAGTTTCGATACTTTCTAAGGCGTTTGAATGAGAATTTTTTTGTTTGTTAGTCTCTATTAATATTTTGTTCTTCACTGTCTGATTCTGGTTGAAATTTAAATGTAGAAGTGCCACTTTTATTCAACTCAGTAATTTTCATATCACTTAATTTTTCATATCCTTCCAAATTTTCATCTACATTAACCCAATCAATCATGTCCGCCTGATGAACATCAGTGAAACCTGGAACGGACTGAGCCATAGCTAAAAATTCGTCAACTTGTTTTTCAGCAATAGAAGACTGATCAAGTTCAGGGTCGAAAACTGTGGCCCATGCCAATTTTAATGTCGAATTCGGTAAATCATTCCAAGCTTCACAAATAGCAAAAACTGCGTCTTATTCAAAATTTCTTAAAGATTTTCTATTTATGCCACTTCAAGGAGCAATCGTAAAAGTATCTTCTTGTATCGCCTTTTTAAACTAGAAATAACTCTCTGGTCTATAGGCTGAATCAGTGAAGTAACATTTGCGGGTAAAAAATTAACGAAAATCGAGTCATGATCAGATTTGAAAATTGACTGACCAGGATGAGATGGAGCTTTGTCCAGAATAGTACAGTTTTCTGAGGAAGCTCTTGTTTTTCCAGATGATCACGCAAGGAAGGCACAAATTTCTGCTTAAACCACGCCGTAAATATCGCTTGATTCATTCAGACTTTAGGATGATGGTAGTAGTCACAAGGAAGACTCCTCGCTTCGGTTCCCTTAAATGACAGTCGTTATTTAGCTTTACCTATTGCAGCTACCTTTAATTTGTGTGTCCCAGTGGCGTTAGATTAGATTAAAAGTGTCAATCTCTCGTTGTTGGACTTATGACCAGGGGCTGATTTTTCCGATTGTACAACTAGTGTTTAAGAGGGCAACATCTTACAAAATAAATCCGTTTCATCGGCATTATAAATTTGTTCTTGACACAAAATATATTCACTTTTTAAAGCGGCAAAGTTTTCATTAATAAATGTTGCAGCAACAATATCGCCGCTCAGACTCTCCCCTTGAATCTCGAGTTACCTAATACCGTTGCGTTTTTTAAAATTACTAAGCCAACCTTGCAAAGCGGAGAAAGGCTCATCAATTTTTAACTCTTTATCAAACCATAAAGCTTTCTCGCTTACCATCGGTTCGCAAAAGGGGAAGTCCTTCTGACCGTTTTTGCTTGAACCACTGGTAAACGGCTCCAACGAGTTCCACCATTCTTGATGTCTTCAACGTTTTCCGGGAAAAACAAGAAGCAATTGGTTCCACCGAACAAACGAATTGCAGAATGTCTGTTCTATTTTTTTTTATTAAATCCCAGACAATTTGTTCGCCAATTCCATATTTTATAGCGATTTTTTTACACTTCCACCTTTATCACCAAACGCGATTTATAATTTAAACTTTTTTTCGAGTGATAAAACGGTACGCTTACATTTTGTCGACATTTTCGATGCGTACCGTTCAAATTATTGAACAACACTGAAATAAAATGTTAAGCCGGAAAACGTTAGGGGAAGAGGTTCGGTGAATTTTCAAACGTAAACATTAGACGGAGATTCTTTTTAAAAGTATCAACACCTGAAGTTCATACATAATTACTTTTCAGAAATGATTCATTGCTCATATGTACGAGTATTTATTCCTTCACCGTTCAGGTACATTTAAATTTGATATACTCAACGCTGGAAAATTGAAGACAAAATGAATACATAGATGAAAAAAGGGAAATCCCCGGTTAATCAGGAAAATTAAAGAAAAACCGAATAGAGAAAAACGAAGACCCGGATAATCAAGGTTCTACTGTATTTGATTTCTCCTTTTTTCCGGAATGATCCTCATGCTAGTTCTTGCAATTATTTAATAAATGAATTTCATCAAATATACGAGAAGTATATTTGTTCAAGATTGATTCATGATATTGGTTATGAACGTGGTTAACAACCGTTTCATCTCTTTTCTCATGTGTTTCGTTATATAAAATTAAAAAGTGTCTCATTTTGAACTGTTGCATTTTGCATATCACTTATGCGTTTACTATTTTTTTGTGAATCTCTATCTTTTGATCTTTGATAAAATAGCAACCCCTCTTAATGTTCATAAATTATTATTATACTATTTATAGGTTACAACAGTTGACATGCAAAAACCACCACCAGATTTCCGCACTAATTTCGAAGCAACGCATCCGCCAATTTTAATTGACAATGGCCTGGCTATCCTAGAAAATGACAAAATTGAAAGGCACATAATGAAAAATATCCCTGGTGGATATAATTTATTTGTACAGGTCAGATTCTCGGTTCACTGTTAATATTCAAACAACTTATTGCTATTATGCTATATTTATATTTTTAATTTCAGGACAAAGAAGTGGCCACTCTCATTGAAAACTTATATTCAAAATTGAAACTTATGTTAGTAAAAAAAGATGAGAGCAAAAATAATGCATTGTTATCGCATCTGAGGAAGATCAATGATCATTTAGCATCACGAGCGACTCGTTTCCTAACAGGCGACACAATCTGCTGTTTCGACTGTGAGCTTATGCCACGATTGCAACACATACGAGTAGCTGCCAAATATTTCGTTGATTTCGAAATTCCTGTAAGTCAATTCATACGTTTTATCTTAGAAAATACCAAGCACAACTTGCATTTGATTTTCGTTTCGTTAACTACGTGTTGTTTGTTCACAGACAAATTTAACTGCTTTGTGGCGATACATGTATCACATGTACCAGCTTGACGCATTCACACAGTCGTGCCCAGCCGATCAGGACATTATCAATCACTATAAATTACAGCAGGTATGCAAAACGATTCATGTACTATTTATGACAGAAGAATTCGATTGAAGCGCTCTTGGCGAGATTGAATATTATGGTCTTGCATGAATGCATCACTCGAAGGTTTCTCATGTAAATATATGCTATCCCAAATACCGAATTGATAGTTGTCCTATTCTTTTGGCTCAACAGAATGCATTACAACTATCAAAACAGGTAAATAGATGGTATCGAAAAAAATCCACAACTAACAAATGCTCTTATCACACTTTATTCTTTTATTACTCGGCCACTTGATTCTTTAATTGACGAATTAAAATCTGATGCATTCCCAAAAAAAGACTAAAGGTGATACCAAGGTACGTTACATAATACTAATCGGAGTTGAGCTGTACATTGCAATAGGTTAGTTTGGGCAAAATTAACACGATTTTCCAAATGCCAAGGATTCAACGTTTCATTTTAGATAATCATTCTAGATTTTCCTGATTTTGGAAATGCTCAACAATTTCTTCTCTCCTCTATCATTCTGTCTAGTCACTAATTTCAGAGCTAAACGAAATTAATCTCTTAACAATGTTTAATAATGGCCAGCTGTAAAAGCCACAATCATTTCATGAAAAATTCTTCATATCAATATAACGATTTTGGCTTATATGATTTTCTTTCGCGCAAAAAAAATACAAATGCTTATCTTCTTTATGTTGGATTGTATGAAAAACATGCCGCAATTTTTTTGATATCGTTTTCTTCTGTTATCATACCTTCAAACGTGTACGGCGAATCGATAAAAACATCAGTTTCGTAATACTTAGTACAATATAACTTTAAATAAACATCATTTATAGCTATGCGTTCATCGTTCATGAAACTAATCAATTATTTTGTGTATCAGGAAAGAAGTTAAATCTTAATAGATTGCTTGTAAATCTTTATTTTAAGAAATGAATGAAGAAATGTTTTGATCTCTTCCGTTTATTGGCAATATGTTGACGATTCCATAATGAAAAATGTACTTGAGCGAAAGTGTTTTCTGTGGAGGTAAAAGACTGCAGGAGCGGTTTAAGTGCAATTGCATTCACTTCCTATAAAGTGAATAATTTATATGATGTATTGTTACGCCTGTAATTTCTATAACGTTCACTTTTACATCGCAGTTGATCCTGGCCACGATTGGGGCAATCCCAACCGGCTGAAACTCGCGAAGAGGGGTGTGGGAATACTTTTTTTTCTAAAAAGGGGCGTCACCCGTTTCTGTGCCGGGACTGCCCTGCCCGCGAATCCGGAAATAGGAACAGGATTCGCGACGACCCAAAACCACCGACCAAAAAAAAAAAGAAATTTAGAAGGAAAAGAAAATAGTCCGACCCGCAACGTCCGCTCGCCACTTCACACAAATTACTCCAATTTCATGTAAAATCACTATTATATTTTCTTTTAATTCACCTAACTAACCCTATCTAATCTTCTACTTACAAACTTCCTCCTTAATCCTACGCCGCTTTCTGACCGTTCGCCGCTTTCTGACCGTTCGCCGCTTTCTGACCGTTCGCCGCTTTGCTTACTCCACAGCCCAAGACTCCGCACCGAATAAGCTAGCTGTTCTCCCGGCGATATTTAAGGGATCCCCCGATCCCGTTTTTGCTGTATCGGCGGTCAACGGCCAGCCGAGTTTGCTGAACTCGTCGAAGCTTTCCCAGCTTTGGACAGGTTTTGTCGACGCACGTCAGCTGGAGATTTGATCTTTGTGCGATTGGCCACAGCGATGCATCTCGGGGGATACTGTGGCTGCTTGTGTGTGGGCGGCCCTTTGGCGGAAACATTGTGCCGCTGTCAATGGAGGACCGCAGTGTAGATTGGTATCACCGACGTTGCCAACCTGACTCGTTTCATCGATGCGTTGAATTCAAATGCTTGGACGCTGACGGCGAGTTCGGCATGTTTTTGCATACGTCGATATCAAAGATATATAATCAACAGAACCATCCCATGGAACCGTTCTCGCTGCTGATAATACTCTAAACCTCGCAGCCTCCGCGTGCACGATCAGGAACCAACTCTCCATAATAACCTCACCTCCTACTTATCTGTCTAATCCAATGTATATGTAGATAATTCAATATCTCCTCTATATTTACATACATACATCAATACCCTAAGCAAATCTATTTCATGTTTATATAATTCAATACCTTAATTTAGATAAATCTATTCCTTATTTATTTCAATTAATTCTTTCTAATACGCCTTGTGTGAAGTGGCGAATCGCGTATACCATTTAAAATCGGAAGCGTTTGCCCGCATGGTGGTTTGGGGTCTTCAAGAGCAGGGCAGTCCCATATTTTGCCCTTATGGGTTGGTTAGTGGGTCGACCACGCTGCGTGGCGAACGTAACAGTATGCCCTCTTTTGCTTCAGAAGCTTTCGCATATATTTTCTCTGTATGGTCATAAATTGAGTCCATTTTCAGCTTAGGCTTATTTTATGTTGAGATGTTCTAAAACGCTACCATTCAAATGAGCTCACATATTTTATATGGCGATTTTCCCTGCGAATATATTTATTTTCGTTGATGGAATTATTAATAACTGACCTGTTCGCTTCCTTCTTATATTTTTTTTTTTCATTAAACACTCATATTTTCACTATTCAACAATTTCTATTGACCAGCCCATGTAAAGTTTGGATGTGAGTGCTTTTGTAGAGACTCTCAGAAGGTATCTTTGATATTTTCAAAAATTACACGATCCAAATTCTTCGTCGTTTAAAAGGTGCATCTTGAACATTTTCGAGCTGCTCTGCTTTTGAGGTTTGATTTGATTGAATAAGCTTCATGCAGATAAATCTGCACATATTCCATCAAACAGAGAATAATACGTTCCGCGGATGCACTCATCCTCTTTGAAGTTTTATCTAACGATACTCCACTCTTGTGAATATTGCGGGATTTCTTACCACTTTTGTACAGGAATCATTTCTTAAAAGAGCCTCGAAAGTTCAGTCGAACTAAACATGAAATACTAAGGGGTCATTTCCTTTTTCTTGTTTTTTTTTTTGAAGAAACATACAACAAATTCTCTACCGCAAACTTTTCTTTGTATCCTTGTTCCGTGTAGACTGAGCCTCTCTGCTTGTTATGGAATTGTAATCTTTTCGTCATTGCATTGGTGTTTATACTGTCCAGATTCTATAGCTTGTATTGTTGTGTTTACCAGGCGCTGTCTATAGTTCCTTTAAAACGCTGCGATAAAAACCTGATCAAATAGATATACAACACAGACAGTTTCGGCAAGAAAGACAATGATCCGAACATTATTTAGGCTTAGTTAGGTAACCAAATTTATATTCCGGACCACTCTTCATTGTGAGCAACGCCTTCCCCTCTTGCGTAGATATTTTTCTCTGAAATACGAGTAACTATTCCCGGAATTAAATCGACGTAGCCCAAGGATTTGTTTTGCGTTTAACTGCACAATAAAGTTGAGCGGCCAATTTTTTCCAGGCATCTAGCATTTGCTGATTTCCCAATAACCCAAAGTGAAGAATAACAACAAAAAACAAGCAAGCTTTAGCAAAATCGAACACTGGGAACTATTATTATTGTCCTGTGTTAACTAGTGATGCTGGAAAAGTATTCATTTCAATTTTGCTTGACGCTTAAATCTATCTAAATGGATATCGAGAAAATTTCCTTTAGATTGTGTAGAATTCATAATACTTTCCGTCTGATCGTTATCAGTATTCTCTCACTAAAAATGCATAACTTATTATCATTTCTTTCGTCAAAAGCGCTTCAAATCATCAAATATCAAAAAGTGGCTAAAATGTCGCTAAATGTTGTGCTAATAACATTCAACGTTCATTTTCCTGCACATATTTTTTGATCTAAACTTTTTCATTTCATTTCAGATGCTCAAAATGAAGAAACATGAAGAATTGGAAACACCAACGTTTACCACCTCCATCCCAATCGATATATCCGAGTAATTTGCATTTGGATGCAATGCCTTAACATAGCAACAACACCTTCGAAAAATTTCCAGTCGTGGTCTCCATATGTTTTTTTGTTTTGTTTTGTTTATTTTCTTTTGCATTTGACTCCTTTATTGTTTCGTTTGGTTGGAAATTTGTATTCGTAGAAGGCAAAGTAATATATAATTCTTATTTTTGTAAGATCTTACTACAAACTACAACTACAACAACAAAAGCAACACAACAAACATATATTTACGCGTCATATATTCCGTTGCGAGTGCGCTTTAGTTTAAGATTACGAGAAAGAAAAAAAAAGTACATAACAGCTAATTTTATAAGCCTAACACTTAATAATAAAACTTACGTTTCATAGAAGACCATACAAAAAGAGGCAATCAAAATTTAATCTGAACAATTTGAATGAAAAATGCGGCTTAAGACTTTTGTGTCATTTCGATAAAATCTAATAACGATTACAGCGTTGCGACTATTTCAATAAATGAAGAAAAACAATTAAATATTAGCGAATAAAATTCCGATGCGCTTTCCATTTGGCCAACATGTTAAATTTATTGATTAACATGCAAAAAGTAGTAATTCAATTTAAAACGAACGTGTATATAATTTTATACAATATTTGATACATAAAGCAAGAAAATTAGCTACTAGATACTCGTTGCGTTTTATTTCTACAGCAAACCCCAACTTGTTTTTGCATTGATGATATATATATATGATTTATAAGATACCAATCAGTTGTTTTAGTCAGTTTCCACCCAGCAGTGTAAGATGGATATTGGGAGATACGTTTGCAGAATTTGACAGAATTATTAACTTCTCAATATATAGGGAAGTCCAATAACGTTTATTTCAAATGGGCTTGAAGACAGACTTCTGCTTGACTATGGTGAATTTTCATTGCCCGTCGTTGAGATCTGATGACTGTTCCTCCATGAGATATCAGCATATATGTTTAATTTGCAGGAAAACTGCATTTAAATTGACAATAATACCATATCGCACAGTAAAAAATTCGAACCAGCAGATTTGCTTCGGCCAAAAACAAGAAAACGAGTAGCGATACAGTCGGAAATCATCAAACCTAAGATTGTATCTTTAAGCTGTTTGTAACATCAGCATTCTTTACGTGAAAGAAGGCGATGAAACCTTTCCATTTTTCACTTCAAAATTACTTTATTCGGTCGAAGATGATCTACAGAGAAATGCGCATAAATTCGAAAGAGACATGTAGATGTTTTTCACTGCCCATAAATAAATAAAATTAAAAAATGGTATGAACTATTTTAGAGATAACAAAATCCACTTTTAACATCATTTTGTGATAAATTTATGCACTTAACCGTCACTGTATATTTTTAGACCTAAATACTGTGACGTTTAAAAGCACAAAATCGTTGCCAAATGTTATCAAAAGTGGATTTTTTACACGGGCACGTTATTTTCTTCTTTTAATAACTCCTTAAATTGTCTCAATAATATTGGGAGTACAAATTAGTTCGGTCCGTTTTCAAATGGTGACTCTGGCTGTTACGAATATTTAATATGTAGTAACAGCTGATGTCGGTAGTTTCAGAGAGATTAGACATCTGTCAATCATATCGCTTCGAGTTTCATAAAAAAACGTTTTTCACTGTGTTAAATATGTCCAATATTGTGTTAACGGGTGGCTTTAGTTTTTTGTTTTAATTGGAAGAAAAATGCAGCTGAAGCGCATCGAATGCCTGTGGAAGTTTATAGTGGCACTGCTCCAACTAATAAATCATGTTGGGAATGGTTTCGACTATTCAAGAATGGAGATTTCAACGTTGAAGACAAGACTCGCTTTGGACAGTTAAAAAAATTCGAAGACGAAGAGTTGGAGGCATTACTCGATGAAGATCCGAGTCAAACGCAAGAGGAGCTCGCAGAAACATTGGGAGTGACTCAACAGGCAGTTTCTGTACGATTAAAATCCATGGGAATGATTCAAAAAGACAATTGGGTGCCTTATGAACTGAAACCGATAGACATTGAAAGGCGATTTTCTACTTGCGAGCAGCTGATTCAATTGTTACTGGGGATGAAAAATGGATATTCTATGACAACCCCAAGAAGAAAAAATACTACGCTATGCCCGGTCGATCGTTGCCATCAACATCAACACCAAACCCGAATAATCGTGGTTCGAAGGTCATGTTGTGTATCTGGTGAGACCAAAAGGGTGCTGTGTACTATGAGCTGCTATAACCTGGCGATACCATAACGGGCGATCGGTATAGACTGCAATTGATTCGTTTGAGCCGTGCATTACGAGAAAAACGAATACAAGCAAAGACATGATAAAGTTATATTTTTGCATGACAACGTTCGGCCTCATGTGGCAAAAGTCGTGAAATAATATCTGGAAACGCTCAAGTGGGATATTTTGCCGCACCCACCTGAAAAGAATGTTAACGAATTAATTATACTTCTTGTAAGTTACTGCTATTCGTTACGCTTTAAATATTTCAGTGGTTTAGAGCATTGATAACGCCACGCTTAGCTGAACTGACTGCACGTCAAAATAACATAATTTAACAAGTAAAAGGCGAGTTTGTAGTAATGATCTTCAGTCAAACGCATTGCTGTAGATATATTATATTAATAAAACATTAGATCGATAACAATGCCGAACTTTCCGCAAAGTAGGAAGTCGGCAAATTTTATTAACAAACTATTTACAATGAGCACTAAAATAAAAGCACCTAACGAACATTCTAACAACCATCGTCACACTTTTCTATATTTTTTTACATGAGGTATTCTCCTATTATAATTGTCGGGCAGTAAACATGACAAGAAAATATGAGTTATTCCACCAGTTAACCCCCAAACCTTGTAATTATCAACTAAGAATACAGGAGAACTATATCCTGCACGAAACTGGGTATGACGACGGGATTCCTGTAAGGTCAATTTGCTAATAGGCAACGTAAATGCCTCGTCAACTTCGTCGCAATTCAATTTCAATTTGTTTATAGACAAATTCTCGACAATTCCAAACACGGGCATAATTGCAGCTGCACCTGGTGGACGTAGTAGTGTTCCTTGACCAATGATTTTCACACGTGATCGCTCAAGGCCTATTTCCTCCTCTGTTTCACGAAGGGCGCAGTCTTCATATGATGCATCAGCGGAATCTTTTATGCCACCTGAAAACAGTGGAAAATATTTTTTTAAATTTATTTTTTTATGAATTTCACATAGAAATTTCAATCTTTGTTCAAAAGATTTACGAAACAACAATTTAAGTGCGATCTGAACTCGCAAGTTTTAATTGTGATCAAAATTTATCTCTATTCAGCGATCGATAATGTCAAATTTCAATTCGTTACTCTGCAGGGACATTTTAAAACACTTTCAAATGATTTTTACTGTAAAATGTAACTTCTTTCGGTTCGGAAAAAAATTAGACGTCAGTTCTGGTAAGAGTATTGGCACGATGTTCGATTATAATTAAGAAATAGTTGGACAATAATATAAAATTTACAAAATACAATTGAATAAACTATTTTTTGTTAAGTACGCGGTATGAGTAATACTGTGCATAATTTATAGCTTTTCGCAAAAAGTCGTTTTTGTCGTAGGCCTGGTAACAAAATAAGTCTAAATAATTCGTGATTTTGCTGGCCCCAAATATTAATTTAGGTCAATTTAAAAAAAAATCTCATTTTTGATCTACTAGCAAAGCTTTTTCCAAAGATGCCCTACAAGCATAAGTAGAATAAAAAAACTGTTTATATGTATGATACCTTCTTCACATAATTTCTTTATAATTTCTAATATTATTTTTGTTTGTGGGTCAAGGGTTTTCGTATTATGTGTGAATTTCAAGTCGATATTGTATTTCGTTTATGAGTTGAATCCTTTGACAGACAGAATCGAATGCTTTTACGAATTCGGGCTCCATCTTTTCATAGCTAGAGGTGCGATGACTACTGGCAATCCAGCTCAGTTCGGCGCGCATTGTCGTGTGTCAACCGTGATCCCGAATCATATCACTTGAGATTCAGCCATCTTATTACACGATTACAAAACTACCAGCAAATCAAATACCAAAAATTAATCAAGATCAACTCAATATTCGAAGGAATACGTTACTTTACTTAAAAATCCTGTGCGCATACGAGTGAATATCGTGATCAAGTCCTACCTGAGAGCAACATACTGCTTTGCATTATATAAATAATAGCTACAAAAAAAACTATAGCTTTCGTATTATTTGCATAATTTGTTTCCCATGAGAAAATATTTCATGTCATAATTCAATGTTTTGCGGACCCCTAAAAATGATTTTTGCAAATGGCATTTGTTTTGGCAACAGTTCAAAATTCAAGTGCTACTATGACTTACCGGGAAAAGATACTTGACGAACATGCCTACTAAGCGTCCCTGACCGTTTTGTATACAACAAGGACACTTCTCCCGCACCAGTGATACAAATCGGAACTAAAACAGCTGCTTGCACTTCCGTTTTGCCCGATAGCATTTGGATAGGTGCCGTTTTGCGGATGCATTCAATGCATCTCTTCAGATTATTTCCATTCAAAATATGAGCAGCTGATAATTGCGATGAATGTCGGTGTTGATGCAAACGTGGATATTTTACAAGGCGAGTAAGTTTAGATGAATTGAATGACATTATCTAATTTTAAGGAACATCACACTTTGCACGTCTCGGATAAAAGTACTTTGCACTGTGACGTTTAGTTGTCAAAATCTTTCGTAGCTATTTTCGTTTGTTTCACGAGTGTAACGCTGGAATCGGAACGGAAACAGAAAAACGTTAACGTATTTCCGAATTAAGGAAAATAGTGTTTTTAATTTAATTTTTATGGAATAAAGTGTACATTTTTTTGTTGCCATGCAAAAAACACGACGAAGAACATACACAAATGCGTCCCAGCAAACCAAGCAACAAGAAGCTAAAAAATGTGGTCCAAGTGCGACCCTTGAGGCTCACACGACTAACTTCCCAGTGGGGTGAATAAAAGGTTATAATTTGTTTTCATTATTATTTCTAACCTCTACCTTCTATAAAGCTAGGATTTAAGCAGCATTACATCAAGGCTGCAAATAGAGCCTGATTGTTGGAAGAAACCTGCAGGACAACCAGGCAAACTTGGCACGCATTGAGTTCTAGACGCACCAAGCAGCTCCTGAACACGAGTCGTGAAACCTTGAGTTCTATCGTGTCCATACTGATGGGACATTGTCTAATTGGCAGGCATGCGAAAAGATTGGGCGTTCCCTTCAACGATTTCTGCCAAAGTTGCAGATCGGAAGGAGAAGAAGAGACAATCCAACATTTTTTTGTGTGAATGCCCGGCACTGTTCAGGAAACGCATGAAAGCCTTAGGCTCACACTTCCTGAACAGCCTCACGGAAGTAGCTGATTTAAATATCGGCTGCATAGCCAGCTTCATACGAGAATCGAAATGGTTCTCGTCATCTCACAGGTTCTAGTGCCGCCCTTGTCAATTTTTGGTATCACAATGGGCCTACTGTGGCCTAAGTGAGCCATCTTTTTGATAAGAGGGCTGCCACTACAACCATCCAACCAACCACTATTATTTTATTATTAATAATTACTATCATTAATAGTTAGGATTCTAAATTATTATACTCATTTTTAGCTAACCATAAAAGAAAGACGCCTCCCCCACCTGGTCGTCCTCTCCCAAGGCCTCGGCAACCTCGCAATCTTCCACAATTATTGAGAGTATTTAATTATTATTATTAATAATCATTCGTTATTAAGAATTTTTGATCGTTACTGAATAATTATAGTTGAGTGTATATTTACAATATCAAATAACAACTAATAATATTTGATTGATTAACAATATTAAATTATTTATAACAATATCCAATTATTATCTGCATTAGCGTCACACATCTCAAACCTTATAATATAAGTTTTGAATTTCATAAATTAATCTTGATTTGTTTTTAAATAACATTTTTTACAACTTTGATCAAAATTTTGCTAAAGCACACAATAATAATAATAATATTACAATGAAGGTATTTGGGATCTGCCCGAATTAATAGTGCGTTTCAACAGTTTCAAAATTGACCAATTTTTTGTTTGTTTTTGTCTTTTCATCTTAAATAAAAAAAACGGCTCAACCGATTTTGCTGAAAACTCATTTAGTTTTAAGTTATGTAATTACGCGTTGAATGAAACCAGTCCAACGTCAATATGATCTTTTGTTCTCGAGATAATCGAGACGAAAAATAATTCCGAACGCAAATACACACTCACATTCCTCTAAAAACGATGGATTTGAATTCTAGAGACCTTAAAACGTGGAGATATGTCAAAATTTGGGATTCGCAGAATCGACATCATTACAATAGCTTCCCACAGGGAACTGGGAAATTAAAAAATAAGGAAAAACAGAAACGAAAATGTAATCAATGAATTTTATCATTTAAATCCTCTCATAGCGAAATTCCAAACAAAAACGTGTGTATGAAATATCAAAGTATTTTCAATTGAGTGGAGGCATTGCATACTTAAGCTAAGCTGTGCTGATTATATCTAAGCTAAGTGTAGTGGCTTACACAGGCTCCATTGGTTAACTAATTATTTTTTCTACAGCTCATGCAAAAATGATTTGCATATATCTGCTAAGATGAGTTAGACAAACCAGCTGAGGCCCAATTGTTCAGCTAACTTTATTTGATGCATTGCATACTTCAGCTAAGTTTCGCTAATTTTTAACAGGTATTTTCCAGATTGGTACTAGGCAAAAAAAATCTTTCCCGATTTCGATTTTGAGCCTCATTAAAGCGAAGAATTATTGGGAGTTTGAGTTTATCAATCATGAATCGAGGTACGAGAGGAACTGGATAGAGTTTGGGATTGATGATGTTTTAAATATTCCTTTGCTGTATCGATCCCCACGAATTTGCGAAGATTGCCACGGATTGGCATTGGGGCGAATGGATAGCAAAATTCCTAGGCGCACCACGATATTTCATGTAACTAGCAGCTCTCCAACAAGGACGCTACGAACACGCTGGGAAACCTCAGCGAACAAAGCTAGCAAATCACTATCCAAGTTCACCAAACTCTGGCAAAAAAAAAACAAGGGAAATTTATATATTCATTCAAGATTCTATGATGAATTCAAATATGAAGTACAACACATTTTTTAATTTGGATTTGTATCTGTATTTCCACTATTTTAATCAGTTAACAATTGCTTTACTGCCAGTCTATATTTACTTGATCCCAATCTTCTATGAAAGGTTTATCAATGGAATCAATCATCACACCACAATATAAACAGTCCGATGCCAATATATTTTCAATGTCCACTTTGATCTGTTCTCGTGATCTAACGCTGAAACCATTTGGTAGCTGCTGTTGCTGTTCGCTGATGTTTTGCGACACCACATTTTCCAATTGTTGCTTCAGGTTGATTAATTTTCGATTGCGTTCAGGACTTAATAGTGGGATAATCTGTTTTTCCAGGCAATCACTATGAAATTTGTGACCACATGGAAATAGAAAGAACGGTTTTAATAGGAGATATATTTCACATATTGCACACGGTTCCTGAGCACTTATTGTAACCGAACGATTTCGTACGGTTTTGAGATCGCTACGAACTCGTTCGGCGGCTTTTGCGGATTCTTCCATATCACGTTGTTGTTCTTGTATTTGCATATTGTATTCCTGGAAAAAAATATTAATTTGAATCTCTAAAATTCAATCTAAATCTTATTTTTTTCAACGTTGGGATCTGGAAACCTACTACCCAGTAGCGTATGCAGGATTTTCATAAGGGGAGGGTTCATATTTTTGAAGTCTTGACTGGGTACGTTTGCTAGTTCTTCGGTGTAGATATGAAGATATAATTATGTAATCATACTTAATTATACTTTTTCACCGGTCAAATTTGGAGTCCTCCAAAAATAATTCTGGCAGTCTTTAGCCCGATTGCATGTCTGGTTTCATTTACGTGGCTAAACTTGTTCACCCAAGGGGGGGTTTGAACCCGGGGGGTTTACGGGTACGTCACTGCTACTACCGATCAGCTTCGACCTCTTGTTGTATGATTTTAAATTTTAATATTTAATATTTTTGAATCCAAAAATTTTCATTCACACGAAAAAATGTTTTTTATCATTGTCTTTAAAGACTGACTGTTAATATTCATAGGCATTTTAAAAATTTGCGTAAACATTTCGCTACATAATATAAAAGATTTGTAATTTTCTGCGACTTGAGTTAAAAACAATTTCAAAAAATTTCAAATCAACTAGTCTTACTTTGAGCGCATCACAAATCGCCTCCTTAAAATCATCAATTTTTTGAAAATCTGAGAAAAATGGTAGCAAATCCTCGATTCTGAGTAAATCACATTCCTTCAAAAGCTCCAATGCTTTCCTAACATCATTCTTGCCTTTTATTTCATGTTCAGCTGAAATTGTCAAATAGTAATTAATGGAAGAGACTAGAAAGTTTTAGAAACAATTAAGGGCCTACCAATTCGAAGCCAAAGCTTTCGCCTCAACTGTTTATCATTTGGTTTTGATGCCGTTTCCTGTGCCAGTTTTGAGTTGAAACTCAAGGCTAGCTCAACAGCCGGATACCACAGCTCTAATAAACACTGCAAAAACACGCAAGCTTCCTTCGCAGAGTGTTCCTCACACACCCTCAATGCGTAATAAACATCGTAGTGGACCAGCGACATATCGCGGCCTTGAGTTTCCAAATAAGTTTTTAACTCTTCTGGTTTGTGCTTAGCGTATAATTTAATTAGGAAGTTATGGAGTGACGTATCTGCAATGCCTAGTGAATGTACGGCATAAACTAAATATTTTATTACTTCCTGCACTTGATCTTCGTGATCGATTGAAATCAGTGTCGGTATAAGCTTCACCGGATTTAATCCTTTATCTGGATTCATAATTTCCTTAATTGTTTCACGCGGTATTTCTTCCATTAGAATAGGACAGTATTTGTAGAACAATTCAGATTTGTCTTGATTTACAAGAATCGACAAGGCTCCCATGTAGTTGTTTTGATTTATATATTGATTTATAACCGATTCAAAATCCTCATTGACTTTGGTAAGGCTTGTTAGGTTGTGAGTATCTCCGTGTGACGCTAGCAAATCGTAGATGACTGACCGATTCTTGCGCACGCAACTGGCCACTCGCGGCAAGTTCATGAAATTATCAAATTGCATTTGAAGTTGTCGCACTTTGGCTGCATTTTCTGCATTTCGCGCCATTTCTGTTAGGTATAATTCAACCATCCAAACGACCAGCATTGTTATCTGCGTTTTATCTTGCTCGGTTAGTTTCTCCAATCGATTCTTTAAATATGCCATCAATGAGCTTTTATCGTCTAACTCTAAAAATTTCAGGCAGAGTCGTTCAAAACTCGTTTGTGTTTCAGAATAAACCAGAGCACTTTGAACGTAGTTTCCATCAATGAAATATTTGTCAGCTTTTCGTCGCAAAACCAGATCAAAATACGCTGGATTATCTTTGCTGTACTTTTCGGCCAAATTGAAGTCACCACGATCGAGATACATTTGCCAAACGTTCCGTTGCTCGTTTGAAACTTTGAAACGGAAAATTGCTTTCTGGCTGTACAAGTATATCGAACCACTTAGACAGTCTTTTACGATTTCAATCAGGTTGCCATGTTGCTCGGAAAAATACTCTTCGTATATGATTTTCTGATTGAGAAGTGATATGGCAGTTACATGATCGGCGTAAAGAAGTATAGCGTGGAAATTCGTCAGGATAAATGTTCGTGGCGCTTTCAATTTTTCATCTTTGGCTTTGTTATCACTTAAAGGCTTCATTTCAGTTGGGAATGGTATATTTTCGACATTCAGAATAAAACCAGGCCCTTCAGCTTTTTGATCAATCTAATACAAAAATATTTCAAGTAATTTTCAAATATTTTCTTTAAAACATCTTCTTTGGAAATAGGTAACAAAAAGTATGCATTTATTTGTAAATATTGGAAAGTAAAGTCATTTCCAGTTAAAATTGTTCAACTTACATCTCCAAAGTAGATTCCCACGCCCGTCATCCATCCGAAATGATTAGGAAACTTTGCGTTTACGTCCAGATTAAAGTTAAGTTTGGAGAACTGCAGGTCGTGCGTGATTTCCTGATAATCTTGAGTGTGCTCGGGAATATTCAAATAGGCGCTAAAAATTCCCTAAAAAGCATAAATAGTAATTGACGACAAGGCAGGCGATTGTGCAATTCAACTAAACACTACCTGCAGTGATAGTTTCTCTTCTGGTTTCAGGATCTCATGGAATCGATAAAGTCGATTTGTTGTCGTTACAAGTACAATAAAGCGGGTTGTATTTGCGGCTCTGAAGAACTGAATACCAGTAATTGGGCAGTGCTTGCCCCTGCCAATATCAAAAGCCTGTAGTGTTCCATCGAAAGGGCGAATTTTAGTTCAAATATTTCAGCCAAATTTAGATTACACAAAATATTCATAACAATGTTAATTACCAATCCTTCAATTTCCCGCATTCCGTAGAGCGGAAGATAAGTGGGAAGCTATGTTATTTATAGTGAATATTAGTTTTACTTCACAAACAACAAAACATTATAAAAGACGTTCTACCTGTTTCCAATTGTTATGCACCACCCGTTCGCCACTATCAATACCAAGCTCGGTTTCAAATATCAATCCTTTACTTGTTCCAATCAAGATGGGACCTGTTGTTGTGTCGGATACGTTTTCATAGTTGAATCCGACAGCAGTAATTTCGTGATCGCGAAATTTATCAATACGCTTGGGTTTGTTCATTTTTCTGTTCAAATAAAGCAGTTCGGCGGACATACTAGTTGATTTTGGTGTTAATACAATCAGCAAATGACTTCCTGTCGGATCAAGGAATATTTTCGAAACGTTTAGGCCACCGAGGTAATTTTTCAGGAACACCTCTGCAAAAGTTAAAGAAAAATGTTGTTGGTGAACAAAATTAATCATTTGATGTAATTTCTAACGCATATATTCTTATTCTTCGTTTCTCGGTGTTTTTGCGCCATTTCAGTAATCAAGTTCCCTCTTCTTCAGTAAAAAGTAAAATAGCACTGAAGAAGAGGGAACTCTCACCCTTGAAATATATATATATGTTATTATAATATAAAATATTTGCGTTTGGAAAAGTTTTACTGCATATATTCTGTTCAAAAATGAATCGGACTGATTAAATAAAACATAAACGGTTAATTCTTTTTCAATATTTCTTGTATCCCCTTCAAAATAATCACCATTTGAAGCGATACACATATGCCAACGTTTTTTCCAATCTTGGAAACTTTTTTGGTAGGCTGCTTTCGATATGACCTTGAGCTCCCTCTGCGAAATCTCTTTTATGGCATCAATCTAATGAAAATGCTGTCCACTAAGCGGCAACTTGAGTTTTGGGAAAAGGTAGAAATAACACGGTGCCATATAAGCCGAATACGGGGCTTGCGGAACGATATTGACGTTATTTTTGGTTAAATAATCGCGTACAAGACGTGATGTGTGAGCGGATGCATTATCACGGTGTAAAAACTATGATTTGTTCTGTCACAATTCTGGCCTCTTTCGACGAATATTCTCTTCCAAACGCCTTAGAACACTCAAATAGTATTGAGTGTTCACCGATTTGCCTTCTGGAAGAAATTCTGAATGAACCACACCTTGCGAGTCAAAGGAAACAGTCAACATGACCTTGATTTTTGGTCGACTTTAACGTGGTTTTTGGGTTTCGGTTCATCTGCAAAGCGCCATTCAGTTGATTGTTGAGCGGTTGGCACATCATATTCATAAACCCATCTCTCATTGTTAGTTATGATGTGCTGAAAGTCGATATCACTCATTAGAAGTATCTCTTCAGCCACATGTTTACGCTGCTCCTTTTACAGAAAATTCAAACAATTTTGGCACAAGCCGCACTGCAACTCTTGTAAAATCAGCGTCATGTAAAATGGTGTGCCGATCCGGTTGATATTTTGAGCTCACTAGCTATGTCTCTCACATTCACATGACGATCTTCAAGCACAATTTTCTTAACTTTATCGATGTTTTCGGCGTTAATCGACGATGAAGCCCGTGCAGCGTGACGCAGGTTTACGACCGATGTCCGACCCTCTTCGAACGGCTTGTACCAATCAAATGCTTGAGTACGCGATAGAGAAGACTCGCCGTAGGTTTTCTGCAACATTTTCGGTGCATCAGCACACGAAATTCCGTTGGAATAACAAAATTTCAAGCAAACTCTTTGTTCGGCTGTAATATCCATGATAAAATTCGCAAAACGCATTTGAGGTAAACTTGTTTACAAATCAATAACAAAGAAACTACGTGGCAGTTCGCGCTCAAATTTGGCAAATAAACTAAAGACAGTCCTACCAACCTGAAGAAAACGTTGCCATATCTTTACCATGGTTTACTTTATTAAACCGGATTTCAATATACAGTCACGAGAAATGGAAGATTTTGTGAAGCGGCTTGGCGAAATTATTCAAAAAAGGGGTTTGACTTCGCTGCAAGTATATAACTGTGATGAAACTGATTTGTGATTTAAGATGTTCCCAAAACTTACAGATTAGTCTGCTCAAACAGATTGGGCAATTACAAGTTACAAGCTGTTAGTTATTGGAAAATCTAGAAAGCCAAGGGCTTTAAAAAAAATCAATATACAAATCCTTTCAGTGTGTTACACAAATTAGAAGAGGGCTTACGTGGACAGTACAATTTTTTCATCATGATTACACAATAATTTTGTACCTAATGTTTTTTTAATGGATCAAATCAATCGTTCTTTGCATTACTAATTCAAGATAATTTTCCGTGTCATCTAGATGAGACCCAATTGGTTAGTGGTAATATCCGTAATCATTTTTTGCCAGCCAACATTGCACCACTCATCCAGCCACTTGAAAAGGGTATACTGGAAAATCTTAAACGAAATTCCGCAGCCGTCCATAACTCGAACTTCTTGAGGACTTAGAAAATAAACATACTGTTGTTCAAAGTTTTAAAATGGTAAATTTGAAAGATGTAGTGTATTGGCTGTCAGAATCCTAGGAAGGAAAAACATTTTCCTAAAGATGCCTAATCTTCCGTGATGACAGTAAACCGGACAATTTAGACGAATGTTTCTTCGGATTCTTCTTTTCTGATAATATAGCACAGCAAGACATAAATGAATGGCTGGAAGATGATGAGTTTCAGGAGCTAAATGATGATGCTATCGCTGATTTAGTGACTTAGAAACCAGAAAGCAGCGATGATGAGGGCAATAATGACTCTGGTAATCAGCAAAAAATTGCCGACTTCGATAAATTCAAAGCCTTGGAAACAGCTCTACTGTACATGGAACAATAGGAAGATGCATCCCCAGTAGACATATTGACATTGATATTGACTTCGTAGCGCTGCATCGAAAACGCGTGGCGCCAGTGCCAAAGACATTCAACGGCTTTTTTAAAAGTGTGTAAGTTTGTAACTTAACTATGTAAAAATATAAATGTTTGCAAATTAAGGATTTTTGTCTGTACATTTCATAAAAAAGTATGGAAATGTCACTTTAAATTGTTGTTTTCATTACAATAGCTTACAGAATCCAGAAGCTGGATTTTTTGGACGTGTACGATGAAAATAACAGCCTTTTTGAAGCCGTTCTTATAATCAGTGCAGAGGAAAAGGGGACAATTTACGTAAATCATAAAGACAACTTTTATTTTCGAGGCTTCTTGAATTTTTCTAGGTTTTTATATTGTAGAATCTCTTCGTGTAGAGATGGACGCGCTTGTCTTTAGATAGGATTTGTAGTCAAGCGAATATTTTTGCATCTAGTTTAACAGTTTTCACTCAATGTTCTGGGTTATATTTTCAATATATCAAAACAGTTTGCACTGAATGTCCCAGAAACCTTTACATAGCTACCGAACCAAGTGCGCACTGAACGTGTTAAAAATGACATGCTCCAAGGTACATTGCAACTGAAGCATAAATGTTCCAATTATTTATTTCTAGCTTACCATCTTGTCGATCCGGTTGAAGTAAAAACAGCCGCAACAATACGTGATGCGACATCAAACAAACGAGCCAATTATTTGCAACCGTCATGTGTAGAATGTCCTCCGGCAAGTTCAATTTCATTTTCTGTTTGCTGAAAATCGGAGTGTCCTCTTTGGTACGGATCGTAACATATCCCCGATTTTCAACAGTGCCATAATCATCCAGCTGTGAAGTCATTGTTTCTTAAGTTAAGATACGTTCTACAAGTCATAAAATTATTCCCATTCACTTTGTGATTTTCTTTCAATACGAACGATTGTTATGACTTTTGACGTTTTAATCACGCTCCGCCCATTTATATGGCTTGACAGATTGCGAATTGGTGAAATGTTGCGGAAATGAGAGCATATCATGATGAGAGTATGATTAAATGCTGAATTGCTGAATGTTATATCCACTTAAATAGGGGATCTACCGAATGAAGGAATCGAAATGTTTTCAAAAGTAATATTTAATTGCGTTCGATTTATTTTGGAACATACCTTAGCCTGAATGTCGTCACCAAGAGCTAAAAACTGTGATAACGATATGTCGAAAAATAAAATAAGCTCAAAAATACGATACTATTAGATAATAAGATATGCCAATAGTAATCTGTATACCGGTCATAGCATAAAATTTCACACAATTGCAAGGACATGAGTTTGCGCTGCTTTTCATGATGTACGCATCTTTTTTTTATTCAAGAAATTGTTTACGCATTATGCCAAAATTTCCCAACAAAAGGCTCACAATTCAAGGCAGTGCGATCAAATGCTCTGAATCTAATAAGTTTGTGAAGTTTCTAGTAGACTTGCGAACATTTACAAGACGCCTAATTTTTAAACAACGAATTTCGATTACTAACTACATCTTGAAAACAATTGAATGGTCGAATATCAAATGTATTTGCAGAAGTCGGTGAAAAATGAGGTTATGTAGCCTCAGAGTAAATCAATTATGTATTAGCTATTTTACTAGAGGAGTTGGAGGGCGTCTTAGAATGACGATAAGTTTCCACGCTGCTCTAGCCGCTAGTACAAGACAGAATTACCAAATCCATTCTTCTACAAACCCCTCTATTTTATGAATGAATCAGGGTCTAAAAAAATACGGGGCGATCATACATGCATACCCAAGATGAGTCTGATTTGATTCAAAAACTGTATTTCTCAATAATATTTAATTAAAAAATTTGTACAAATTCGATTGTCTATTATAATTTATCACTTCCATCTTGCAACTCGAGTATTGCCGTTAATCGATCAGTCGTAGACGCATGTCGTTCGTTAGAAAGTTTGAAACTCCTCGCAGAACCTCTGCTTGTATAGCAGGATTAACATTGCCGGTCAACAAGGGCAAGAGTAAAGCGACATCCGTTATTTGAAGATCTGCCACCGCAGCCATGATATGATTTATCAGTTGTTCACGTTGACGATCTGTAAGTTCGTTTCGGATAATATCGCCAGCCCCTCGGAATTTACCTGTAAATAAATGAATGGTTCAAGTTTATTTATAGTACTGATGGCGCGATATGCCAGAAAACAAAAACAACCTTTGGCCAACTTCGCCGCAGTCAGTGCGCCGGCCACGCCACCAGCTGCCAGTCCCACGGGCCCCATGAGAACGCCACCGACAAAACATGCAGCCCCGCATATCAGGGCTCCTTTGCCCGATTCCTTTAGGGTAACTCGAATCTCTCGTTCATCGGTGAGGATCGCAACAGCGTCAAGCAGCTCCCGCGTGTTCACGGGCATTTTAATTGCACTTTTTTGCTTACGCTACTGTTGAAAAATTACCAACTGCTGCGTTTCGAATTCAGACAAGTTCTAACTCAAAGCCCTCATTGGCTGACGAAACAGTCGAAATAAATCAAATTCGATCTGCAGATAAGGATGCTCCCAGTCCAAGGGTTACCAACAACAATATGTGGTGTCGCAACAGTAGCTGACTAATACATCCCTCCTCGTACTCGGGTCGATCTTTTAGTTATGCTGCCGTCAGCGAACTTAACTCAACTACAACGCGGCTGAAACTAATTCTTTCTTATTGGAGTCAAACAACCACTGAATAAAAACTAAAAGTAATGATAATAAACGATCAGCAGCAGTAAAACAAAAACAGACAATTCAGCAAAATGATAACGTTGACATTTCCGAGCAGCTGATCATTTTCTACATTACACCAACGAATCAAACTAAGAAGTACCATATTCAAGTAATACCTAAGCAACGTTTATTTTTTTAAATAACCGTTAAAGGGGATATCCACTGTGACGGCCGAAAAATTAGTGATTTTTAAAAAAAAATTTGACCGAGTAAGTAGAGGAATTTTTGGATCGGGTGTTTTTATTTTATTAAGTACACATCTAATAATTTTTCCACAAATTTGTAATAAAAAATATTCAATAGTTTTAACAATATAAACGATGCCGTAGCGCCTGAAAAAAATTCCCCCTCCATGGACACATCGATTTTTTAAAAGCCGGTACTCTAAAATAACAAAAAAAAAAATTTTGTAATCTGTATGAATGTAGTTATCGTTGTACGTAGTCGTTATTTTTTATTTTGATTTTTCACAAAATGGTGACCGATTGACAATATTTTAATTTTTTCGACTGTTATTTTTGGTTTTCAAATATTTCAAAAATTGGAAAAAAACAAAATTTTTTAAATCGGCTACGCTTAACCTTAACCACTACTAAGACGAACAAAACAAAAAAAAATTAGACACCGGTTAATAATTGTTCGAGTTATTGATGCGGCCAGTTCAAAAAAAGTCGTTACGAGAAAAATGCGTTTAAAGATTTTAGTCCCTCTCGTAATAAAATCATGTATAATTTTTTTTTATAATTTTCATACCTATATTAAACTATCGAGACCTGGACCATATGACGGTTCTTCCTTTTCATCTCCAGGGGTCTTGTTGACTTTCTTAATTTTTTTATTAACTTTTTCGTTGTGATACTGAGCCTAGCCCTGATCCGCCTACCTGCTCTCACTACAATCATTGTAACTTAGTCAATTTTTGAAATTTTAACTTGCAATTTTGTACACATATTTTTGAACATATAAACTTTGGTTTAAAACAATTTTTTTTGACCCATCCCCCTTAATCTGCCGTTGCTTATTTTGGGGTAAAGTAGACAGTGCACAGTGCATGAATCAATGTTGGAATATTTTTTTTGATTTTTCTAGCTTTCATGGACGACGAATAAATTATATAAAGTAAAAATAAACTATAAAATCAAATAATAATAAATTATCAAATAAAATAAATAATTTGTAAATATTTTGTGCCATTCAATAATGAAAAAACAGTGAAATGGCGAATTAGAACTAACGTATTTTCCTGGTTGCTTGAGAAAGAAGATAAAGAATTCAGGACGAGATAGTAATGAGAAACAATAATGATGCTAGATGCACACGCATAGTGGAACAATGGTTTGATATATGTTTTGTCTGATATTTTGTCTTGAATAGGATATTAATAGTATTTAAATAATAATACGCTCTTTATAAAAAGCGTGTCACGACCACGTCATTGATACTAAAACTTTAATGGGGTTGCGATTTAATTTTTATTTTGCGTTATACCTATACCAATTAATTTATTGAAGAACTTCTTTAAACTCAAGCAAGTCGTATAAATGCCTTTGACGAATTTCAGCCACCGACAAATAGCTATTTGTATATCAATGAAAGCTGATGGTTTTGCAATGACTTTTAAATTTAAATATAAATATTATGCTAGCCCTATAATATTATGTTATCTTCGGAAATGTTGAAGGCTAATCTTTAAAATTATCAGTACGTTGAGCATCAAAGAGTATCTAGAACAAACATGTATAAAATACTATCAAGACATTCAGTTCAGAGATGAGGCAACGGTTATACCGAATTCATTTAAACCTCTCGAAAATAATTACAAATCACCACAGTTCGTAGAGTAGCGCAGTTTGCCTGGAATGTGCTTTAGTTGATAGGCGTTGATGTTGCTGTATGGGCCAACCCTTCCAAACTCTATCACGTACGATTCCGAAATCTATGCGCTGTTAGTTTCCACTTAGGTAAAGAGTGTCAATGTGTCAATGTATGCTCAATGTGTATGTGTCAATGTATGCTCTACTTCCTGCAAGTCGAAAGGAAAGATTCACATGGATATATTTTTAGTCTTAATTAAAATCACATAAATTGTAGTGTGCAACATTGCAGCTTTCTCTACTTGATCGTGATTATTTAGTAGAAAGACGGATCGTCCCCGATTTCACCAGCTTAAAATTTATTTGAATTCAAACATTGTTCCCACAATTTTGAAGAAGAACACATAGTTTTTTGGAAGTTATGAACTTGTTTTATCTGTAACTCTAATTGTTAAAAATTAAATTGTATTAAAATGAAGAGTTCATGTTCAATATTTTTGAAAAATTCAATAAGATTTTAAATTATGTTAATATGTTGTTATAATGTTTGAACTCATATTTAAATATATGTTGTGTCTGAAGGTATAGCCAAAATCATATTTAATACACCCAAAAACTGAAATTGAATTTCAGATAAAAAAATTTGTGTTCTTATCAAAATATAAAAATATTTTTATATTGCATGCAATTGTTTTTGCATAAATCATTACAAAATTTATATATTCGTTGCCAAACTTCATGATAAAAAACAATGTCAAAGCATGTTTGTGGTTGCTCCACTCTTTTTACATCTCGTCGTCGTTTGTTCTTCCGTTTTTGGTAGCCAATTAAAATAAACAGAAAAATTTAAAAAATTTACAATTTTGCCGAAACTGTAAGTGGCTCTCTCATTTTTCACTCATTTTCACAACCAAAAATTTAGCCTATCCTCAAACCGCCCACTTGAGAGAACACCGCGACGGCGCCATGTGAAGTGCATGAATCAATGTTGGAGTATTTTTTTTTGATTTTTCTAGTTTTCATGGACGACGAATAAATTATATAAAATAATAATAAAATCAAATAATAATAAATTATTAAATAAAATAAATAATTTGTGAATATATGCGTCATTCAATAATGAAAATGCTAAGCCATGCGAGTGAAATGGCGAACTAGAACTAACGTATTTTCGTGGTTAAATCTCCAATTGACCACGTCATTGAAACTAAAACTTTAATGGGGTTGCAATTTAATTTTTTTGCGTTATACCTATACCAACTTATTTATTGAAGAATGTCTTTAAATCCAAGCAAGTCATATAAATAGCCTTTGACGAACTTCACCCAAATCCACGGACAAATAGCTGTTTGTATATCAGTAAAAGCTTTTGTAAGACATAACATTTGATGATGCTACCACTATGATATTATGTAATTTTCGAAAATATTACAGACATATCTTAAAAATTATCAGTACGTTGAGCGTCAAAGAGTATCAATAATATCTAGAATAAACATATTTAAAACACCATCAAGCCTTTCAGTTTAGATAAGAGGCAACGATTAGAGCGAATTAATTCAACCTCTCGAAAATTACCACAGTTCGCATGGTAGCGTACTTTGGCTGGAATGTACTTTAGTTGATCTCATAAGCATTGATGTTTCTGTATGGGCCCACCCTACCAAAGCCTATCACGTACGATTGCGGATCCTATGCACTGTTGATCTTCACTACTTATCTAGTCAATGTATGCTCTACTTCCTGTAAGTCGAAAGGAAAGATTCACATAAAAATTCTCTGGATTTATTGTTTAGTCCCAATTAAAATCAGATAAATTGTAATGTACAATATTGCAGATTTCTCGTCCTCGAGTACACCAGCACAAAATTTATTTGAATTCAAATATTGTTGTCATAGTATTGACGAAGAACAAAGAGTTTTTTGGTTGTTATAATTACAAATTAAATTGTAGTAAAATGAGATTTGAAATATTTTCATTATTTTTGAAAAATTCAAAAAGATTTTAAATTAAGTTTATGTTATCATAATGTTTGAACCCATATTTGTATATATATTTTGTGGACAATTATAGCAAAAATCATATGAAATAATTTCCAAAACTTTTAAAATGTTGAAAATTTGACAAAATTGTGCGCTGAAGGGATAAACGAGAAATTTGTTATATATTTTTTCATTCAGAATTTCAGCTAGCTTACCAAATTTGAGTTCTCATTAAAATATAAAAAAAATTATTATACTTAAAATAGCTTTATATTTATGTCAAATTCTTAGGGCAAGAAGTTCGAAAACGGTTTCTGAGAAAAAGCAAATGTTAAATTATTAAGTATTACTCCGACATCACTCTACACAAGGTCCGTTCCATGTATAAAAGTTGTTTGGACGTAAAATGTTTAACCAAATGTAGCGAACTCTTCTGAAAGCAATATTTTTTCCCTTATCAGGCCGGATCTGTTCATAGCACAATAGATTTTCCTAATTATACTTCTATGTATTCACAGCTTGTAGCTCGCAATTTTCTAAATTACCGTAAATACTGTGTGCGCCTTCCAAGTAAAAGATAATGTGCAGTATCAGATATATGATATTTAATAATATTAAGGACTTGTTACAAAAGACTCGTTATGCTCGCGCTCGACATTTACTGCACAACTTCTCGCCTCACCGTACGTATTGACAAGGGTAATCTGCCACGATCATTTTTGACGATTCAGGAACCAGCAACTTTCTCTCATCGTTTTTCCTCATATCCTTGCTACTTTCACACATTCATTTCACTCAACATTCCTCTTCTATAATTTCGTTCAATAAAAGGTTAGCATCCTATTTTCCTACTGATTGTTCTCTCTAGTCGACCCTTTTCTGTTCACACAGATGGTCACCACTCATGCAAGATGTGTTCACAGTGCTGGTCCCTGTTTTTATTGCCATTTACTCATGAAGATACCGAGGCAAGGAGAAGGACCCAGTCTTTATTTTTTAGATATGATCAGAGTAACGACCAAGGCTTTTGCTTGGTTCGTAACAATAAAATTAATTGCATTGCCCAATAATTCAAAATATAATATAACGAAACATTATTTTATGTTATAAACATATTGACCGATTATTAAGAAGATCTGTTTTATCATTCCTCTTTTGACGATGTATTCTACGTTGTTGCATGAAGTTCGAATTTTTGAAAACTGTGATTTTCGCAAACTTCAAAACCAGCGAAATGTCATTCAGTCGTCTGTCAAAAAGCGCCTGAACGAGTTCAATTGTGTCGGATTGTAAGAATTCAAAATATCGCTTTATAATTTGGAGCACGTTCTCGGTCTCAACTAGTTTATCGGGGGATGAAAACTTGCCCGCATACTACGCAGTAATCGCCGCGGCGCAGTGTGGAAAATATATAAACAAAATCTCGTTGTCACAGTAGTTTGCATTCATTACGCTGTGCTCTATTACGTGAGGGGTTACGAAGTTTTCCTAAAAACGCTCCACTGCAATTGGCGGCGCTTCGAAAAAGGTGGTAGACAGTGGTCCATTTCCAAAACAATCATCTTGGACAGGCGCAAAATTGGAGCCTCGCGAGACAATGGTAGAACCAATTTTCGACTATCAGTTTCGGCTGATTCTGATTGGAGATAGTACGGTCGGGAAAAGCTCGCTTTTGAAGTACTTCACAGATGGTAAATTTGCCGAGGTAAATATTGAAGTGCTGTTTCATTGTCTCGAGTATGTCTTGTTTACATTTTCCAAATTCCATTTCGATTTGAACGTGTAATCACGATCAACGCCTTATCAGGCGAGAGCAAAGCCCGCGTGAGGCATGTTGAGTTGTTGTGAATATCGTTTGTTCGCGAGCGTCCGGAAAATACTGCAAATGGGTCAACGAATGAAACGAAACACAGCCAGTTCAAAGATCATTATCAACTGCGTCAAGCAGCGTAATTTGCATCTTGTTGGATTTGCATGCCTTTCTCTTGGAATGTTTTAACCACAACAGCTGACAATCACGTCGTCAAGGTTGAGACTTTAGCGTCGTTTATTTGTTTATCAAATCTCGCATTGGAGAGCCAACATATTTCTTGTATGTTTTATGCATAGATGGATGAGCAAGCGACATGCTCACTCCAAAAAAAAAGTTTAATTCTAGAAGCGTATTCTTTCTGCGTTATGGAGAATAATCGTCATGTGCAAGAGGCTGATCTTTTATGACAATCATATTTGATAACTGCTGGTGCTGGTTTGTGATACAGATTGTATTGACTTTTATCTCATGGTGGGATGTACATACGTTCCGGATGGCAATTATTTTTAGCATTTGTAAAACGTTCAGATCAATTTCTCTACATTTTCAAACTAGAAATCGAAAAATTAAACATTTTAGAATTAGGATGAAACGAACAGATTGAACATGTGGTCTAAGTACGACCCTTGAGGCCCACACGACTGACTTCCCAGTGGGGTGAATAATAGCGTTGACACACTGACCCATCATCAGTACGAAAACCATCATCAGCACAAAAAACCCCATCATAATGACGGTGAGATAAGCACGAAAAAAGACCATATTTATCTCGATAAGTACGAAAAACTGCCATCTATGTTTGGGTAGAATAATGAGAAACCATCTGCCGTGAATAGAATTTGACATTATTTATATCAGCTTCGAACCAAATCGGACGTGCCATCGCGGGCAATTGCCGTTTGTCATCGAAACGACACCAACGACCGAATGATAATGACAGCACCAATGACGAAAACATGTGTGTCACCCCGTCATTTGTAGTTTCGTGCTGATGACGGTTTTCGTACTGATGATGGGTCAGTGTGTCAACGCTATAAAAAAGCTATAATTTGTTTTTATTATTAATTACTATTATTAATAATTATTATAATCACTTTTATTATTTTTATTAATTTGTTATCAAACCATAAAAGCTTTGGTAGAGGAAGACGCCTCCCGCACCTGGTCGTCCTCTACCAAAGCCTCGGCAACCTCGTCTTCCTCCCTGTCCTCGTCAGCCATCTCGACTCCGGAATCGACAACCATTGTTGAGGGTATTTAATTAATTAATAATAATCATTCGTTATTAAGACTGTTTGATCGTTACTGAATAATTATAATTGAGTGTATATTTACAATATCAAATTACAACAAATAATATTTGATTGTGTTTTTATAAAAGAAAAATTTCCTTTTAATTTTGTGTATCTTTATTTGAATTCGTAATCGATTTTCGACCGTAATCGTTCGGTCTTCCTCAGCGATTAAATTTATTAATGTTAAGTACTCTACCTATATACTAATTTTACAAGGGATATAGTTAATAAGGATATGATTAAGAGGATATTTTCAAATACTTACATTACAAGGGATATAATTAATGAGCAATATAATTGAGAGAATATTATTAAAAATGGAGATTCTTAAGAATAACTGATTAATTTAAAGAGCCATGAAATAACATTGCCTTCATCATGATTCATTACGGTTTTTTTCCCTATGAATGGCCAAGCTTTCTAAGGCATCTAGTTCCCGTACGTCTCTCGCTTCCCTTATTGGTGCTACGTCATCCATAGTTATAAAGTGTCCTGTATTCACGATGTGCTCCGCCACAGCTGATTTAAAACTGCCTGTCATGCCTCTCTTCTTTGCGGATCTTAACAACGCACATCAGAGTATCAGCTTCACAATGGAGGAAGAAATAGGTGGAAACCTGGCGTTCTTGGATGTGTTAGTACAACGGAGAAGGGAGGACATAAGCTTTAATATCTACCGAAAAGTAACGCTTACGCAAAGAACGATCCCAAACACTTCGAACCACACACAACGAATCAAAGTTTCTCCCTACAGAGCTATGATACACCGCATGTACGATTTACCACTTGAAGAGGAAGCCAAGAAGAAGGAAATGCAGTATATTCTCCAGACTGCAGTTTTAAATGGCTTTAAACCAGCAACAATCAGAAGAATGGCGGAAAAAATCAAAAGAACCCGACATACGAAAGAACGGTTAAGTTTACTAAACCCTGACTCAGAAAGGACGATTTGGAAGGCCATCACCTACCACGAAGGTGTCACTAACCCAATAAAAAGGAACCTAAACGGCCATGAATCAATACAGCTCATAGAAACGAGTGGCAGAAACCAGCTCAAAACATGGATGGATCGACTAAAGATAAGCGACAACCACACGAGAAATCGGGGAGCTATAGGGTTGAATGCCCCACCTGCCAAGAGGTATATATCGGTCAGACAAGGAGACTTATCAGTATTAGGATGAAAGAACACTTAGGTGAAGCGAAAGCTGCAAAGAAGAGAGGTATGACAGGCAGTTTTAAATCAGCTGTGGCGGAGCACATCGTGACTACAGGACACAATATAACTATGGATAACGTAGCACCAATAAGGGAAGCGAGAGACGTACGGGAACTAGATGCCTTAGAAAGCTTGGCCATTCATAGGGAAAAAAACCGTAATGAATCATGATGAAGGCAATGTTAATTCATGGCTCTTTAAATTAATCAGTTATTCTTAAGAATCTCCATTTTTAATAATATTCTCTCAATTATATTGCTCATTAATTATATCCCTTGTAATGTAAGAATTTGAAAATATCCTCTTAATCATATCCTTATTAACTATATCCCTTGTAAAATTAGTATATAGGTAGAGTACTTAACATTAATAAATTTAATCGCTGAGGAAGACCGATTACGGTCGAAAATCGATTACGAATTCAAACAAGCCGCGAGGTGCGACCCTTGAGGTCCACACGGTCAACTTCCCAGTAATATCTACATAAACATCAACAACATTGAACAAAATAATAATTTTGAAAATAATACTACTTTAAGTAATAACAATGAGAGGTATTCATAGCAATAACAGGAATGAGTTAATATGAATCATATCGTCTACGGGAGGGTCCATTGATTACGTAAGGTTTTTGGTCGATGAGGACAGATTGAATATTCACGCGGATCAATCGGTGGGGGGGGCCTTTTTGGTCTTGAAATTTTTTGTTGGTTTTCAAAATTTAAGCATTTTTTTAAATTAAAAGACTAAAAACTATTAAAAATCTGCTCAAATTATGCAAATATTTTAAAACTTTGATTGAATTTACAACAATTTTTTAGAATAAAAGATATAAAGTAATATCATACGTATGAATCCTCTTTACACGGTAACTTTGAATGATTTTTTATTTAGTTTTTTCATAATCATGCAAGAAAATTTTGCCGGTTTCTCTTCAAAACCTGATAAGAATGTATAAATTTCATAAACTGGTATCACTGTGCTGTGCAAATCAAGTTAAAAAAATATATTTTTTGGAAAAAACTATATTTTTGTGCATTTTCTTCTATTAAATTAAAAAAAGGCTGAAACGAATTTTTATAATGTTAAAAACTTCACAAAGATGTTAGTACACGTCTACTGACACCTTAATGATGCAAATATTATATCTGGTTCGTGAGATATAGTGAATGATAAAAATGACCTTGAAAATCATGATGATTTGTAATGATTTTTTATTTTTTATTTAATTTTTTACGTATTCATGAGAAAAGGTTTTGATGGTGTTTCTACAAACATTGTTTGGAGTATATAAATTTTCAAACATTGATTACTATATTTCGCAAATCAGGTTAAAAATTTATTGTTTTTGAAAAAAATCACAATTTTTTGCACTTTTTTTAAAAAATTAAAAAACCGCTCCAACGATTTTTTTTCAAAATTTGATAGATTCACTCAAATGTTAATACGCGTCGATTTAATCCTTGACCATGCAAATCGTATGTTTGGTTCGCGAGATATGGATAACGCACCACAGAAATGACCGTGAAAATCATGATGCCTGTTAATGATTTATTTTTTATTTAATTTTTGACGTAATCATGAGAAAAAGTTTTGATGTTGTTTTTACAAGCATTGCTTGAAATATATAAATTTTACAAAAATTGAATACTGTCTTTCGTTAATCAGGTTAAAAATTTATTGTTTATAAAAAAAACCTAATTTTTTGCACTTTTTTTTCTTAAATTAAAAAACGGCTCCAACGATTTTTTTCAAAATTTGATAGATTCACACAAATGCTAATACGCGTCGATTGACACCTTAATCTTGCAAATCGTATGTTTGGTTCGCGAGATATAACGCATGACAGAAATGACCTTCAAAGGGTCAAAACAGCAAACCCCCCGACCGAAGTATTCCAAAAACTAATCAGCTCTTAAAATTGCAAAGACGCTTCGATTGACACCTTAACGAAGTCGATACGACTTTGTTTACGTGAGTTATGCTCGTAAAAAAAGTGTCCACGAACGTACGTACGTACGTACACACACACACACACACATCTCCCTTTCTAAAAACACTTTATATATACTCTATAGACCTCAAAACGTAAAGAAATGTTGAAAATTTCAATTTCGATTTTCGAGGCGATTACAAGAACTTCCCATATACTGGGAAGTTAATAAAGATACACAAAATTAAAAGGAAGTTTTTCTTTTATAAAAACAATACGTAGTATTTTGTGAAGATGAAATCAATTACTAATATTTGATTGTTATCAACAATTTTAGATTATTTATAACAATATCCAATTATAATCTGCATTAGCGTCACACATCCCAAACTTCATAATATAAATGGGAAGTATGGTTTCGGGGTGACGGACGTCATCCTCTTCAGGTGCTGTCATTTACCATCCGTCACCAGACAGCACGACCACGGCTTGGCTTATTGATGGATCAAGCTCATTATACTTCAAATATTTTGTTATTTGTATCCGCGAAGTATAACGACTGTCAGGTTTCGTATATTATGCATACGTAGCAAATTCCATACATATTAAGGTTTGCGAACCTCCGTGTCTAGTCGATAAACTCCAAAAACAAGAACCTCCATTAATGTGCAATAATAGTGTTAGCAGAGTTGCGAACCAAAAAAAAAACACACTAGTGGGCAGGAGTTTGTCGACTAGACACGGAGGTTCGCCTTACTTAATATGTATGTTCATAATATAAGTTTGAAATTCTATAAATTAATTTCGATTTGTTTTTAAATAACATTTTTTACGACATTGATCAAAATTTTGCTAAAACACACAATAATAATAATAATATTACTATGAAGATATTTGGGAGCTGCACGAATTGTGCGTTTTAACAGTTTAAAAATTAAGCAATTTTCAATTCTGTCAATTGTTTGCGACAAAGTATACAATTTTCGATCTATCGAAAGCTTGAGAAATTAATTTTTTAACATGTTCACGATGAATGTTCGTTTGTAAGATTTAGGAAAAGCTTTTCAAGGTTGCAAAAATCACTCTGTTTTCCTTGGTCTAGTTTGATCCTTGTTGCAAAATCAAATTTAGGTGATGAGCTGCAAAATGTGCTTAAAGTGCTTGAGGTGCATTTGATTTGAATCTTGTTTTCAAACCAGTCAAATCTCCGGCCATAACTAGAACTCCATAATATTGTGCGAGTAATTTTCCTTTAAAATTAAACGGTTCCGTAACACTAACTAGTGAGCTGTAAAGTACGATAGCTCGTGGGTCTACGCTTACATCAAAAAGCTAAAAAGAAACGTTCTTACGTTTACGATTTTTGTATTTATATTTGGCTTTTTGGCGAGTATAGCCCGAACTTTTCTTAGTTTTCTGCTACAACCTCATCCAATTTTCAGATAAACACGACACATTAATGCTTTAATACAAACTATCGATTAATTTTGACCGAGCTGTCGGCTTTATCCGAGTAAAAAGTATGAAACCCAAAATCGTGGCGAGTCCCTCTCCCGCGCGTGATGAATCGCCATCCTCAGTATTTTATAAATTCAATGATCCATGATGTCATTGAATTTCGGACATACGCGATAGATTCGAAGCTGTAAACGGTATCCCCCAATTTTTTTTATCAGACTTTCTGGATTGCCTCCCACTATGGTCGCAAATTTAAAGACGTATTCACGTCAGCAAGAAATATCGCTGCAGATTTGAAGGGGTCAAGGGATTGAATCAGTTTTTCAATTACTTTTATTCTTTACTTCTGCCTATATCGAATAGAATTTTCCGCATCTTGCTGCTATTTGTTTTTATGGGGTGCAATGACGATGCATTTCGCAAAAATTTGGAGGTAAGTTTTCAGAAAACATCTTTTTTACATATTATTATGTTCACTTCATTTCAATTGACTTGGTTGAAATATGAACGCAAGTTGCTCAACTGCAGAAAGTTTTAAAGAAATCACAGCATAAAATTATATAATCCAACCAATTTTCGCAAACTATATTACAATTAATTGCATCCAAATTTTTTTTTTCTTTTCCCAGCTATCTGATCCCACAGTAGGCGTGGACTTCTTTGCAAGACTGATCGAAATGAAAGATGGCACACAGATAAAATTGCAACTTTGGGATACAGCCGGCCAAGAGAGATTCCGTTCAATAACAAAATCATATTATCGAAACTCGGTTGGCGTGCTGCTGGTCTACGATATCGGCAACCACGCCAGTTTCGAACACATCCCGCTGTGGATGATGGAGGCGCAGAGGCATATAGAGCCACATCGTCCGGTTTTTGCGTTAGTAGGTTGCAAGCTAGATCTAGTCAATTCGGGAGGCCATCGGCAAGTTACCACGGAAGAAGCGCGTGTATTTGCCAAGCAGCATGGCTTGCATTTCGTAGAAACGTCCGCGAGATCCGGTGTTAACGTAGAAGAAGCTTTTCGTATGGTCACGCAAGAAGTCTACTCTAGAATCCGATCAGGAGAGTATAAAGTTGAGGATGGATGGGACGGAATCAAGACCGGCTTTGCTAGACCTAGTACGTTGGATTTCAACTTAGTCGTAGCTGAACCTGAAAAGTCATCGTGTTGTTGATATGTTAATCTTATTATTGTTTTCTTTCTTGTATATGATAACTAATGTGTACAACTGTTTAAGTTAACGAGGTCAGTCAACTCTAGAATTGACAAAATACGAAAAAAGGCGTTGTTGAACAAAAGTATAAGATACATTTAAAAGGACAGTTTATCCTTTGTGTGACTCAATCTACTAGGCTTAAAGAAAAATCGTAATAGTCAATTGACTTGAGAAGAGCAAACGATAGTTGATATTTATTGTTGAGCGTGGGTCTTGACAATGCAAGAACAAATGTGCAATTTACACTTTACTATCGAGCCAAAGATATCGTTGCCATACATTACTTGTGGCAGCTACAAGTGTTAATATGCAAATCAAATTAGGATTGTCGATTAGTTTATTAATGGTACGGTTTTCGGAAATTTAAAAATGCCTAAAATATTTATACCCAAAACAAAAACAGTGGAATGTCAAATATTTCAAGTTTCCGGAATATGAACTTGAAATTTATTCAATTCATTTCAAGATCAGTTTTGTATTTCAACGGATGATAATTAGACTGTTAAACTCTGTGGCAAAAATGCATTTGTAAAAGTCAATATTACAAAAAATTGATTATTGTTTATACTGGATCTTCTTTTTGTATATATTTCTTTGTACCATAAAAATAAATATAACAAATATTTCAGGATATTTAAAAATAAAATGGATAATTTCAATGTGTCTGAAATCAAGACCGCGAATTAAATGTTTTCATAATTTTGTACGAAAGTATAAATCCAAGACCTTGGAACTATTCTAGAGTTATGAAATGCTGTATTTTTGCTTTCTCATTTCGATTTGGATTCTTAATTTTAAAGCCAACGATAAGAAATACTTAAACCATCTTTTATGGTCATTTCAAGTGAAATGAAAAGGATATCTGTATCACCTCTCAGAGGAAAAGTCGTATACAAGTCAAGTGTTTTTCTCACTCTTAACGCTGGGCAAGTTTAGAGAAATTTCACCGAGGCATTACGTAGTCATAGTCTCCATGAGTATACAAAGGACAACGGCCAACGATTGATCAATTTTGCCAGCAGCAGAAATTTTGTGGCCAGTTCAACATGCTTTCCCCACAAGAACATTCATGAGAGTACGTGAACTTTTCCTGGTGGTCTAAAATTAACCACGTTCTCATCGTAAAAAGATTCGCATTATGGCTAAACTAAAAAAAAAAGTTCCTTCGCGTTACAATACGCAATAGGCATGGATAATTGTTTCCGAAATTATGCTCAACCAGAGAAACAAAGTACGATGGAGGGAATCTATACAAGAATCCGGGATGGAGATGATACCTTGCTCAGAAGTAAAGCGTATTCCGGTGAGGACGTTTGCCATCGAACGAAATAAATGGTAGTCGCATGGCGCCTGGTCTAGTGAATATGGCGGGTGAAGTAAAACTTCCCAACCACAATTGTTCAGGTAATTTTTAACCGGTATAGCAACGTGTGTAAATTACAGACTCGTCGCTGGTCGCATATTCCGGGCGTTTTTCTGTGAGTGCCATCTTCAAACGAATTAGTTGTTGTCGGTAAAGCTGTGCCGTAATGGTTTGACCTGTTTTGAGCAACTCGTAGTGTATTTGTCCCTTCTGATCCCACCGAGTACTGAGCATTACCTTAGAGCCGTGTATATTCGGCTTTAACATCGATGTTCCTGGTTGGCTGGGCTTCACATACGATTTCATGCGGTTCGGGTTATCATAATGTATCCATTTTTCGTCGCCAGTAATAAGTAATAATTCGATGCAAAAACAACTTCCTTTTGTTGTTCGAGGTGCATTTCAAACATGCAAAATCGCTTTTCGACATCTCTTGGCTTCAGTTCGTGTGGCATCCGATTTCCTACCTTCTGTATGAACCCTAACGCTTTCAAACGCCTGGAAATGGTTGCCTGCGTCACGCCTTGTACTTTTGCGAGCTCATCTTTCGTTTGACACGAGTCTTTCCTGAGGAGGGTCTCTAATTCTTCGTCTTCAATTTTTTTCTCTAGACTAGGGCGCTCTTTGTCCTTAATGTCGAAATCGCCACTTTCGAAGCATTTAAACCACTCAAAGCACTGTGTTATAGATAGAGCATTGTCGCCATAAACATCAATCAGCAATCGATGACTTTCGGCAAAAGTTTTCTTGGCAAAAAAGTATCCCAATAATATTTCCCGCAAATGCTGTTTTTCCTTAAACTTCGAAGTTTTCTATGAGGGTAAAAAACTTATGCGCACACAATGTTAGCAAATTGGCTTTGACAGCTGATATATATATGTAATTGGAGCGTTACCGCCCATGTGTTAGTGGGCCCATCTGTTGTAAAAGTCCGGTTTTCAATGCATACACCCAATATTAGAAAATGAGCTCTATGCTGACAGAATCATTTGCCGTTTTTCTGTTAGCAACAAATTCTAGTCTTTCTTTTTCTGTATCAAAGCAAACCTGAAACACGTTACTGCATTCATTTCTGATACTTGTGCGGTAACTTATCCGCTTTTTCTGTCATTTTATTTGATCGTTCGCAATATACATTTTAGCATATTTGAGGACCTAGAAATTCCCATCACAAGACACCTAAGTTTATTCGGAACATTCACTTTTTGTTGAAATGTGACAATTGTTCGTTTCAGCATTCGTTTTCAATCTTGACTATGTATTTGGTTTTTTTGATTTTATTTCAATAACGTAACTTGTGAGCAGAATGATTTCACTAGAATATAATTTACTGATGAAATAATTGATAAAATAAAAAATTCGTTTCTAAGATCTTGAAGCATAAAATTGAACGGTTGCAGGTAGATGAAATCCTGCGAAACTGTTCAGTCTCTATCGAATATTATGGAAAAGAATCTTCTACTTCATAAAAATACATATTAATTTTGAATTTTGTGGTTTTTACGACCGTAGGTGTACATATAAACTGCTAATACGTGTTTACACTGTTGTTGATTCAATAAAATAACGTCATTACCAAAAGTGTTGGGCAGTCCTATTTTTTATACGATCAATTGAACAAGAATCCCAGATACCCAGATTTGGAATGTTATCTGACTGAGCAAGCATTCTGCTTTAGAGTTTCCAGTTATTTAGATACGATCACTTCTCACGCATTGGAATTCGATCCAAATGTAAGAGGGCATTCACATTTTTCTGATCGTTATTTTGAAGTCTGCCGCCGTGTAAACCTTTCTATTTGCACATAAAAAACTCATTTCTAGCGAAATATTATAAATTTATTAGAACTATAGTATAAATTGCTTATCGCAGTTACTTTTTAAGGTCATACAGGCTAAATAGATTTGTAACGAATTTTAAGTAGAGATTAAAGAGTGAGATGTTATGCATATTGGAAACTCAGGATTATGAAATATATAATTATATACAGGAAAATATTCTTATCACACAATGAAATAGTTACGTCAGGTTGGACTTATTAGGCGAACGTGTCGTAGTCATAAAATGCACGTTTCCCGCCCGTCGATTACACGCCTCGATTCCTCAAATCTTTAACCTTATAAATTCTCACTAACCAATGTTCCGTTGTATACGCTTCTTCAAGAACATCCAGTTCAAAGTCTTTGTTGCCGATTTCAGCACCACGCACCCTATCATATCCGGGTGGCTTTCCGCCTTCCGTATAAACTTGACCGAATCGATAGTAGCACATTTTATACATTAAACAGTTCAAGAGTGTAGGAGAGCCTTCTTTGTCCACGCGAAAATCACCGCTTGGTGCATAATAATCTTTTTCGTGGATGTGTGCACCACGATCCGTACTTCCGCCAATACGCACCATCCACAAAAACTTGTTGATGTCATCCGAGGAGTATCCAGTCAATCCTCCGAATATAACAAGCACATAGTCAACATCCAATTCGCGCATTATTTCATACGCTTTCTCTTCTGTCGATGCCATCGCCTGGCCGACACGCGAAATATGTGTATTATTCCAAGTGTTGTTATCTACAAGAATTGTCCGGTTCGCCATTGCAGTTATTTGATATCCGTAGTCCCACCATGACATCACACGAGCATCCTGCAATGCAAAAACCTGTTAGTTTAATCAGCTTTATTGTTGATAAGTATAAATCGTAGTGCTTCGCTTTCAGAAGTTTTTAGTATTCAATGCAAGATCATACAATCATCTTGCTCATACTCTTCCTATCAAGAATAATTGTTTTCATCATTTTATTGAGGTAATCCGTATTTCAGCATATTATTGCGAAGCCAAATACTCACCTCGGGCGTATTCATTTGCAGCCAATAATAGGCCTCTCGAAAATCGTCGAAAATAATACGGCCGCCATCATGCGATCGTGCACTTAGAACGATACTTGGCGAACTGTACGCTTCCGATGTGACCCATGTGCAGTGAAAAGTATATGTGATTAGCATTATTGTTAACAACGCGACAAATGCGATTGCCAGCTGGCTCGACACCGCTGGCTGCTGTTCCAATTTCTTATTTTTCTTCAAATCGACTGTTTTCGATGAGCCCGCATCGACACTTTTAATATACTTGGAAAGTAAATGCGAAACAGCTATTCCAGACAAAATGCACATGACTGGAGCTAGTACTAACATCAACCGCACCATGACACCCTAAATTTGAATGTTATTTATTAAATGGAATACTTTGTGCATCTTTACTACTTACGGCAAAATATATGCTTGTGATTCCGTACAAAATGATGAAGATATTAGCATCCGAAAGCTTAGAAAAGCAGAAATACAGTCCAGCTGGGAATAAGAACACCAAAATCTGAAAATGAAATTTCGGTATATTATAACAGTTTCCAGGATGTAAGAAATCAAAATACTGTAGAACAGTTCAGCGATCAAAGTGCAATGCATCATGGTGTCGCAGTCGGGGAATACCAAGGGAACTCGACCCAACGAATTTCTGTCGCAAAATATGAGACAGCGGACACTCACACCCCCTTTTTCATCATTTATTGAAAAAACAACTGTAATAAATTAAGGGAACGTACGAACCTGTAAGTCAAAATAGAAGGATGACCATGATGTCGGCTGGTGCTCGGATACTGATGCAATAATTGGAATGTGATTTTTTGCGTACGATGGATCTAAAAGTGAGTAGAATCGACCGGTCCAGGGCGAAACTTTTCCTGTTATTGTCAAAATCACACCAACGAGCAACGAAGCTGATAAAACTGCCGAGACAAGCGCTTTGAAAAGTATGTTGAAATGTTCAACCGACATTCGCGAGCGGATGTAGTCCACAAATGCATGAATTTGACACAACCCGAATACACCGAGAGCCTGTAAAGTCGTAAGAAATATTCAAAATCAGAATCAGTTCAGAATAAATAAACTGATACATATTCCATTAAGCTTTGTCAGATGTAATTTTAGTTCATTATGTATCATACTCTTCCTATCAAGAATTAAGTTTTCATCATACTTATGATCGGGCAAGGATAGGAAAAAGTACGTGCCTAACTACTTACCAGCATGTGTTCCGAACTTTGGACGGGTTGAAATCCGACAAATGATATTTGCATAGATAAAATAGTCCCGATACAGTATAGAATGCTGTAAGCGACGTATATTCGATGTGAGAACCGTCCAGTTGACATTAAAGCAAGCACATGAAGAGGAATTAAATTTATTAGGAATACATATCCACCCCATGATGATACCTGAAAGAGTTATTATATCGGATAAAATATTGAAATAGTTATTTTTTGTAAATTCAACATGTAAATTCTAATTATTGTTGTTTTCAGTGTGAATAACATTTTGAAGGTTCCGTTTATATAATTTTACATGAAACCCTTGGATAACTTTTGGCATTTAAATGCCGTATTCTGTGGAAACTGCGGTAATTACTAAACCGAATTGTGAAACTTGAATCCGTCGCTTTGATTTTGAGACGAAACTGTAGTCGATGCCTTAAAGACGCCGTCCGCCGACGCCGAACCAATTTAAAGTGTCCAGCTGCGAGGGAAAGATAATGGTTCCGATTTGTATGATGTTGAGGGAATAATTACGGTGGAGGGGAGGGGGGAAGGAGTAGTCAAAACAAAAAATAAGGTCATTTTCGGAAAATTCAACCTTTTTTATTTTTTTACAAAGTAGCCATCTCAATACATTTTTTGTATCTACAAACTAATTTCGTAATTCCGACGTCGAAATGTTTTGCGTCCAAATTTTCATAGTACGCTGTGACTGCTTCGGTGATGTCATCTGTCGTGTCGAAACGTATGCCGCCAAACGCTGCTTTCATCGCCGGGAAAAGGTGGAAATCACTTGGGACCAAGTCAAGGGAATAAGGAGGATGCTCAAAAACGTCCCATTTAAATGAGGCCAATTTTTCTTGGGGTAAACGGGCAGAATACGGACGAGCATTATCGTGAATCAAAAATACTTTGCGACTCAACAAACCTGGCCGTTTGTTTTTGATTGCTTTTCGTAAACGATCCAAAACACCACAGTAGTACTCTGCGTTGATTGTGTTGCCTTTGTCCCAGGTAATCAATCAAAAGAATACCTCGATAATCCCAAAACACTGTCGCTAACACCTTGCATGCGTAGAAAACTGCTTTGCATTTTTTCGGCGGTCGGCCACCTTTTGGTACCCATTGCATTGACTGTGTTTTCGATTCTGGCGTGTAATGATACACCCAAGATTCGTCACCGGTTACTACTCGATGCAGCAATGTTTCCCCATCCTCCTCGTAAGTCTTGAGAAACGTGCGCGCGGCATTCAACCGCTGTGTTTTGTGTTGCTCCGTCAGTAGACGAGGTACCCAACGAGCGCTCACTTTACGCAGCTGTAATTCGTCGTGAATGATTTTTTGAATGGATGTTCGGCTGCAGTCGATCTTACATCGTACCTTTTCGGCCAACTCATCGAGTGTATACCAGGAATCCTCCTCGATCAGCTGTTTAACAAGCGCAACGTTCCCCTTTTCCACTGCGCTCGTTGGTCTGCCTTGGCGCGCTTCGTCATGGAGTTCTTTTCTTCCGTTTAGGTATGCTGTTCGCCAACGCGTAACCATTTGAAGGCTCATACACTGCTCACCGTATACAGACGATAATTCTCGATAAATTTCACTAGCGGATAATTTTTTTCGGTCAAAAAACGTATCACACTACGCGGTTCACATTTGGACGCTACTTCTATTGGCGTCTCCATTTTAAATCGTTGTAAAAAAAACACAAAAATAGACTTATCGGGCTCAGCGATGCGTTAAATTGGTTAGGATAGATGAGAGAACAACCTCCTAAAATTACGTTAGTTTATCTTTTCACCACGCGGAGCGCTGCCACCCTTAAACTTACTTGCTGACTGACCCTCGTATATAGCGTCAGGGCCTGATGGAATTTTCGTCGATGAAATGAAATTAATCAAGAAATACATAGCAGACATTCTAGTTAGATTAATAAATAGAGAGCATAACTCAGAGAACTAGAATTTCCAGAGCATCTAAAAAGAGTTAAAAGTAAAAGTATTACCTATATTTAAAGGTGGATTAGAAACAGACCCGAATAACTATCCTCCTATAAAGCTTCTTAACGTCCTGAGTACAACAATGGAAAAAATATTAGCTCCTCGAATTAAAAACTACTTAAAACAGAACCAAATATTAGATGAGAATTAATTTTACTTCCACGAACGGAAAAATACAACAGATGCTATTGTTGAATTGGTGAGGCACATAAATACACAAATGGATGAAGGTCTTTGCGTTGCAGCAATTTTCAATGATCTAAAAAAATCTTTGAAAGGGAGTTCATCAAATTTTAGCTACAAAATTGGAGGAAGTGGGAATTGTTGCTAAGGCGAAAGATCTTCTGGTCAGAACGACGACAAAAAATAGGAATCGGTAACAACTATGGTTGGTTCGTTGTAGTGGCAGCCCCCTTTGTCAAAAAATTGGCTCACTTAGGCCAAGATAGGCCCATTGTGATACCACAAAGAGATAGGGTACGGCATTACACACATGCATAATGTTGCGTATCAGTGTTCTGAAATCGCGTTGCTCGATGCGCCGAACTCTACTTTTCAACTCCAACGCCAACAGATTGATTGCCTCTTCTGCTGCGCTAACATGATGATACACTGCGCTACTGAGACTTATGCCTGGTATCAGCGCATTGGTCTCAAAGACAGTGTATCAGCGCAATGGCGCGGCGTAGTACTGCGTTACACATGTCTAAGCGAATTGGTATCTTTTGAAGATTTCCACCTCCAAACGTTGAAAAAAAAACAAGTACAGAAAAATCGTCATAAATGACATATTAAGATACAACCAAAAAATCAAGGAGTATTACTAACGTCCAATCCGACAGAATTTGCTGGTTTCTGTTACTAAATATATAAAATTTAGAATATTCCACAACTTACCATGTAAAAGTAAGCTAAGGCCGCCATCGTCGCCCACAAAATGCCGCCCGTTTTAACCGATTTTATCCACATGTAGTATGTGAGCAGCATGCAAAAGATCGCGATGCCTTCGTTGTCGTACGAGCCGGCAACCGATCGCGATATGTAGCCGGGCACTATTGATATCATGGCAGCTGCAACCAAGCCAGCGCCCGTGCTCTATTCAATTCAAACATAGCAAGCATCAGAGGGTTATCTTAGCTGTATCATCAACTGGGCACTCACGTGTATTTCCTTGGTCAACAAATACGTAACAATTGTCGTGAGGGACGAGAAGAAAGGCGCCAAAAACACGCAAACGTTCCGAATGTCGATAGTTATGTTGAATAGCCACATGAGGCGGTAGAGGGCGGCCGACGTTACCATCAAGCCGGGGTAGATAGTGCCGCCAATAATTCGACCGAGCGGATACCACGCCCGGTCATCGAACCAATTGTGGAACTTGTAGAAACCCTCCTCGGCAAGGTAGCGAGTGGTGCGGTAGTTGAAATACGGATCGAACTCATGGATTACACTTTCAAAACGCAGCACCGAGAACAACCGAGTCGCGAATGCTGGAATATACGAAAACATTGAGGTTTGCTCTCAAAATTTGAATTTCCAATTCTGGCTTACATAGGATAGCGGCAATCAAAAGAACGCCTAATTTCACTAAATACACCTGCTTTTCGGAGTTCAACCGCATTTTCGGCTTCGCTGTCGACGTGTCCATTTTGCGGTTTGCTTGAAATGTGCCGATTATTCAAAAGTGAGGTTAATTTGGGAATGCCGAATGGGGCTGATCATCCAAGCCAGCTCCGAATACAACAATAAAATTCACTCCACTACGCGTTTCATACTCCGATAAAGCGGTGTTTCTACAAAAAGATAACTATTTCAGCAAGGTGCCGACTTGTTTAGGCTAATGAATTTATCGAGTACTCCCGCCCCGGCAGAATGTAATACAAGCCGATAACAACGTGACGACACTCCTTCACACCTACACCCGGCAAGTCATATTCGAAAATTCAAAGCTGCCAATCGTCGGTGACTTTTGCTGGTTCCTTACCTTCGACTCATCGACACGGAGATGCCCTGGCGCACACTTCAAGTTTTGTGTTTATTAGAACGGTTGACGTCCATGTTTAGTACAAATGTGGTGTTAATCTCAAATCTTAACAAGCAGACATTTTCAAATCTCGCTGTGGTAAAAATCATGAAGATAAATCAATCAATCTTCTGCCAGTTGACTTGAATATATTTTCAATAAAACCATAAACCAGTCTAACTTCTTTAAAAACACATTTGTATTTTGTGGCTTTTTAAATAAATATGTTTTACAATGGCTTCGCCGATTACTACTTCGACAATAATGGTCTGTTATCTGAGTCATAATAAGAATGAAATATCAACTAAAGATAGGGTAAGAACTGGATCAGTATTTTCTAATTCATTTCATCACATAGTTTGCTTCACTATATAGTTTGTTTCGTTATATACCCAGTGAACAAAACAACGTAAATGTTACAAAGAGAGGTTAGAAGCTACGTAGCTTCAGAGATTTCAATGGAACGTAACAGTAATATACCAGGAAAGCTTATCTTACTACATATAATATTATCTCGATAGAAGAAAGTCGCACACCAGCACCCGCGAATTGAACTTTTGATTGAAATTTCAAACTTAATTTTCGGCAACGTTGTTTATTTCAATTAAGTAGCTCCTCACCAAGCCACAGATTTATTGGTAGCAGACATGAATCAATCCTTCTGAATTATCAATATTACACAAACATCCTTCGATTGTTGCTCAAACAACACTTCAATTTGAATATTGTCATAGCAAAAGTAGCCAACAATCACTAAACAAATTATCTTAAAAAAACTGACATACGACCACTAATAAAAATCAACGATACAACCCTCCAGATGGTAGAATAAATAAATTACTTAGGATTTATATTAGACGAGAAGCTTACACAGACAATACACATAAATGTTTTAAGAAAAAAGGACCGTTTTTGTTTCTACGCATACGTCGCTTCAACTTCTTTCCAACAAGAAATAAAATCCAAATTCTTCTAATGACATCTTAAATTGGAATCAAACTTTTAAAAGGAACCCCATGATCATCTCGAGACTAATAACTTACACTTCTAAATCGATCATTCAACCACCCTGTTCTGGCTTACTTCAACAGTTGAAGTTTACAAAATAGCCCCAGAAATAAATTTGAAACGTCTAGCTTCCACGGAAAAGGTTAAGTTTGTGCATAAAATTTTTAAATTTAATTAATTTTTTTTAAATTTACTTTAATTTAATTCAAAATTTAAATTTATTTATTTACACCGCAATGAATATAGGCACAGTGGAATTAGATGAAATTTCAGAGAGAGCAAATGTGCAGCATGAGAAACGCAAGCAAAGTAGCTACCATTTTCAACATATTATCAGAAAAAAATAAAAGACACAACAAGTTCAACACAAAACTCGATGTAATTATAATAAGCTGGGGTTGGTTTTAGTACGTAGGAGCTCGACAAGCAGAAAGGCAGGAGCTCATCAATATCATTTGAAGATTTCCATTTCACTTTTTTTTTATTTACCTTTGACTTCACCTGATTGATCGTTGAGATGAAAATTGTCGGGCGAACATTTTTGGTAAAGTGAACCGTAGAATGCATGACAAAATTGGATTAACTCATTAACTCACTATTAAAATTAGTTAATTTTCGACCAGAAACAGTGTTTAATTTCTTTGAATGCATGTGTGAAGGATCTTAGAGAGATAAGGTTTTATTTATAATATTCATTTATTTCAATTCTAATGCAGTTCCAAATTGTTTTGTTTAGTAACTTGGACAAAGCATTTTCATTGATCGCATAACGGCTATTTTTGAATGTACTAAAACCATAAAGAGTGGTCAGATCCAACCTGGTGCGAGCCTTTGCTTTTGTTTTCTCATTTGTAGTGGCATCCCTGCGTATGCCTAACCTTCACAGCTGATACATCAAAAGAACAGAATCTTAATTTCGAACATCAACAGATTTCGTCTTGTAACAAAACTGGTGTTTTGGCGGCTGCGGCGACATTAAAAATAAAACCTGGGAGCGCTTTGCTTTACGGTTTTCCTACTTTTGTTAAAACGTAGGAAAAGTTCATTAAGGTGACAGGAATAAGAATTGTCATAACATCAACAAAGATGCTTTTGTTGATCTGAGGCGTTTTGAAAGTTTAAATTGTTGGCGTTCGCAAAAGATTGAGTAGAAAGCCGGTTTGCATTGCAGGCAGCAAACTGCAGTCTACCACAAATATCAGCCGACGAACAAAATAGATGCAGAAGAAGTGAATGTTGCCAGCCACTGCTTTCCTACACAAATCGAACATGTCGACGACACGGAGCTACAAGGAAATTTACGATTTACTGGAGCAGCTCTGTAACAATTTGGCTGGACCGGACTACAGTGAGTATTTGAAAATTTTTAATAGTCGGCAAGTGAGAAAATTCGCTGGGCAGTCGTTTGTTTCTGTGACACTACGGAATTTCAGTTTGTAATTTAATTTTGTAATAAGCATGTTTATTTGTTGACTTTGTTTTCGTGTTGTCACGAAATTAGATTTAGCATTCGAGGTCCGATGTTGCTTTGCATGCTCATTGATGACTTGACGCAATCCTTTCGTGAGACGCGAACATGTCATGTGAATCCAGCGCTGGTGATAGCTGACCAAACATTTCTTTTTCAGGGGACGCTTTGAAACACGTCAGCCAATACATATCGAACAATCCTACCTCTTTGCGAGCAGCTTTGCCGTACGATGAGACAACCCTTGTCTCGAAAATCTCGAATCATTTGTCTGTTAGCTCCACTGGCTCTGCGCAGAATGATATCGCCCTTTTTCTGAACTTGCATGAACAATTGAAGGCGTGCGTAAGTATTCAAGGCGGAAGCAGTCTGCCCGATCAGCTCATCGAACCGCCGTTTTATGGTCGATTAATTTCAATCAATAGATCAATAGAAGACTCGTGTATTTGTTTGTTTCTCTCTTGAATTCGCAGCAGCTTGAATTGCGACAGAAGAACGCTGTTCTCACGTTTCTGCTTTTGATGGCGAATCCATGCAAGAGCGTTCCGTTGACAAATAATAGCAATGGATATGATAGCACCACGACAGCATCGTCGAAGGCCATAAGTAGACATGTGCCATTCGGGTCGGTAATAAGTTCATTCCGGACGGAGATATTTTCGGCCGGAACTGCCCGCCCAACCGATTCAACAATTGAAAAGTTGTTTCCATATCACGGGAAAAAGGTACAGTAAACTATTTTAATTGATTGCCTGCTAACATATATAATAATTATTCGGTCAACTTCCTAGCGGGCGTATTTCTTACGCCAGCCTAACCTGGATAAAAACAAACTTGAATTACCCTTCTTTAAATAAGCTGACTGTAGTCTTTTTCATTATATTATTCTTGCCGAAATTGCATAAAATTTGTATTATTTTAGTTTTGAATTTTCTCTTTAACTTTAGCCGAATAATTTTGCCTGTCCATCATCATCAGAGAGTAATCTTAAAGTTGCCCCGATACGAAAACCTGGAGGTGTACCGTTGCAATCCGATAGCAGTGATAGTTCGCCACGAGACTGTAAAGATAAAATTCTTGGCGCTTCAAGTGATCTGACAGACGAACTAGTGCAAGATGTAATTTATGCTTTTACCGGCATTCAAGGAAAATATTTAAAGAAAGATCTGATATCGGGCGGATTTAAGTTAGATCCGAAATCGAGAAATTTGAATGTTATCCAGGCGGGAATGCTGCTTCGACTATCTGAGCTTGGGTAAGCAATATTCGTTTTGAATGTATAAAACTCAGCAAGTTTCTGTAGATATTTTCACGATCAAGTTCAATCATTCACGGATTCGAAAAGTGGGCGCTGTGCATTAGGGTTAATGGGTCAAGGATTCGTCTCAGCTTTAAAGAATGAATTGACCAAGTATTACGGATTGGTGGCGATGTTACAGGAACAGGTTTGTGCGAACGATTGTCCTGAACATGTAAAAATGCGTTTTTAGCTCAACAGGCAAAGAAAGCAGGATTATAGCGAGTGGTCAAACGTAAGAAGTGAAAAAATGTCCCTGATGAAGGTAATGGTGTGGGCAGTGGATCCGCTCCATCGATTGCAATGGCTAGCGACAATAGCTGAAGCGTGTCAGGAACGAAAGGGTGGCGCGCTAGCCTCAATAGTGTATGAATATCTTAGCAACGGAGATCCGATTGTTAAATCCTTAGTAATGGATTTACTCATTGCAATTTGTGGTCCACTTCAACTTATGCTTGCTCGTTGGCTATTGGAAGGTGAAATTGTTGATCCGCACGGCGAGTTCTTCATTGAATGCTTGCATGAAGTGGGGCCGGACAGGCTGTGGCACGACAAGTATCGAGTGCGAAGCGCAATGTTGCCATCTTTTATTTCCACCGAATTAGCCAATAAAATTCTAGTCACAGGAAAAAGTATAAATTTTCTACGTGAAGTGTGTGAGGATAAAACTCCAATTAAAGGGCGAGAGGAGTTAAAACAATTATTTGAATCAAATGGTGAGTAAAATTAATATGTTGAATTAGCTATCATTACTGAGGCAATTTGTGTATTCCAGCTGAAAGTATTTTCGCCAATGTTGCGGACACAAAGCTACATGCCATGATAGACAACGTATATTTAAGCACGTCGAAAAAAGTCTTAGATATCGTGATGGGCCCGCATAAATTACTAGAGCATCTACAAGCAATGAGGCGGTATTTGCTGTTGGGTCAAGGAGATTTCATTGGCATACTTATGGAAAATCTGAAGTAAATTGTTTAAAATTTCATTTAGGTTTTCCTTTAAATTTTATTTTCTAGGCCAGAGCTTGATCGGCCCGGCAAAGAATTGTATTGCTATGATTTATCATCGATTCTGGATGCCGCCATAAGATCAACAAACGCGCAATTCGACGATCCAGAAATACTCAACCATTTGGACGTGAGACTGTTGAACCCATTCGATGGGGACACCGGATGGGATATAATTTCGCTGCAATATACAGTTCGAGGACCTCTGTCAACCATGCTGGAACCGTCAATGCACAATTACCAAATACTTTTCAAACCTTTGTGGCGAATGAAGCACATGGAATTTCTGCTATCATCAAAGATTTGGCGTGATCAAATGTGCAACGTGAAAGTAAGTAAATCATTTGCAATTTTTATGCTTTTGTGTATTTTACAACTGCAATAGTTTTGCTTTCCGGGATCTGTTGAGTATGTTGCCATCCTTTAATCTTTATAAAAAATTTGTGATTGGCATTTAAATAGAATGCAAGGTGTTTATTAGACATTAAAGGTGCACGGTGTTAATTAGACATTGAAAACAATTAAATCAAGCAGAATGTTTGGTCAGAAAACCTAGAAAATAGAAAAAGTTAGTTGCTCAAGATATTTACTACAATCTTATTGAATTTTGAAATTCAAATTTCTAGAAAAATATATATATGCTCATATGCGTGGCACGATCACCGCTATGAATGATACTAAAAGAAAGCATTGGTCTTACATGTTGCACCATGAAGAAGAGAGAGCCAAAAAGTGGCAATCAGTCGTGCAGATACTTCATCAGTTTAACAATTTTACATCGGAAGTTTCATTCATAGTCCTTGGTTAGGAAGGTTAGAAGTTATTTGCATACAAATGGCGAGCTAAATCCAACTGATTCTGGATGAATGCCAATCAAACATTAGTAGCGACGTAACGTATAGTACGAAGTGCAGTTAAATAATAGTTAAACTATCGATTTTGGATAGACTTTAGATATTTTCTATGATTTGTAAGTTGTGCAGTGTATATACAGCTGTGGTCAAAAAATAGCACTGAAACTTCTTGAAATGTTCGTGATTGAAAAAATGTAATTCTATAATATGATATAATTCACATAACCACTTCAGTTTATAAAGTTAAAGGTACTCTCCTGCGAAAATATGCAAATCAAATTTTTTTTGATTCAATCCTTTAAAAATTAAAATATATTTGGTGAAGAAACATCAAGATTTGGCCGTTCAAAATAATAGCACCATAAGCAATATAAAAACTTAAAAATTGCACAACCCTTTTGAATTACTGTGTTAAATGATAGAAATTATAACTATAGAACTAAATTTAATTAAAATTAATATTTGGTTGCATGTCCTTTGTCAGCAATAACTGTTGCACAGCGCATTTGCATGGAGTCAACTAATCGGTGGCACCTCTCAACAGATATTGCATTTCAGGAATTTTCCATCGCACTCCAAAGATCATTTTTATTTGTTGGTTTGCAAATTGAAATACTTTTCTTAATATCCGCCCAAAAATTTTCAATTAGGTTGAGATCAGGTGACTGTACAGGCCACTCCAATAAAGCTATGCAGCTTCTTGAAACCATTTTTTTGCACTTTTCTGCTGGTATGCTTCGGATCATTGTCTTGTTGGAAGACCCATCTGAGCGGCATTTCTTTCAAAGAATACGGCAGCATGACATTCTGCAGTATATCAACATAAACGGTTTGATCCATGATGGTTTTGATCCAATGTATTGGACCAACACCGTAATAAGAGAAGCATTCCCATACCATGATGCTAGTACCTTCTTGGTTTTTATAGTGAACCTTGGGTCGTATTCTACATAAGGGGGTTTTCTAACATAACTATGAGATCCTTTACCACCGTATAGCACAATTTTACTTTCGTCAGACCAAAGTATATTTCTCCACTTCCCAGTCAAAATGCGTTTTAGCAAAACGTATGCGCCGTGCAATGTTCGTAGCAGTTAAGAGAGGAACTTTTCTTGGACTAAAGGCTTTAAGATTATTTTGTCTTAATCGTCGACAAACTGTTTCCACACTAGCTGTCACATTGAGCTCGTTTTTAAGCTGCGTGGCTGCTATGAATGGTTCCTTTTTGCTTAACCGTATAAGTCGGTGGACCAACAAAGGCGACATTGGCCTCTTTCGACAACGCCTTTCGGTTTTTTGCTCAAATAATTTTGCATTTCTAATCATTTTATTTGAACAATTCGGGGTTTTTCTGATTTTGGTGTACGTTTTGCTTTCTGTTTAATAATTTTTCGTTTTTCCGGTGTGCAATGTTTTCCACGTCTCATATTCACTTTACTTCCACTAAAATTGTTATAAATTGAATGGAATTACGATGTAAATATATCAATTTAACCTTTCACAACAATATTTTGACATCCGTTTGAATAATCATTTTTGAATGGGAAGTGTGGTTTCGGCGTGACGGATGGCATCCTCTTCAGGTGCTGCCATTAGCCATCCGTTACGAGACAGCACGACCACCGCTGGCTTGTCGATGGATTAAGCTCGCTATATTTCAACTATTTTTATAATTTACATCTGCGAATTATAACGACCGTCAATTTGTTTCGTATGTATGCCTACGTCGCTTCTATTAGTAAGTTTATCATGGGTCGTTATAATTCGCAGATGTAAATTATAAAAATAGTTGAAATATAGCGAATAATAATGTTATGCATAAAATATTTGACACCAAGCTTAACTGAAAGGAATAGCAAAAACCTAATGGATAAGCAGTGAAAAAAATGGTCTTTATGATAGACTTGCGAGTGCTTAATCCAAAACAGTAAAGCGTTTCGAGGAAAGATGAAGATTATGAAGGAGCAATTTACAATTTACCCTTGCCGAAAATTCGGTTGACGACTGAATGAAGAATCTGTACTTTCTTAGTGCATATATAATGAATATTTTGTAAGAATCCTATCCTCCAATCTGCACTTTATACTCAGATATTAATTCACTTTGACTCAATCATTAGAGATAAGATTATTAGCCTGTTTGAAGTTCAGTAACTAATCTACATCTGATATAATTTGATCTTTGAAATTCGTTTTGGAATGCATAATCATAGATTTGAAAGATATTTTAAAGTCGGATTAAGAGATCAAATTGATTTTATTGAATACTCTATAAAATTACCTGGATTTTCATTCCACGCTTCGTGCCAGCAAGATTTAAAATTAATCTTTAAAATATCTATTTTATTTATGATAATGGACAGAAGCATCACTCTTGTCATTGTATCTGGTTCGAAGCTCGTACACATATCTAGTAGGCAGAAGCAAATAAGTCCAGAATCGAGTGAATTTGCATAACGCAAGCAAATGTAATACGGATAATACAAGAAAGAAAAGCCAAAATTGTAACTCGGCAATTTTTTGGGGCTAAATTAATTTCATGCATGAAATTTACGAATTAATTTTAATTTGTTTCATTATTAGTCCTGAAGTCTGCTTTTCACAATGATCAAAAATAAGTTCGCTCCGTTATTTTAGTTTTTCCCTGTCCAACAACATTTCTGTAGTAAATCAATAAACTCTCCAGCTGTCAACTCAATCACTCACATTATCTATAATATGTTGGACTCCCAGGAATATTATCAAAAACGAACAGAACTTGATTAGCAAGATTATTTTCATTTTTTTCGCACATAATCACAAGATAAGTTGTGATCCAATTCTAGAAAATCGATTGCGTTTTTCATGCTTTTGAACTAATTAATTATCCATGCTACAGGAAGTGTTTTTAGTTAATTTCCTTGAAATATCTGGAATTTTTCGCATTATAAGCAAGCTGTGATTTTAATTTCACGTCACCATCGTCGCATTTTCGATTAAAGGAAATGTTGCACGATCATTGGATGCTTTATACTGGTGATAAAATTCAGTGTCGATATTTTCTTCTCAAAATAAGAATACTTCATCGTTAAATTTTTGCTGTGAAGAATAATAACCATTCTCAACAATGTTTGAAACTTATCTGAATTTTTTTTCCTGTTCCTATATAAGCACTTTTTAACCCTCCCATAATTAACACGCTTTGAAGCTAGGCACAAAATTCATATTAATACCAGAATCTACATCAGTATTTTTCCTCTGATAGATCTCAAATAATGAAGACGCCTTAGCTCATTTCCATTTTCTCAGACAGAGTTCGCGCTTCTGCATTCGCCTCTATTATCTGTGTAGTAATTTATCTTATTTTCTTTGTTATTTAATTTGTCAGAATGTACAGTGCGGATGCTGTACGTTCTGGCAATTTTAAAGACCCTAGCAATTTCCATCACAAAACACTCCATTCCGAGTTTTTTCAGATTCATTCACTTTATTCTGAAAATTGATACTTGTTCTTTAATTGAAAACTGATACTTATTGTACATTTCAGCATAGGTTTTTCATCTAGACAACTCGAATTTCTTGAGCTCTTTTCAATAACGAAATTTGTAAGTATGACAATTAAAAACCAGAATGTAATTGTTCTGATGGAATGAAAGATAAAATAGGGGATTCTAGATAAATCGTCTCTAGGATCCGCGCGTAAAATTAAAACCAATCACGTATGTTTGAGATTGAGTCGCAAAGAAGAAATCGCGTAACAATGGAACCTCCTCTCGTTGTGCAAGGAATGATTTTATTTGTTTTAAATCATTAAATCGATTTTTAAACTACATGTTTCTACGTAACAATACAGCATTATGATAATAATTTGAATGTTCCTCTGATGCTGTAGTGGTACTGCTTGCTCACCCTTTCTAGATAATCTCACGGAAGTAGATAATTTAAATATTAGCTGCATAGCCAGCTTCATACGAAAATCCAAATGGTTCTCATCATCCCTCAGCTTGGCTCTAGTGCCGTTCCAATCTTTCATGGTAGTACAATGGACTAAATGTGGCCTAAATGAGCCATCTTTTGATAAAGAGGGCTGCCACTACAACCAACCAATTGCTTGCCTTGATTTGACGTTCCGCCGTTTTCAAATCTGTAAAGTAAGCCACAAGAACTGACTCACAATCATGGAACTAAGAACTCCATTTGAAGCTCGGAATGATCTGAGTCCACTCAAGTCAAAGCTTCACTTGTTTCATGCCGAGAATAGTGTGACATTAGGGTGACTAAAAATGATACGTTTCTAGCGATACACCACCCAATTTAAGGTTTATAGCGATGGCTGTGTGTCATTAAGTTGTTTAAAAAATAAAAAGCACGATTGAGCACACTTTGTTATATAAGAGCCTTGCCTTTATACGTGGACCTTGTTACGTTCGCCACGCAGCGTGGTCGATCCACGAACCAATAAGGGCCTCCGAGGTGCAACGCTGTGGTCAATACTGGAGACCGAGCACGGAGCTTAAATAGCTAGCTGACGTGCGTCGACAATTGGCACAAAATCGGTCAAGCAAGGAAAATTTCAACGAGTTCAGCAAACTCGGCTGGCCGTTGATCGGCGATACAGCAAATCGGGATCGGGGATCCCACCAATATCGCCGGGAGAATAGCTAGAGGGATGGTTCTGTTCTGGGTGCTGATTGCGGAGAATTCGGATTTGGCGGGAAGATTCGAAGGAACTTGGCGGCATCTTACTGATCGTGGGGAGAAGGAAGAAAAGGACGACGAACGGCAAGCGGCATTAGCAATAAGACGGAAAAATTGTGAGTAGAATTAAGCGTAGATAGGGTTAGTTAGGTGGATTAAAATAAAATAGTGATTTCACATAACACTGTAGCTATGAAGTGGCGAAGCGGACGTCGTGTTTTCGGCTCTTGTGTGCATTTGTTTCAAATTCCGTTTTTTTCGGTTGTCGGTTTTGGGTCGTCGCGAATCCTGTTCCCGTTTCCGGATTCGCGGACAGGGCAGTCCCGGCGCAGAAACGGTGGCGCCCTTTTTTTAAAAATACATTCCCACACCCCTCTTCGCGGGATTAAGACGAGTGGGATTGCCCAAACCGTGGCCAGGATCGGCTGTGGTGTAGTAGCGGACGTTGCACGAAATACAGTTGTAACAACCTCTAAAGAGATTGACGTTCGGTTGTTAAGTACTCATGGGAACAATGTAGAAGAGAAAACGAACGTAACATCAGATTAAACAAATAAATCACACTAAAAAGATAGCAAATTTGTAATTTTTAAATTTTACTGTTTTATTGTACAATCAAAGTTGTGCTTAAAGTAGAAAAGAATTATGGGTGCAATTGACTAAAATAAAACCGTGGAACGGATTCAATAGACAATTTTCTTCTGATATAGCTTGATACCTATAATCGCCTTCAACTATCTTTTTTGATTTTATGATTGGAATTAAATTGATTGATACATAGATGCATTTAGTATGTTAACAAGGTATCCAACCAAATGAAGGGGGGGGGGGGTCAATACATTTCAGCATATCACTTTCTTTTCGATCAAAAGTTTAGAATCCTGCAAGAACTGAATACGCTTATAAATCCATATAAACGACAAATTAAACTGCTTAATCATATGCCAACCTGAACGTAAATAATGCATTATTTTCGAGTTTTGGCAGTGCTTCGCGTTGTCAAAGGATAATTATTGTAATTTTAGTTGGTTATTAAATTGCTTCGTTTCTTCTTATTTAGTTTTAAAATAACATTGACACTTTTATTGTCTGAAATGTCTCAGCAATTTAAATCAACTTGCAAAGAAATCAAATGGACTGCACATCAAAATCTTAGTTATTCTTGAATACACAAGTATTTCGCTTCGCATTTGTAAACGAATTGATTATTCACTGTCGAAAATATATCGTTGATTGGTACAAACTCCAACAAGCGTATCTGTATGCTAATACTGTGGCCAACGAACATTCTATTACTACCAAAATGTTGCCAATTCATTCTGCTTAGCATATTTTCGACTTGAAGTCAACGTCGATATCGCGCTTATCACAGAAATCTAAACAGTTTTATTGCCCATTGAACTTTGCACCCTTGTTCTTAGATATGTTTTTTTATTCGGACTAAATGAAAAACTGGACGTACCCGTGTTGTGTTTATTTAGAAACTAAATTTTCCTAAAACATAATACATTTACGTAACAAAATCCCGTTATATTCTCATATATGATCGAAAGCACAAGTTAATAAAACTAAGAAACTCACATAGCCACCGTTTAGCAAAACTGCTCAAGTATAAAATCACGCAAATTTCGTTCTCATTTTCCCTCTGGAATGAGTTTACAATTTGGATTCCGCCTTCAAAAGTGGAACCAGCTTCTGGGTCAGCATAATGTTTCCGGCAATCTTCAATTTGCCCTTCATAAACGCGGCCTGAGCATTGAGTTTTCCCAGGGCGATGTCCACCATGTCGTCATCGGCTACCGTCAACGTCGTGTCCACCTTGATGTCTTTCGCCGGGCCCTCGTAAACTGCCCCGTTCTTGAGGTCCAACGCTATAAAGGCACAATCAAACGTTACCGAGAACATGCAATTAATATGCGAAAATCAACTCACTCCACTCCTTCGCTATGGATCCATTCTTTGTAATTTTGTACAAGAACACAGCATTCACTGCTTTCGCTTTGGCCAAGTTATCCTTGACGCCTTGTTGGATCTTTTCGAAGACTGCGTCACTCTTTAGTTCTGGCATTTTTGCGGTGGATTTCTATGGCCGGACACGACACAATGGAGGTTTCGTTGCTAATTGAAGAACTTTAACTAAGGCGTACAACCTTCACGGCACGATTTACGTCAAGTGAGATAGTGAGTTGGTCGAAACCCGGTAATGTGCAAATTGACAACTTCTCAGTGCTGCCATATGTGAAATACACGCTGCGAATAAAGTCTGCGAACACTTGTGTATTTTAGGCAGAGTCGCTATATAAATATCAGAAAATTTGGCTGAAATTTCTGTTAGATGTACCGCATAAAATATAAACACTTATAGGAGTTTTTATTAATTAGTACATACTAAAGCAGGTATCTACAAACAAAGTATAAAAATAATGGTAATAGAAACGGACAGAAAATCACGCGTTCCCGATACTTACTCCGCTTCGTTGAACGTTTAGTGGTGCGATATCCTGTGTTTTTGATCATTGGTCTGAAAGGCATTAACTTCACTAGCTTCAATGAAGTATCAACGAATTTCTACAAATCGTATTTCCTTTATTATACGATTTCGTTTTTTATTATTTCCAAATGTTCATTTCGGACATTAGTTGTGTCCTTCATCAGTGTATTACTGTGTCTGAATACACACATGAAACGGGGCAAATGAATGGGTTCACCAGGACAATGATCAAGAACCGTATTAAGAAGATAGAGCATCAGAAAGAATACGGGAACTGACGTCCCTAGAAAGTAGCAAGAATGGTCAAGTAACCAAAAAACGGGTAGCAATTGAACTCTTAACGATAAGCGGAAAACTAAAGAGTATGTTAGTCAAATTCAACATCGAAGCGACAACAACGAGCAACAAACTGAAAAAAAAACGAAATTATGGACAACCAAAGATCCACAAACTGTAACAGAAAAAAGCGGCATAAACGAAATCACATCTTCAGATTGCGATAAAGTATGTATATATTGGACAGACAATCAGGCCGATCCAGAAAAGAGCGCAGGACCAAATTAGAGAAGCTGAACTAGCCATCAAACATGGAAGAACTGATATTAGGTCATCGGTGGCAAAACACGTCCTCGAAGAAGTCCACAGTATCACTAGAGCAATTCGAAATGCATAAAATGGTCCAAAAACACTCCATGACACATGCCGATGAGAGTCTATTGATTGCGAGAACCCCGGAGTCGATACGTTGGATCGTCATTTATTGATCTTTTACCACTTACGCTGCTAGAGCAATAATAGATACAAACAAGAACTTCCCATATATGTACTGGTAAATTAAAAAAAAAATTTGGTAAATTTTTTGATTTTGTAGTCTTCTTCCGGAAAGTGCTGAAAAATAATATAGTGGTATTTAGGATATACTACTACCTTTCCTAGCCTATTTTCTCAAAAAGGTGATATAGTCGATATGCCACCGCCGCGAAAAAAAGTTAAACCCTCCGCATGATTTTATCCATGGTTTGGTTTGATTTTTCGTTCGTTCATTTTGCATCGTTTGAGCTTTACAAAATAATTTCTAAAAATTAGAATAATGACTTTCATATCACTTACTTTCTTAAAAGTAGAGGTGTCTAACTTTTCTTTAAAAATTAAATTTATAGAACATTAAATTTTTGGGAATGCTTAGAATCAGATATGGTTTATCAAAATAAAGAAATTATTTTTTAAAGGCTTTTAATGCTATCAATTTTAATGGCATATACACATGGCCCAATCGACAGAATCGTTCTAAGTGATGCTGTAGGCATTTATGTAGCGGATAACTTTCATGCACTAGTCTAATGGTATATAAATTCAAGGCGATGCTGGTTAATTGTATTTTTTTTACAAATTTGGTTTGAGTTTTCACGTTGATTCCAATACACATTTGTAGTGTCCGCGGACCTTCTCCTCTATCCAGCTCAAAGAGTTTGCCCCCTTATTTTTACTCAACAGCACGTGATAAGTTAATACCAAATAAATCTATACATTTTTTTAATATCTGACAATGATTATGATCTTTGTTATTGCTGATTTATTTTATCAAAATGAAGCCTTCAATTTATTTCACATGCAAAATATTTGAATGTTTTTATCAAATACGAGGGTTGCTATTTATGTTTCTGGCCTAAAATGATTAGACAATAATTTATCAATGAAAATCGCTTTATTGTTTATCCATGAAAATCGATACACTTTTGCATGCGTTTAAACCAATTGTCAAAGCATTTTTTCCACTCCGTTTGAAACACTTCCAAAACATGGTTTTTGAACGCTTCAACGGCTTCTACGGGCGTCGAAAATCGTTGTTCACGCAATTTGTTTTTGATGTAAGAGAACAAGAAAAAGTCGTTGGGTGCTAAATCAGAACTGTACGGCGGATGTCCCATTAACTCGATGTTTTGACCGGTCAAAAAGGTAGTTGTTTGACGAGGTGTGTGAGAGCTCGCATTATCGTGTAGAAGAATGATTCGACGTCGTTCGTTTTTGTCTAATTTCACCAAACACTTCGGGCAAACAAATGGTAGTGTATCATTCAAAATTGATCGTTCTACGCTCTAGTGGAATTTTTGCTACATGATCAGTTAGTCCAAAAAATAGGCGACCATTTGCTTCGCATTGATTCTTGCACGAACAACTTTTGTCGGGTTTGGCTCGTCTTGAAAGACCCACACAGATGGCTGCTGTTTTGTTTCGGGCTCATACGTAATATCTTATGTACGCTGGGAGAACTAATGTCCAGGGATATCTCAATCTTACGGTATATCACATGACGATCTTCCATTATCAGATTTCTGACTGCATCGATGTTTTCTGGCAAAATCACTGATTTTGGACGACCTACACGAAACTCGTCGGTGAGCGAACCACGATTGAATTCATTATACCAGTTTTTTACAGTGCTTAAGAATAGTGCTTCATCACCTAAAGTCGATTTAAGTTAATCGATACACTCTTGATAATCCTCGTCGAAAATCGTAGAAAATCATCGCACGAAAATGTTCACGATTCAATTTCATTTTTCGGCCGAGACGAATTTTTCAAGTTACTGTAAAAAATAGCGTATATGCTAAAAAAATGTCAAACTTTACGAATATGACAATGGTTAGCACTAGAACTGCCATAGGCCAGAAGTATAAATACCAACCCTCGTAATAGTATAACTAATTGAGGGAAATGACCATACTTCGAAATATTTACGCCCGAAACTAGGTAAATTGTCAAAGAAAGACAATTTAGAAACCATATAAAATCACAAAATGTTCAATAAATGAAGAACGAATAAAAGTTCATAGTTTATATCAATGTAATAAGATTATACCATTACATTCTTTACAGTATAATATGCAGTATAATAGTTGCACAAGGTGTATGAAAAAGGAAGCGAAAAATAACAGAATGCGTAGAGTTGAATTAGAATCCTTTATTGATGACCCTTTGTCTTTTCAGTTGAGATTCTTTTCAAATGAATCTCGAATATAATTTATCTAATGCCTAATTTCATTATTTACAGCTGCTTCGATCGATGAGTCGAGAATTGAATACAGTTCTATATCGTTTACATCTGTACACATCCGAAATGATACATTTCGTCCATCAAATGCAATACTACATTCTGTTTGAAGTCATTGAATGCTCATGGGCATCTTTCCTTGAAAAGGTCCATCAAGCTAAGGCTCTCGACGACATACTAACAGCACACAATGAATTCCTTGAAACAATCAAGACTGGAGCATTTTTAGATGTGGAATCGGATTCGCTGGGTGCCATGGAAGAAATATATCTGGGTATTATGCGTCTGGAAGTGTGGCAAGATAAATTTTTCGAAGCATGCTTCAAAGAATTGGACGCAAGAAAAACGATGGACGCCAATGTGCAGGCTAGCGAAGAGAAAGGAGAATATGGAGTAACAGCTGAAAAGATATTTGAACGTGACGAAGAACAAAAAATATTTGAACAGTATCTTGCTGATTGTGTGAAGTCCCTGGAGAAAATTAGCACCGATTATGAACTAGCAATGCGAAGGTTTCTTCTGGCGCTCAATTCAAATAACGATCACAACTTGCAATTGTTCGGGATACGACTGGATTTTAATGAATATTATAAAAAACGTGATCAACGTTTGGGCGTTCCGTTGACGTTCGAGCACATGCGAATGAGCAATACGTTCTTCAACAACAAAGGAAGTGCCATGAATTTTAGTCGTAATAGCACCAATTGACAAGAACTAAATATTGTGGAGTCAATGAACATAGAATCATTATGTAACGATGAAAAGCGACAGAAGAGTATTCAACATGATCTGGAAAAATGCAAAGTTAAACGCACCCTAGCTGTAGAAAAAGAAAAGGTTCTACTGTTAAATTGTTGTCAAATTATTTAAATTCTTGCCTGTATTCTCCAAACTTGCTGGTTTCTGTGTGTCTCAATGTAAATAGTAAGAAATACTCATGTTTTTAAAAGTTATAGTTCGTAGTGCTCTCTCATGATATTTTGGAATAAAAAAAAGAAAATAACAAATGCCAATAAAAATCTTCCCAATAGTTGATGTTATAATCATTTTAAAAATTTATGTCTCGAGTTTTAATTGCAGAAATTTGAAGTCTTTAAAAATTGATATGATGGTGAAAATAGTCGAATTTTTGAGACAAAAAGTTTGAATTCGTTTTGCGGCGTAGATATTTCATTTAGAATCAATGCAAAAGGAATGCAATGATTATGAAATGTTCACTATATTTCATTTATCTGCTCAAGAAGAAATCTGTTAGATTGGCGATTTATAAACCTTAAATATTTTTTTTAAATAAACCTACAAAATAAATACATTTCTATATTTATTGGTTGAACGTTCGTGAAAATTGGTGACATTAAAAACCATAAAGGACGTATAAGCGCTGCGAACTTATGTTTTCGTTCAAAAGTTGTATCTACGTTTCTGAAAGATAATTGCATATTTGATGTGTTTTGAATCTAAAAATTGTGTAAGGAGACTCCGATTTTGTTGGCATGCTAATGTCTATCATTTAAAAAAAATCCCTCATGACATTTGTTTCGAGTTTTCTTGCACCAGTGTATTCCTTGGAGAGGTCATTTCATCGCTAGAAGTGTTTCTTAAATCGTTTACAGGTCCATTATAGTCTTTTTGCAATGGATAGAAACCATTTAATATTCCTGAAGTTGGCTAGCCACACCGAAGGTACTTAACATAAATTCTACAAGAAACCTGATCTTTTATTGTTTTTCATTGCTAATTTTCTTTTATTGTTATGTTGTTTTCGCTGTTTTTTATATACGCTTTACGTGTAGTACTCAAACACGATTTCGTTTATCTGTATGCATTACTAGCGAACTGACGGGTTTCAAAAGCAGAAATAAAACCATTTCAGGTTATCGCTTCACAGCCTATGCAACATAATTTTAAATTAAACACCACGAATCAATTGTTATTGGGTATATATTTTCTCTTGCTTACTTTAAAGCTTACCAATTGCGTTATTATTAAATAATTGTTCGATTTCTTACTCGGCTGCATTCTCATGTGATAAACGGTCACTAGAATAATTGTAGACAAATCTAATCTCAGATTAAGTTCAATGTCTTATAATATTTCTAAAAGACTTCTTTGCTAGGAGTCGATATTCCGCAAGCTTCTTCATAACCAGCTTTCGATTCTTTTTTATTATGTTTTGATTTCTTTTCTTTTTTGTCTTTTTCCTTATTTTTGTGAGTGGACGACGTTGATTCCTTTTTACGTTTTTCTTTTGGTAATTTTTTAACTGGTGTTCCCAGAAGATCCATTTCGTCCTTTTTATCTCGATTTGATTTTTTCTTACTTTCCTTTCGATCTTTTTCCTTTTTATCTTTTTTACTGGTTGGCGACATTAAATCATTATCTTCCTTTGATTTTGTTTTTTTCTTATGCTCGTGCATGAGGGTTTTCGAAAGCGTTGTTTCTTGTGGAGGCGGTGTATTCAATAAATTAACATCCTGTCTCTGATTTGTCTTGTTTGACGATCGAGAAGCGAGCTCGTTCGATGCTCTAGAATACAAATGAAAATGAACATAACTTACCAATACGAATATAGGCTAAAAAATACCCTTCAAGGTCAATATCTAACGCCCGATGTGGATCATCTGGATCGAAAGATGTTTCCCTGTCATCGGAGTCCGATAATTTAGCACCATCAGGCATTTCTGCAGTTGTGTTTACTACGTGCAAGGGCTTCGGATCTGTTTACGGTAAATAGTATTTAATCGGAATGGAATTAGTCTTGTTTTCAGTTGATTCTTTACCTTCGTCTTCCGAGTCACTTGAACTATAATTAACTTTATGTTTTGACTTTTTACCCTTTTTAGTTTTTTTAATCTTTTTCTTTGAACTCTTTTGCTGCGCTAATAGGTATTGATCTGAGCGTTTTTTGGCTAAAAGTATAATTGATAAAAACTTGTAACAAAACAATTTTTGATACTTACAATGTATTTGTAAAGGAACTTCTAGTGCTAACTCAGCTATTGGAATATCTTCGCACCCATCGTTCATCGTCAGTTCGTTTGATTTATGTCGATCATCACTTTTGAGGTAATGAGGATTATTATTTTGTTCAATAATGCGAGCAGCTCGTCGCTTTGCGATTTCTTCTTTGGAAATATCCTCACTTCTTCCCCGGTTATTTTCACTGTCATGATTCTCGTTGGAGACAAACAGGTCGTTTTGATCTTCTTCACTGGACGAGCTGCTGTCTTCAGGCGGTGTATTGATCCATTCATCGAGATTAAGCCCATCAGGGACTTGTACTTTTCGTTGCGCCTTAGACGCGACCGGATTCAGATCTCCTACGAAAAGCAAAACCATTTCTTGGACAATATCCATTGCCACAGTGGGAATCTTTGCTTCTTCAACATCTGCAATGTCGGATATCATATCGGTTGCACAATTCGCGTCTGAATTTTGGTTAATTTGAGAACGTAGCAATTCAATTAAAACAAACGCTGAATTGGCTCTTTCCTGCACTTCAATGTCACTTGAACTGATGAAATTTGAAAGTTGATTCAGAACTTGATCACATTGCTAAAAACAAACGGTTTAATGCATTTGCAATTGAATTATGTACTTCGCTTCGATACCTTTGCTACTCCACTTATATCTTGTTTCTCGAAGCTTGTCGTCACCAGTCTTGTGAATATTTTCAAAATATTTTGTAAAAAAACTCCTTTAATGTGACCTGGTAATTGTCTTGGCCGGATTAATATACTAAGTGTATTTTCCGGATTGTCTAGATCGCTAATAAAGACAATAATATATTTTCCTGTGAATTTTTTTCCAGCTTAATCATAAGGCATACCTTGCGAATTCCCCGACGATCCAAGCGGCTGCATATAACACTTCATACATCGAGCCGCTTTGATTAGACGCCGGAAACGTGTCCAGGAGGTTAGTCATTTCTGATACTGCAAAAGGCCTTATGGCCTGGACTCGAATAGTCACATCTAACAACTGTGTAGCAATGACTCCTCCTGAAAAATATAGCATTTGTACTTCTAAGACTGCTTGCCAACGCACTGGTACCCACCATGTTTGGAACCTGCTTCCAACTGTATTAATTCAACTAAAACCGTCACGTACCACTCAAAGTTTGTAACGTATTGATAAGATCCTTGAGAACAGATCTCAATAACTTTGTAAAGTAATTCATCTCGGTATGCTGAACCTTCAGCACGTTCCATGTGTCCGAGCAGCCTTTTAACAATTTCCATTAGATTTTTTTTGGAGACCATGCCGTATAGCAAATCCAAAGCACGCAATCGTATTGATTCGTCTTTATCATCTAAACAGGCTAAAATAAGGTCCTTGTGGGCTTGAACACTTTTGGGATGAGTTTTTAAGATCTTCGACATTGCTAACAGTCCCAAATATTTTACTAAAATGAAAATATTCATTGATAATAGAATGGATTTCTGAAAGGATTGTGACTACTCACAATTTTGATCTGAATCCTCAATTAATATTCGAAGCTTTTGTACGCAAAGTTGTATAGAGGCACTATGATTTGGCATTCCACTGCTTATACTAATTAATACAGCAATAACTGTATTTATGCATTCATACAAAAGACTCATTGCCGAAGTGCTATATGAAAATATACAAAAACACGATTAAACCAAAAGAAAAAATCGATTTTCATTTATTAACTACATATGACGCTACGTGCAAAAATTGTTTGATTTCATTTAAGCAAAATCAATAATTGAAATGGTGTTTGAACTTTCCACTAAAGCTGAAATACATATAATAAATGTAAATGATGTTTGACTTGCCTATGAATTAAATTTGTGAGAGGTTCTATTAATTTCTTTCCTAGCCGGGGTTCTAAGGGAGTCAAAGCGCCAAACTGAAAGCAATAACGGTAGAACAATATGAATATGTTTGGCAAGTAAAATGTTTGAAAAATTTGCTGATATGTTGATGATGTTTCGTGATTCGAAATTTCTATGCACGAAAAAATAAATATACAGCAGGTTTTAAGAATTCCTTCTGCAGGAAACATATCAATCATTCTTAATAGTTGTTCGAATTTATCCTTTATTTCACATTAACGGTGCTAAATTATATAACAAGAACCGAAAAAACCTATTTGAAATGGAAACCTTATGCTCCTTTTTTTGCTGGTAAAGTTGAATTGTGCATTTTGTCGTCATTGATATGCTGTATGCATATTATTTTAAAGGATATTTTGTTCTAGATTTTCAATACATTCATACATTTGCGAGGCAAACCGTTCGCGAATCATTTTCAGAATGAATTTTCAACGATCCATAGAATAGGAAGGAATCAATCGTGAACCGCTTTCAGTCATTAAATTCAGTCTGAAAGTTTGAAATACAACAAATACACTCAACACCATCGCAATGGGCAAAAATAACTTCTATTTGTTCGTCAGAAAAATGCATGGGAAGTGGACCGCTAACTGTTTATTAAGCGTTTCAAATCCCGTCCCAATAATGCAAATAAGAGATCGCGAGCGGCTCGCGAACGATTTGGCTAGGAAATCTAGACGCAGCTTCAAATTGCCATAAATCATGTAAATGAACGCAACCATCACGCAATATGTTTTTGGTTTTATTAAATTTTGATTTGGTCTACAGGGTGCGCTATCTTTTGTGTCGGTATGTAAACACTTACTAACTTTGACATTTGTCAAACCGATTGATTCGATGAGACGTATTTTTGAAACGACAATTCGGTACAATTTGAACCATGAATCACTTCACACCGCAACAACGTGCCGAAATAGTGACGATGTACATCGATATTAGTTGTTTTAAAAATAGTTTGTTTTAACCCAACGTGCGTACCGTCGAAAATATCGTGGCCAACAGGCACCGTCTGACAACACTATTCGTCGTTTCGTGTCGAATTTCGTTGAGCACGGAACAGTGGGAGATCGTCGTCGAGCCGTTCATCAACGACCAAGACGTTCCAATGAGCTGGTTGAAGCGGTCAGAGTGAGCGTTTCCTAGAACCTAAAAGTGTCGTATCGTCGCCGCGCCCAACATTTTGGCGTCAGTGGAACCAATATGCAGCGAATTTTGAAGGATGATTTGCATTTTTTTCTTTATAAAGTGCAATTAACACAAAGAATATTACCGACAGACCGTCCACGTCGCTTGGAATACGGCCAAACAGTTGCTCGAATGGTGGACAGAACCTGATTTTTGGAAGAAAATTCTGATGACCGACGAGGTCAATTTCACACTATCTGGCGGCGTTAATGAGCAGAATTGCCGCATTTGGGGAACGGAGAATCCACACGAAATCCATGAAACGCCATTGCATGAAAAAAGTGACTGTTTGCGCCAAAATCATCTAGCCCAATTTATTCAGAGAAAACGAGACAGTTGATGGAAACAGATATCGGTGGATGTTGGCCCATTATATCTGCCTGCGAATGCGTGAAAAAGAACTTGACGGTTACTGGTTTCAACAAGACGGTGCGCCATGCCACAATGCAAATCTTACAATTCAGTTTCTGCAACGAAAATTCCCTGGACGCCTGATGTCAATAAGAGGCGACATTGAGTGGCCACCCAGATCTCCAGATTTAACCCGTTCGGACTTCTTTTTGTGGTGCTATTTGAAAAGCAAAGTGTACGCCAGCAAACCTCAGAGCGTGAATGAGCTCAAGGCAAACATTCGTGCCGAAATTATCGCTATAACGCCCGAGATGCTCGAAAAGGTAATGGAAAATGCAGTAAAAAGGGCACTTAATTGGTGTTGTAATCAAAAAGTAGTGAAAATGAACTGCAAATGACCAAATTGAATAAAAATACCTCATATATAGAAATCGTTTTTTTTTCAAAGTTAGTGTTTACATACGGACGCGAAAAATGGCGCACCCTGTATTAAAAGAAAGTGAGACATTTGCTGAAAACGATAACATTTCTCTAAGTATTATGGTAAACATGTGAAAACAAGATAGCACTACCACCTCAGAAGCAATTGATTTGCTAGACACTATTCATCCAGTAAAGTTCTGCTCAAATGTAAACAATGAAAACTAATTTTCAATTGTTAAATTTAAGAATACATATACGGTGCTGAAAATTGACGAGTGAAATAACGCTGCAGGATGCTCTGCAATAGAAAATCAAGAGAGCTCTTCAGACGAAATTGCAGCAGATATCGATGAGCCATAAGTTATTACCAAATCGGTTTCAAATAGTGAAAATATGCGAAAGACTTATTGAATGGAGTGAAAAATTAATCGGACATTTTACAATTCATTCAATAGCAACATTAACGACTTGTTGAGTCAGAAAGATATTCGTGAAAAAGTCATTCGACGTAAACTATCGCCCCAGAAAGCCTAGACGGCTATTACGGAGTGTTCCTCCAAATCTAACATTAATAATGATAACAAATTACTAATCAAATGTCAAAAGAAATTTGAATACTCGTATGCATCAACAAATCTTGTTTTGCAATTCAATTGACGTGATATATAAACATTACTCTCAATACCACGAACACCATCTGTTTTATTCCTGTCCTCTTAGCGCGAGTCTAATGTAATAGAAGATGTAGGCAATAGAAATCGGTAAGACGTGAATATTTCAGGTAATAAAACAATATGTACTCTTCAATGGGATTTGTTTCATTTGTTGCTATTAGAAATTTTAACCAGTAGAGTTATGTGAATAGTAGAAAAACTCTTCTCCGTCTTTGTTGTAGAAAATATTTGAACAGCAGATTTTGATGTTGACATGTTAGTCATTCATTAATTGGCACAAGAAATAGACTAATCTCACTAGACCTCGTGGTCAATAGATGAAGAAGCTGTTTATTACAAATCTAAACAAACTGAATGCGAAGTGATCGAAAGCTTTACATGAAACGATTCCTATACTATGATATACTAAAAACTACAAACGATTTTCGTCTTTTCAAGCGAATGAGCTGAAAACATCCAGGTCGTATGATTACAAAGCTGAAATAAATATGCAACCATATGTGAGTCGCTTGTCTTTGAATGTTTTGTTTCTACTTGATAGCGGATAGCATTTAAATCAAACAAAATATATTGAAACAGACAAATGGATTTTAAGGTAGGACATACACAAACTTTAGGTGAAAATAACCACTTTAAGCGTTTATTTCAATAAATTTTCAGTTATAAGTTCGGATATATTTATAATTTGGTAATATGGTTGAAATGTTACTAAAGTTTGTTATGTTTAGTCCTTATGTCTTGCAAAATCACATCAGCCAGAAAATAATTAATAATATAGTAAAATCAATCGGACATCGTAGAAAATAGAAACCTGGAAATTATATCTATCAGAGGTTGAGTCAATTTCTTTCCGAGTGCCGGTTCAATGACTGTTAGGCTGCCAAACTTTAAATTTTTAAATTTATATTAATAATCAAGAGTGTGTCAGCATATCGATTAAATTTAACATGATTTTTCGACGCTACCTTCAATAACTTACCAATTTGATTATTTTTATGAGCATCCAATTATTTGTTGATGTTGTCATCAACTTGAAGAATATTGGCGCTAAAGAGAGATAGTTTTTAGGGTTTTTGCGTGCTAGTTCACATATTACATTAACAGCCGCAGATTGCACACCTAGAATGCATTAAAAATTATTTGAAAAAGTAATGTATGAATTAAATTCGTATCTGACCTGGATCAGGATCTTCTAATTTCTCTTTTAGTTTAGGAAACGCAGGTCGCAGTGCTTCTGGATATCGGAGAAAAACTTTGTACATCATAAGGACGGCTTTCATTCTCAGGTAAGGCTTTGTTGAGCTCATCTACACGAAAATATCAATAGTAACAGAAACTAATTAAAAGCGAAAATTCATCACTTACTAATGTCATGATATCATTAGCCAAATCTCTAGATAAGTCTGCGGATATAAAACAACTTAAACCACTCAAAGCAACGCCAGCATCATATTGATTTTGAGAATTTAGGTCTTTGCGAATCATATTTGTAGTAAGCATAAGTAGCTAGAAAAATGATTAGAATCAGATAGTTTGCCCATTCATTGGTAGTCCACATGCATACTTCACTATCAGGGTGAAAGCATTGGCTTGCTGCCAAGTAGCCAACGCGTTTGCAAGTGAATTTCGACGAGCTCATCACTTCGATTATGTTGAATCCTGCCCATGATATATCGTAACCAAGCATTTGAATCTATTGAAAGTAGAAAAATATTAAATAAATCGTACTAAATCGGCAGTTGAACTTCCTGGTCATAAATAAAAGACGTTTGTGATCAGAATACAGCATATTTCAACATGAAGTAGGTGTGTTTTTGATTTAATACTTACATAGGTTAGTTTCGCAACTGCATTGCATTTTACGTTTATGTTTTCTTGGCGTAATTCTAGTTTTATTTCTTCGATGCACTGAGCTATATATTTTGACTGAAAAATAAATGTCAATGAGTGATATAAAATAGAATTCGAACTATCTTCTATTTAGTAGAATTTCTTTTAGATCCACGACAAATATTAAGTCTTATTTTAGTAGCATTGAATATTGAGCGGACCAATACGGAAGTCTGTATGTTTAGTTTATAAGCAAATGAAACCAGGCATTATTTTACATAGAAAATTAAACGTATTGTGGTTCATTTTCGAAGTCATACCTACGATTCACTTCAAATGAGGTGAAACATTCAGAAATGAAAAAAATGTTTCCTATCCTTATTATTATTTTCTTGTTTCATATTGCTATTTTAAAAACAAAAAATTTCATGCTTTTTTCTGTAGCATATGGGTAGTTGGTTGGTTGGTTGTAGTGGTAGCCTCCTTTATTCAAAGATGGCTCACTTAGGCCACTATAGGCTCATTGTGATACCACAAAAGATTGAGACGGCAATAGAACCTACATGATGACGAGAAACATTTAGACTCTCGTATGAAGTTGGCTATGCAGCTAATATTTAAATCAGCTACTTCCGTGAGGCTGTCCAGGAAAGGTGAGCCTAAGGTTTGCATGCGTTTTCTGGACAGTGCTGGGCATTCACATAAGTGTTGAATTGTTTCTTCCTCGTCTTTCGATTTGCACCTTCGGCAGAAATCGTTGAAAGGGACACCAAATCTTTCTGCGCGTCTGCCAATCAGACAGTGCCCCGTCAGTACGGATACGATGGAGCTCAAGGTTTCGCGGCTCATGTTAAGAAGCCGCTTGGTGCGTTTGGAGCATAGTTCGTGCCAAGTTTGCCTACAGGTTTCTTCAAGTAGCTAGGTCCTATTTGCAGCCTCCATGTAGTATTGCTTGAATCCTAGCTTTATGGAAGCTAGAGGTTGGCCGACTTGGGGTGTAAGTGTATACTCTTGGAGCTCAGTGCCAGCTCGTGCTAGGGCATCTGCTTCGCAATTTCCTGGTATATCACTATGCCCCGGTATCCAGCAAAGAATCACTTCACAATGAAGCGATATCATGTTTAGTTGTGAGCGGCATTCCATTGCAATTTTGGATGAGGTATGCACGCTGGATAGTGATTGGATGGCAGCTTGACTGTCAGAGTATTTAAATTTCTTATGGAAATTTTCTGGTTTCTCAGCCAGTCTACTGCCTTGTAAATCGCAATGACCTCAGTCTGAAAAACACTGCAGTGATCTGGAAACCAGAAAGATAGTTTCAGGCCTAGCTGTTCTGAAAAAACGCCACAGCCAACTTTCCCATACATTTTTGATTCATCAGTGTAGATGTCGATCGATTCCTGTATCTCACTTCTTTTTATGGTCCAGTCATCCCTACACGAGATGATTGACTTGAAACCGTGGTGAAAACAGGGAATCGGAGAAGCGAGGTCTACTTTCCCTGGCGTTGGTCCAAAAAAAATTCATGCTTTTTTCTGTAGCATATGGGTACAAAAGAGAACAAACTAGTTTCCCCATTCATGATTGGACAAAAAAAGGTTACAGTAGGACATAGTCCTTGATGCAATCGTGGTTCAGGATAAGTCTCACAAATCGAGCTTAGCACAAAATGTCGAGTTATTTTAGTGGTGGATTCAAAGTTAATGTGCTACTTCTCATGTAGATTTGTCAAACATAGTGCAGATATGGGTTTTAATAAGAATATAAGGTGTTAAGCATCCAATTTATTTCCAAACGCAAGTAGGAAATTGGTGAAATGAATCGAAAATATTCAGTACTTTATTTGATCTGTTATTGATACGCCGCAAGTGATCTGAAAAGGAATTTTGGACACGTACATTGATCCCACAGATCGCGGTCTGGGTGAAGCGACGTTTGAAGAAGCTAGCTATAGCCTGACTTAATTTCTGACACGATATAGGGGTTATCGGGTTTCAAGTTGGACAATGCGAACGATGATGAAGACCCGAAGCATATTCTATTGCATTGCCCGCGGTTTGATGCGGACAACCCATATTTATGATGGGGACGAACATCAATACAGAGCCTAATAGAGGCAATGTTGAAGTCAAAATGGATTTGTAGAACAACTTGAGAAGTTGATGTTTAAATACAGAAAAAGCTGTAGTAAAACGTTGAAACCATATAAAAATTGATGCTTTGTTGTTTAGAATAACGTTTCATGTTTGGTAGCTAGAACGTACTTCCATATTTTTTTTTATGAAAAGCTCATAAGCATTTATCTTTTTGTATTTTTTATTATCTATTGAATCAATGTGAATTAAACACAATATAAATAAACAGAAATGCAAAGTTAATACATACTTTCATCGACTGAAAACTTAAAATTTTGCCGGTTACTGCGCGGCGCATATTTAATTATTGAATCAAAGCTAGGAGGAGTCTGCGGACTTGCAAAGTAGGAAGTTGTAGCAAAGAAAGTAATTCTTCATATGGAATACATGTAGTTTTAAATTTAAGATAAGGAAACGAGTGAATTTGTGTTGTACTGATTTAATCATAGAATCTAAATATGTGACCATACTTGCGAGCAACATTCAAGGATAGGTCTAACGATCCTAGTGCATAGGTTGACGGAGGAACAAATGTCAGTAAACATTTGAGAGTGTCTTAATACGACTCCCGAGACGCGTGCGGTTATTGCGACAATGTGAGGCTCAAATTTAAGTTTCGGGTCGAAAATCAATTCAAGATTAGTGGAATATCATGTAACGCACAGATATAATCAATGGGCCTGGGCTTAAGGGGTATGGCCACTATAGCAGGTGGAAAATCAGGTGTTTTTTAAATTATTTTTTTTTATATGGAAATTTTATTTATTCATAAAAATAATTATAAGTCCATAAAACTACACGCTCACAACTGAACGTGATGTCGCTTCACTGTGAAGTAATTCTTTGTTGGGTACGGGGGCATAGTGATATACCTGGAAACTGCGAAGCAGATGCCCTAGCGAAAGCTGGCACCGAGCTTCAGGAATATACACTTGACCCCGAAGTCGGCCAACCTCTAGCTTTCATAAAGCAAGGATTTAAGCAGCACTACGTGGAGGCTGCGAATAGGGCCTGGCTGCTCGAAGAAAGCTGTAGCACCAAGTTTGCCTGGTTAGGCAAACTTGGCACGCACTGTGCTCCAAACGCACCAAGCGGCTCCTCAATATAAGCCGCGAAACCCTGAGTTCCATCGTTTCCGTACTGACGGGACACTGTCTGATCGGCAGACACGCAGAAAGATTGGGTGTCCTTTTCAATGATTTCTGCCGAAGTTGCAGATCGGAGGAAGAGGAAGAAACTATTAAACACTTTCTGTGTGAATGTCCGGCGCTGTCCAGAAAGCGCATGCAAATCTTGGGCACGCCCTTCCTGGACAACCTCACAGAAGTGGCTGATCTGGACATTGGCTGCATAGCCGGCTTTATTCGAGAATCTGGATGGTTCTCGTCATCCCGCAGGTTCTAGTGCCGCCTTTAAATTCTGTGGTATCAGAATGGGCCTCTCGTGGCCTAAGTAAGCTACCTTTGGATAAAAAGGGGCTGCCACTACAACCAACCAACATAAAACTACAATATCGGAAAATCGGAAAAAAATTTATAAACGCATTTTTCAAACAAAATGGCCGATTTTTCGTAGCTTCATTCCCAGGTGTATTTTAAGCGCTCCGCGGCCGGAAAGCTAGCAGCCGCAATTTCGAACCCAGGACAAAACAAAAAAAAAATCCGTTAAACTACATCTCAATACCTAGAGAAATACCTGAGGAAATTTAGAAATATTGATTTTTCGGAAAATGGGAAGCATTTGAAGTGAAAACTCTTCTTTTTTTTAGAAAAAAATCGTCATCAAATGGAAAGTTCTTGATCTATAAAAAAATCTCAGGTACTTCTTCGCGAAATGCAATTATAAATATGTGATTAAAATTTTAAGTCGATCAGATTAAAATTGTTCGAGTTATTTGTCGGGCCGATTTGAAAAACACCTCGGGAGGGAGATTGACATTTTGTAACATTTCTGGACATTAAGAGAGAGAAGATTAGTTTCAATCCAAGAAACGATCGCGTCCAGATCCCTTAGGAATGCAATACAATCGAGCGAATGACTAACAGTAAATTTTTAAATCATTAGCATACAGAAGGCACTGAGATGCTACGACAGAGGGAAGGTCATTTATGTAGAGTTCGAAAATAAGAGGGCCTAGGATAGACCCCTGTGGAATGCCGGAGGTTGAGTGGAAGAGAGAAGAATGTGCTTCACCTAGACTAACACGGCATGAACGAGAACTGATGTAGGACTCAAGCCAGGAGAGTAATGGTCCAAATAAGCCAGTGTCAAACGCCTTACTGAAGTCAGTGTACACTACATCAATTTGGGTACGACTGTCGAGAGCCTTTGCGACAGTTTTCTTTGGGTAAGTTTCAGGAGATTCGTAATGGTTGAGCGGTTTGGAAGAAATCTATGTTGGAACGTGGACAGCCTACACTTAAGTGCTTGGTATATTTTATTGTAGACATTGCGTTCAAGGAGTTTGGGAAAACAAGAGTGTAACGAAATGGGACGATAATTGGAAGCATTGGAAGAGAATCTACATTTGAGTACAGGAAAAATGTTAGCTAACTTCCACAAATTGGACAAGATCCCGGAGGACAAATAATAATAGAAAATATAAGAAAGTGGAACGCATAAAGAGGAAGATAGAGATTTGAGATAAGACTAAGGATAGATGGAAAGCAAAAAAGGAGTATCAAACGAATTTGGGAGAGTGGAGCCAGAATATATTGAAGAAAAATGAGCAAATACATTCATTTTAAGATAGTTAAGACATTACGGATCAACCTAGGAGGATCAGTAACCGTGGTACGTCTATGGGAGTGAGTGAAGCGAGAGAAAAGATCGTAGAGAAGAGATTAGAATTTCACGAGAAAATCTTGACACCCAAGACTGTCAAAAAAAGAAGCCCAGTTCTATCGTACGAAGCTTCTTTGGGAAAAGTTTGAAAAGTTAGGCAAGGACCTAGAAATGGGAAGATTGGTCTTAAGAATGAATTTTTGGGAGTTGAATAGAAATACGGCCATACTTTCGAAAGAAAGGGTGTGCAATTTGATTCATGCCAACTTAAAGCTTATTTGCAAACCGTTTAAATCCATTATAAATATGAACTTCCTAAGCATTTGTCATCAAATCTGCATGATTCAACTCACTCTTTTCATACCTCAAATTAAAAGATTTTTGCAGGCGACTTGCCAACTTCGAGAGTAAAAGAGTAAAAATCAAAATGTTTTCCAAGTTCACTAACAAATCGATTGGGATTACCATCAGTGAAGACTGAAAGCGTGCATCGGATATTGTTTTATTTTCATGGGGAGTACACCGCAAGCGAGTGTTTATCAAGTTGACCAGCGAACTTTTCAGATGCACTCGGGGCGCCTTATCTGTATATTTTCAATAGACCCAGATGTTTATTCTCTTGACATGCATTGGCATCTAAACTTTCTCCAATCCGCTGTCGGAGCCATTGCATCGCGATGCTGCCCACCCAGATACCATAAATTCCACCTGAAGACAAGGGAATCGACTAGTCGCGATTGCAGGACTATTCGTTTGCTTTATTTTCTTTATTTTCTGGCCGTATGCCGTTGAATTTACCTCATTGTCTTTGTTGTTGCGGATGCCACGAACGAGATCTGTCAGATTTTTATCAAACATTCGTTCGAAATTTCCTTTGACCTTCTTTAAAGCCATCTTGCCATGAGTTAGTTCACATTTACGCGATATAAACTAATAGTGGTCACTGTCAATTGGATTATTGCACTAAGATTTCACTTGGAAAGGGGAACAAATCGTTCAGAACGACAGACGAGCGAACCATAACCACACGAAATGACTTTAACTGTCAAACGATTATTCGCCATATTTCAGAGCCGGCAGCCACGTAAATTTTGTAAAAATAATTCGGTGTTACCTCACGCACGAATGTCGCGGCAAAATTGAAGTTCTCTAATTGAACCGAGAAATTAAATTAAATTTTGTTTTAAATTTGAACTGGTCCATTGGTAGCTCTATGTAACGTAGAGACTAATTTAATCTGAAGAATAAATATATCTTACCTTAATCTGGTGGCTCAACCTGATTCTCTTAGGGGAAGTATTTTTTTTTTTTCAACGTTGGGAGGTGGAAATCTTCAAAAGATACCGATCAGCTCCTGCCTCTCGGCATGCCGGATTTTTACCGACTAAAACCACCTCCGTCTCCTTCAATCACTCTCTCCATCAAATTTTCAGTAATTTTCCGTAGTTAAATTTCAGTACATAGTACTTCCCAGACGATAAGAAATCGGTATAAGGGATAGTACCAAATTTATAAATTTTTAGTATCCTTTTAGTTAAATTAATCGTTCAGACTATATGTTCATAAATTGTTTTATGTTAACTACATGTTTGGCTTTGACTGTTGTGGAGCTGATTGAACTTGTAGTTTACTTCGAATATTGATCCTGAACGAGGTATTTTTTTAGTGTCGTTTTAAAGGAAGTTGGGTTCGCTATGTTTTTAATTTTGTCCGGTAATGTATTGTAGAAATTAGCTGCTTTGTTAAAGGGATCTTCTTTTAGCCGATCAGTTGTGGCAAATGCGATAGCTATGTTATTCATGGTTCTCATTCTGTAAGAGTTTTCCCCCTCAATTTTATCCAATTTGAAGGTGGTGTTTTCATTACGGTGTAAATTCTTGTGTATGAATTTAGCTCTTACCATAGAAATCATGCCTTGCAAATTCAATTCTTGGGCTGTTTTGAAAACTTCGCTCGTTGGAGTTGCCATAGGGAGATTGTAAATGGTTTTATACGCTTTCGTTACTAGTCTGGAGATGATTAAGAGGTTACTTTTAGAAGTTTGACTCCAATTCAAGATGCCGTAAGAAAAGGTTATTAGGTTATACCACAGAGTTACCTCTTTCCTTTTCTATATCAGACACAATCAACTTAAATATCATAAATTATCAGGAGCTACAAAATGGACGTTGATATGATATAAGAATATTACAGCCCCAAAAATCTGCTTCCACAGGAATACAAAAATAATTGGAAGTAATATTTTCGTTACTTCTACGTTCCCAAATCAACGAACACAAGTATGTAAGTATAAAATATAAATTCAAACATTTAAGGAAAAATTAAAAATGAATCGCGTGTTCGGTCGCCCTAGCGAACTGCTGCGTCTGTGAATACATGAAAAACAACAATACATAAGTGTGATGGTCGAACACTAAGAGTAGCGAAGCTCCTCGGGTTGAACTAAAATGGGAAAGACCGACGACATTCGACTACCCGGTACTCTACAAATTTATTAACACCATAAACTATCCTTCGCCATTATAAATTCATGTGGGAACTGAACCATCGTCAAGAGAGAGCGCATGAAACGATACGGAACCTTCATGTATGCTGACATCAAGGAAGAGCGCACAAGATGTCACGCGGGATGAAAAACAGCATCATCAACCAGCCCCACGAGGAGTAGCCCCATTCTCACTACTAATAAGGAGGAGCACCATCCTCAGCTCCAAGGTTCCTAGTGCGGCTGCCAGATTATCATACACTTTTTCACGGCCAAAACACAATTGTACGATTCTGTATTACAAGCAATTGATTTTCAACAAGATCCCGCAAGTCCTGCGTTTATCACATATTTGCCCAGAATGAGGTATGATGACGCCATGAATAACCCACCCGGTATCTTTGTACCAAGGACAATGTAGCCGACACACTTCTTTTCTAGTTTCTGAAGATATGTTCTCAGTTTATATGGAATACAAATGTGCTTGTAAGGACGCTACGCTACATTCCATATAGAAATTCAAGGACACTTTCTAAGTTTTTACGAAGAGAATTAACCTGGGTCTTACAAGTACGAAGTAGAATATACTTCTTTATAACGGGTTTCGTATAAGCGGGACGCAAAGCAAATGTTTGCTCATCTTCAATGGTTTGGAAGTAGTGCTTACGTTACTTTCATGTTTTCCAGCCAAACAATAGGAGCACGAAGCAAAATATGCTTTTCTATTACGTTGAGTACATAAGGGAAATAGAAGCGAAAATTTGTTACTGATAAATGATTTGAAGCTGGTGCCGACTTTACTTCCATGTGGAATATGCTATTCTATTTTGCCAGAATTACCTTAATGATTTAAATAAAAAATGCTAGTAATTTTTCTTTTTGAAAACATGGGAAAAACTCTATGAAACATATTGTAACATTTGCAAGAGAAGTAATACTGTCCTTAATTTCACGGTAAAACCGCCATTGGGTTCAGTATTTAAAGGATGTCTGCAACATACAATAATGAATTTATGCTGCGATGTATTGAGACAATAGAACTGTGGTAGTGGCAAATCATAATATTCATGATTTTAAAATAATCAATATTTCGTGAATAAAGTTCATTTTTGTTCTTTAAAATCCAAAATTTTAAACAATTTTCGAAAATCTGAATTTCTCCGCCTCACTCCTCCAATTGACTCTACATATCATCAAATCCGTGGTAGAGCGATTATCAAGCAAACTTATAGTCCGTTTGAACTATTACAAATATATGTATTTACTATCCGTTGAACACAGTTTTGTAAATGTTGCAGAACCGAAAGTACCATATTACATAGCGTATGACGTACATGTAACTGATTTACAGGATTTAAATTTGTTATCATCTATGCCTTGATAATGTTTCCACGAGGTCGATACTCGATTTGAGCTGGCGGTTATTGATGATGATAATAGCAAGAGGGTTGTTACAAAATTTGAATGAAGGTTTGAATAGAGACACCAATTTTTTGTAGAATTGATTGTCTATTTTTCGATACATATTTAAAACACTTTCTAAATTACATAAAATAAATTTGAGGACATAAAGCACAACATATTAAAATAGAATAAGTGTTGAGGATTATTTAACGTGAAGTTCCGTTTTTACCATCGCTACCTTTCGGACCTGCTTGTACGAAATCCAAAAGATCTCTATGTGTCGCAACGCCAATCAACTCTATAATTGTTAAAATAAATAAAATTATAAGTGTAGGAGCAGTACTTGCAAAAAACAAATGTGGTTAGTTACCATCTTTTTGTGAAAGAATAAAAACGAATGGCTCGGTTTCAAGAATGCGTCCTATTTTGCCGAGATTTGTCTCGTCATCAACTTTAATTGACTTTTTGTAGACAGCCTTCTTTATGGTATCCGTAGGTAGCATTCCTTGGCTGACTATTTGAGCAGTTAAAGTTGTTAGAGTAACCGCACCCATGATTCCTCTGAAATTCGGACAAGATGAAATAAAAGCGTAACTGATTTGTTGGATTTCTTACCCATTGTCCTTTAGCACTGGTATTTGTTCTAAATTGCTTTCTTTCATGTAATGCAAAGCGTCTTCACAAGTCAAGGACGTCTTGAATGTTTTCGGAATAGCTAAATTTAATGTGGTCACCTTTTCATTCCACCACCAGGCATTGTGGGTGTTTATTGGCTCCTTAAATCCCCGGGCTTCCATCCAATTATCCGTTACAAACTTGGTCATATAATTGCGGATTCCGTCAGGCAGTAATACTACGCAAGTTTGATCCTCACGCAATTCCTTTGCAGCTTGTATGGCAGCAACCATGGCGGAGCCGCTACTACCTCCGCTCAAAATTCCTTCTTCGAGATTTAGACGACGGGCCATTAGGAAGGATTCTTTATCGTTGATCTTCACCCATTGATCAACGTGCGATCGATCAAGCACGTCGGGTATGAAGTCGTATCCTATTCCTTCGACTTCATAGAAAGTAGTCTCAGAACTGTTCAGGACATGCGGATGGGCAAGTATGGAGCCATGAGGATCGGCTGAAACTAGCTTACAATGTGGAATAGCCTCCTTGATTCGCTTTCCTGCACCGGTCACCGTTCCTCCAGTCCCTGCACTTATTACCACCATATCGATATTGCTGTCGCATTGCCACAACAGCTCGGCACCAGTTCCTTCGTAATGGGCCAACGGATTTCCACAATTGGAATATTGATCTAAAATCACTGAGTTTGGTGTGGTCTCTTGCAGCCGTCGAGCAACTAATATGAGTCCTTCAGGATCGTCATAAGCGGCTTCTATGGGCGTTCGAATAATTTCCGCCCCGAGCACACGCAGAGCGGCCACCTTTTCGTTGGACATTTTGTCGGGCATTACAATTATACATCTGTAACCTTTTACAGCGCAGGCCATCGCTAATCCGATTCCAGTATTACCAGAAGTTGGTTCTATTACAATGGAGCCGGGCTTTAATATGCCTTTGGCTTCCGCGTCTAAGACCATCCGGTATCCGATTCGATCCTTTACGGAGCCTCCCGGGTTGAAAAACTCACATTTTGCAACTGAAATATTTTATTATTATTTATTAAAATTATTGTTGAAAAAAGGTGATTTTGTAAAACATTTTATTGCTGATAAAACTTGATGCAATCAACAATACAAGTGAATTTTTTAAGCTGACTATTGATTCAAGATTTTATGGATATTGATTCTAAGGTCAGGTACTGCAATTATTTTTTCTTATTAAAGTTTCAGACAACTTACGCATTCGACATTTGATTCCTTCAGTCTTTGGTATTTTCTTCAGTTCAACGAGTGGTGTATTTCCAATTGTGTGTAATATGTCGGGATAAATTTTTGTCCGTTCTGCCCTATTCAAAAGAATACCAGAATTATCATTATGCCAATCATACCTCAAATTGAATAATTTTTAAATCACCGAGAAAAAATCAAATCATCGTATTTATGTAAACAGCAGCAATTTTTTTGTGGAAGTCTTTACGCTTCAATTCATTATCAACAAGAATATCATCCATGCGAATAAATATTACGAAGTTGATGCCCCACACGAACGCGATAAGAGTCAATGATAAATCGAAAAAACCCACTGATTTGTAGGCTAACATTTTTCGGGCATATATTGGAACAGTTAAACTTACATTTCCTTGGCATTGACTGGACCCTTTTTCCAATTACAATGTTCTAATGGATTGGTAACCTTCGTCTCGGCCGAGGCGGTTTTTGGTTCTTCTTTAACATCTTGCGTTGTTGGCATGTTGTTTAAATATTAATATTCTTTTCCGGTTTAATTTAGCTTTATTTATTCTGAAAATATAAAGAGAATTCCAAAATTAATCGATTAATTAATGCCCACAATGTTTAATCATTCCCAGCCATACAATTCGTCATGCAACTTGAAATTTTGGAAACACTCACCTTAGAAATATTTATGATCCTTTAAGGACTGCAGATTCGTAGACGAAAACCAAGTCATGTATTAAAACTCTCTCCTCGACTTGCTTTCAATATTTGATCATTGTTTTTGTGTGATCCATCGCCCTCAACGTGTTAAACATGAGAACCAGGATATCACTCCAGTCTAGAATCTTTTTGAAACATTCTAAATTGCTCGAATTTGCCAAAGCTTTTTCGGAGACACAAACCTAAAAAGTTCGACAGCATTGTAGGTGTTGCGAGAGCCTCTATCAACAGTCAAGAACATCCACCTCCAGTTGGCAACAGCTATATCAAAAAAAGTTTTGAACAAAGCAGTTCGAAGTCAGAGTGTATAAAGGCAACAGAAAAAGGGCGCACAAAGGCTTAAGACTGCGACACGGAGTATTGAAATGTATAATTGTGCCAAGTCGCGGGACGTATTACATACGAGTAGACTTGCAGTACCGTTAATGTATGCAAAACCCGTTGACGTTCAAACTTAAGAAAGGAACATAGCGTTATAAAAGAAATTTTCTTGCGTTATTTCGTAGAAACTATATTCATTTAGAACAACCAGTTTCCAATTTAGGCGTTGAAGAAGCGTAGGTAATTTTTCGCGCCTTGAAGAAATTTTAACAGTGTTTGATGAGATAATATTTAAATTAAAAATTAAACTATTATAGAATTCTATTTAGCCAAACTAAAAAAGCTAGGCGCATTTCGTATAGTGAAATTTTCGGATAATCCATACTTGCTGAGTGGCAACCGCAAAATCACTTGGTTTATCGCTGAAAGTGTGAAACCTTTTGTAAATGTAGTAGGCAGCGTGACAATATACTGTCAATTTTCTAGGCGACTTATGAAGGTCCTAAGTGCATTCTAAGTGGTTAAAAAAATTAAATAAAAAAAGGCTTTTTTTTACCTGTTTTTTTTATATTTATTGCTATTTTACGGCAAGGGCAAAATGTTTTAATTTTTTTAACCAATCCTTTCTTAGAGAAAATTTTATCACGCAACTTTCATTTCCACACAACTTTTCTCTAAAATGAAACGTTTTAAAGTATGGAGTGAGAAAAATTGGGGAAAAAACGATTTTTAATTTTTTTTTATAAACATTTCGATTTTTTATAATGTTCCCGACTTTTTGAGAGGGAGGATAAGTCAATTATTGTTATACGAGTTATTCCACATAATTTGCCGCAAAAATCAGTGTGCCCCCCCCCCCCTCAACGGTCAAATGTAATCGTTTTTTTTACAGATCCGCTCTGGTCTATTATAAAATGATAAAAAGTCATAAAAATTGGTTGAATAAGTTTCCTGTAGACACGATACATTTCTAGATTGAAGTATTGAAGTTTGTTGGATTTTTTAATACGCTATTAAATCTGAAATCATTCGAGTTTTCAAATTTTTAAAGGAAGTTTTTCGTTATAAGGAAGAGCGTAAAAAAGAAATTGCTTTGCATCTGCTCGTATATGTTTTTCTGAAATGTAAGACTTATTCAATTAAAACACAATTTTATTAGTTTTTTATTCACTTAAACGAAAATTATTTTTTACGTTAATGAAGTTATTTAAATTTTGATAATTTTTGAATAATTTATTCAATTTATGCTACTTCATTTTGTGATTTGGTCTACCGAGCTCAATTTTCTTTTATCAGGACGTAAGCTAGGCATGGTTAGATAACTTTCAGATGAAAAAAACGTAGATTAAATATTCAGACACCTATAGTAGTTTTTGAATGGAATAATTACGCAATTTCTACCATGTTTCATACTCGAAAAACAAGTGCATACTTATCGTAATTTGCGAATGTAATTTTTACTTCACTGTACTCAATCAATTATTTCTAAAAACTATTTTTTTCTTCTATTATCAATTGCAAGACTTAACTGTTCCTTGACTAACTGACTGTGGGGAAAAATTTTACTTTTTGAAATATTAGAACAATAGGTGATCGATAAAAGTTTCACCTGAGTTAAGTCGGAGGACAATTTTTTTCATTCTTATCTAAATATATTCGACGTAAAGTTTATATGAGTGGTAAATTCTAATCTTCAAAAAAAAAGATTGATGATATCTAAAGCAATGGGACTCAACGAAGAATGATTGATAAAATCATGTTGTTCTATGCCATTATCACATGCAACCACCATTTACCAGTTACAACCTTGAACAGGGCTGAAAATAGCTAGTTAGCATAATACTACTAGCAATTTGTGTGTTTACTTTCGACTAGACTATAATAGCACGAAAAATACACAGCAAGTATGTACCGATAATTTCCTTAAGTGCAATCGTTAATTGGCATGTAAGTGATAAAAGTACTAACCAAGTGGTGATGCATCAATTCCACAATAACATGTTTAGATTCAATTTGGATGGAAGACGTATTGATATCATTTCAATGTCATGTCTTTTAATTTTAAAAATAAATTATAAATTAAATTAATTATATATTTATTTATAAAATTGAAACCTTAGAGCTAAATTTTCCTGAAGGTAAAAATTTAGTTAAGAGCTAAATAAAAAAAACGAGAAATTTGGATGCATTTTAAGTAGAAATTATTCCGATGCAATTATTTCATTGTAGAAAAAAAGTTGACTTTGTAGTGGGCATTAGCGGCTGTAGCTTGCATTGATAACGCACAATGTGAATATAATCAATGTTTCCATGGTAAAATAAAATAAAATACACATTGAGCTAAGACGATTACTTTTTGTGATTTGACTGTTTGCACTGAGCACAATTTTATTGAGGATGAATTATTGGACAGTGGATAGCTTCTTTCCTGGTAAGCAGTCAATCCGGTTTTCAATTGTAATTGGAAATGGATGTCATGCGTACAGAAACGCATTATTCTGCACAAGTCTCTTACGCTAAATTTAACACGAAGCCACGGGGAGCGCAATTGAAAGATCTGATTTACTTCTAAACGATTCGATTGAAATGTTTAGTATAAATGTATAAAATAAGTAGTTAATTGATGCATGTATCTAATAAATGATTTAACAGCACTATCCCTGACAACATGATTTGTGATTTGAGCAGGGGTCACTTTATGTACCAATATATTTCGGGTCTCAGCTACAAATTTAAATTAATTAATTAATTTTACCTATCTTTATTCCAAAACGCTTGTTTTAATTAAAAAAAATTAGCATACACAGCACAAAAACACTCTCGAAACACTTCCACGGACGGACAAGTTAAAACTGATTCGCGTTCGGGACGTTTAATTATATATATCAGTTAAGAATGATGCCACTGATTAGAAGGCAGCCACTGAAATAATGTTTCCTTACAGAAAACCTGTTGATAAATTTGGCTTTGATTTCTTCGACCACAAATCGGAATTGCGAACACTTGCTTTCTTGACAACTTACTAGGGCTAGTACAGCTAGGTGATAGTAGCAGTATATCATGTGTGGCCGATACTCTTTCGGGGAGACTTGGCTAGCATGTGCGTACTATTCTCTTAACGAAATAGTGGGGAAAGCATTGATAGGATACACTTTGATGGGGGTAGTGTATTTACTTGACAAATAACGCAGAATAAATGGCAGCAATTCACTTAGCCAATTAGATGAGCATTACAAGCAACAGCAAATTCGTATGAAAAGTGGTGGAAGAAGCATTTTGAATTACAGCGATATGTAAGTATTTGCTTTTAAAATTTGAAATTTATTCAGGAAAATTGTATATGGACTTAGAGGGTTTGATAGTTCTGTATATGGATGATAATTTCAACTGATATAAAATACAAAGGTTTTTAAAAGTTGTATTATCTTTATTGTCTAAGGGGGAAGATAAACTAAGCATCTTTGTTAATGCGGAAAAAAACGCCTATGACCCTCTTTCATACTTTACATAAATGACCCTCCAGCTTTCGTATCGTCTCAGTCTGATCTATATGTTGATGACTTGAAAATTTACATAGCTATTCGCTCAGAAAAGGTTTGTATTGCTCTCCAAATGAATCTGGACGCGATCGATTCTTGAAGTCAAAATAATTTTTTCTCCATTAATGTCCACAAAAGCCACAAAATGTCATTCTCCTTACAGTTCAGTTAAATGGGCCATATCTAGATATTACACGAACTTCCAATTGCGGCTGTTTTTCAAATAAAAGATCTAGGAGTGATTTTTGACTAGAAACTTAAATTAGAGCCACACATTGTGGTAATAATGTCTTCTTATTTTTAAATTCATTAATTTATATTACATAAATGCTGTCGTTCCATACAACAAAAGAAATGAATGATAATTTGCCCAACTTCCAAATTTTTATGATTATTTGTTTTGAAAAAAATATTGTAAAGATAATTAATCTTTAAGGTTTTTTTTTGATACGTACGTACGTGCGTCTATGATCATCTCTTTTCTACGACGATAACTCTCGAAAGAAATGTCATAACGTCTGGGCTGAGGTATCCATCGAGGCATGCTTATTACCAATGACACGTGTTGATTTGATTTTGATAAAATTCCGGTTCGGCAGCTTTTTTGTTTTGACATATCCAAGGTGATTTCTGTCATGTACCATATTTCGAGAACGAACGTTGTTTTGACGTTAAGAAGGTGTTAGTTTTTGTATTTGTATTGTATTTGTATTCTATCAAATTTTGAATGATTTCAGTACAGCTTTTTTAATTTGAAGAAAAAGAGCAAAATTTCTTTTTCAAAAAAAAATTCCACCTAAATTGCACGTTTAGCAATCAATGCTTAAAAAAATTGGCTGCTCTTTTTTTCGTAACAACAAAAAAAAATTAATGTTAAAGAAAAAACCATTGTGAATTGAAACGAATGACATTACTTCATTTCACTTATTATTATTGTGAATAATATTACTAAATTTCACATACTCTAATTGCGTTGTTCTTGTGTCCGGCGAAACAGTATAGTTACAATTATAATGCGCCAATTATCGAAACACGGAGGCAACTACCAAAAATGATCACCATGCGACAAAATCTGGTTCAGTTGGTTCAATCTCAATTTCGCAAAAATGTTCGCTTACGCCCTTTTGTCTTTCAAGCGTTGATATGAAAATAGCTACATCTCATCGATAGTTTTTTACTTCACGATCAGCTAACGTTATTCCAAGATATCACTGAGGTTTATTGTTTGCCGAGAAATGATAATTTAGGATTTTGTTTTGATATAGTTGACACTAGGCGTAGATTTTTTTTACTGAACAGGGTATAACGAGATACTAAACATTTTCTGATCATTTTCCTAATTTTTTAAAAAATTGTCTCATATACCCTTGTTTAAAAGATTCTTTTTAATTTCGTCAATGTAATAACACAGAAACCCAAATAACAGCATCAATATAATTTGCATTGTTATAGACACTCTTTGGTCAGTGGTGTAAGATTTAGATTAGCAAGAGTCAAATAATTGGCGCTAAAATTCGCGTTAAAATTGGTACTAAAATTGGCGCTAAAATTGACACTGAATTTGGCGAATACAGATTAATAGCTCGTGTTCAATCCAAGTGTTATATACCAGTCCAAACGAGCGGAATCCTATTTTTAAATTTACGTTATGTAGACCAAATTGCTTTTACACTAGATGGGCTCATTAAGAACCTTTATACAATTTAAAAATTCCAACGTTTTTAATAAGTTATTCCTATATATTTAACAAATTTCGTCAGCATGAATAAAATTGAGAATCAAAAATGAAACACAATTGCTTGTCGCTCATGAATTGTTACACCTTTTCATAAAATACCTATAATTTTTCTATAAATGTAGCCTTAATCAATAAATCGTCATAAAAGTAATAAATGTAGCCCCAGACGAGAAGATTTTGTTATTTACAGACAACACAATTGGCAACGACGTACCAAAAATGCTTCAAATTTTAAACTCTCGAAAATTGGCTCCAACCATTTATTCAAGCAATCTATATCGCAACCAAAAATCGACGGTTATCTCTGAAAGTGAAATTTGAAAATAGTTCCCACGTTTTTATTATCTCATTTAATTGGAAGATGTTTCACCAAACATTCTCAGCGAATGCAATGACTTCAGGACTTATCTTTTTGAAATAAACACCATTAATGGAATATTTTTGCCAAGCGATAACATGATTGTGGTAAGACAAGAAATTAAATTCATTGATTTAGTTCACTTATGTCTTAAATAGATAGTCGTCAAGTTTTTGCGGTTTGGAGTGCTATGGCGTTGAGATACGGGGAAATGGTAATCTGATATGCAACCGACCCAGCCATAAACATTCGGAATTTTTACCATATCAACATAAATTCTAACTAGACAACTTTATTGTGGTTTGGATTTTTATATTTACTGTCGGTTTAGCGAAATATGGGAAAATATTTTTACAATGTAACGACACCGTTCGTTTCGTCAGAACTCGTTAAGTATTTCCAAGTTCAATTAGGGTTCACACATTTCTTCTATGCTTGGAATCCATGCATTATGATCAACCAAACCAAAAAAAAAACAAATCTTGTTTCCGAAATATGTGACCAATCAAACATTTATTTTTAAAATAGGTGAAAAATTCCCATAAACCTCCGTTAGAAGACTGTAATTACAAACAATGCAAAATAACTCTAATCGCCATATATGCGGTTGGACCAAGCGCCAAGAAAAATGCTAGACCTCTTGCCGGTTGAGGGATGACGACCACTGCATAAACAAGGGTGTGTACAATCCTTGCAATTCCAACAAGCCGGAATAGGTTGATGGCTAACCACGGCTCCGGGTTAATAAGACAGTACAGAAAGCCAATTGTTAGGAATGGTAATATATTTTCTAAATCATTGCGATGTGCTCTGCAAAGGGGAAATATAGTATGTTAGCCAAACAGTATGATAAAATAAATTAGATCTACTAGTATACCTCCTAACTCGTTCAACATCTGGGTCGTCAAATTTCACTTTTAGCTTCTTGTTAAGCAGATCTTCTGGGTTGGCAAATGTCTGAAATAGAAAAATATGATAATCGTCATTGTCCAAATACGGAAGCTATTTATACATCGAATGATAACGAAGAAATTGTGTACGCTTCAATTAAATTTTTCAAAAGACATGCGACTATCTGATCGCTTAAGTTCAAGATCATGGTGGTTTGATTTTTTCTAGAAAATATCACATGCGTATTTTGTCAACGTCTTGTTTGTTGCTATCAGCGTAAATGAATTTGTGACGATGTATTGCTCAAATTTTGTTTTACTAACAAACCAAACAGTAACACATGTAGTGGAACTTTCATTGGCATATATGTAGGTCGCAATTGTATTCACTTGTTTTTTAATTTAACTTCCAGAATTGATATTTTGTCTTCATTTCTTAAAAACTAAGTGATGGTGGGAAGCTATCAAATGGAATACAATTAATATCATCGATCTTTATTATAGGAAACATTAAAATTCTTGATCAACTTTAGTTCTTTATTTTTACTGCAAATCTAAGACTCCTGCGGTTCACAGTCATTTTAAGGTGGTGAGGGGGGGAGTATGGTATTCTTTTGCATTTTTTTTATTTTAGGTCGATTAGAGCAAAGCTGACGGAGCTACAGGATTTTAAAACTCTGCTCTTTGACGCGCTATAAGCTGTAAATCGACTGTTTCTCTTTTTTTAAACGCGTTTTTCCAACACTTAGCTTTTTCAAAGTCGGTGAACTCAAAATCTATTTATCCGATCCTTTTCAAATTTTGCACACTTTTCTATACATAAATCACCACGTAACCGCGTCGAAATATTTTATTTTTAATGATTATAATTTCGTTTATAATAACAAAGTTATCGATTTTTTAATAATTTTTTTTATAAAATTCGTTTTTTTTTTACTTAGAATTGATACTAAAAATTGAAAAATCGTTAAAAAATATATCTCGAAGTGGTTACCTCGAGAAACTCAAAAACTAACGAAATCTTTTTGGTTTTTTGTCATCAGATGATCGAGTGATGAGTTATGCAGTGCAAAATTACTTTTTGAGGTGTCTACGAAAATTTTCTGCCAGTGGCTCTCATCACTCGATCATCTGATGACAAAAAACAAAAACATTTCGTTGGTTTATGAGTCTCCCGTGGTAAACACGTCAAGATATATTTTTGTAACGATTTTTCAATTTTTAGTACCACTTCTAAGTAAAAAAACGATTTTTTTTAAAAATTTTTATTAAAAATCGATAAATTTGTTATTATAAAACAAATTATAATCATTACAAATAATTTATCTCGATGTGGTTACCTTGTAATTTATGTGCAGAATAAGTGTGCAAAATTTGAAAAGGATCGGGTAAATGGATTTGGAGTTAATTGCATTTAAAAATAGAGAAACAGCCAATTTACAGATTATAGCGCGTCGAAGAGCAGAGTTTTAAAATCCTGTAGCTCTGTCAGGTTTGTTCTAATCGACCTAAAAAAATTACTGAATACTTTTGAAGAGTTCTACTATCGAATAAAATAATAAAAAAATGCAAAAACAAAATAAAATACCATACCCCCCCTCTTAAGGATAATGTTCTTCTTTGATTTACCATCACAGTGGTCGTGTTCCGAGCAATAAAATAGATGAAACATATGTTATAAAACATATCATTTCCACAAGAGTTCACAATCTAAGACGGAAATATTTAAATCCTGACATGAATACTAAGCAAATGGATGAACTACATGTCGCGAAATATCGGCTGAAGAATATAGTACTAATAAAGGAAAAATATTGATACGAGCCAAGGTAGATAAGCTTTTATTAAATCCTTTATGACAAGAGAAAAAAATTCATTTGTTTGTTTAGTAATCTTGTTCAACAGAAGTTGAACCATACGATAGAATAAATTAAAACGACGGAACCTCACATAAAACTGTTGAAGTAGACATCTTTTATATTGCTGATGGGCTAGTACCAAATAATATACGATAACCGAACAGTTTTTATTCATGTTAACGAAAAATATTTGATAAAAAATGTATCATAGTTAACTTATCCTGAAAATAAAAAAATAAAAAAAATAATCCTGGACTTCACATCACTTACCTTTCAATTAATTCACATAGTCACACAAAAATTGTAACACTACTATAAAATATGTTATTACATATAATAATGTTACAATTTTTGTGTTGCAAGGCGGGTTAATTGATTGGGGAGTGATGTGAAATTCAGTGTTGAATTTTGTTTTGTATATTTTACAGAGAGAGTTAATTATTATACATTTTTTATTAACTATTTTTCGTAAAAATGAGTAGAAACTGTTATACTGTGTCTGTTATAAAATATTATTTGATGATCAAGGGCTATTCTTTTTATTAATTTTATGTCTTTCAATGAGAACTATATTGACTTTTTAAATAATGATGAAAGGCAGTTGCCTGTATCGGTGTTTAATCTGTTCGCCACTGGTTCCTTGTTGATAAGAAGGCTTTCGTATGGGTCCAATTTCGATTGCTTGGAGACATCCCTGACCTTGAAGGCTGAACTGGTGCGAGAGGGGCGAAAAGAACCAACAGGATTAAAGTCAGCGATCGCGAAACACATCATTGAGAGCCACCACGAGATGTCGAAGAAACATATAGCAGTGGTCAAGGATGTCTCCAAGCAATCGAAATTGGACCCATACGAAAGCCTTTTCATCAACAAGGAACCAGTGGCGAACAGATTAAACACCGATACAGGCAACTGCCTTTCATCATTATTTAAACTTAGCCCTAATTATATCCACTTATGTTAGGTATATATAGGCACCACAGACTTGGTAAACATATGTTTGTGTCTAAAATAAAATAAAAATATGCACTTCGAAGGAAATTATCGTTCTTGTGTTTTTAAAAGTTTTATTAAAATAAAGTAGAAAATAGTCCGAGACCCATAACTTTTTGATGAAATAATATGTTATGGAATTACATTTCTTCATTCCTTTATGGAGTGAAGCGGTTTGCCTTGTGAACGGTTCATTTAGAATGAGCTTATTCTTCTGGCACCAGTTGAAAACTTCCATAAAATTTTTAGGTTTTTTTTTGTCGTTACTCACTTTAATTTTTAATTGTATTAAATTATAATATCCGCATTACTTTTTAATTAAAACTTCTGCTCCATACTTTGAACCGTAGAATAGTATTTATCAATTCACTAATCTTACAGCTTCGTTAAAGCCTAAACAGAAGCCAATTTAAAAGACACTTTATCATTAGGGTTTTCACATCTGATTTGATATTTGTACGTTCGCGACAAGTAACATCTATGCAAATACTTACTTTAAAGTACACAGATATGAGCTTTTCAGTCGGCACTTTAGGCTGTATGTTTCTACATATTTTAGCTACATAGTTATGCAAATGACCCATAGAATTTTAAATACATTGCCATACAAGTAATATTGTAGATTTGCGGATTAAAGCTTTCATCTTGACTCAGCAATAATCACAAGGTTAAATTATTAATACACATTCATTGAATATGCAAAAGTTGTACTATCAAAAGAAGATGTTTCAGAGTAATTTTATCATTGCATCTAAGGGTAAATACAAAAAATAGATAGTTGTAACTTATGCATATGATTAGCATTGATTATAAAGTCCATGTAGAACCGGTTCCAAGTTGATATTACGAGAAGATAATGTGTAAACTTTTCGATTCCGCATGATAATCACACTTGAAGTTAAACTATAAACATTCTGTTGAAGTTTCCGCAAAGTCCAATCAACGTCACAAGTATTCACCAAATATAAACAATATTTATTTAAACACGAACTATGATTAAAATGATTTTTTTCCGATTTCAACATGTGTTTGTCCTAATTTTTATTATAAATAAAAGTACTTCAAGTTCAGGGCACATATAATGATCCGTTTCAATAGTATCTTTTACAAATTTAGTTATACACAAAAAATATTCATAGCTACCATTGTTCTGAATCTCTGCAATCCAGTTAGTAAAGACATCATCATGATTTTCAACACTAAAATAGCTGTCCAAAAAGTGTATGTTGTAAACACTGGATTCTTAAATGATATCAATTCGATGACGTCCATTGTAACCGTATTCTGCTTCCAACTTTATTAGTCTTAATGGAACGCGTTCTGAACAGTAACTAACTCAGTAAGCATAACTGCGATAATGCTGCTTGTGTTTTATTGACGATTTGAGTGGAAAGTTGAAGGTAATATAAGCTATTATTTTAACCTGTCTTTGTGCATAGAAGACGCTTCTCGAGCGGAACTCAATGAATTTTAACGAAATGAGTGAAACGGGAAAGACTGTTATATAATACTAAAAACAAAAATCGTGAAGATTGGATAGAATTTTTATGACTTTTCGTATGCATATTTTTTAAAAGTGAGTCCATTAGCTTTTTATCTCTAAAAGGTCTACTAATTTTAATGTTTAAAACAACAGCAGTAATAATACAAAATCGTTTATAACGAAGTTATGACGAATGATGCGACGCACGTGCGAGATTGATACGACATTTTATTTACCGGGGGTTCCTACAAATAAGGGGCTTTCTCTCAACAGGTTCTATCTAAAGAAAAAATTAATGGAAACACCTTCCAGTGGAAATCAAATTTTCGATCAAGTTTCTTTAGTGGTGTTCTCTTTTGGTCGATTTTCATATTATTAAAGGCTCTATGAAGACAAGAAGTTGGCAGATTTCATCCAGATTAATTTATAACAAGTTTTTTGTTGTTCCTGATATGTGTTCAAAATGTAGATAAAACCATGCAATTAAAGAAAGCCTTTTAATTTTTAGTGGATTAAATGTTATGATCCCAGACAGGTAGTGAGATACCGATTAGAAAACGTAATTTTAACTTACATTCTAAATTGGTTTCTCCGTTGCACCATAGCATTAACAGCATAATTTACATATAAAACTACAGAGGGCATTTTTAAAAATATTTTTTGGCTCAATCCGCAACGAGTCGCATATCAAAGTTTAAAAACAAAGAAACAATTCATGCAGCATGGAGTTAAACCGACAAACCGGAGTTTCATTTGATTTGTCATATTAGAATAGCAAGAAGGAGGAGGAATAGCAAGAATTGAGTGGAGCTTATTGGCTATCTGCAAACTATTAACTGTGCTACGTCCAATGCTTATCAGATTCACCAGCAATACCACTCTTCCTTTCGTTAGAAACTATTTTTCCGCATGTAGAGACAATTCTACTAGTAAATTTCACCTTTTCACTTCTGATTCTGTGCCTCATTGATTATGCTGCACATTTTTTCAAATCAAATCTACAGTTTTCAAATTTACCTCTAAAGTGGTAATCATTAGTAACATGAATTTGTGTTCTAGAAGGTTCCTATAATTTCAAAAACTTTTAGAAAAATCTGTATTAACGGTCTGCTTTCAAAATTTTAGGCCGAGTTTATCTCTTCTCCTATTTGCGACCAATAATTCGCTGGTGATTCAAGGCTTTCGTTTCTTACGCTTGCTACTACCTTTGTATTCTTTGGTGATAAAATTGTTATGAATTTTTAAGAGTTTAAGATAGAAACATTCAAAAGATTTTCCACACAGACGGTCTGCGCAGACTAAAAGACATCGGTGTAGACATTAGCACAAATCTTCTGTACTACTGTTTGCACAGACAACTAGGAACCTACCCAAAAATTTGAAAGACAGCCACTTAAAAAGTCCGTGCAGACATTTTATAAGTCAGCGCAGACATTTTATGAGCCAGTGCTGATATTTGATGAGGGTGCGCTGACATGTTATAAGTCTGCGCAGGCATGTGATAAGTCTGCGTAGACATTTTATAGGTAAGCATACATAAAATGTGCTTTCAGGTTAAAAAATGACGGTGCAAAAATTTCAAAGTTAAAAAAAGTTTAGACAGTTTCGAACAAAAATTGGACGAGTCTTCTAGATAAGCTTTATCGATTAGAACATAAATCAGATTTTTTCTACCACTTAACTTTTATTGCCAGCAATTGAAATAGATATCTCAACTCAACACTGGGCTTTTAATCAAAAGACAAAATTTCAAATAATAAAACTATCGAAAAACTCAAAGTTTTACAGTCGAAAAAGAAATATTTTTAGTATACATTCATCGCCATTGATTGGTAAAAATTTAATAAAATTCTAGTACTACTCCTCATGCCGAAATTCATCGTCTGTGAATAAGTACTAAGTAAGCAAATAAATATCGAATAAATATATTGCACAAGGATGATGCAACCAAAGAATAATGGAAGTAGATGTTTTTAGGAGATGATGTAAGTTTAAGTCTGTAAAATCAGACACGTTGAGAAATAGGAACTATTCGAAATCTTCTCAAAAATTTCACCACCCATTCTCGATAAAAACTTAAATCGACAAATTGCCCTCGCAAACTTTTTGTAGTTACGGCCTTGACTGTATATATTATAAGTAAGGCCATAATAAAGTATAACTCCTAGACTGGAATTCCAAGCTGACTGGCTTCAAAATCTCATCACTCTGGAAAAGAGGAATGATGTGGGTCCCAGGACACATGAGAAATGAAGGAACTATAGAGGATGATCATCTTGCAAAAATTGAAGCGTAGAGTATCTATATCTCATCCTTGCAGAAATCTCACTACCTTTGCTCCTATTAACACAAGCTCGAACTTGTATTTTAATTTACCTATGATTCGCTTACAGAGAAACTACGATTCTTTCGGTTTGTATCGTACATTAATAAGCCTAATATATTTCTTACTACTGTGCAACTAGAATTCCTGTTCAATAGTATTTAACAATAAACTAAAAATTTGCGAAACCAAAGAACATTTTGTTTCTGCTTTTAAAGAGTGGATTAATCAAAAATTAAAATATTACTGGACATCTATACCGGGTTTAGACAATCCAGGCTATAAATATTCTTCGGAAAATCAAAATCAGAGGAAATTCTAAATCTTAGAAAGGAGGATATGTATATGTATAATGGGCAACTGCCTAGTGAAGTATCATCTAAAATAGCTGAAAGGCGTCGAAAAAGAGCTTTGCAAACTCTGATAAATCAAAGTGGATAAATCAGAACGATGTGAATGCGATGCCGTATTTCCAAGGAGTTTCAAATAGCTGGGCAACTGTTATCTAGCTTCGAAAGAAGTGGAAAATTTAGTCCTGCGGAATATTTTGAGATTTTCCATGTCTCTCAACCTGTAATAACAAGAAAATAAGCTAATTATATTTCGTTTTGTTCATAACGGTCGCTTTTATATTAGGAACATACCATAACCCTATCTTACCTACTACAAGGTGTATCTACGAAGGAAACGTTCTACGACCTTCAACAATGTAAATTTAATTTCAACAGTACAACAACGTAGCTTCGGCAATATAAAGTGAGACAATTCGGTCTTTTCGATCAATAATGGACACATATGTTTGTGTTTATATGTGAAGCGGCAAACTGAAGCTGGGGAACAGTTATTATTTTCAGTACGTTATTGATCGAAAGCATATCGTTACAAGCCTCTGCTGATGTATAAGGTTCCCAATATGTTGGGTTTTATTAACAGTTACAATATTTTTCGAATCCAGTATTCAAAGTGCGAACTAGAAAATATTGAAAAATAAATATATCGAAAGAATATACAACTGTTTGCAAAAATGTATCAAACATTTCCAGACAATTTATAAAATGTTAGAGTTAAAATAAAAAATAAAATTGATAAAGTTATTTCCCTTGCCAGTAGCAACTATACCTTCAAATAATTATACCAGCGGAGGGAATTAAGTATGTTATTTTTACTCCCTTCAAATAAATTTCTGTCATAAAAGTTTGTTAAATATTTATGTTGGACCGAAACGAGCTTTGATTAATTTCAATTGTATTAATCTAATCAAGTTGTAAAAAAATACCGAATATGCTCTCTTGCCTTGAAAATTCGACCATATCTAAATGTGATAACAAGTCATGACCAATTAAACTTTGATTTGTGGTGTCCAACGATATCGAAACGATAACTTAAATTTTACTATTTTTTGAACTGAAATAGAAATAATTAGACCGGGTTTATCGTTTTTGGCCGGAATTTGAATTGCTTCACTACAATCGACCACGTGGTCTTTATTCAAGGGGGATAAAATCTATCTAATTAATGACACGCATCGAAACATTATTTGGCTTAAATTTTATTTTGTAAAAAAGCATGAATATATTTGCTTCCAATCTCCAGGGGCGCTGTAGAGAGGCCAAATAGAATGAATACACCATTGGCAGACACGGTACTTTCACTCAATATAAACCTACTTGAGGGGGCGGGGTTTAAATTAATGTTGTATGTATGTACATATGTATGCGTATACTTTCATTTGGGGATGTTTTGATGTACATACATATGTATGACGATATTTCACCCCCGCGAAGGCAATTCCACATACTTAAGATAGCTGTTAACTATAGGCTCTTCTTGTATCAAGAGATTTTGGTTCATTCCAACTACATATCTCCCCAATTATCTATCTGTGAGTTACCTTCGTTTTGAAGCGCTGCATCGCTGTCAACGGAGCCATTAACAACATCTTGAGGACAAGTACAGCTGACCAAAATAGATACGCTTTGAAGACCGGGTTGTCGATAGATAAGGAATCCATTACTGCTTGCGCCATTTTGAGAAACGATTGAAAATATTCGGCGAATGTGCACTTATTGAAGAGAAATGCACGTTCCTACGCGACAGCCGGTTTTCCAAGCACTGAAAGTAACATGGACTCCACACCGCGTGGGGAGCGGCCCGGGCCCGGCGTGCATGAACTTCGGGAAATTTCAAGTTCACTAGATTTGTATCTGCAAACAAGTTTCATGGATTGTGGGGGAGACAGCGATGGGGATAGCGGATTGTCGCGGTGCTATGCGAGCGCCATATCATTTGGCGTTATTCTGATTAGATATGGAGGAGCCCCTGTCAGCGACTGTGGATTAGTATTAAATAGGAACGTATTTATCAGAGAGATTACAGTTCATTACATCCCGATTACTTAAAGCGACTTAAACTTTATTCGATGCTACTGACAATCTCGCTGACAGCTACACATCACGGATTTGACAGCAGTTTCATAAAATTTTGCAGTTGTTCGATAAATCCAATAAGGAAGGAAATAAGGAAGAAAATCAACGTAGCTCTAGCCTTAAAAACATAGTCACAATCGGTGAAGTCAAAAGCAAATGCTCGTGAAGCTGTTCATGCCAAGGTATATAAACTAGACATGGTAACATCTTACCGATTCCCAAATGCGTTCACTTCTGCGCATGTACGTCACAGAAGCCCCAAGCCGCCGAAAAGTGCTCAGTAGGAATAGCATCAACACCTTTTGGAAAACATGTTCCGCCCAGTAGGAAAGGGAAAATGGCAAGTGATGTTGGAAATAAGCTTTATTGTTGCTGCTATTGCACCCACGCACCGAACAAGTCACCATCGTCACTTCACTTGTCTTTCGTTTACAAGTTTCCCACGCAATGCACCGACTATCCGCCGCCGATTTCCGCCATTTATACATTTTGAATTGTGGCGCCTCGTTTTCTTTCGCCTTGCCAGATGTGCACCCTATGTTTTGTTCATTTGGCAGCCCGAATTTTTTGGGCAAAATGGCGCACGAAAAGCCCGCTGTGCGAGCGAGTCGGAAGAAAAGCTGCGCACGGGTTTACCATGTCTAGTTTATATACCTTGTGTGCACCCTATGTTTTGTTCACTTGGCAGCCCGAATTTTTTGGGCAAAATGGCGCACGAAAAGCCCGCTGTGCGAGCGAGTCGGAAGAAAAGCTGCGCATGGGTTTACCTCGTGTAGTTTATATACCTTGGTTCATGCTACTGGCATCTAGTAGGTAAAGTCATGGCGCACAATTTCAGTTGTATACTTAGCATAGTATAGTGTACGAAGGGTACACTTCAATCTGAGACCACATACTAAATCATTAATAGTTTGAATGACGGTCAGCCATAAGGATATATGTATTTAGATCGAGCATGTACAATTCCCACGTGCCATGTGTTGCATTCTTCAGCGCCATGCGCCCTAGATAATTAATGACATGTCATCGACTTTATCACTGGACAAGTTTGATGGGATCATTTACGGGTATTTATGACCCGATAAATTTGAACCATGGAAACGATGACATTGATTTGTTTAGACATTAATATTTTTTTTGTCACACACGATGCGATTCTGAAACCTATGCATGAATATATAGTTTTTAAAAATAATCATTTATTTTGAGTTTTGAACCTCCGTGTCTAGTCGACAACACCGCCCACTAGTGTGCTTTAGGTTCGCAACTTTGCTAACACTATTTTTTCACATTAATGGAAGTTCCTTTTTTGTTTCCAGATTTCTGGCTGGTACCATCATAATTAAATGGGGAAGCGTGGTTTCGGGTGATGGACGGCATCCTCTTCAGGTGTTGTCATTTACCATCCACCACCAGACAGCACGACGGTTAGGCTTATTGATGGATTAAGCTCATTATACTTCAACTATTTTATAAATTATTTGTATCCGCGCAGTATAACACAAGCCACGCAACCATTTTCATGCGGTAGGCAGAATATTTCGGTGCAGGTTCATCTCAAATTCAAAAATTAAAAAAAAATCTTATAGTTTATGCCCTTGGCTCGTGATTGAACGAAGGAATTGAAAAAAATGAAATTTAAAGTTTCGAAATAAGTTTGAATGAATTTTCGTCTCATTGCATTTTTCCGATTCTCATCGTTTTAAAAATATTTTTTCCTTCATATGAAACAAGAACGAGTTGTTCGAAAGAAAATCCCTTCGTTCAATCACGAGACAATACTATAAAGAGGAACTGTGCAAAGTCTCAGTAAAATCGGTCGATTCGTTCTCGAGAAATCGTGAAAATAATAAAAATAAATAATATTATAATAATAAAAAACAAGGTAATAAATAATAAATAAAACAATAAAATTAAAATTTCGATCGATTTTTTGAAAATACAAGATCTATGTAACCTCTTAAGAAATTTAAGTAAAAAGTGGCGCATTATTTTTTTTGAAAATTATAAATTTTAAATTATAACTTTCACAATTGGTAAGGGAAGAAGCACTGTCTTTATTTTCTTTTGCAAAACCGACACTACAAATCAACTCCAACTTCAAAAACCCTGTAGTGATAAATTAAATAAATAGAATTTCGTTCTCAACATATTTACAAAAGAAAGACCGAGAAGATGTACCAATAAATAGTAAATCCTTCATCCTACATCCTACAGATATGATTGTTAAAAGTATCAACTAACAATTGAATTCTAAATTTAAAAAACCAAACAATTCAGACTGGAAGCTTATGACGCTTATCTCAAATAAAATAGCCAAAGGTCTTTGATTTTGTATGGAGCAATTGAGATGATCGCTTTAAATGTGCTAAAATGCGTAGATTACGCAATGTACTCACGTCTGATTACAATCTTCTGTCTGCGTCTGCTCGTGTTTCATATCGTAACGTGCATTATGGAAAAACTTCACAAATATGTGAAATAAGTAAACGTAACAATTTTTTCTGATTCGACAAAAAAAATTTCAACCGGTTTCCATGAAAAGAATGTCTTTGTACACTGACCTCTAAAATAAATTTGAAGATTTTGGAGGCCAGAGACTTTTCGATGGGCTTTCTTTTATTTGGACTCCATTCCGTTTAATTTTCTTCTTTCGGCTGACTAGCAAATTGAGCCAGGTATGTCCAAGTGCATTTGTAGTTTTCATGGAATCAAGATGAAGTGACTCCAAACAACACGATCGCTATTTATCAGATTGGATAGCTAATTTTGCAAAACGTATAAAGATGGTTTTTGACCTATGCAGACCATTAAACCTTGTACGCAGGTTAATCCATTTTCATGCTTAGTTTCAGGCAGATTGTATTCTTTCCGTCAAAATTTATTCACACAGCAGGATAATTAACTTGCGAGCCTACGTACGTAGCTACCAAAATTGGGGTTCATCCCATTAGAATATAGGTATGAACATAGATGTAGAGATAATTGTCTATAGATTGGATGAGTGGATGACCCGCTGCGATATTTGAAAATGAAATGCTGATAATCTTTATTTATCCTTGCCGGAATATAATATGTTGGTTTACTGATGAAATCATTGTCTGCTACAATATCTACAGAGAAAGAAGAGTATTTTCTTATGTTCGACATCTTCCATTTGCTAATATTATTTACCTCAATTTTCCCTCAAACACTTGGTGATAGTAACGGATTTTTCATTCTCTATCTATGCTATCATCCCATGTGGGATGGCTTAGCGACATCACAGATGCCAAAAACATGTTGCTAAGATTAGTAGCACGATTCAATTAGGAAAGCTTTTGAACCTAAGTCAATTTAACTTGCTTCTATTTAAGCAAACAAATGGTATTTGGTATACTTGCAGCCAAGTGGTTTGAGTTGTGAAAGTTTTTTTTAAAAACAAGCTTATAATCAATCCACAAGCGTCAGATGCATTCTTCTTCTTGTTGCCTTTGTCATACTATTTTAAGGGCAAGCAGTGTCGGAAATTAGAGAATTTTAAAAATGCCTCAATTTTCTAGATCGCATCCATTTTTATGGCCTAGTTGGAATGCCGACAGTCTAGTTTGTGGAAGACGTTGTATTTAGTTAAGAAAATAGCAAGCATGCAGGTTAAAAATGACAAAATTACATAGCTGCATCACTTCTAGTCTAAGAGGTAGCGTTGCAAATGATAAAGTCTTGATTTTAACTTAGTTGAATAGATTAGATGTCTGTGATATGTAAATCACCACCTATCAGTTGTCAAAGTTGTGGTGAAGATGACCGCCATTTTAACATGATAAACACTAATTTTTTTTGTACCGCGAGAACCGTGTTACGCACAAAATGTGGTTTTAATGAATGTAGATGCTTAACAATAAAGCAAATGTAATGAAGTAGAAGTACATGTAATTGTAACTCAAGGAATAGCCATCAAACCTAAAACTTCCTAAGCCAAGGATCCAGAACTTACTAAACTCTGGATCTCCAAACATGAATTGAGTAGCTTATAGGTGACGCGAGAGTTCTCTTTCGAGACGATTTCGAATAGTGGCGAAAAAAAGAGCCGAATTGACCGACAGAGGGAAATAAGAGAAAGAATAGACAGCGAGAAAGTTGATTCTAAGTCATTAAAACCAAACAAATCCTCTAATATAAAATGCAAAATGCACAATACCTAAGGCAAAATGTACAATAGTAATTTTTCGTCAAACATGTAATCGCGATTTTCATCACTCCAGCCCCATGGTGGGTGCCATTTGTAATGAATTGAGTGAATTTGTCAACAAAAATCGCGGCAAAGTTTGAAGCCAACCAGACTTTCGTTTTGAGTCGTGAGGCCTCTACAAGACTATAGGTGCGGTGACCATTGGCAGGTCATCTCAGTTTGGTGCGTTATGTCGTCTGCCTGAATTTTTGGGAACTGTTGCACGATGTTTATTTTTTATTTTTTATTTAACACCATACTCTTACACTACACCTTGACTAATTTTCACGAGAATGTCAAATACAAATATTATTTTTGTACCTAGCTATCAGATTTGTTGCTGATCGCATTTTTAAAAACAGTTTCTTACGGGGAGCAACAGTTTTTCTAAATGGTCTATCCAAAATCCATGAAACAAAAAGAAGTTATTTGTTTAACAGTTCATCGCGTGCTTAATTGGAGGTGTTTTTTTACTTCAAATTAAGCGAAATGGTGACATCTTGAATAAAATATCAAATATCAATTTTAGGGAGATAAATATTATTTAAAGAAAAAAAAGTTATGCTCAAAATCAAATAAAGCTTCAATTGAGCACCAAATAAACTATTAAACATTTTTTTTATTTCATTAATTTTCGATGAGCACTACTAACTACGGGCAGTCACCTAAATCTAAATTCTAACTAATAACATGATCCAGAATCAATATTGCAGAATATGATTCAGAATTAATATATTTTTGATAATGAAAAATGAAACGATCCAACTTGAAGACAAGTCAAAAGATGAAAACCAAGAAGCATACAAATTTTCTGGATGCATAAATATAATACAAAAACATAAATGTAAATCAAAACAATAATATAAATTCAAAAATATCCGCTGAAACTAACAACAAATCAAAATTCAAAAATTTAATGCGATAACCTACGACCTCCTCTACGAATTTATTAGATAAATATTTAGGATATGGAGTATTTAATGATAATAAATTAAATATTTTCAAAATAAAAATAATAATTACTAATGTGTTCCCACAAAATATTGCCGACAAATACGCAAGAGAACAAAAAAACTTTCTCACGAAACAAACAATGAAAGTTAGAAATATGCCAAACGAAAACGAGGTAAAAAAAACTTGAAACTCCACCTCAGCCACTATTTTGTACTTCTTTTTTGTGCATGGGTCATTATTTAAGACTGTAAAAGTTGAATGTGATGGTCATTATAAAGTGTCGTCACTATTTCGAAAAATGAAAAATGTGATTTCAAGTGAGTAATATTTGTTTTCATAAAGCCCATGAAGTCTCAGAGTACAAAATCATTTACGTGACGAAAACACACTATAAATATTGGTGAAATATAGTCAGCTTAAATTTTTTTGAATATTTGTTTTTTAAATTCTTCGTGTTCGAATTCAATTAGTTTTTATCGTCACTTATTGACTAAGGCGAAAACTGTTTCAAAAATCAGTTCTATTAATAAAATTTCCGCAAAATCAAAATATTTATTTTGATTTCCCTAAAATAAAAGTTATAAATCTATGATTTTAATACCGGCAGATTCAACTTCTATTCGCGCTCAATTTGAGTATCTCATTCATCCATTGGTTCCACGTTGGTCTTAGTTCCGTACCGGTTGAAGGAAGGTCAAGAAATTAAATTGAATGATTTTTAAAATCTTCGAATTTTCACAAACTGTTTGATGAGATAACATTCCTTTCAGCCGATTAAAGTTCAATGTGTTAGTTGCTGTTGCTTCCATGACATACTATCTATTTTTGATAATTCCATAACAAACCCAAGTGTTTTAAGCCAATGATAATAATTACAAACCTGATTTTTCATTCTGTTCGCTCCCGTAAGGAAAGACATTGAAAGAATTTTCAAGATTAGGATAGCTGACCAAAATGCATAGGTGGAGAACACAGGGTTTCCAAAGCTCAACAAATTCTGTATATTCTCGGCCATTGTATTTTTTCGCGAGATCTGTAAATACACGAATAGGTAGCCAAAACACTTCACTTATTCAGCACGACCACAGCTTATCAACTAATAAGTTTTCTGGAAATTTAATTCGAGTCTTACCATCGCAATTCAGCAAATCATGCTTAGTTTCATACCGACTGATAATGAAAGTCATCGCTGGCTAAATTGTGCGAGTATGAGTACTTCTTGAGATAAAAAACACACACGTTGTTCAGAGATGAATTTTATTTCTAAATTAGCACTCCGAGTGTTACATGTGACCCAGAGATCTCTTATGATTTTATACTTATGAAAACTTTACAAAATGTATCTGAAAATAGTCACGATTGTTTAATTCACTATTTGATGTACATATACTTTTAAGAGGATATTCGCACTACACATATTACATTTCACTTTATTGATTAAATAATTCATACATTTTTATATAAATTGAACTTCTTAAACAGTCAATGCGAATTACATAAGAACAACTGAACATTTGATAAATCAAGAGGAAGAAGTCAATATTCACATCATGTTACAGTTTGAAAATATCAGAAAATACTGTGATTCAATTACATTTTTAGATATAATTTTACAGGCTGTTATTCTTCTTTTAAATGAATCCATTCCAGTACACGATTCGGCATTAGCATTCATTTCAAAATGGCTTATTATCGAACCATTGCCAAGTTCTGGATCTTGAATCATCCACCATATAATTCAGGCATCGGCCATCAAACCTGAGGAAAAATTATATGGTCCAGATTATTGATTAAGGAAAATCTTATTTTGAATGTATAACTATTCTACAAGTTAATTTTTTTGCCTGCCACTGAACCGAATGAAATGGGAGAAATGACCAAAGGATTCAATCCTTTTTAACAGATTTGGCCTCCATTTTTTTCTAATAGGATTAATTTATCAAATAAACAAATATGAATTACGAATCAGAGTGGCAAATGGTTTATGAATGTTGTAAATGAGTAACAAAATAAATTTGGTAGTAAACATACCATACTAGACAGGGTCTGTCCGAAAAGTAATGTCACTGACTTAATTGTAAGGCAGCTTTACGCTGGTTTAACCGGTTCGTTTCAATAGAGCAGCAGCTTTCCAACAAGCGGTCGCTCAGTATTTTCCGACCATCCGGAGAGTAAGGGCACGGTTTTGCGTGGAACTCGTTTTTGTATACCGTGCAAGTCAAAATGTAGCGCTCGCTGGAGCAAAGGATTGCTATCAAGTTTTGCATAAAACTCGGAAAGTCAGCAGTGGAAACTTTTTCAATGATAAAGAAAGCCTTTGGCAATGATTCGTTGTCAAAACGGCAAGTTTTTCGGTGGCACATAGTCTTTTTAGAAGGTCGTGAAGATGTTGGCGATGAAGCGCGCGCTCGACGGCCATTAACGTCAACCACTGACGACAATGTAACGCGTGTGAGAGTCCCTTTGAATTCAGATCGTCGTTCGTTTAGTAGCACATACATTAAACAAGTGCTCAAAGACTCAAACGACGGGTTTATCGCGTTCGACCTGACATCCAATTGGAAACTCCATCATGACAACGCGCCAGCTCACACCGCTTTCCTCGTGACCAGGTTCTTGGCCGATTCAAAGGTACCAACGATTCCCCAACCACATTACAGTCCTGACCTGGCTCTCCTGGACTTTTTCTGTTCCCTCGCTTGGAAACTCCTTTGAAAGGTTATCGTTTCGGGACACTTGAGAAGTTCAAAGAGGCTTGCACCAAGGCTCTAAAGGAGATTCCGAAAGAGGCGTTCCGTGACGCCTTCGATGCCTGGAAATGTCGCTGGAGGCGCTGTATTAATGCGGAAGGAAAGTATTTTGAAAACTTTTAAAATTGTAAAAGGATCTGGGCAATAAATTGTTTTTAATCGAATCGGTAACATTACTTTTCGGACAGACCCTGTAGTGGTTTGACGATCGAAAATAATTTTCACTTGGCATACATGCACCTTTTTGTATAGCTTGATGCTCACTCTTACAAGAGAGATTATCGGAAAGAACGAGATCTAACTGTGTGCTAATATAGTCAATAAAGTGCAAAAATTTCATCCACCCCAATGAATTTTTTCAATAAATTACACCGAAAAAATAAGCTGCAAAATTTACAAAACGATCATTCGTGCTGGACTTATGAACGGTTATAAATCGTAAATTTTTTTTCCAGGTCTCTGAAAATTTATTGGTGTTTTTAGAGTCAGTCTACAAGGGGCTGGGCATATTCAAACAAGTCGTACAACTTGTTGGCCAAACAGGCATGTTCTCGAGGTGGCTTCTCGTTCAATCACAATCACATCAGTTCTAAGCTTTTTTACGTGAAAATTTGAGAAATTTATCCTGCAATGGTGTCTTTTCTAGTCTGTTTTCCCGAAATGAATAAATAATAATAATTAATAAAGAGATAAATTGAAGACGTCATTTACGAGAAAATGAACACAAGATTATTGTATTGAATACTAGTGAGAAAATGATCATAACCATCCAACATTTTTCCAGCACTATCCAGAAGATGTATGCAAATTCTAGATTCTGCATTCCTGATGGGCTTTACGGAGGTCACAGTGTATACAATAGACAGTGGAAAAACTCTTGATCGGTAAATGAAACTTTAAAACTAAATTTTAGAGAGAATTGAGAAAAATTTAATAGAGATCACAGCTAAACTACTATGGGAAATATACGTGTTAAGCATAGCAGAGCCTATACTCACTTAGAGCCTCAAAGCAAAGACTTTGAGAATTGATGGTCCGCTTTTTACTCTAGGTTTAACGGCTAGTTTATACATAGACTATGACGGAGATGTTCCTCATATGTAAGTGTTAACAACGTAAGGGAATCAAAAACACTTTTAAATTTCCAAATGAACGACACCTTATGATCTTAAAGATGTGGTTCATTCAGTGGATGGTCCTTATTTTTGTACCTGATATACAATGAGGGAAGAAGTATAAGTCTCTTCAAAGGTGAAACATGCAATTTTTCACATTACAGACAAGTTATAAAGCTTTGTGAATTTATTTGGAGATAATAATAATATTATATAGCATAAAGACTCGAGGCGTATCATTTTTTATGCCACTCGCGTAAGTGGAAAATATTTTGCAAATAAATGCCTTCAAATTTACAAGCGGAATACATTGTGGAAAACTCCCTTGTGGATACGACATCCTGGAAAGATGATCAGTCCAGAAATTACTAACATAATTTTGCGATTGCGGTTGTTTCTTATGCTAATTTCATTAAAATTTTACTGAAATACGAAAGAAATAAAATGAAAAGTTACCATATCCAACAATACATGATCGGAAACTCCTTTCGAAAGCATTGCGGCCTAAGTACATTGAAATATGCCATTCCGATTTTCCTCGAAACCATCGAATTATCGTATTTCAGACAACGATAAAAACGTCGATCACATTCGCAATGTGATCGTGTGAAGAATCCAGGATTTCTTAGCCCATGCTTCATGGCTTTCGGTGGTATTGAATCGCGGCATAAATCATGATCCCGACAACATCTATCCGTTGCACTGAAAAACCCCAAAGATGTTTCATCCTGAGCGTCGTTGCCAACTCCACACCATATTGTGCCTGCAAGGAATTGTGATTTCATCCTTAATTAACATAGAATGTTGTTCAGTTACCTGGATAAACAGTATGTACTCGACCGCTAACACCACCTAGTACTCGTTCAATGAACGGGACATAAATGATGGTATCCAATCCTTGGTCGTGGGTGATATTATATAAGTATTGATGTGTACGTCCAACGAATCTAGATTCGAATTCCTCTTTAAGAATAAAATAATTAATTTATCGCAAAGTTAAGATTTTATGCTATTTATTTATGTATATTAAAAATTCAAAAAAAAACATAGTGGCGTTGAATATTCAGTAAAATTAAAACAAACTTTCAAATCAAATTTCTTTGAAATTTGCCAAATTAGATTCACAGTTTTCAAATTTAAGCACAGAAGTAAACAATTTTTCAATTAAATCTGTTGAATCAAGTTTTGATAAGTCATTTTAAAATAAATTTAAAAGGACTTATTTCTAGTTGAAAGATAGAATTCAATGAATGTGTACTATATATTTGTTTCTGTGTGTTTTAACCTGGCTGTTTTTGAGCTGAACATAGAAACACTCTCGAAATAATGTTTTTACTTTATCTAGATACTCTTGAGAATTATACAGTAGCACCTCGATAACAAGACTCTCAAAGGGATCTTTCAAATAGACTTGTTATCAAAGTACACTCCTAGCCGAGGGTCGTGTTATTAAGGTTGTGTAGACAATAAGTCGTGTTATCGAGTTTTCACGTTAAATCATGAACCCAAAACTTCCATTCTTTTCGTTTTGCAAACGCGGAAACTATGGATTTAAAAGTTAAGAGTCGTGTTATAAAGGTTCAGTTACGAAGCTCAACGTGATACTGAGGTTGGAGTCGTCTTGTAAAGGTTTGTTTGCTTAGAGTGACGTATTATAGAGGTTGTTATAGCCATAATCTGAATTAGGGAAAATACTTGTTGTTGAGGTTTTCATTTAAATATTAGTCGTGTTATAGAGGTATATACTACACTAAATCCTATGATTATTTCACGGGGACTAGAAAAATTGACTTGTTACCAAGGATGTCTTGCTATCGAGGGTCGTAGTATCAAGGTTCTACTGTATATAGAAAACAAATTACAAAGCCTACCCAAAATCATTAGATTATGACAAACAGAACAAATGTAAAGCATTGGCTAGCTCGACTCTTTTATACGTGAAGCTCTAAAACCCTCTAAAACCCTGCCTCAGAAACTTACTAGTTTCTGAGGCAGGGTTTCGTGATTGATCTATTCAAAAATTTCCTAAACAAAACAAAAACTACATAATATGCTAAAGTTGCCATAAAAGTATAGTCAAAGATAATTTTTCAAATAACTAAATATAATTAAAAAAAATCGTATTTCACTTACCATCGATTCGATCCGCTTTTTGGCTTTTGATATGAAGTAACGGAGCTGGCATCTTTTTTTGGAAACCTAAAGTTACTTTGGATCCTTTAGTCGCCTAATATATACATACATAAATAGTTTCGCAAATAAATATAACTTGTTCACAAACGAAAATTATTATTTTTTACATACCTTATAGTAAGCATCTTTGTAAGGCCGTTGTACATGGGATTTCTTTGGCAATGTGCTTTTTCTAAACTTATTTCTCACACGATACTTAACATAATTTTGCCTATAAATAGGCTCGATTTCGATTAAAAACGAAAACACAACATCCTGTACCAATAAGAAACATATTGATACAGCTACTAATTTAGTGATTGTTCCGGATTGAGCATAGTTTGTGTTAATTTTCCTCATAACAGCGCAAAGAACCAGTGATTGTATTCATTGTTCACCATGAATTGGCTGCAAAATATAAAATTGATGTCGTGTAAAGTTAATGTATGATATTGAAATTTGGTTATAAATTATATGCAATAATATATGCTCAAAGATATGGATGATATTGATTCTGAGGTGATGTGGTTCCAAAAAGATGGCACTAAGTCCCATATTGTGTTGCTGTTTGGAACATTGCTACCACCGATGCGATGCAGTTTCGAGTAATGGCTCTATGAATTAGCTATATTTCCTATGAGTGTCGTTACGTCTACGTCTCTTTATATTACAAAAAAAGTTTGTCACGCTAAAACTCCATGACAAATCGGCCACAATATTCGAATCATTGGATGGAATGCCATGCAAAGTTTAACGAGCGAAGTGAGCAGGTGAAGGGGATTGACGAGTGACGCGAGTAGGGGGCGAAGCGCACTAGTTTAGAGTAAATACTATTTTTAACTTCCCAGTTCCCTATGGGAAGTTATTGTAATGGGGTCGATTTTGCGAATCCCAAATTTTGACATATCTCCACGTTTTAAGGTCTCTAGAATCCAAATCCATCGTTTTTAAAGAGATGTCTGTGAGTGTGTATGTACGTATGTGCGGATGTGCGGATGTGCGTATGTGCGTATGTACGTATGTGCGTTCGGAGTATTTTTTCCGTCTCGATTATCTCAAGAACCAAAGATCGGATTGACGTGGGACTGGTTTTAAACGACGCGTAATTACGTAACTTAGAACTGAATGACTTTTCAGCAAAATCGGTTGGGCCGTTTTTTATTTAGGATGAAAAAACGACTAAAAATTGCTTATTTTTAAACTGTTGATACGCACTATTAATTCGTGCAGATACCAAATACCTTCATAGTAATGTTGTTATTATTGTGCGTTTTAGCAAAATTGTGATCAAATTTGTAAAAAATGTTATTTAAAAAAAAGATTAATTTATAAAATTGCAAACTTTTATTATCAGGTTTGGGTGAATGAGAGTAGAGACGCTAATGCAGTTAATAATTGGATATTGTTATAAATAATTTAATATTGTTAATAACAATCAAATAATATTAGTTATGATCTGATATTGTATATATAAATTCAATTATAATTATTCAGTAACGGTCAAACATTCTTAATAACGAATGATTATTTTAAACAATAATTAAATACCCTCAATAATAGTTGTGGATTCCGAGGCCGAGATGGAGGACAAGAAGGGTGATGAGGACGAAGAGGACAAGGTTGCCGAGGCTTTGTTAGAGGATAACCAGGTGGTGGAGACGTCTTCCTTTACCAAAGCTTTTATGGTTAGATAAAAAATTGATAAAAATAGTAACAGTAATTATATTAATTTAGAATAATAATGTTTAATAATAATTATTATTAATAATAGTAATTAATAATAAAAGCAAATTATAGCTTTTTATTCACTCCACTGGGAAGTTAGTCGTGTGGGCCTCAAGGGTCGCACTTAGACCACATTTTATCATATTTAATTTCTGTATGAATTTTTAGGGTTCCATATCATATAGTCTGAAAAAACCCTATTTTTGAGGCGATTTTCTCTGATTGTACGTAAAAGGCATCTAACTTTTAAACGAAATGGGATATCGACTAGAAATTCACACAAAATATGTAAACCCTTCGCCCAAATACGAACAAATATATATTATGAAAAAGGGGTGCAAACAGGGGGGGGGGGAATGTTTGTAATAACTTTGGAAAGAATTGTACTAGCAGAGCAAACGTCCTACTCTAGCTATTAGGGGATATACGCACTGAAGTGTAATCTTTTTCGTGGAGCTGAATGAGATAGACATTACTAGAATGGAGCAGCTTCTGGATGTCTTTAAGAAATCAGGATGGCTCACAAAATGAGTTAGAAGATTTCCGCGTCTACAGCGCACAATTGACCAAAAACGGTTCAAGTGAAGCGTAAGCTGCTTAGCTCAGCACCCTCATAACCTATCCTAGTAGAGTACGGCACAAATTGAACTTTTAAAATTGTTTTTGATAGAAATTAACACTTTTGAGGGCCATTAAAATCATAGTTTTTGAACATATTTTAGTGTAGGCCTGAAACAAAAACGGCTACACGTGTTAAGAAATAGAAATTTTTGTTGAACTTTCTGCTCAAAATAAAACATAGTAGGAATCTTTCATCAGGGAAAAATAATGAATACTGGCGACGATAGTGAACGTTTTGATTTGCTCACGTCATTATCAATATTTAATTTTCCCAAACAATACTCCGACCAACCTAAGACCGCAGACTTACACAGGAACGCAGATTTGCTGAAAATGTTTGCTTTGGATGATTTGTGGATGGAAAAAAATCTTCCTAAGGACAAATTAAAAAATTGTTGATATATTTACTTGATCCTCCGTTCGAAATTATTTTTCAAAAGTTGAGAAAAATAAGTCATAGTTCAGAATTCAGATAATTCTTTAAAGTAGAATATTATCTAACCTACGTATTGAGGCTGCTCACAATTTTCACCCAAAAAATTGAAAGAAAAAACATTTTCCACAAAAATTATCCTAACTGAAAATGTTTCGTTTTGTTATGGACCTCTTCAAATACAGCTTTTCAAAAGTTTACCGAAAATAAGATACCAAATTGAAGAACGTTAAGCTATCGATCAAAGTTTCTTGAAATGTTTCATTTCAAGATCGAAATATTTCAAATCAAAGCGCGCCAAATGTCGACAATCGGTGCAGACGCCATATATTTTCAATGGTGATGATGACTCATCGAAGCTAGACTTCAGTATTCGTTTGAAAATGTTTGACGCGTGGACCGAAGGCAAAGCCGTATCGATTATGTTCAGATACCAATTGGAATGTTTTAGCAGTGAAAAATTTGATTAGATTTTGAAAAAATCGATTTGACAGTTTTTTTTTATTTTGACACATCCAAGGTTATTTCGGTCACGCATGACATCTCACCAACGAAACGTAGTATCGATGGTGTTGAGGTGCATTTCAAAGCGTATTAGTATTGCTAAGATTTTATTAGAATTTTCAATGAATTTGGGGCAACCATTTTTTTATTTAATGAAAAAACTGAAAATATTAATTTAATTTGCACTTTTGGCAATTAATGCTTTTCTAAATCAAATTGAACTTTCCTTAAATCAAAGAAATATTTAGTATATCTGTTTTCTCGCGAACTATACTAGCCTCATGTAATCCAAGTGGAAACAATATTTAAGAAACATCCCCAAGAAGAATATTATTTCGATAAGAAGATATAGCAATTGCCGACTCAACCTTATAATGGGAAAATCACCTTATTATAGCTTGGCTTTAAACCTTTTTATTAAAATTAAACAAATGTGGTGAGAGCAAAACGAGTATTACTTCTTATTAGGATATGTATGTGTTTATGAAACATACAAAAACAATTATAAGAAAATTGAACAATAAAACAAAAAGTTTAATTTACTTGCTTCAAACTTCTCTGAACCCTAATTTCGTCCAAGCAAGTTCGATTCACCTGACTTTCTTATTTATAACACCAACATTTCGGGTTGTTACAAAGCTCAACTATTTATCGAAAAACGATATCCAGGTGAGTTAATTTTCCTAGCATCCCGTGAAAAGTTTCTGCTTTATTTATTTATAGATTTCCACGCAATAGGCTTTGATTACGTCCAAACAGCATGAGTTGAGTACACCCAGAAGTCTTGAAAGTATAGAATAATTGTTTTAAAATTAGTGGCGTCAAGCATATTTTCAAAATGTATGATAATAAGGATAATTTCAGTTCAATTTGATTTTACCCAGTGAATGCTCGAGTAAATGAACTTTGTCTGATAATGAGTATAACTGTTTTTAACACATTGCGTTTATTTATTTCATAGCATGTAGATGGATGAGAAGTTGAGTTGTTTAGTAATAATGATGGTGCATATTTTAAAGGCAAAGTGATCAAAAAAAATTGAAATTTGTTTTAAGAAGTATACCTATGCAGATAAATTATACACTTTTTACATAGCCTCGCAGAATAATTGTTCTTTTAGTTGATTTGAGTTGTAACATTCAACTGTGCTTGTCACAATATAAATTTGAAAAATGAATATTGTCACTAAATGGTTATTAATTAGTTTCCAACTTTCATAAAGCAGACATTTTAATTTGTGCGTTATGATAGTTGGAAACTAAATGAAAGGGCAGCAATTTGATTGAACCAAGGTGATTATTAAAAGATTTTATCACATTTTACATCGCGTGTTTCCTACAAATCTTGCGATCGAATTTTGGAATACTATTACTCTACCGATTCTTGTAAAACTTGGTACACATAGTCAGTATTATTGATAATACAATATAGTGGATTTAAAATTATCATAACAAAGGTAATAATAGCAATCACAAGGCTCGTATATGAGGTTTTAAGGTACCAGTCCACTTTAGAAGGCGATAAAAAGACCATTTTTCAATTATTTGTTTCTCAGATATTTTTAATATATATTGACATGAATCTTTTTTATAGTATTATTTTATATTTGAATAATACAAAAAATATATAAAATTTTTAATTATTTATTTATTATTCTCTTTTATATAGGGAAGAATTTTGCGTTGTTTGAAATAACCAAACAATTATAACGTCACAAAATCAGACTAAACAAAAAAAAACTAAGTAAAATATTAAAAAATAAGCTTGGTATTTTTTTAAACTTAAATAGTTTTACATATTATGCAAACGATGATGTAATAAAAGATTGAAAATAATTATTGATCATCAATTTTGGATTTTGTCAGACTAATATAATAGAGTTGGGCATATTTGCAAGAAAATTTTTTGTTATTGGGGCTTGAAAACCAATGCATTTTTTGGCAGTGATACAAAAATGTAAGAACTTTGTTTAACTTAAAATATTCTTCACAAAAGTCAAATTTAATCTATATATTTTGTTGCAAATTAATGATATCTATTATGATTACATATTTTTTGCGAATTTTATTGTCTTGAAGCGGTTGCCAGATTTTTTCTTATTAACCGATTATAATATCCATATTTTGCTAAACATCTTGAAATTGCTTTACCATGTACAATCCTTTTTTTTTGTTTTCTGGATAATTTGGAATCACCGAAGAAATGATTAAATCCAATTTGCCATAATATTTATTACTCATTCTAAGGACTTAGTTTCCTGCTGTACAAAATTCAGTTTTTTTCTGTACAATTTTTTTCAGACGATACTTCTATATAGTAGCATAATGAAAGGAACTGCTTTCTTTGCTTTCCAAATTTGTAGTAATTTTTAAGTGTACGAAAAGTTCTTGCAATCTTTAAGTACACCATCGACTATATAATAAAACCCTTCAACTTTAAAAAACACAATGCTTATTTTTTAACTGTTTGGTGTGCTTTCTTAGGCAAGCATTATTTATATACGTAGGCCTTCGGCAAATACTCTGCAAAACCTGAAACCTGCAACGAAATTATCCTTCGTTGTAAGGCAAATTTCGTAGCCGGGGTTTACCTGAGTCTGGAAATTTTCTTTGCATAATTTTTAAGTGCAGTATTTTTGTTTAATGTTTTTATAAAACAGCTAGTGAAATGCTGCGAACAATCATAATATAGACGAAATTTTGCGCAGCATTCATCCAAGGAGATGTTGACGGATTATATTGAATTTGTTACTATAATGATTAATTTAGAGTCACTTTATAAAGATGTTGCCCATGTTTTGCAGATAATGCTTGCATTTTAAGTTGCCGAGCCGAAAAGAATTGATCGAGATTGAAAAACAGACAAAAATCTTCTAAATTGAATGGCGGGTCCCTGTATGTCTCTAGTAGTAGTCCTCACTCATAAAAGATAGATCAAGTATTTTATTCATAGGATATTTGACTTATGGCTTTTCGACTATTTGGAGAGGACTCAAAAAAGTACGAAAATTTATAGCGTAGTGAACATGTTTGATAAATTGATGAGTCTGCATAGAATTTTATTCAAGCCAACACAGTGGACTAATGATATTTCAAATTACTTGTTATCCTACACTACATGTGACCACATACTATGCGTGACAACAGATAATTTGAATACAAAAACGAAGGACACATTATGAATATTCCTGTCAAGAAACAAAATAATATTCTAAACTTTAAAATAGAACTAGGACAATCTCTAATAAAAGTTAATAAGACGACAAACTTTTGGAAATCACGAAGACAACCATCGAATCTTCTATATTATCCTGTTTCTTCCATAGAAGTGTCTTCAATTCTATCCAAAAAAACACAACACTCCAAGAGTCCTCTAGTAAAATCGGTTGCACAGGATCAATTTGATCATTTGCCTGAGTTTTATGATGCAAAAGAGGCTACACTAAATGAAAGAGCGAAGAATATGACAAAAGAAGTGCATGTTTTGCTAACGCTTTATTAAAGGAAGAACTCGTTTGTATAATCATGTGTTTCAAATCTGTTGTTCCACAAAATTGTTGGTATTTTCCTGTAGCTATACAAAAACTTATTTAACTCAAACAAATCCACACTATCTCCAGTTCATGGCCAAGAAAATTTCAATTCCAATTTAAACCTAATCAAGCATTTTCGCAAGTCTAAAGTTTACTATCGAAAGAAATCATCGATTGAAAGTGTGAAATACCACCCAAAAAAATTTTTTGCTGCTTGGAGTGGAGTTCTAAAGAACACCTTGCAGAGACTGGTGAAGAGTGTACCGTAATTGGTGTGTGAATGGATCAGAAATAAAGAAACATACACCACATACTAAAAAAATACACTATAAATTAATTTGACCTTATAATGTCTCGCAAATACCGGGCAAGTACGATCGTTGAATTATTTTTAATATTATTATTTACAACATTCAAGGATTTTTGAAAATTCTAAACCATTGATCTTATATTACATATTTTGAATAAATAAAAAAGTCTAAAAGCTTTTATCGGACTTTTCAGAATGTTGAAACTATACCTAATTACCATAGTCAAAAGTTTGGTTTCTTGTTTTTCTGAAATGAAGTCAGAAAAGATATTGATTCAAGAATCTTAAACTATCGGTTAATCTATGCTTCATCAGATACAATACTATTGAATGTAGTATCCAATCAGTTGCTATGTAAGATATTGGAGTAAAAAGTCGATAATCCTACCTTGAATTATGAAAATTTGAGAAAAATAAGATACCTATAATTATTAAAACTTTGAGAAAAATTCATCGCCCAAAGAAAAGAAGCGTTGATAATAAGAAAATAATATATCAAACGAAATTTAAAAACGTGTGAATACATGTTGAAATTGTGGATCAAATTTTAAAACGTGAATGCCAAAAACATTCAGTTAATGTGAAGTAAAGGAACAAATTGATTACAATAAGATGCTTTCGCTTCAGAAATCATTAACAAAAGGCAACATGTTTGCAAAACAGAAATTCTCTAAGGAATGATAACCTTTTTATGGAAGATATTCCTCGTAGCAGCTTGCAGTTATTTTTAATGATGGTGCATATTTTTATAAACCAAATAATAATCATTAAAATAGCTGTGAGTTTACTATGTTAAAATATAAGCCGCTTTATAATGTTCAGACGTTTAATAAGATAGGAGATAGAAACACATTTACTATTGTAATACTTTGGCTTGTATTTGGATAAATTCTTCTTGAGATAAAAAATAGTTAGTGGCAGAGATGAATTTAATTAGAAAAGATTTATCTCTACCCCAAATTCCAGCTGGTGGAATACTTTCTATTCTTTTCAAGTAATTTTTTTTTGGTTCTCAACTACTTCATGCTGATCTGCTGCAAAGTGTTGTCAAGAGCCGACATTAAAATATCATTAGCATAGATATGAAGTATCTTACTTGGTCTGCAGCTTCAGTTTTTTGTTGGTACGCTCATGATTTCGGTTATTTGTAACTTTTGCTAATCATCTCGAATGATAGTTGACCGCATTACACGTATACAGTAACTCCTTGTAAGAGAAACCGATTTTCACTTGACGAGTGACGAATGAGCTTCCATTTAGTTTTCGTCGAGCAATTATCGAAAACCCCAAAAACTAACTGTGCATGCACTGTTCTCACACATAACACTCGATTCGATTTGATTAATTAGCACAATTGGCGCGAACTCATTTGTCCATATACGCGAGAATGGATAGTTAACGATATTTGCAGATGCTGATCGCGCTTTAAAACCCAAATATATTCCAAGCCTGCTCGGCGGGAAACGTTACAGATGCTACCTTTCAGATACTGACCGAAAAGACCATAAAGTCGTCAACAATTCACCAGATTCTCACCACCGCTTATTTATCGACGGATTCGATGTTGGTCCGCCAACTTTAATCTACAAACTAAAATCTTGATTGCGAATTGTTGCTGGCCTAAGCTGATCACCATCTCTTTTTGGAGAAAGCATTCTTCAGATGGCTTTGGTATTTGAAGATTTAGTCAGATAAATAAAGATGGTTTCTTGGCACGTCAGTGGACCATGACTTCTCTTTCCCAAAGTATCTTGGAAACACCACAAAAAACCATAAAACACCGCTACCTTCAATTTTTGCCGGTTGGCTCATTCATCTTCTCTTACACTTGTACCGGTTCCCCGAAATAAGTTACCAGAAATTCAGATGCTTATGAAATATGAAGCGATTTATTCATATATACATACTCGTATATATGAAGAGGAAAGATGTTAAACGAACCTCAAGAAGCTTCGTCGTTAATGTTGATTGGTAATCGTTTCCTCCTGCATACGGCCGTAACGAACTCTCAGTTGATTTGAATAGAATTCAGATAAAATAGATTATCTCGTCACGGTGAATACTTGTGAAAGTGAGATTGTTCCACAATTTTACCAGACAATCGTCTGGTTTGCTTAAGAACTCAATTCATTTCCTCTAAATCGAGGAAAATCGTTCTTCGGCAATGAAAATGCTGCAGTAAATTGTTTCCGGAGATTTATCCATCTAAGAGAAAAAACTGGCATCTAGAGAAGTCTAGCTGAATTATCCATAAAATTTCATCCAATTCTTTTGTTTATTTTAGAAATAGATATTATTTCCGAATTATTTCTAAAACTTTCGAAAATGCATTTAAAAATGCGCATATGCATTAACATTAAAACAATTCATGAATGAATTTGATTTTAAATATGCAAACTTCCTCTGAGATACTTTTTAATTATTCTAAGAACTCGTTTTTGATGTTTAAACTTTCAAGCGATACACTGATGCGAATTCCCACCAGGAACAAGTTAAACGCACTGGTACTTCTCTGAGAATTGTTTTAAATGTCTTTTTCAATAAAAAACCTGATATTGAGCCACTGATAAAGATAAAAAATAACAAGCCACAAGGTGCGACCCTTGAGGTCCACACTTCCCAGTAATATCTACATAAATATTAAAAATGTTGAACACAATAATAATTATGAAAATAGTACTACTTTAACTAATAATGATGAGAGATTCTCAAAACAGTAAAAGGAATGAGTTAATATTAATCATATCATCTACGGGAGCGTCCTTTGATTACGTAAGGCTTTTGGTTGATGGGGGTGGATTGGTTTGATTGAATATTTACGCGGATCAATCGGTGACGGGTGGTGCAGATTACAAGGCCTTTTCTACATTATTTATTTTTATATCGATGCATGAAGGACAAAAGAGCGCTAACAAAAATGAATGCAGTTTTTGTTTTTACGCCCACTGCAGACATTTTCACGCGTGGTGGTCATTTTGAATAGTTTTGTTCAAAATTGGCATGACTTCAGCATAATCACTGAATTTTTTTTGAGGATTTTACATAAATGAGACTAATAATTATTTCTTATTTTCAATTGGTCTTGAAAAACATTGAAGATGCAGTCAATAATCGGTTTGAGAAATCGTACGAACACTAAAGAGCAGCACTATAAATCTAAAAAAATTTATTTGATGAAAGCTTTCTATAGCATATGATCTTGCAAAGTATTGATTTCAAATTGTTGATTACCACAAATGCAAATTTGATTGATTTTTTGTTTGTTTTTTAAAATGTGAGCAGTTTTTTTATTAAAATTAAAATACGATACTGTGAAAACTATTCAAAATCTGCTCAAATTATGCGAGTTTCAATAAACTTTGAACAATGTCTTCAGAATAAGAGTTATCTGGTAATATCATTCGTATGAACACTTTTTTAATTGTGACTTTGAATGATTTTTTATTTTTATTTAGTTTTTTTATAATCATGGAATTTTTTTTGCTGGTTTTTCTACAAAAGTTGATAAGAATTTATAAATTTTACAAACATTTATTACTGTGTTGTGCAAATCAGGTTAAAAATTTATTTTTTATGAAAAAAACCTTGTTTTTCGCATTTTCTTTTATTAAATTAAAAAATCTGAAAATATCACACAAATGTCAATACGTGTCGATTGACACCTTTATTATTCAAATATTATATTTGCTTCGTGAGATATAGCGCATGACATAAATGACCTTGAAGGTCATGATGACTTAATGATTTTTTTATTTTTGAACATCTCAGATATAAAAGTGTTGCGAGCGAGAGTAAGAGCCCATTCTAACTACAGATCGATCGGACTGCTATATGCAAGGTTGGGGATGCAGTACCTGAAGACGGTGCAAGTCCTCACATTTAAATCCCAAATTTCTTCATTTACTACAATTCACTTCAACCACGTCAACTTATGAATTTCGAAAATGACGCTTACGTAATTAATTTGAAGAAATTTAAAGAAAGCTGAAGAAAATAAAACGTACGCTAATTGAACTATAAATAATAATATATTATACATAATATATTAATTTATGTACATATTGAAATAAGTTTGGTTTAATGGGGCCATAATGATTTTTAAGAGAAAGGGATTCACCTAATTATCGGCGTCTAGCGCCAAAGCTGATGGCAAGCGTGAGCTGCCTATATTTTTACTACAGCGCAAGCGCCGCAAAGAACAATCAAAAGAAGAAGGGTGCCGATGTAGGCAGTCCAAATTCTGTACTTTAAATGTTGATTTATTCGTTCATTATCGTTTCTTTTATACAAAAATATTGCTTATGTATAACTTACTAACTAATCAAATATTATTTACAAATTACTGACCTAAATCTATTTCCAACATATTCCCATGGTCAAAAATGCAAGTGCAAGCAATTAAATGCGGTTTATTGGCTTCAAGAATCTTACTGCAGATGTAAGCAATAAAATGCCATCAACCTCACATTTGTTTACATTGTTATGCCATGCTGAACCCGTCTGCAGTGCACATTGTTGGTCTTCAATTGTTTTGTTGAGTCGCTCTAATTTCATTGTTTGTAATTGGACTCGGAATACACCCAACAAAGCCTGACTCACTATTGGTTTGGCTCGTGCCTGGGTATCAGATGGCAATGTATGCATATTGTTTTGTTTGTTGTGGCTTGTATTACACTACATATTTTAAAATAAATAAAAAATGTGGTCTAAGTGCGACCCTCGAGGCCCACACGACTAACTTCCCAGTGGTTGAATAAAAAGCTATAATTTGCTTTTATTATTAATTACTATTATTAATAATAATTATTATTAATAATAATTATTATTAAACATTATTATTCTAAATTAATATAATTACTGTTACTATTTTTATCAATTTTTTATCTAACCATAAAAGCTTTGGTAGAGGAAGACGTCTCCACCACCTGGTCATCCTCTACCAAAGCCTTGGCAACCTCGTCCTCATCACCCTTCTTGTCCTCCATCTCGGCCTCGGAATCCACAACTATTATTGAGGGTATTTAATTATTGTTTAAAATAATCATTCGTTATTAAGAATGTTTGACCGTTACTGAATAATTATAATTGAATTTATATATACAATATCAGATTATAACTAATATTATTTGATTGTTATTAACAATATTAAATTATTTATAACAATATCCAATTATTAACTGCATTAGCGTCTCTACTCCCATTCACCCAAACCTGATAATAAAAGTTTGCAATTTTATAAATTAATCTTTTTTTTAAATAACATTTTTTACAAATTTGATCACAATTTTGCTAAAACGCACAATAATAACAACATTACTATGAAGGTATTTGGTATCTGCACGAATTAATAGTGCGTATCAACAGTTTAAAAATAAGCAATTTTTAGTCGTTTTTTCATCCTAAATAAAAAACGGCCCAACCGATTTTGCTGAAAAGTCATTCAGTTCTAAGTTACGTAATTACGCGTCGTTTAAAACCAGTCCCACGTCAATCCGATGTTTGGTTCTTGAGATAATCGAGACGAAAAATTACTCCGAACGCACATACGTACATACGCACATACGTACATACACACTCACAGACATCTCTCTAAAAACGATGGATTTGGATTCTAGAGACCTTAAAACGTGGAGATATGTCAAAATTTGGGATTCGCAAAATCGACCCCATTACAATAACTTCCCATAGGGAACTGGGAAGTTAAAAATAATTAAATAGGTATCGTGACACCATTTCGAACCACTCACTACTTTATACTGAAAAATGGAGCAAAGAATACTGGTATGCACCTCGAGCTCTTTTCCAACTTTCGCTATAATAGTAGAAAAGCCGGGCCAGGCCAGGCTGATTTGGCCCACTGACGAGCGAGTTCAGCTCGTTTTATTTTGTAGAAGTTTTGTGTTTTAATTGTAGAATGCGTAGGAAAAATAGCATTTGCTTGAATTTGTGTATCTGTATTTAATTATTGTTGAAAAAATGAATTCGGCAGTACTCGATTTGCATGGAAAAATTGGAATTGCTGAAAATAACTAATTTAACTGAGAATGTTCCACAGAGAGTAGTTACCATGCAAAAGGCATAAACTAGGCTCACATCGAGAAGCCAATACTGACAACGATAGAAATAAATACTCGTCCACACTTTCAATTCTTCGATTAAGCGAAATCAAGAACATCAAGAAAAACCCAGTCAATCAATAACTATCGCAATAACCAGCATTTTATTCTATAGTCACATGTATCTTTTCCTGCTGTAATAATTAGTTGCTTTAAATCATCATAAAATACACAAGAAAGCGGTCCTAGAAATAGACATTTTGTAGTATTGAAATAAAAAATGCTAATGTAAGCTCAAATTCACCTTCAGACACACTAGTCTTGCATTTTAAACAGCCTTGTAACAAATCCCAAATTGACAAGTAACCATTCGCGTCCGCTACTAGTAAAAACTCACTATCACAACACCAACTCAACGAAGTGGGCGATTCTTCAACAGCATTCCGCAGAAGATTCATCCCGGTAAAAACATCGGTAACGGCAAGTTGCTTGTCGACACTGCACGTGGCTAACTTTGTTGAATTTCTATTGAACGATATACTTGCGATTTCAGCTTTGTGTTTCAACAGCACTTTGGGTTCTGTGCTAAGTAAATCAGACGATTTTGAGGTAATTAGTTGATTGGGATCAATTTCCCAGGTGAATACTTCGCCAGCTACTGTTCCAGCCGAAATGCATACTTTGGAATCTCTCATTTTGCTATCGACACACACAATTTTGTCGTCAAATGAAAAATAACCAATCATGGATTCCGACAACCGAAAGCTTTTGTATTCAATGTCAGTGAATCCTTTCCATACTCTGGAAAGATATGTATTGTATGTTTCAAATTTTGCTCACATATAAATTAAAAATATTGATCTAAGAAGTCTTACTTGACTGTGCCATCCCAACTTCCAGACACTAGAATTCCGAGATCTGAAATGAGACTCAATGCTGAAACAGCATCATCATGAGCAGGAATCACATCTGAGATTCGACCGTAATCACAATTGTATAATAATCTGCAGATAAAGTATATTAAATATCATTTGAGCTGTATCTTTGCCATTCACGTACATGCTATCATCCCAGGAGCCTATGACAAGCACAGACGAATTCGCAATTTTGTAGCAGGCACTTAATGGAACATTTGCAATTGGTAGATTTCTAGAAAGGGAGTACAAAATTCAACAATCATAATTCAACCGTAAGCTTTTATTTCTATCACCGTATTTGTTTGTTCTCCTCGAAATTAAACAGTTTAAGAACACCGTCACGTCCTGTCGAAATAATGCAGTCACCATCTAACGATACTGACGTTATGGGCTCTTTATGTGCCGAATATGAGCATTTCAGATCAAACTCAAATATGAATTTGGCATCTTTAAAGAAAAATGTACAGATCGCAAATCCACAAACTTTCTTTTTGAAAACATCATATACCTAAAGACCTCCTTTTCGGACTCTCTATTGGATCTACGCTTTTTGTATGTCGTGATACATGGGGTTTTGTGAAAAGCTGTTTTGGAATTTGTCCAAATTCGGAGATTTGAATCTCTAGGGCATGTCGTGCACTTGCATCTTTGATGGTATCCAAATCCACAGAGCCTTCATAACATAAATGATAGAATACTGAAAAGATCGAACATTAGGTTTCTCTTAATGCAATATGTTCGTTTATTGCACAATTATCTGCCTTAAATGCTTCCGTTCCACGTTGTTTACATCCAAATATCAAGTCTATCCAGTGGTTCAAGTTTTTTGAAACGTAATCTGATTCTAGAGCGTTCCTAGAAAAATGGGTATGCATTAGTGTTAATAGTTTTAATTTATTGAATAATTCAGGACTGTTTTTGTTTATAAAATTTGAAAGCACTCTTTGTGAAAATGTGAGTATTTACTGCAGCTTCCAAATTTGCATAATTGTGAGAGTTCATCTTATTTAATTTTTGTTTTTATCAATCGCTTCCCAAAAATTGTCGGTGACTGCTGAGCTTATAATTTCACTCGAGGTTTCTACATCATTTATTCGCAGAGACAGTTAGCTTAATGTACAGTTTTTGTTATTATAAAATAATAAGTGAAGTATTCATAGCATTTTACTCCTTGGGTACCAGGTAATCTATGGCAAATTCAAACAGGCTGTGAGCCTTTATGCAAAGATGTATAAGGTGATGGATATTGTATGCAGAGTTGCATCTTTAAACCTGTGGGTCAGATAAATTTAAACCTATCAAATCGAAATGCTCAAATATTTATTTGCACTGCAACAATATTAAAAATACCTTCTAGTGCGTAGCGTTATGTTCAGAATGTTTTGAGGGTCAAGCAATCGACGCATTTAATCTATCGTTTGATGTAGGAGCTAATCGATCAATATGTAATAAATTTATATTTTTAAATACCAACGTGAAGTCCTCGTGACTCTTAGTTATCTTATCACCTATTGTTTATCGGGAATCGAACTGAAAGGTTCTGAATTTTTTTTCACCCTATGGGAGGGCTGATTCCAGCAAGGAAGCTCAGGTATAGGACGACGTAAAATACCCTTTGAAAGAGAAAATGTCTTCTTAAGTCAACTTTAACTTCTCTTAGCTTCTTTCTAAGGCCACGTTGGGCGCCAATTTGTGAATTGATCGATTGAGGGTTGGTAATTGCTGGCAGGTCAGCTCGGTTGGGCGAGGATGCGGCCTGGTCTTGGCCTTATCACATGACCTGAATGTTGGTCAGCGTAAAATGCGCGGAATTTCCAGAAAAACGTGCATGAAGTGGTTGAAACCTCCTTACTGTTGTTGAAGCGTACTCACAACCTTTTATAAAGCTTTCGTTTTGAAACAATCGCAGCCGAAGCCGGAGTCGTGTAAAAATGGAATGTATAATTCGAATGATTGTTCGCACGGTGTCACATTTAAGCTTTCATTTAATCCGAAAAGACATGAAAAATTTGACAAAAGAGTGTGATATATCAAACGATGGATGTTTAGATGAATAATGACCAGGTGAAGGTATAAAATGGAGTTCAACACACGGTAATAATTAGAAAACAAACAAGCCGCAAGGTGCGACCTTTTAGGTCCAAACGAACAACTTTCCAATAATATCTACATAGCTAGTAAACGCAATTTTACTAAAAAAATTAACAAATCTTACAAATGATAATCATGAGAATAAGTGAAATTAAGTAATATTATTTGTATCAATTTCTTATTCAGGATAACTATTAACGGTTTATCACTTTTATATGCATCCTATTTTTATTTACAAAAAACTTTTATTCAGGACTATATGCATCATTTGATTTTGCAAATCATTTGTTGCCAGAAGTGCAAATGTATTTTTAAAAAAATTCAGGCGTTTTTTTCCATTGAATTAATAAAACAGCAGTATTAAATTGATTGAAAATTTGATACACTCATTAAAATGTTAACGCACTCCGATTGACACATCAACAACGTCAATACAACGATTCGTTCGTCAGATATCGTGCGTGACAGAAATTACCTTGGATGTGTCAAAACAAAAAAAAAATATGTTAGAAATGCAGTAGGCATCAGTGGCGAGGGGTGAAAAATTACTGTGGGTAAGCCGATGATTTTCTAGCATCAGTTTTCACAGCTTATTCGCAAGCCGGGAACGCTACCGGCTTTTTGATTTGTTTCCATATCCTATTGAGGAAAACCGAGCTGCCATTCCAACAAACGGGAGTTGAATGCCCACGGCACCTTAAATTATTGATGAATTCGAGACTCGGAAATTTTTGCTGCAACTCTTACAGATGTTAATCGCTTTGCTGGCTATTATGGAACTATGAGGATGTGTAGAATGAAGAGAATGGTGTATGATGGAATAAACACTGAGATCAAGTGGAACGATTGTGCATGTTTACAGTGATGCATGCAAGTAAATAACCACTTCATTCCCTTATAAAACTGAAGTGTTAGACATTTTTGGAACATATCTGGAAAGGGAGGCCGATGGGAATCGGCTTATATGAACGCCTCGCCACTGGTAGGCATTCCGGGTTTTCAACGGTTGCAACAAAGTGTAGACAATCTTTACAATGGCCGCAATTCTAAATTATACCCCAGCTGCCGCTTTGGCCATAAGGATATGTGAAAATCGGCCTATTATCACTATTCCGTACTTGTGACAAATGCTCCACCCAGTTATAAAAAGAAAAGAAGTATCGTCCCTCACTCGTTAGAAAATCTTTATCAATCTCAACCTTTATTAACACCTTAATAACGTTAACATAATGTTTTATTCGTGAGATATCGTGCGTGACAGAAATTACCTTGGATGTGTCAAAACAAAACAAACTACAAAATCGAATCACCAAAATCTATTCAGCTCACATTATTACTAAAACTTTTCGATACCTCAATCGATACGACTTTGCTTTCGTGAAATATCGTTCTAGAAAGAAATCATCGGAACGTTCGTACGTACATACGTACACACACATACTTCCTAATAAAAATACTTTTAAATTACTTTTAAGACCTTAAAACGTGTTGAACATTTCGATTTTCGGAGCAATCACAACAACTTGCTTAGATACTAGGAAGTTGAAAACTAAGAATCTTATTTTTAATTTTAGATATTTTTATTCTAGAATAATCCTCAAAATTAATTTGGGGCTAATAAGATAATTGTTTTTATTTGAGCAAATTTTAAGGAGTTGAGCTCCGAAAACTGCCTGCTTCGCATGGATTTGTATACAAATATTTGATTTCAATGGTGATCGAATGAGAAGAAATCCCATAATCTCTATAAATTAGTGCAACTACCTGGAAAATACACAGTAAATGTCAGTGCTATGGTTAGTAGTAGTGGCGACCTTCTTTATCCAAAGATGGCTCACTTAGGCCACTATAGGCCCATTGCGATACCACAAAAGATTGGGACGGCACTAGAACCTACAGGATGACGAGAACAATTCAAATTCTCGTATGAAGTTGGCTTTGCAGCTAATATTTAAATCATCTAATTCCGTGAGGCTGTCCAGGAAAGGTGAGCCTAAGGTTTGCATGCGTTTCCTGGATAGTGCTGGGCATTCACACAGAAAGTTTTGGATTGTTTCTTCCTCGTCTTTTGATCTGCAACTTCGGCAGAAATCGTTGAAAGGAACACCCAATCTTTCTGCGTGTCTGCCAATCAGACAGCGCCCCGTCAGTATGGACACGATAGAACTCAAGGTTTCTCACCTCGTGTTCAGGAGCTGCTTGGTGCGTCTGGAACTCAGAGCACGCCAAGTTTGCCTGGTTGTCCTGCAGGTTTCCTCCAATAACCAGGCTCTATTTGCAGCCTTGATGTAATGCTGCTTAAATCCTAGCTTTATGGAGGCTAGAGGTTGGCTGACTTGGGGTGTAAGTGTATACTCCAGGAGCATCAGTGCTAGCTCTTGTTAGGGCATCTACTTCGCAATTTTCCGGTATATCACTATGCCCCGGTACCCAGCAGAGAATCACTTCACAGAGAAGCGATAGGTTCAGTTGTGAGCGGCATTCCATTGCAATCTTGGATGAGGTATGCATGCTGGATAGTGATTGCCAGAGCTATAGAGGAATGCGAAACTGACAAAGTTGTATTTAGATATGAATTTATCAGACGCATATTTACGCACATATTAAATAGCTGCTTAGATTATAAGAATTTCAGAAACATAATTGCATTTTAAAACTATGAGTTTACGAATACCTTCAATGAATTTATCAAAACAAAAATAATCCACATACCTCAATGTTTCCACGAACACTTCGCAAGAATTGTTTGCCCACGGAGGAAGAGTTACATGACTGACTTGCGTACCATCTGAGCGCAAGCCAAAATTTATTTTATGAATGTTTTGTAGAAAATCACCACGTTGAGATGCATCATAAAATTCCGGAATCAATTCCTAATGGATTAGATATTTTGAAAAAAATTTGCTTTACTTGCCTCCGGGATGTTTCTTACCTTAAAATCAGACATGTTATTCAGGCAATTGTAGAAAGTGTCTGAAAGCCTGTTAAACATTCGATCGGGATGATCAAATCTGCCGTTTTGTAAGCACAACATTAAATGCGGATATTTTCGCACCTAATAAGGAAATTATAAAGTTTGTATAATTTGGATAAAATTTGCATACCAAATAGAATAACACAAATCCCGGAGCTGAATAATGTGAGCCATATAAAAATCTAGTGAATACAGAAGTGTTATTCAATGAATATTTATTGAAATTAATTGAACAAATTACTTGGGTTCTCCCATTTCTTCGCAACGTTCCTTCAGGCGTTGAAGCCTTTCGGGATTTAAGGCACCCATCGGTTTTGTCAGGTCTCTGTATATTCGTTCATCATTTAAATCTATTTCAGTTGATGTGTAATCCGTTAGGACCCATGGAAATACTGGATACTGAGTTAAATCTTCAACAGTTCGATCCGCTAGACTGTTATCCGAGTTATCAATTAAAACTACTGGGCTTTGTATACATTACATACGCGTTTTACCTATTTAAGTATATTAGGTAATCGTAGTTGGATATCAATCGGTTCTGCCATTTCAGTGCCATGCTCTCCGGTTCCTCGTTGGTCGCCTTAAATGATTCTTGTGTCGTTATCAAATCACAGAAGTTATCACGCTCGTCGACATTGCAAAAGGCCACGTATAAATGATTCGAATCTTTCCAGCTTAATTCAAGACCCTTAAAATATTTCGTTTTTGGTATGGTTTGTTTTGTTAGTGAAAAGACAGCAGGCAGTTACCGTTTGCCGGAGTAAAAATCGTCTTTTTATCATGTTGCTTATATCAGACAGCTTAATTTTCATCACTGGATACTGAGAGGTGGGGAATAGGAAAATAGTTAAGCGGTTTATAAAGAAAATAAACAAATATGGTCGATCAATCTTATACAATCTTATGTTGAATCCACCGTTTTTCCAAGCGTTGGATTGGTCACATTTCAATTCATTTTAAATTTTATTTTAATCAAGCAACTGTTTCTCACCGGCTGAATATTATTGTACGGTTGAAAGTAGACACAGGTGTTGGTTAAAACTAGTTTGCCAGGATTAAGTATCAGCGGTTTCACTTCGTTTACTTTACATTCCTTCAGTATTTTTTCGTAAATGCTGTCAAGCCACAGAGGGTTAAACGATATGCGATTGTGCCTGGAGAAGACTATTGTCGCTATCTGAAACCCATTCAAGTTTCATTCAAAAAAACCGTCCACCGGCAGAATGCAAAGGTTGTGCATACCATATTATTTTGTTCGAGCGCGTGCAGACTAGACGCCCGGTGCAGCTGTTGGCAAAGCTGCAAAAACCCATCCTCCAGGTTGGCGTAGTGGAAAACAAAACAAAACGACTTCGCTTCGGCGACAAACAGGTACGGCGCTAAAATGTTGTTCTCCAGCATTTTTATGTGCTGCGAGCATCTGAAATAATTGGAAAAAGATGTTGTTTCATGCTGCAATTACGAGATAATCGCGACAAGTTTTTGTGCATGTACTTTATGAGCAACTGGTTGTTTTGGCTGCTTCCGGTTACATTCCTGGGCCACGTAGCTATTTCACTGCTGTCTTTGTACGGAATCTTTATCAGCGGCAATTTCGTGTCCTTCGGGTCGAAGACGAGGGACTTCGAGCACAGCTTCAGGCGGCCTTCGAGCGGTTTGCATGTTTTACCACTTGTTGACTTCTGGGGATCGGGAAGCAAATCAACACAGAAGTCCTCAAAGTAAATCTCATTGGGTTCCAGGAGTCGCAAGGAGAATCTGCAACGTTAGAAAATGTAACAGTTCATTTGAATGGTTTGTTGCCTACCTTTCTTTGTTCATTTGACTGATGAATGAATCCGAATTGCTAAAGAAGTTCCCCCGACATGAATCACCGCACAACAGTAAACATTTTCGCGAAATAAACGAAAAAGACAAATGAACTCACAACCGGAACGCGTACGTCAAACGCTGTTGACATATTGTCTCGAAGACATAGCAACGCGTTCCTACATGGTGCGATTGTCAATCACGTCTAGTTCAGGCTTAAACCAAAACATTTTTGCATCGTTACAAAGTTTGTTGGCTGCATTAAAAACGGTATTTTAATTTAAATAATTGGTGGATGGGTTAACGCTCATTTACTTTTACTCGAAATTAACATGTTTTAGTCTGGTGCCACGGGGATCGAGGCACAGGCAGGTCAAACCTTCCGCCGGTCACGGTGAGGACTGCCTATAGGGGGTGCGAACGTAGTTGCTGTGGTTTACTACCCATATCACGGATATAGCCCACAAAGATGCACCTTAAAGTCGTTATACTTCCAAGTATGGGCATCTCTTGGGTCTCAACGTGGAGTTGTGTTTCAGCCCGGTGGCGAGACCGAATGATTGGCAGAGGTGAAGATATGCCTTGCTTCCACCAGTAAGTTCACTGAGCCTGCACTCAATAGACGAACTGGTACTCCCATCTCCGAGTGGGAGGGCGTTGGTAGTCGCATCGTTGCTACCCGTTGTCCAATCGTAGTCCGTGGACTTAAGCCTCCACGTTAAACACCAAGGAATATTTTGATGCATTTCGAAATGCCTCAAACCGTTTACATTGCGTTAAGGTGGTTTTATTAGTCAAAAATACATGTTCAACACTTTCAATCTCAAAAAAGGATGCCTAAATATTTATAAAAGCACTAATGCACGAAACCAACCGTAGGAATGTCATTGTTACCCTTGAAAGCCGAAGCAAAGTTCGATGAAAATATACAGAGTGGCCCAAAAGTTTCTCCCCACAAATTTTTTGTTATAAAAAGCAAACCAACAAACATAAATTAGAAGCTCAAATTTATTTGTGATGCTAATATAATACAGATTATTATTCTTATTACTAATAATGCTTATGTCTACCACTATTATCTATACATTCTAAAATACGTCGTCCAAAGCTATCACATAAATTTTCTAATTCGTCTTCGGTGCAGCTGCTCCATTCTTGCTGTACTCTTGCAATTAATTGTCGTCTATTCTTTGGCATCGGATGTCTAAATACAGTCTCTTAAAGTCTAGACCAAACATGTTCGATTGGGTTAAGGGCAGGAGAGTTTCCAGGCCAATCTTCCCAAACAGTTGAAAACATCGATTTTGCCAGTGCCAATGTTGCCTTTGCTGTATGCGCTCGTGCCCCATCCTGCATAAGAATTACCAAATTTTTATCTGGAAACTGTCTTCTGTCATCCAGGCATGCTGCGTAAGCTGGTAAAATGTTGTTTCGGTGAAAGGATCCATCTACGGTTGTTTTTTCGTCAACAACATGAAGTTTCGACTTTCCACGTGAGCTGATTCCTCCTGCAACCATTATTTTGAGGTCAAATTTCGGCTTTTGTATGGGTTTATTAGTGCTTGGATCACTTGTTCTAACTCTCATATTTTGCCTATTCGGCGTTGGGTGCAAAACAATCGGGGATTCATCCGTAAAAAGTACGTTAGCTCTCTTAGACTTTCCAAGAGCACTGTCTTTACAAAATCCTTCGCTTTGCAACCTTCTACAAAAATTAAGTCTATCTGTGACATTGTTTGCAGTAACAAGCGGCTTTACTCGTCTCACGTTAGCATGTCTTCCCCAATTCGTCGATTTAATGTACCGTTGAACCGTTGATCGAGACGTTATCTTTCGCCGTTGTTGGTAATTTTTAAACTGATTTATCATTTTGGTCGCTGTCGTTGTTCCAATGCCTGTCTTCTTTTCCACCATCTTCCTTATTTTTATTTTTGTTGTAGGTGAATGAGTTGTCCGTTTACCGGCACTTCTGTTGGCCTGTGTAGCGCCTTTTCTCCTTTCTAGCCATAATCGTAAGGTCTTCCTGTCCACGCCTAGTGTCCTTGATATTTCTGAAACGGATTTTCCTATTTCGCCAAGAGTTTGGATTTGATTCCTTGTTTGTATCCTATTCGAAGCCATAACGAAGAAGCACAAAAGTTCTTTAGGATAACCTTAAAAATGATAATGATTTTTCAGGTAGTGCGTATAAAATGTTCTAAGAAAAATTACTACTTACGATAAACACGGCAATTAAAAAGGATCCTTGAGGTCAGGAGCAATAAAATTTCACAAAAAGGTGTGCAGAAAAACCCTTAATTACCCCGGTAACTCAAATCAGCTTTATAGAGAGTACGTCTCTGTACCTGACTATAGGGACAAATGTTTTTTAATTTTTTCCCCTGTAAATGCTTTATCTGGCTTTGCACAGCTATTATTGATGTGTATGCTATCGTAGCTAAGCACTATATGATCTTTAAGATAGCTGAAGAGTTGATATTTAATCTCTGTTTAAGATTTTTGCTAGACTGAGAGGGGATACATTTTGGCGGCAAGTAATGAATAATACGTTTACCTAAATAGGTGGGGAGAAACTTTTGGGTCACAATTGTATTTGAAGCAGTTCTTTCTATTAACGCATGTTTGAATTCGATTTATTAGTCTTGTGTTGGACACACTTTTGGTAGGAGAACTGTATTTCCTTGACAAATAGTGCCCAACAGAGTGGTGAATTTGATAATATCAACTAGTGACATCTATTGCAAATGTCAACATCCATTACTAGCTTATTTTGATTCGTAATTTTGTCCAAATTACTTTCTGGAAGTAATTTGAAAATGTGTGGAAAAATAAGTGTTTTTGAACCTGATAATTGCAAAAAAAAACATGAATGTGCCGAAACTATGTAGTTTCGTCGTAGTGTAAATAGGATGTTAATGGGCATATACCTAGAAAACAGCTTTATGCTTATATAAGTGTTGCTGCCACGCAATTACTTACTAGTACTGAATGAAACCTTTGAAACTTATCTTGAATAAAAAATACCGTCAACTCGGGTTACGTTGCCACAATTTTTCGCTACTTACGATCATTTTGAAGTTTTAAAGCGTCACACTGTGCAATTGAAATTATTTTATTGAGAACAAATTATTCTGTAGGAGCAATAGAATCAAATGATCAATCATTTTATTTTAATTGACTGGCTAGTGTATCTAGTGTAATTTTATTTCTGTGTGGAGTAAATTAGGGAGCCAAGGCGAGTTTCTTTACTCCACGTTAGAATATATGTTACTTTTGGGTATGTGAGCTTCACTGGCGTAAGTTAAAATGTCTTATTCCTACTTTGTACACTTGAAAATGTCTTCAAGATTTTCTGAAGAACAAAATATATACTTCCCTGCTAAAATATCAATTTTTTATACAAATAAGTGCGGATTGTGCAAAATGTTTCTAATTTTCCTAGCATGCTGCACATTTAGTTGATTTGAAAAATATGCGCCTTTTTGCTTATCATGGCAGTATAAGTGTTTCATTCAAAAATACGTGGCTCCTCCCGTTCCCCGTGCATATTTTTAATACGTGAATCCCTTTATTGGATAGCACTAAACTATCATTTTTTGCATATTTTCAGCTGTGTGAAAACCGAGTTTAGAAGGTGTTCGACTACTAAGGGATCAATCTGTTTATGGTCTTTTTCCTAATTTTCAGGATTGCGTTTCGGTCGAGTAATCTCTGTTAAGATGGCCTTATATCGTGATAGTTACAGTCTGACGCAGTGTTAAAAACGAAAAAGTCATTAAATGCTGCTTGATTTTCACTTGCTTTAATAGATTAGATATTCATGATACGGAAATCATGCGTCAGTTGTGAGACTAGTATTTCGGGTGGCCACCATCTTGAAAAGAAGACCAAAACACAAGCTCTCAATATCTCACTACCCATGACTCTCGCAAAAATGTTGCGTATAAGAGACGTTATAACTCTTTCCTTCTGTGTACATCAATTGCAACAAGCGATGAAACAAACATTTCGTGACAAAATATTCTTTAGGTGATATTTGAATGTGTTTCGTAAAAAATGGAGAAAGTTATGACTCTCGAAAAGCCATTTCCTCCTTTTCGCGTAATTTTTACCTCTCAGCTTTATTATTATCACAACTACATGAAAATCACGAGAAGTTGCAAAATTGATTTCACACAAGTTCGAACAATCTGGTTTTGTCAAAAACGTAAATTCACAAATTGAATAAACAGTTTCCTTAAAAAAGTTAAATTAAGCAGTGAATTCACCTTGCTCCCAACACTCATTTTCATAAACAACAAATAAAACCAAACATATCCTTAATTTTACGTACATTACGTCTTTCTTGATTTATTTCCAAGGATTTCATTGTATTTTACATTTGTAACACGTTCGCGTCTTAAACATTATTAGTGATGTTGTGTGAGCTCGTTAGTGCTTTTTTTCGCAAATTCTAATTCGATCCTGGAGCATTTTGGTCATATGAACATCAAACATTTTGATTAAATCTTTTGTATTCTTCAACGTACAACGGTTTGCATTGGTTCATAGCTAGCAAATCAATAATATATGCCCGGTTTCGAACCGAGCATCGTTTGAAACAATTTTTTTGCATTTTGCCAAAAATATATAGTTCACAATTATGTAATTACTAATATTAGGTCGTCTAGCAACGTTGCGTCACATTTTGTATTACAGAATTATTTTGACAACAATTTAGTCGGTTAAAATTATATGTCAGTTTAAATTATGTTTGGATACAATTTCCCAAACATGCGACATTGTGGCGAAGTGGATATCAAAATTGATCTGTTAAATTGTGTAAGCTGTGGATGATATAATCATCTTTCTTGAATAGAAATGTTTCGATTTTGCAGCATCCTTAAACACAAATTTGGAAGATGAAAAAATCGATTTCATATCTGTAGCTGAGTGGCAATGTGGAAAAAAAGATTTTATTCGACGTCCCAATAGATGCTTCGAAAATATCTTATAAAACAGATTTAGCAAGTCTGACGATACTGATATCCCCAATTTTCAAACAAGTTTATAGTGTAGACCTTCCAATTGCAATGAGCACAAGAGGAAATAACAATTTTGAAATATTTTATCAAAGAAACGATGAAAAAGTTAAAAAAAACAATAGCATAAGATGATAAAATAGAGTGCACGACTCGTAAAATGGTGCATATTTGGTGACTACATGCATAGTTTAAATGCGATTGAAATTACGTCAGCGTGCATGTACATGCATCATTTTGTATGTCGTGTACGCTTATCGTAAGTTTTGTAAAATCGTGGAAAACGTCTATAAAAAGAATTATATAGGTGTTAAAATAAGGAAAATGACCCTGTCTGAAGAAAAGGGAGTACACGGAAAATACTTCACATATGTCCTGATCAGGATTCACAAACAACTTTAGGTAATTTCCTTTCCATAATTGTAACTGCTCAATTATGAATACTGGAAAAGCACCAACAGTTTTGTCGTAGCATGCATCAAAAATCACTCGCTCGACTCGACCAGAGCGCCCAAGCTTGGGCCACAATGTAAACAATTGACAGTGGGAAAACCTTTGGTCAGAAAATTTGATTTCGAAACTAAATTTAAATAAGCACTAAAAGAAATTTCAGAGAGATCACACTGAAACAACTGAAGGAAATACATGCGTTAAGAAGAGTGGAGCATATGCTCGCGGTCGCTCCTCGGAGCGAGCGCAGCTTTGGGAATTGATAGTCTACTTTTTACTCTAAGTTTAGCGACTAGTTTATACGTAGAATAAGGCCTTAGCATTCTCTCCAACTACAATTCACTTAGTAGACGAGCTCTTGGAGGTGGCGATCAGGGCCGTACATCACTTACTTTTTTTCGCCACGTTTGGACTATGACAAACTTTCTAGACCAAAAGTGAAAAAAGAGTTTGAAAAAAAAAATATCGAAAGCGAATTAGGATAAAAACGTGGTCGAATCGACAGTGTTTCAAAAAACATAACATAAACCATTGTTCGAATGTGGTTTCAGTGCTTGTGGAAAAATTGGAAGAGACAACAGTTCAGGACCAAAACATTGAAAATGGTGATAAGACTCATATTTTTCTATGTTCATTTCTTGACACTCACATCAGAGTGACATCATTCGTCTTTGACAGGCAAGACAATCCTGGATGTGTTTATTGTGTGCAGAAGTTGAAAATTTTGATTTTCGTTTGGCTGTCGGATATTATGTAATGTACCAATTTAGCTATAGGCAATGCCCGGTCGCGCTAGATTAGAGGAGACAATGCCTTGGAGAAGTGGCTGGCACGGTCTGCGGCATATGTCATTAAGAAGAAAACGAGAAAAATGAGGCTGACGTGTCGTGGAAGCGCTTTATCGAGATTTTTTTTAAAAGATCACTAAAGATATCAGTCATCCTTTATCATTCAAAAACGATAATAAATAAACGAGATTATTATTTTTCAGCGCCATGTTTGGATACATTCTTCAATGCATTGATTGATGTGTTTCAGCTTGAAACATTTGTACATTGGCTTCATTATTTGGAGAGAGTGACATTTGGTCCTTCCACTTGTGCATAAGTGTCTCCTGTTATCTTCGGATTATTGATGAACATTGCAATAGCTACTTTTTTTTGATAAGTGGATCAAATTCGTCATTTGTTGCGTTTCCTGATTTCAACTAAAAAATTGGCACTTTTTCCGTAAGTGAAAATAACAATAAACCTACTCTCTTAATGCGCTTCACTGATGCAGGAACTATAGTATTGCCAAGAGCGTGTGACTAGAAATTTTCTTTTGATTTCGGTTCTATCATTCAACAGGCAAACATATTGTTTGACTAGTACTACGTTGAGTAGTGTTAGTGATGGGGTATATTCAAAACAATGAGTTTTGAACCGATAGATATTTTTATAAACAAAATAACATTGTAAAAACAGTTTTAAGGTTTGATAGGAGTACTTATAGAAAGTGCTGTTCATATGCTAACTGTTCATTTGAGATTGTGCGCCAGGCTTTTGCCCATTAGACTCCACCTCCACCGCCATTTCTGAATTTTGCTTTCCATTTCAGCCAACCTAGCGCAAGCGTTTTAATCACAGGAGTTTTGTTGATTTTCCTTCTCGATATAAGTGCCTCATTAATTTTTAAATAAAGTGCGTTTCACTACTAAATTATCATATTTGTTTAGGGTAAGTTTATGGAATAGTGTGCGGCTGTGGAATTTTGTTTATCATTGAAAAAGATCGACTGGAAAATAAATGCGCTGATTTAGAAATAAACAGGATATCGGGAATTTTTCCCCCAACATTCGACAAAATATTTATCAGCATTGGACCATTTTTTCATTTTACATAGTCATTGAAAAAAGTAAATTTCCTCTGGGAGTACCTTGTATAAGGCTTGTCGACTTTGGGTCAGGGAGAGAGAGATAGACCGATAAAAGGAGAGACAGAGAGAGAAAAGGAGATAAAAAGAGAGAGAAACAGAGAGAGAGAATATACAGTCAGTCACAAAAGTTTCGACTCAGCTAGTAATGTTTATAATGTTCAATTTGTAATATTGAATCTTGCATCAAGAATGAAATCGAAAAATAAATTTAAAATTTAATTCGTGCAATTAAAAGTTCAATAAAAAAATATACAGAATCTATAAAGCTTATTGTGAAAATTCTTAAAGTAAAATTATAGTCATGAAAACAGACTCACAAAAGTATCGACTCACGAACTGATATGAGGGAATGAATGATATTTGAATTAATATTTTGTAGCATTTTTTTCGACTAAAATTCCACTAGGCATCGTTTGCACTAGCCTTTTCGTCACTTCAGGACTAAGTTTATTCCATTCTCCTTGAATCTAGGCTTTTAAATGCTGTTTGTTAGATATTGACCCAAATATTTCAATTTCGGTCTCATCATTAAATAAATCGTCTTCTCAAATCTTTAGTGGTTCATTTGAGTGCTCCTTTGCAAATGCTAGTATTTTTCTACTATTGACTTCATTCACCTATTGTTTCTTTCTTGCAACTCTACCATACAACCCGAAATCACTTATCTATAGTCGAGCTGGGGGGAAATCACATTACGAGGCCTATTTTTACGTTTCTTCGTGTTTTTTTTGGAGGGACAGAAATGATTGGAACTAATTAACATTAATAGGCTATTTTATTTATATTTTGAATTACATCTCATAATTTTTTCAAGTGATTATCATCAAAATTCGCAAAGTTAAAAGCTGTTCTTCATGGAGGTCCGTCGTCCGAGGTTCTCATTGCCGTGCGTTTGAAAAAAATTCAAAATTTTGCAATTTTTTCGTGCTTTTGTCATAAAAAAATTTAATTTTTATCCCTATTTTAGGGTTTGTTATACGAAAATTTAATAAGGATTCAGAAAATCTTTGGATATTGAAGATCGATATAAAATTCACTGAGATACAATGCACACAAGCCGGAAAATCGCGTTTTGAAAAAAAAAACATTTAAAAACAAATTAACAAAAACTGAGTATTGACGTGACTTGCGTATTACTCCTATATACACAGGGATACCAGAAAATAACATCATGTTTGTAATAGCTGCCCAAATACATACAAAGTAAGATAGATTTATAGAAAGGAAGCTGCGTGGTCCCGCCCAGGTTGTCTGCAATCGCTCCATTCAATGGATCGTGCGGTATACTCGAGCTCGTTTCGTTTCTTGCCCCGAAAATATAAGAAAGACTTCGAATATCTATCTGAAACTTTTTGAGCATAGTCTTGGATAGCTTAACTTTCGATTTCTGTACCGTTTAATGTGATTTCCTCCCTTAACACTTAAATCTCTATCAATCAGATTACGCGCTCCATCGCGAACTTTTACCGCCAAAATTCCTGGATTTTCCTTTGCTCGTTTTCTAATGCGCCTTTTTACTGTTTTGTTAAAAAAAATGGGTCACCCTGTATTCAGTTTATTCACTACACTGTTTGCGTCCTTATATTTTTTACCAAGTTTTTAGCCGTTTTAGACCTCGAAGACTCATTGCCAGGTTTGCGATGTGAATATTATTTATCAAAAAAAAAAGATTTCACGAAATGTTTTCTTCAAAGATCACATTCTTTTGCCAGATTTCTAGCTTTTAAGCTAGTGAACGACCACGTTGAAGTATTGGAGACTCGTCAGCACTACTCAATTATAAAAATTATCTGTTCCGTATTTCCAAAATTTACATTTTTTTTTTTCAAAAGAAAATATGTGTTTGTAAAGTCCATTTCACACTTTTTATGTTACTTTCCTCGCTAAATTTTTCTCTGACCAACATGTGTAGATGAAATTTACTGGAAAAAACATGCATTTAATGTAGATCATATTTATAACAAATGTACAGACATAAAGCTGGGGAAAATTTGAAGTTGAGATGTGCGAAGCGAGTCTATACTTTTGTAACTGACAGTATATGTTTTCAGGGTTAAAAGTTTTTCAAAGAAGATTAGCGTTTTTAATCGCAGATATAACATCGATTGAAACAACACAATATTAATAAGTAATATCAGAAATAGTTAGAAAAATGTTTGCGAACACTTTAAAGCAATAAAATGAATATAACATCTCGAACTAAATATGAATCTATCTAACTATCTTTTCGTTCGATGTATTCTTAAAAGCAATTCATGAAATAAGTATTTTCAAATTATGCGAGATTCAATTGCAATTTTTTTCCAAAGTATTCGCAGGTAGGTACATAATATTTGAAATTCATGCAGTCAATATAACCACCATCAACATATTTAACACTATTAACGGTAGATACTGGTTTATGATCTTAACATGTACAAGCTAGAAACCATTTTTAGTTTTGAATCATTTCCATCATTTTCTTCTATTCAAAAAGATAATTCTTTAAAAAATCCAACATAATTTTTTTTACGTATTAGCTACAAATTTTAAAGTCATATTAAATTAAATTTTCCATATAAAAACGTTACATAATATGCTATCCACTTTGCCTTTCAACTGACTTTTTTTATTTTTTTGAAAGTAGGGCAAGTTATCTATATTTTTTACTCTCATAGAATTCGTTGGTATACATTAAGGTCACTGAACATGAATTTCTTCTATGCAAGAAGAGGGCATCGCAATACGTTATGGTTAATTTTTTAATTTTTTTCACCACAATTTGGTTCACATATCTAATACTTTTACCACATCGTATGCTTCCTAAGTAAAAATTTTGCGGTACGCTATAAAAGCTGCATAGTTTACTATTGGAAAGCAACTGTCGTTTGCAATCAAAAGCTAGTAAAAAATCTGCTATCTTATCCTGTTTCGCGATAGATTTACAAGATTTCATTGATCAGAAACAAAAAAAAAAAAATAACGTATAGAAAAATTCGGAAGCAATCCTTCAATCAAAAGATTCTGTGCTGCCAAAATACAATTTAAGGTAAACAGTTACAGGTGAAACTTGTTTCAACCCTTTTCCTATTATTTATTTATTGTTTTTTCTTTCAAGTTGTTTTCAAATACAAGTGCCAATTGTGTACACTTTGTTTACTGGGATTTTTCGAATTTCAAGATAAATTTCAATTAGATCTTGTCGACAATAAATAGAGAATCCGCTTTGCGAAAACTTAACGATTTTCCATCGTTGGACGGTAAGTTTTCAAAAAATTTCTTATAATGGACTGGCGATCGTTTCAATAATGGCAAAGGTAAGTATTACAGTTGAACGTTAATGTTTAGTTGGTAATGTAAATGCAACAGTTGTTGAGACACAGACATTTCTTTTATTTGAGATTTGCAGATAATATCACCAATTTAGTTGACTTCACTTTATCAGATGTATCAATGTCGTCCTTGCAAAAAAATATAAGGGTATGGAATTATGGAAAGAAGAAACAGCAAAACTATTAAGACGTAAAAAAATGATTAAAATATTGCCAAAATTCATGCGAAGCTAGATTTTCAACTTGACCATTTGCATTCATTGAATTTTGTGAAATCAAATATGAAATGCTTCAAATATGATATTGACCATTTTAAGAGTTCGTTGTAATTTTACCGGGAATCCCCGACTAGGAACGGATAGTATTCTATGTTTGAAACGTTTAGTGCGCATAAGTTTTCGTTCAGTATGGCTAAATGATAATTTCCTGTTGACGTCCTCGTACAAAATACGAAAATTTAAAACGAGCTACGAAACTAGGCAAACTTCCAAACTAAATTACATATCAAGATGGCTTGGATGTAATAATCCATGGCCGTCCATGAGAATGGAATGAATGTTTGGAGAAGTACAACCGGGCGTAAACTGGGGGCTTTATCATGAAGTACCAAAGTAGCAAGCACCAAGGACTCTCGAATGGAAGGGCAAAATTGTTGGTTAATTAGAGGCGATGTACCATGCAAGAAAGAGATGAATTAATGAGACATTTATTATCATTTATTCAAACCCAGTTGTAAACTGATACCATACTGATTTAAGTTTAAATTATTAACAAGTTATTATAGTTATATGGGTCAAAGAGTGTATCACTTATCACACCAGAAAAGCCTTAATTTTCAATTCAAAACTTACTAATCATGCGTTATTAAATGAAATGCGAACTTTTGCAAAAACTTCATCACAAGATTTTTGAACACTTCAATCGTAATTAAATATTCTGCACATAGTTGAATGATAAATAATGATATAGACTAGCAAGAGATATAAATTAAAAAAGAAGATTCTCAGAACTGTTATTTATTTTTATTTAAACTTGCATAAACATCAAGCACAGTAAACTATGCTAATCTCAAAATCGCTCGTAGTAAAATTTTAGTTGTCAGAAAAATTTGGTTTTAATTTAAGAACTTGTCTAAAAGAATTTGATTCTGATTTTAATCGCAGAGACTTGTCTGAAAGATCAAAAGCTATTCCAATTTTCTTCGTAAAATTGTTTAGTTTCATTTTAAGTTTTGAAATTTTGGATCATTATTTTTTTGATTTTTTCCAATCGTTTGTACTTTTTTGTGAGCAATTTCACTGAGGATCTTACATTAGCACTAGACTATTAATAATTTATAAAATCTCTGGCTTACTTCAGAAACTGACGAAGTCAAAAAATCAGCAACGAAGAATTTGGTTTTTAAACTAAAACTGAAGTTAAGGTATATAGACTAGACTGTCTGGTCTATATACCTTGGACTGAAATGAGGTTTTGGTTTTATTGAAGTTCAAATAATCACAGCCATTTGGAAACGTTCAATTTAAACGTTGAATAGACCTGGTCAATTTTTACTATGAAAAAAGGACTTATTTTTAGTGCGTTGATCAGTTTACCTCAATTGGCATTTTTTAAACTTGATTAGTTTATGCAGTAAATATATTTTCTTGAATTGAACATAATATTATTGAGATTTTCAAAATGGTAATCAGTCCACATTGTTAGACTCATGATCCATGAGTACCTTATAAAGGCAACAGATCCAATGTACTTTTTATTTTCAAACGAATAGATATGAACTCAGAAAACATTTGCTGAACAGAAAAGGGATATGCGCGGAAAGAAAGGCATGTTACATAAAGTTAAAATTTTCTACAATTAACAATGGAATATCTGAGATCTTCCCAATCATAACGTGGACCAATACAATTTTACTCTGATCTTCGCGTTTTGAGAGATAAATGTTAAAAAGCAAGGATATCGTTGTCAAATTGTTTCTCTTTGCTGGAGTTGGGCGTTGCACTAGCAATTAAATATCAGATACAAAGATCCAGTTTAAAGTTAACGTCTGCGGTTTGATGTTTCGAAAATCTTCGTGTGAAATTTTACAATGCAATTAGAACATGTTGACTGTAAAACGCATAGAATTTTCATGATCATTTCGATCAGGATATTTGAAGCCAAGCTCGCTTTTAACAGACATTCAAAACTTAACAACAGACACTAGCTCCTTTATCTATCAAGCTATGCATTTTTTTATTTTTAAAAAAATTGGCGTAAAATCAAAAATCCTTGGATATGCTGCTCTACTAGTGTCACAGCAAAGTATATCTTTCGGATGCTCAATACCTTCTATTTGAAATTTCTAAGCTAGAGTTATGATCGTTTTGGATGTCTAGCGATATCTTTCATCCCGAAAATCGTCTGTTGGATCAGTCGGTATTCCCTCAAACCTCAAAGCAAGCAATTCGCATCAATGCAGTATTTTTTCAAGCTATGGATTATCAACAATATCGTCACTCAAATGTCCGATCAAAGGTCGTATGTCGAAAGTTATATTTTAGTTTTTAATATTGCTATATGTGCTTAATTAGGACCTAAACGAGTGTTCGATTCAATAATATAATGGTGAACTAAAAATAAAAAAGAAAGCATGAAATTATGTAATCAAATCACGAGGAAAATGTCAATTTTTCGCTATGCTGAAAAATGTAGTTTTTAGACATACGACCTTTTGCACTTCGTTGTGATGATATGATGGTTCAACTTAGTTTTATATAGTTTCAAGGACACATCTCGAGAACGAGCTAGAAGTAAGGTTGAACGTGATAGTGCAACTTAGTTATAAAGCTACTAGTTAGCCCTGCAACAATAGAAAAACCAAGTGATTGATAGGGAAGTCAGTTTTATAATGATATTCGAAATTAAATAAATTAAGATTGGGATTATTAATTTGAAGTACTATTAATCATTTCTAAATCTATTATCAATTATTTCTCAACTAAAACATTTGTCAACAAACGAACATAGTAATTTTCAGACGATTGAAATTGTACTTCTGAGCAAAGCAGCTACCCTCAACACTCTTGCAGTCATATCTATCCTAGTTAAAGTCGTGTCAAGTGCTTAGCCAACTTTTTTAAATCAATTTTAAGCGTTGTACAACACGAACCGTCTGACAATAAGAAATTTAGACAAGCAAACCGTACGACTTTAACTAAATTAATTTTTTTTAAACAAAATGTTTACACAGATCATTATTTTTTCATTAACCAATCTACTTACGATCCCGTTGATCCCAACTTAGCATGGAATTTTAAATTGGAATCCGAATGACTAATTCATTTCACTTATAGCAGAGCAATGAATGTGCAGATTCGACGATTTTTAAATGTATACGAATCTGCTTTTAATTTAATTTTTTAACATTCTGGTCTATTTCGGCTTAATCAAGCATGAGCGAGTATTATGATTTAATAAGAATTGCCCACTTGGCATTGCTCAGGAAATAATCAAATTTGTGTAACTCAAAAGCTGGTGAAATGCACATTCATTGTGGAGGCATAAGCGAGACGAATTATGATCAAGCTGCTTTTCTTGGAATTTGTGACTGAGCATCTTGTGGCATAATTTATATATGCAGTATATTCTTACTGGATTGCTTAATATTGCATTTTATACTTCTGGTTTTTATCAGCATTTATATTTTCAAGATAGAATGAATAATACAAAAAAAAAAATTCAACACAGAAAACAAACGCGTAATGCAGAAAACCTTTAATCGACGACTGTAAGAAGAAAATCAAAAATTAAATGAATACAAATCAATTCGAAAATGATGCTAATTGAAGAGCACGATTGTAAAATTACATAAAACTTTCACCCAACTAGAACCAAAATGAAAACAGGTAAACACGCGCGATTCTCTCCTTATTTTTACGAGTCTCGCGTTTTGAATGAAATATTTTTAGAAGGTTTCAAGAAGTTCATACGTGACAATCTAATGTTGTGCCTGCTAATTGAATCATATTAGTTTAATGGTGATATTATTTTTTTATTTCTTCAAGGTATGTTGTTACGGCTTTATTTTTGTGACCTGTGACCAGATTTATGTGAAAAAATATTTGGGTTTATGTTGCGCTGTGTTTAAACGTTGTTTGGTACATATATTAAATACTAGAATAATTATTTTTAATGGACATTAGTTAAGTGTGCAAAGTTTTCATTGCCTGGGATTGTTTTAATAGGATCAAGTTTTCTTTTGTTGACAATTTCAAAAAGTGAAAGTGATCTTCCAATAGATATGGTATAATAAAGTCAAAATCTGTCTCTGAACTATAATTATTCGCCTAACTTGCCAGCAGCAAAAGTTTGATGCTTTGACCCATTCTTTCAGACGACAGAACATCAGAGTCTCAAAAATATTGTCGTCTCAACAACCATTGCAGTTACTTTCATTTGTGGATAATTAATTCGAGATACTTATAACGATTTGAAGAACTCTTACCGTGTTGTTTTCGCATTGCATTTAATTCTAACCAAGTTTCACTTTAACGCCAGTTCGTGTATACAAAATCTGTGTGTGAAAAATCACACTACATAATTGAAATATGAATTATTTCCAAAGTTTCGCTCATTCAACATTTTCGAGCATCGCATGCATGTTTCTTTCATATATTTTTTTACCCCAAAGTTTTGTGTACGGCAAGTATTGAAACATACTTTGTGTTTGTTTTATTTTCGCAGTTTATTTACCAGTTTTATTTCATTTAACTACTTCCATATAGTCTCTAATATTTTCATTTAATCTTAGAGTATATTTCTTGTTTTACTTCAATTTTATTGAATATCAAATACACAAAACATTTTATTTGTAAACATTTTTCTTTGCTTAGCGTTTTCCACTTTGCTGTTATTTTTCCATCGATTTCATCTTATTGTAGAAGTTATTTACCAACAAATAAATACATATATATCAGGTTTCATATGTACTAATTTTTTTTCTTCAATCTGTTAATTAATTTGTATATTATTCAACTGTTTTCTGCATTGTAAATATACATTTATAGTATTTGTTCTTGTTTACGTATAAATTCTGTAACTATATGCTCCATAAACATAACAAGTTTTCTATTCATTTCATATACACATTGGTAGGTTATGCAACTAATTTTTATTTACTCCATAAAAAACAGTGAACATCAATCAATGTCCATTTTAGTACTTGTTCTTAAAATGAACAATATAAAAAATAGAAAAATACCAAAAAATTTACCCTACTTCCAGAGTAGGCTCTGCTCTTCTCATTATGAAAAATGAAAAAAATACATTTTTAAATATATTAGTTTGCATAATGTACATTTACATTTTCCATTTATCTAAAAAGTATATTGTTTATGCCGGTCAGCATGAGGTTATGTTTTCAATTTGACCTCATTGCATATTTTGCGTTTCTAAATTGGATCTGTTTCCAACAATTGGATAAGCTTTATATCCATTTCCAAACGGGACCCTTAGTCAACTGAGGAGATAGTTGGCTTCCAGCCCCCAAACAAACTGAGGAACACCAACCTTGAGTATACGTTAGGCAAAAGAAGTTTCATTGGAAATGCTAAGAGTTAAATGGTGTTTTAAATTTGTACCCAACAAAATGGTCAAATTATCATACAGCATAGTATTTTCTCGTATGTGTACTGAAACATAATTTCATTGTAGTGTTCCTCAGAAAAACAATGTGCATGACTGACGCCTATACGCAGACGTCGATTCATATTTGTTTTTGAGTGAATTCAAATCTTATAAGAACAACAATAATTATAAACAGCTTTACTATTGATTGTACTTCTTTAAGCACAGTCACTGGAACTATTATATAAAACAGATAGTAAGTTTGTAATTTACTATATTCCACAGGATGGAGGCAACGCGCATAAATATAGACATTTAATATGTATTTTTTGGGGTAACGTACAATACGTTACATTCACTTCGTTTCGTCTTGCTCCATCGGTTCTTCGGAATCGTCACGCGATATATTTCGCCTGGAAAAGAAAGACATGACATGTAAATACATAAATTGTTGTAAAAAATACGGGAACAATCTGCGATTTTCATTCTAATTTTTTTTTTTGAAGTTTTTCGGAAAATTATTTTAAGCGTAAAGATTCAGACATTCAGACAATTTCACTGTTGGAATGATACAAACACGACCTCGACGCGACAAATGGGATGTACAAAGTACGGTCTGCTTCAATAATAACACTGCGAACTGTTACATACCCCACATAGATTCTTCAGAAATTGGTATCTTAACAAATTCACGGCGTATGCATTAAAATTTGCATTCGAACAAGTAAACTCACATGCTAACGATGCACACATGATGCATTTGGTTGTGTTTTGTTAATGATCATTAGATCGGCGGCAGTAAGCTAGCCGTTGGTTTTATGCGAATAGTTTGCTTGAAATACATTTGACAATCGAACCTTAGATCGATTGATGACATGGTTTTATTTAAGGAACATCCCGAAAACTTTCATAACATGGTTCAAAGACTACACGATGAAATCGTAAAATTTGGACTAAAATAAACGCCGCCAGCAAGATCAAATTAATGGTCCATAAAAATGAACATTGGAATCCTCAAAGAAACCCTGGAATATGTAGACGAATATTTGTGCTGGGACAAAGTTACCTCTACGACTAAATCGAAAAGGACACAAATGTGATAATTGCAATTGGATGAAAGAAAAACTGATCCCTTAAAAAGGTAATATAGTCCACAGACCTGGGAATTAAACCAAAAAGAAAGACCTTCAATATTTGCATACTCTTATGTCTAGCATACTCCTATGTCACCAAAGCACTCACAGATAATATCTGGGAGTGATGCTCGATACTAAGCTGAGCTTCAGTTGAAAGTGAGAGCTGCTTTGGCCAGAATGATGCCCAATATAGGAGGACCTCGCAACAGCCGTAGACTTTTGATTTCTATAGTGGTGAGCATAATTTTGCTACATGCAGCCCCTGTCTGGGAGGAAGCTTTGTTTAACTCCTGCACGAGGAAGAACATCACATCGACTCAGTGCAGAGGGTCTATGGCGGATACAGGACAACGTTTTAATAAGCAGCATGTGTTATTGTTGGAATGATCCCAATCGACAAATTTGCTAACAAAATGCGTCGCATTTACGAAGCAAAGTGGCTGAGCAGCACAACAGCGATGCCTGGAATATGCAGAGTAGAGCGTGGATTATCTTTGGCGGAATGACAGCAACTGTGGTATCAATTGACAAAGGGCCGCTGGACGCACAGAGTTATTATTGGCCTGCAGGACTGGGTGGGTAGGGTAGGAAGCGAGGCGAAGTCGATTTTTACCTATCCAAATTTTTGGGTGGCCATGGTAGATTTCGCGAGTATCTGTTCCGCTTTAATTTTTATTCGTCACCAACGTGCCCAGCGTGCAACGATGAGCAGGAAATTCCTAAACACATACTCTGCAACTGCTCGAGGTTTATCCATGAGCCTGATGTCCTGAGCCTGGGTCTGATTGTATGCATTGAAAACGTAGCATACGAAATATTGCGAACAAATGACACATGGGAAAAAGTTCACTCATACGTTCAGGAAGTGATGATGGAGTTTCTGCCGAGAAAATGAGAAAAAATATATAACACGAAACCAGCTAAAATGAAGCCTCCACCGTGAAGTGATGACTTTCGGCGGTTTCGCAGAATGAAAACAGGGAGAGAAGATGGTTTTAGTGCAGTTTAAGCCCCACACTATTACCCCACAAGGTGCCGTTGTTGGTATCTTAGTGAGGTATGTCTTTGGAAGGTTTCTACCACCAAAAAAGCACTCAGAAACAAGCTTGCAAAACACTCCAAAGGACAACGAATAAAAGCATAACAGGCTCCCCAGAAGACAAGACAGAATTAGAAATATTGATCACAGATATCCTGATTAAAACATACCAACAAGAATGGCGGTGGACAGGGCACATAATTCGTGACACTAAAGGAAGGTGAAACAAGGTGATAAATTGATATTCAAGAGATGGCAAAACGCATCTGAGACGGCAGCCTACAAAATTAGAAGAGGAAATCAAGGGGACAGTAGGGCCAAACTGAGAAGAATTGCTCACTACAGATATCGATCGAAGTCGTCATATATGGCTCATGCACAATTTATAGTAGATCAAACATAAAAAAATCTCAAAAATTCATTGAGCGTATTTCGGAAGTCAAATCAACGTTGCAAGGCGATCATAAATATAGCATTTTCCATAAGGGAACTAGAAAATTGAGGGATTGCCTTCATTTTTATGTTTTCATTTAGGTTTTCCGAATAATAATAATAAGCTATAAAGTTAACTTTACTCTCGTTTTCAAGTTATTATCTTTAAAAATACTTTTCGTTAATACAAGTGGATACTATTTTCAATATCAATTTTTTATAAAACATTTTATTCAAGTAGCTTTTGTGTCTTACCTTAATGGGGGCTGCATAGATAATCCAGCCATGGCAGTTACAGTTTCGGATTCTTCACGTTCCGCTTTCAACGCATGCACAGCCGACATTCCAACGGTGTGGGCAAGACGTCTCACGCAGGGCCAATGCGACATCTTTTGTAAATGAAATCAAATCGACTTTAGATTAAGTTAAAAAGTTTATCATATCATAACATCTACCTGAATGGCAATAGTCTTTTGCAGAGTGTCAATTGCGTTTTGGCATGGTGGTCGCGAAAGTTCCGAATCAAGTATAGCGGCTGGTTCATCACCTAACAGTGCCTTAACGCATTCCTGTGCGGAGTCACAAATCGCTGGAAGGTCGTAACCTCCTTCCAGAGCTAAAATTACACGTCCATCGGCAAGTTGCATAAGTTCTCTAGTCATATAGCCAAAACATGCGGATGATACTAAATAGCCACCGAGCGGGGCAGGGTGACCGGCAGCTGCATCGAAACCAGCCGACACAAGGACAATATCCGGGCAGAATTCCCGAGCGATTGGCATAACAATTGTGCGAAATGCAGCCAAGTACTCAGCATCACCCAAGGGCGGGCTTAGACCGCCGGACCAGGAAATATTTACATTGTGCCCGAGACCAGCTCCTGTGCCGCACTGCAAATAATCATAAATGAATGAAAAACAAAGAAAACAATTGCAACATAAATTGTTCTAAATAAATGTGGAGTTTTTTATTTGTCAAAAATAGAATATAACATTATGATACGTTTATAAAAGAACAGCAGTTTACCTCAGTTGGACCTCCTGTTCCGGGGAAAAAGTTTCCGTCATCATGACGATGTATAGACAAATAAAGGACGTTGGGGTTATCATAGAAAGCTTGTTGAGTCCCATTTCCATGGTGAACATCCTAAACGATTATCCAAGATAAATGAAAATCCCCTTAGTCTATTTAAGCCTGTACTCACCCAATCAACTATCAAAATTCTACGGATTTCAGGTAAGCGTTGTCGCAGGAGTTTAGCAGCGATGGCGATTGAATTGAAAAAGCAGAAACCCATTGCCAAGTTGGACTCAGCATGATGACCAGGTGGTCGTACCACAGCAAATCCATTCTTAATATCACCTTTTGCCGTCTTAAATGCTAAATCCACCACACAGCCAACCGCCATTCTTGCAGCAGCGGCGGTATGGTGTTCATTCCACGTCGTGTCCAAGTCAACCCCTACGCCGCCGCAAGACAATCGGACGAAACTAACCGCCGGCGTGGCTTCCAGCTTTTGACGATTCAGCTGATTCGACCCGAAAAGCATTGCGTGTGCTTCCGAATGTACCGTTTGCAACTCTTCCTGGGTGGCTTTTCGGGATCGCAAACGATCGCAACGCGATGCCAAACCTGTCTCAAAAAGGCGTGCCCAGACGCTCTGCAGCCGCCCACTATGTTCAGGGTGTGATACATTATTGCCGCATATGCAACCATGTTTCAGCATGAGATTATCGTAAGCTAAGCCAGTTGTTAGTTTGTGTGGACTGTCTGAGGACATACTGTGACGATTTGTGACGGACAGATTAACAGGAGGAGGAACATGTTCGGACGACGATGACAATGACTGTCCGGTGTCTTGGATTTGATGTGAGCCTAATTGCACCAATGGGCTGGATAGCGTTCGTGATAGAGGATGAATGAGACCGTGAGCAAGAGCATCTTTGATCTGCAAAATTAATTGAAAGGGAAGATAGTTAAAATATTAAAATGGCAATGGTTTTGAAACAAGTCTGATGATTGATTATAATTGACGGGTTGAATGAATCTGATTTCGAATTAGTGTTTCTATATTATCAAAAATGTTGTCCAACATACTCTAAATGATATGAAAATTGGTTTATTGAAACCATGATTTGAATGTGTTTTCAAGAGTTTCTTGCATACCAAAATATATGAACTTTGTGCTTACATCAAAGTAGCTTACATTTAGCGATTGCTGGAATAGAAGTTCACGCTGTTGCTGCAAATATTCTTGATCTTTTCTTAGTCTTGACATAGCGTCTTCCGGAATATGTTGAGATGTATTTGTTATCACAGTGCTAGCTAAAACCGTTTTCGGGGGTTGCTTTTTATCGGTCAAATCTATCACTTCGCCCGGCTCTTCTTCCTTGAGTTGAGGCTCTCGACAACTTCTGGTTAGCACGGTTTGTCGGATCTTTTGAGTGAGTAAATGGTGTTGTTCGTATGCTTGTCGTTCAGCCTGGAAATTAAAGTTCAACAATGAATTAGAGAATCGTCTAAAAGAAAGGATGAGCACGGCAACGCACAACATTTTTTTAGTAAGCAATATTATGCTCTTGTAATTACTTACATCGCTATTTTCGTAGTGTGTTTGAGCTATGTTCACGGTTCCAGTTCCGGTTAACATAGGATGTCCAAGTGGTAATGGTGCCGATTGCGTCCGACCAAGTGGTCTATGACCCTGTTTATTGAGCCGAGCATGGGCGACTTGTGCGTCCGTTATAGGTTGCCCATAGACAGGTATTTGATGCATGCCCAGGTGGCCCAACGAAATCGTAGCAGTATGAGCTTGCGGCGGCAAATCAGACATAGAAGCCGGTGGCCGGCCATGATCGATAGGCATCAAAGATGGATAATATGCCGAACCACCGGCCGTTATAATTGGTTGGGAGGCGGCCGCTGTCGCTGCAGCGACCGCTTGTTGTTGCAGGGCCAAATAATTAGCCAAATTCACGGCAGGATTATGGGCATTTGGTATGTGTGGCCGTCCAAGCGATATATTCGGCATCGAGGGCGAACTGAACAACGATAAATCGTTTATACTACCACGTGTACCTTGATATTGTGGATCTTCGTTCTCCTCTTGAATTGGCGCGCTTGTTGGCGAGCCACGGCTACCAGCCATGGCTGGCGGTGAATTCGGGCCAGAATCGGATGCATTACTTGAGCAATCTATCGGTAGAGACAGAAAATTAGAATAAAATTCAAAAATTCAGATGAAAGAGTAATTGAAGATAAAACTATTTGAAATGAGTAATTGCTGGATTGTTTGTAGTCAAAACCATCGAAATAACATAAATTGATGGCAGCTAAACTGCAGACATTATAATTTTACGAAAATTTGTATATTACTATATATAATATCCGAAAATAAGTCATGATTGTTGATTCTGAAGAAATATTTTCGAAGCATCAATTTTCATTCGAAAATTTAGTTTGGTTTAGTTTATCAGAAATTTAATAACTTTCAAAAAAAACAGAGAACGTACATAAAAAATGGGTGTATGTTTTATCCGATGAAGATTTCAGTGCAATAAACGAAAGACTACTGAAAATAGAGCGTCCATTGAAGGTTGGCTTGATTTTGTTAGTAGAATAACAACCACAAGAATAAATACGCAAGTATTAACTAGAACACAATAAGTTGAGTAGCTCGTCCTGTTTAACTAGTGTAGGAAGATTCAATACTTGTTGGTCTGTTTTGCTGATGTTTTGAAGTGAGATCACAAAGTGTGAATCCAATGAATTGCCTAAATATAACGTTTACAAAGTCAGTTTATTCGAAAATATGCTTGATTCACCGAAACTAAATTCTCATGATTTTGTTTATGCATTATATCCTCAATTTGATTTTTCTAACTATTCATTTCAAATATTGTTTAGTAAGCATGCTTTACAATTCTAATGGTTATTTTATTTTAACAAATGTTTAAATATTCAATTAAAATCCATAATAAGACACACTTAAATCACAACGAGCTAAAATTAGACAACGAGACGACATTCGCTTCATTACATGTTAGTTAAATGCGTTAGAGGGTAATTCAATCAAGTTTCATTTGCATGTAGCAAACTACCTAAAAGAAGATTCTTATATGTTTGACTTGAATCAATCAAAGATATTATGGAATTACAATCGCGATTAAATAATTTTCAACAGTTAAATAATGTCGCTGGTTGTTTGAGCTGCTTTTCCCTTGGTTTCATTGTATCGACGAATCAAACTCAATAGTTAAAATGTATGTAAAAAAAATATTGTAACAATACTGTTTGATGATGGTGAATGATTTGTGTTGTTACTTTTGTTTAGATTACGTACTTGCCAATGCTGAGTTCTGCTTTTGTTGGCGTCTCTGTGCAGCATGCAGTAACCGTTCGTGACGACGAGCTGCGAAAGGACCAATTCTGGTCTTACGTTCAATCACGCTCTGTTTTAAGCGAATCTTCAGCAAATTCGGTTCGGATGCTGTGAGCCATAATATAATTTATACAAGAAATTATGCAAGATTAGTTCTTCACTTTCTTTTTTAACAATCGAAATATTTTTTATTAAAATATCATAAACTTATTATATCGATGTGTTTCGTCAGCTTTTCTAACTTAGTTTTATTAATTACTTGAAACACGTAAACCAAAAAGCAATAAACAAGCTTGAATGACCAAATTTATAAGTTTTCGTTGATCCATTATTGACTTTTACGAGATTTGACTTTAGAGTCACGCCAATTGAGACACGTATTTGTTTGGTCGCTATATTTCAATTTTATTTCGATTACCCCTAACTTTTAAATTTCACTAAACCATTAATTGGTTATTTTGTTTATTTGCAAAAAGAATGATCCATGATTTAATCAAGTTATTAGCTCAAACTGGCAAATGGTTATCAATTAAATAATACTCGGTTATTTCAAGTTTTTTTAGTAATAAAATCAACTATTGAAACTCCACTTATCACACGAAAATTACGAATAAAATTATACAATCGACGCACAAATTCACACTTTAATCGACTTAATTTTCGTTTTGATTTTATGAAACCTTTGACACAAAATAGATACAACGATCTTATTGAAAGAGCTGCTGATGTGAATGTTTTGTTCTGCTTTTAAAAGAGAATAAAGCAAGTTATGCAAGACAATATATCAGTTGACTCCTTCAAATGTAGTAAAACTTGATTATTTCATTAGTTGCGTCGATTGTATAAATAAGAATTTAGTTCATCAAAATTATTTCAAACAATATTTTTTCAACTGAATTGTAAAAATATTCACTTTTTCACACGCCATCCTCTTTTAAAAGGATTTTCGGTTGATATTATTTGTATTAATGAAAAAAATCCAAACTGTTTATATCACAATACATGCGGTAAGCTGCTGTTCGGCCAATTATTACAAAGATTTTACGATTTTTAAACGAAACAAATACAATAAAACCGATTTCTATATTTTTTTATGTAATTTAATTCATTGCTTACCTGTTTTGCGTAGCGGAAAATCAGAATCGTATTTCGATATAGATGGTGGCTGAGGAATTTTGTACGGATGTGAACTGGGAACTGTACCAGCTGGCAATGATTCGCCTGAAGAACTTTTAACGACACTTCTGAAAATTACGATTGAAAATAAGAATTTCGAATGTGGAAAATTCATATATTTTTGTAGATGGAATCACTCATGAAAAAGTAATAATTTCTAGACCTTGAGAAAGTAAAAGATTCAGATAAATAAATCTTTTTAGTTGGATATATATTGACTGAGGCTTGCTTACTTGAAAAAATAACATTTTAAGATATTAATTTACATGAAATGTTTTGTTTTCAAAACAAATATGTTAAATTTTGATAACATTTCTTGTTAACATCAAATGAGGCATTAAACATATTCAATTAAAGCGTGTCAGCAATTTTTATATTTCAGAATGGTTTTAAGTGATTTGATAAACTTTCTTAAAAATCTTTCTTAAGCAAGTTTATGGAATCTATTGATTCATGGTATCTATTTTTAATGGTTGTTGTTGCACCTTTTCTAACGTCTATGAATTACAAAAAGAGGAGGGAGAACACACACACACTAATAATATTGACAAAATACAAATTTTTCTTACATCTTCGGAACATTTAAATGCTTAAACTGAATAACTATGAGATTGGGAGATTTCAGGATAGAATACCATCGAAATTATATTGATAAGTAGAGATTTGGTGTCATTTTTATTATATTATAAATAAATCGATCAAACTAAACTGTTGTGTTACCATGTAAGAAATGTAAATACTATTCAAGTGCTATTACGGCGCATTAAAAGTAAACTTTTGACATATCGTTTATATCGGCTGATTTCAAAGAAGGGCTATTCTCTCTATGCGTATCTCCCGAGGTCAACGAACAACGGAAAGGAATGGGATGGCAATGTTCACTTTAAAGCTAATCCAAATAATCTTTCATCATAGTAAAGCGACTTTGGTCAACATGGCAATGGTCCTGGTGCAGGACACTGCCAATGTAGCCAGGGTCCAGGAAGCATGGATTCATAACAATTGGGTTCGTGGAATTTCTATGATCGTAATTCGGGACAAGATTCGACGATGCATTCTGATGAAAAAAATCTTTAAATGCAATGATGATTCCAAATCTTAGTTCCAAAAACTTGATAGTGGTGGCAGTAGAGAATCAGAGTAGCAGCTTCTGCATTATCCGGGCATACATACATGCCGCACGACGTTCCGGATGAACCATCATCGACTGCGCTTGTGGAGGGCGCAGAAAAAGGATAATACAGATTTGTTGATTGGTTGTGATGCTAATGCTCACCATACTCTGAGAGGTAGTAATGAATTAATTAATGAAGAGGGCAGTGTTTATTGAAATGCTTGTTGGGGACCAATCTTTAGATATGTAACAACATGTGCAAACATACGTTTGTAACAAGCAATATAAGTGAGGTTCTGGGCCTACCCTTTGCAACAGAATTCTTTAAATTGGATATATCGGAGTGAAGACCTCCGAACAGACCACCTTCATCGGATCACTGCATGATCCTCTTCAACATCGAGATTTCGCTACCGACTATCACGGTTAGCAAGTTTAGAAATGCGCTAAAAGTCAACTGGCCAAAAATTTGCGGATACGCACGCCCTTTAAAAAGGAAAATCTCACAGAAACAATTAAGTATAACGGCAAAGCATTTGTTGGTTTAGTAGAGATATACTTCCCCGTTTAGGAAAAGGCAGCAGAGGCCGAAAGTCCAAATGTACGTTAATATACTGTTGAACACACTGAACCTGATAATGCAGACCAAGATGATACACAGCTTTTTAACAGAACCATTTGAAACAAAAGTTTCCATTGAACTCGAATAAGTATCTTGTTTTAGGTGAAAATTATGATTTCAAATGATTTTTTCGGGTTTCAACAGCAGCTTCGATACAGTTGAATGCAGACCCATGTCTAGATATAATCATAAACCCAAATAAATTGATAGAAAGAATTTTTTTAGAATATTACGAAGTCACATCTACCAAATCTAGCATATCTAAAAATATTCTCTTACGATTTCCTACGAAGAAAATCTACAAATATCTCGGAATACGTAATATATATCAATAGTATAAAATGCTTTTCGAATTGCTATCCAAAAACGCACATTGATAAGTGAAATAACTTGAAACTGATAAAATTTAGATTCGCAATTTTGTTTAGCACAGCAGTATAGGTCGGTCACAGTTCATTAATTCAAATATGGATGAGGTCTATTTTAAATAAATATTTAAATCAAAAGGTAGAGTTTTTTTGTTCTCATTTTTTTCTAATAAGTATCAAGTCAGTCCATAAGTTCCCGCGTATTTTCCCCTTAGTGATTTGGAGGAGTCAAAATTGTTCAAAAAGAGGTAAGCAAGTTATCTTTTTATTCAACCCGAGTACTCCCCCCCCCCCTCCCCGAGTGATTCGTTAAGAAAAAATGGAAAATACTAACGACTACAAAAGGTACATTTTATATATTTTTAAAATTGTAAATATACTACAGCAACTGCAGCAGAGATAAATACAGTTCAGTTTAAAAACACTATTAGTGTCAGAACTGCACAGTAGAAAATTTCGGGATGGATACACTACAGCTAAAGATGCACCTCGCTCAGGACGTCTCTCTCAATTTGAAGACATCGCGTTAAACATCCTAGTGTAGGCAGACCCGACCTTAACCGTGGATATGATTGCAGAGAGGTTAAAGTCTTCGCATGGAGCCATTCGTCGGCGTTTGGTGCAGATACAAAAACTATCCAAGCTTGGAAAGCTCCAAATCTCCAGTAAAGAGTGAACATTTGTTCCCATCTATTACGTCAAAATGAAACAGAACCTTTTCTCTATCATATTCTAACCAGGGGATAAAAAGTGGATAGTCTATAAAAAGGTCGTGCGGAAAAGACAATGAGTGGATGCAAATCCGACAACAGAACCAACTGCTAAACCAGGACTGCACCCACAAAAGATTCTTCTGTCTGTTTGGTGAGATATGTTAGGTGTTGTCTATTTTCAATTGCTGGCTCCTAATGAAATTATCACAGCGAATGTGTATTATCGTCAACTCAGTTCTTTGAATGCAGAATTGATTAAAAAACGCTCTTGTTTAGTGAACAGGAGGAAGGTTCTTTTTCGACACGGTAACGATCGACCGAATACTACAAAAGTCACACTGGAAAAATTGAAGGAATTTGATTGGAAAATTATGCCTAAACGGTTCCGAGACTGTTGTTATGCTACGGGAGACTTTTGGCAATGATACCTTGTCTCCAAACATGATTTATCGCTGTCGCAAAATGTTCAGGGAAGGCATAGAAGATGCTGAAGACAAAGACGACTCTGGACGCCGCCATCTGTCGATAACGACGAAAAGATGAAGAAAGTGAGGAACATGCTGAACTCAGATCGTCTCATAAGCATTAGAATGTTGGCAGAGGAGTGTGATGCTTCCAAAAATATCGTGCATTGTTAGTGATGATCTGGTCATGCGCAAGATCTGCGCAAAGATGGTGACCAAGGTCCTCTTCGATGACCAGAAAGCTCCTCGTGCAAGGATCTCTCGTGAACTCTTGGAACAGTGTGAAAGTGATTCGAATTTTTTAGACAATGTGAAAGCTCCGCCATTCCGAAGCGACGAGGTGCTTGGAAAGGTCCCCGTCGACGCTTTCTAGGACGCGTCCTGCGAGTGGAAGGAACGATGGCGCCAGTGTTCTTACGCGGAACGAGCCTACTTCGAAGAATTTTAACCACTTGTAGCTATATCTGCAATAATTTTTTTTTGTCTTTTCAGAACTCATTCAAGTTTATTTTGGAAAGTTCCTGTAATCTTCGAACATTGCTTCAAGCGGTTTTCATTTGAAGTCGGCAGTCGTTTTTAGATGGAAAAGTATATCAAAGCAAAGATTTAGTTTCAATCAGCCTAACTAAATTCTTTAATTGAAAAGATTAGAAATTTTAATATGTAATCGATTGATATTAAAATTAATTGTGTTTTCTAAATACTTAAAATTACCTTAAAAACGCGGGGATAAATGGAATGACCTAATATGTAATTTTGAAACACAACTATGACGCCACCCAAAAATACATATATGGAAAGTCACTAGGTAGCCTAAACTTACCTATTTCTGTATGGTGAGGATGTGGCTAAACCGTTTGCGGATTGATTCTTTTTATTCATTAAAAAACTCTGAAAGTATAAAAATTTACTGTGAACATTATGAGTAAGATATTAATGAAAGTTTACATTTACCATTAAAATTTGTTTTACTTCCGGACTTGCATTTGCACTGCAATCCTTACGTTTCATGGCTTCCCGCTCGCGACGTTCACGCTGCTGTTGTTCTTCAGCTGCAACACGTTGCTGTTCACGTAGTTCCTGGAATACGCCATTTGAAAGCGCCGCAGACTATATAGATAATGTTCAAAGGATTTGTTGACAGAAAAAACAAACCAAAAGTGATAGAAACGGAGAAAGGAACTCAAAATCGTCCACAACCAAATGTACATACATATACATACAATAAAAGCTGTAGTAAGAATGTCGTCTTTCATATTGAATTGATCAAGATTCGGAGTCTTTTTCCCTTTTTCTTTTGTTTATGATTTAAATGCATTTCAGATAGTTTTGCATTTAGAATTAATTTTAAGAATTTCGTTAATGTTAATTATTGGTAGGAAATAATAGAATGAGACAGTTTCATTGTAACTTGTATTGGAATATTCCAATCACAGTTGTCTGGCGTTAAAAATTTTGAAGATCTTTTTACTCGAATCGCTAGACAGTTTATTATGCATTGATGTATAACTGATTTAATTCAACCAATTATTTTGTTGATTTGATATATTATTAAGAGAGTTTATAAAAAATAGTATCAAACAAATTAAATATTTCTAGATTTGTAGCAGTTTGATGATAAGAACAAATGCAACGAAAACATAAGCTTTTGATTGAATTGAACTTAAATACGTTTTGACTCTATAATGATTTTTTTTGAAACACATTAGCAGCTAAAAATGTTTAGCATTTGCTATTACTTAGACTCCCAGACACTTTTTGCAATTGGAATGATTTTGAAAATACAAACACATGAACAAATATTATGAAATCTCGCCCACTTGGCAATTATCATTAATTGAAGCTTCTTTTAAATAATTCGGAAGGCAATGAGATCGCTCTATACCTGATATTTGTGTTCTAGTTCCATTTTGTGCTGTTTCTCCAAAAGTTTATTTTTTTCTTGAAACGTTTTCCATAACAATTGTTTTTGGTGCTCTTGCTCTTTCCTGAGCTGAAATCAAAGCAGAATACATGCAATTATTTATCGAGTCAATTAACATCCGTTCGTTTATGGTAAATATCGATAAAATAACTTTTGCTAAAATAGATCCAACCGTAACATTGATTCGAGTGATTCAACTGTGAACTACTCATAATCGATTAGGAATGTCGTTACAATCTTCGTCAGCACTTTCCCATAAAACAAGCGGACTAGCACGTTTAACATGTGGATGCACGTGTGTTTGGGCATACCTGTCGGACAGTGACGACTTGGTACACTTATCGAAGCTCTCAGAATAGCAAAGAAATGAAAAATGCGGGTGCAATCTTTACCTGGGCCACGTAATTCTCTGTCACATGAAGATCTTTTGCCTAAGAATAGATGTTCGAAAGAGATTTCGACGCACGCGACGTTTCAAGTTCACGAGCGCGTCTGACGACGACAACAATATGTGTATTTTCGTATTCACCACCTCACATGCTGGGCTTTGTTACATAGTTATTCATACGTAAGAGTCTTCCATTCAAGCAGACATATGGAAAAAAGATACTTTGGTGTTATGTGGCCAATCCCAGCAAACTTTTACAACTTTAGGCCAACCGCAATTTTCTGAATTAATTTAACGAAATTGGAAAGCATGCCATTTGATAAAACATTTTAAGAAGGTATAGGGAATAAAATCTTAAATAAAAAATGGATCCCAACAATCGTAAGAGTACAGTGATATTTAAGTTAGTTTTAATTGTAACAACAATACTTCTTTCGGTAGATTTCTGAATTTTTCATTTGACTGTTTTTTCAACATTGCACAACAATATTTCATCCAACAATTCATATTCTAAGGGTTTTCCTTGAACAACTTGATGAAATAAATTTTAAAAAAGTTTACATACATGCATCAATTATTCAGTTTCTAAGCAGAACAATAAACATTCAATCTGTTTTTCATACTGGCAATCAACCTACACTACCGTCCATATATATTGGAACGACATTTTTTTTGCAGTTTAAAAACTACTCAAAATATTCTAAGAAAATATTCTCTTCTAGTCTAGCTCTATGTGGCCTTAAATGACACTCGTACTATAAAATCAAACAAAATAGCAAATTTATGACCATATCACTCGTCTTAATCACTTTTACCAACAATTTCAAGACGATTTGGGTAGACGTGCTGTGATTTCGATTTTTGCATTCAGTTTCGAATACAATCTTGTCGAAACAATATAAATTCCAGTAATTTTAAAGGATCAGTGAGCAAAGCCAATTTTGATATACGAGGTGTGGCTAGAAAAAAAACGGGATTTTTAGTGTAACTCTTTTTATTTTTTTCCTTTGCAACTTTTACCTTATCACCTTCAATATACTCCCCTCCACTATCCCTACACTTTTCCATTCGAATTTCCCACTGTTCAAAACAGTGTTTTAAGTCATTTTCTGTTAGCATGTTCATAGTCTCCGTCGCGTTTTGCTTCACAGCTTCCACAGTCTCGAATCTGGTCCCCTTCAACACTTCATTCACTTTTGGGAACATAAAAAAAAATCACAAGGAGCTAGGTCTGGTGAGTAGGGTGAATGTTCCAACATAGGGATCCCATGCTTGGCCAAAAATGTCTTAACCACCAGTGCAGTGTGGGCTGGGGCGTTGTCCTGACGAAGAATCCACGACTTGTTCTTCCACAACTCTGGTCGCTATCTTCGCACTCGCTCACGGAGGGTGGCCAAAACCCCAAGATAGTATTCTATATTCACGGTTTGACCTTCAGGAACCCAATTTACATACAGAATTCCATGGATGTCAAAAAAAAAACAATCATCATGGCCTTGAAATTTGATTTGGACATTCGAGCTTTCTTCATTCGTGGTGAATCCGGACTCATTTAAAAAAGGGGGTAACTTACATACATTCTTCCCTATACACTTGTTGTAAGAGAGAATAAGTCTGTGTTGTGGATTTACCCAGCTTCACTAAAAATTTCACGTTGACACGTTGCTCAATTAAGACGCCTACCATTTTTCCGACGAGCGGCATATACACGGTCCAAAAGGAACGAAGGCTGAGGCCCGACTGAGCAAGCTAAGCTCGACCAACTGACTGGAATGTGGAGGGGGGATGTCAGGCGACTCGGCAATATGGCGTTTGACTTTGAGGCTCGCACGGTTTATCTCACAGAAAACCAGTCCCGTTATTTTCTAGCCACACCTCGTAGTGTCCGAATGAATTGAATAAAAATTTATTAACTAACGAATAAAAACCTCCCTCACCATCAGTAGCCTATGCAGGATTTTGATTTTGATTTTTGAAGTCTTGACTAGGTACGTTTGCTAGTGCTTCGGTGTAGATATGGAGATATAATCATGTAATCATACTTAATCATACTTTTTCACCGGTCAAAGTTGGAGTCCTCCAAAAATAATTCTGGCAGAGTTTAGCCCGATTGCATGTCTGGTTTCATTTACGTGGCTAAACTTGTTTACCCAAGGGGGGGGGGGGTTTGAACCCGTAAACCCTCCCCTTGGGTACATCATTTGCACATCAAGATTGAATACTTTACCAGAGTTGAATTCGGTCAAAAAAAATCGAAGTTTTCAGATACGCTAGTTAAGGTTTAACCTGACTCAAATCCTTTCACTCCTCTATCATGTGTCCCCCAATGTTTCGTTTTGGGGCTCCTCGTTTTATTCTGTGTGAATGATTTGCCACTTTACATTCAGCCTCCTTGCCTACTGTGCGCTGATGACTTCAGGGTCTTCCGAACTATCTTCTATGTCAATGATTGCCACGTACTTGAACGTGATCTCAGTGTCTTTCAATCATGGTGAGTCCTCGATAACCTAACTATCAATGTCGACAAATGCCGTTCACTCACTTCCACCAATGAAACTAATTCCCTCGTATTTCTTTAGTCCTTACAAAATATTACTGTCGTCTGTGATCGATCATTTTTGTGACTTGAGAGTTATTTTTGACACCAAACTAAAATTCGATCAGCAAATTGATAATGTTATGCTTAAAACATCTAAGCTTTGTGGTTTCTTGCTAAGAAACTCAACTCCCTTTTCTAATCCTTGAATCAGTTTTAAGCGGTTTAATTCTCTCGTACCTAATTTATGCTCCTCTATTGATTGATTGGATCAGTTCAGCAAAAGTTTACTCTATAAATTCAACAATTAGTCCACTTCAACCTCGTCACTCTGCAACAACATAGGCTTTACATTGACGAATGTCTCCTAGCTTTTCTTGTATCTCCTAGAGACACCCCTTCGTAACGAGCTTCGCCTTCGTCAGTCTTCTAATCCCTTCAGAAATTTCACTGTCTTTGTTTCACCTAATACAACCACCAAGCTGTTTTTCAATTCGCCTCTGATTCGCCTACAGAGAAACCATGATTCAATGTACATATGTAGTTTGGTTCTTTAGAAAAATCGTTCGTGTCATATAAAAATAGCCTAAAAATTTCTTTCTAGTTCCTAATTAATAATTTGATTCAGTTTGTATCATTTATGTGTAAGTCTACCATACTTCTTTGACTGGAATTTTTGTGGAGTAGTATTAACGAGAAACAGTTAACAGTAGTTTTAATGTAGATTAGCATACTTTAAGAAATACAGAATCTCACCTAGTTGAGAAGAGGAACGCCTTGAAGATACTATTCCAGTGATTACTCAAAAAATTAGGATTTGAGAATGCGCAAAGAAAAACGCTTCTACAAATGTGAATTAGAACACGTATAGTCAAAATGTCCTGCAAAATTGTTAAAAAAGTATCTCAATAACACAAATTTCGTTTTCCTATTCAAAGCAATGCTTTTAATTATTTTGTTTCAAATCTAATTTTAGCGCTTTCGTCAATTCATTCATAAAACCATCCAATCGAAATGACACGATCCAAATATAGAACCATCAGATTAATTGGCAATTTTGCATTTGCATTTTTTCTAAATATATCTTTTCAACAGCCTTGAGGAAACTCTCTCGGGGATACAAAACACACGTACATTATGATATGTGAATGCTAATGTTGCACGGCAATTGAACTAAGCCATCTAGTCAAATTAATTTAGATGTATACCTTACTCAGGAACTGATCGACAGTGTACGGTTCATACCAAATTGACAATGAACTATAATAACGTTTGAATTATTGTCTATGTGCTACATAGTATCGATGTGACCAGACTACGTGATCAATGTAAGGTATGTGATGAGCTACGCGAGTTTCGTCAATGGATACACAGGTATCCGTGCCATAAAGTCTCCATGTCATATTTTCGATTCATTATCAACAATAAGAAGTAGTGAAAATGTTGTTTATTTTAATGGTTATGTAATTTTAATTACTGAAGATTAACAAGTCACGTTTTAAATATTCTTCGGCAGCACTAATTGCCCCGTCTGAGAATGGATATATAATAAATACCTGAAGTCTAATATGAATGAAAGCCAGCAACCCTTTTATGCTTTTTGGATCCTTCATTGATTGTTTATTTGACTACTTTTGGAGATTAGTGACGATTGTATCTGATTTTTTGTACAAAAGACAAAATAGGTTCTGATAGTAAAAATCAACATTAAAGTTTCAATCGCCAGATTTTGAGTTGGTATAGCAAAGCACGAGACTGTGTTAATTGAGAATCCGTTCAATTCCTTTAATAAGGAGCAAACATTTTCAGTAGTCAACATCCAAAAATGAGGCTCTACCTATTTTGGAATTTACAGACCCAACGGATCACGATATTAACAATCGTTGTTTTTTGCAGGATGTTTATTGACATTGCGAATTGAAAAAAAGTCGATGAATAACGTCTGGAATCCAGGATGTTCGTTTTAATACTTCAATTTTGGGATTTTTCAGTATTTTCTTTTTCATTTCCGATTGAAATTTGTTTCGCCTTCAACATAATTTTGTTCTTATGTAAAAAAAAACACAGTTATCCGAAATAACTTCAAATATTATGGTTATTTTATAAGGTATTAATTTTCGAAGCATTTTAGAAATATTGCTACATTTTGTGTGTGAAAATTTTTGTTTATAGGAAAAATTCTGGCAATACCTGAAGTCATCCTGAGTGTAAAAAAATGTTCTGCAATAAAGTTCGGCGAAGCATTTTTTGGCAGACGTTGCCGGAGTTTATTTAAGGAATCTCATATTATCTTGGCATAAAAATCTATTCCAGAGTGTTATGAAAATTTATTCTAGAATTGGTTATGAAATTAAGACGAATAATCTATGGACTTGCCGTGTGTTCTAGAAGAATTTGTCGCAAGTGATTCCTTCGTTCCTGCTAGAACTATGGAAAATTATGTATGACATACCACTGCCAATTTTGCGTTAAACTCATTTGGTCATTACAATTTCATCTTTTGTAAAGACAGCAGGTTGCGAGATGAGTGCTTTTTATAAAAAAAAACAGCTTGGAATTGTTTTTCTGAAGATGGCTCACTTAGGCCACTATAGGCCCATTGTAGTATTGATTGCCCATCTTAAAGGATTTAGAATGAGTGTGAGGCAGGCAGGAAAATATAGTAAAACCAGTGCTTCATATGTCAAGAAGTGGATAACGAGATATAAAGAGCATGGTGATGTATATGCTGAGCCAAGTAGAGGCCTTAATAGAGGTACTTCAAAAACAGTCGATACATTGATCGCTGAGCTATTGAGGAACAACCCGACATAAAGTTAGCAACAGGTCAAGCAAAAACTAATTAGAAATGGAGTTCGGGGTCTATAAATACAATAAGACGCAGGATTGAAGAATCTGGCATCAAAAACAGAAGCACAAACCCCAATTCGCTACTTACAGAACAACAAATGCAAAAAAGATTGAGTTGGGCACGGTAGAATTTAGACCGCAGTTGGGACAACGTAGCAGTTACGGAAGAGCCATTTTGTTATTTTCATATACTGAAAGATGACTTGGACAAAAAGAGGTGAGAGATTATCGCAACGTACGGTCAAACATCCAACAAAGGTACATGTTTATCGATGCTTCTCTGAAAAAGGTTTCGAAAAATTGGTTGCTTTCACCAGAAATTTCAATGCTGAATCCATGCAAGAAGAGATTGTTGAAGTCTGTCTGCAGAGTTGCTGTATGGACCCCAAAACGATGAGTGGATTCTCCAAGAAGACAACGATCCCAAAAATCGGATTCGCCTCTACATATTTTGAAAGGAAGAAAATGGGATAATAACATTGGACTGGCAATCACAGAATCTAGATTCGAGTTCGATTAAAAATGGGTAGTCACTCATGAAGACCAATCTAAAAGGGAAAGAATACCACCTATCCAATAAATTATTCGAAGTTGAAAACAATTTTGGAGAGGTGTCTAAGTGTGGATTATGCTAAAATATTGAGCCAAAGTTGTCAAAAAGATGACACGGAATTGAAGATAACAACGGTTACTGGACGTCTTATTAACATAGTTGCGAAATGAACATACATAATAATGAAAATGAACATACAATAATATGAGTATATGTTGAATTTCGTAGTATTTAAGGGGTCTTTTAGGTTACAATTTTTCAAAAAATCAGAACAGCTCGCAGAGATGCACAATTAGCTAGGTAGGAGCTGTATGAAAAAGAAGAAGGAATTTTGTATAGCCCAGGCATATTAGAGTGAAGTATATAGCGTTTTTATAAATAAAAAAATCGTAAAAGAAGTAAACGCGATTTTCTCAAAATCATGTTTTTTTTAGTTGGCGGACACTATTTAAAAAAAATACTCAACCGATCACTCTGATTTTTGAATATGTTGTTGTGCACATATATGGCTATAGCCGGTAGCAGAATCATTCTGATCCCTCCAAATTTTCCAATTTTCACTCAATTTTCCACCCTCAAAAATAGGTTTTTTTAAAAAAATGGTCACCATTTTGTTATTTTTAAATGAAAAAAAACATTTCGGTAACTGACGTAGGCACTTAAACAAGGATTAAGATAATCCCGTTACGTGAAATCACGACCGCCATCATTTTTTGATGTTTTTTTAAAATAAATTGTTATAAATAAAAAAAATATAAAAATCCAAAAATCTATTTTTGTACACTCAAAGTACCAATTACCATATGTACAAAATTTCAAAATCATACCTCTTTTCTTTCTATTGAAAAAAATGGTTAAACGTTTTTTTTTTGAAAATCGTAACCTTTTTGGAACAGCCTGTTTATGTTAGCAAAATTTTTATTCGATTTGTGCTAAATTTTGAACCAGGTGGTTAAAAATTTACAAAATTTGATTTATTAATTCAAACGTTTGGAAGCACTTCTATGTATCACCGATTTCCCATCAAGGCTGATATTTATTAGGATCAGTCGTGTATTCATGACACCATGATTCCCTTAAGTTAGAGCAGCACATCTTCAATTTTTCAGTCGCTATCACTTACTGATTGTATTTCACCGTCAATAATACAATCACTATGGAAGAAAATGGTTTTCGATTGTTTAAAATAATTATCTGTACCCCTAGGCCCAATTGGTAAAGCCATCACCGATAGTATTGAATCACGTTCAGCAGTAAAGAAATACTTGATTAGTGACTCATTGATCTAGTTTAGTGAATTCGTAGAATTTTGAAATTTCGTGCTACTAAGCGTTTCAATAATCTATGATTTTGCTGCAAGTAGAATGTCGATTAGATAATAATTATTATATCAGCGAAAGGTCAAAAGCAAAGCAATAAACCAAAATTTATTACTTAATACTTCAGGTTAACAGAAAATCATTCGCTTTGATTATATCCTTGAAGTCTGCATAATTATTTGCTAGAAATATTTGTAATATAAATTAAAAAGGCTTTGCACAAACTTGATGGTTATTGCTAAGGTGGCGTTCCAAAATCATATACGAGCATTATTTTAATTGTTTTCAAGGAACATAAATAAAAATTTCTAAAAACGCTTAGAAATATTTGTTAACTCTACATTCATTAAGAAGTAAGAACCTGTCTAAGGTGTTCCAAGAAAATGATATACGATATGATGAATTCACGTTGTTTTCACTAACTATTAAAACTGATAACCAAATAATATTGTATGTTCAATGCTTTGTTTTAAATCTTATATGTATGTAAATACGCATTGGCAAAACTTTGGTCCCAAATAATAATAATGGAAAAAAATTAAAGATAAGAGCAAAAAACCAGCTCGGGAAAATTCCAGATTAAAATCACTTCAATGAATGAATTATATTGAATGAATATTGGGCGAACGAAAACAAAAAAAAATACGATGAATCATTCTGTTATTGTTGTTCTCTAAAATATTAAACATTTCCAAGAATGATAACATGCATGTTGCCAAACAACCGTGTTTGAAAGATTGTTGTAGTTTAGAAGGAAGTTGTTTTCGTTTCTTTTATAAAGAACGGAAGTTGTATTCCGAATAACCTTCATTTTTATTGACATGCATAGATATGAGTAGCTATGCTCATGTTTTCATTTTAACTTATATCACAATTGTTAAAAAAAATTATGAATGAATAGTTCCATAAAAATATAGGTATGCATGTGTGATTGTAAATAGAGAATAATATTGTCAAAGAAATTATTTTTGAATTGTTATTTTTCTGACTATGCACAAACACACTTTTCCTTAGAAACGGATGTGGGCGTAGATACCAATTTCGATGGCGATGTGTTAAGTTGTTGCGCGTTTTAACAAATGGTAAAGGAGGCACTCCCCATTCCCCAATCATATTGGTGGTGATTTCACACCATGTTTTGAAAAATATACTATTACATTTTTTTTAGTATGGAACGATTTTGCCTGCTTTAGAGAGAAAACGGTGCCATAAAAAATAAGCGCCTTCCTTTTCCATGGAAGATTTCGAAAAAACACAATTTGCCTTTGCCCTAAAAATCACTGAGTATTTTGTAAAGGTGCTGATGTGCTTCATCATATATGGCTCACATTATTAAAAAATTTATATTGCGCAAACGTAATTATATTCCTTTTTCAAAATGTCGGCCGTTTGAATTTCGAGAGAGCAGTTCGTTGCTTTTTTTGTTAAAAAAAAATGTTTTAGAATAAGAATATAATCATAAGTCACACCTTTTGGAAAGGAGTTTTTACCAGTCTGAAATTTTTTTAAAGTGACTAAATTAATTGAGTGGGGGCCAGTGAGCAAAACGCGATTTTGGAAAAATTCGTTTACAATTTGAAGATCCCAACAGAAGGATTATCGAGGAAAGATTATTGATTGGTCAACTTGATTTTCACTTTTAATGTAGCACTGAAGGATGATTCAGAAAAAAATATTTAACATTGACACTTTATTGCGGCAAACATTGCAAAGCTTGTTCTTTATAGGAGCACATAATAAAATCTCTTTATAAGCTGAATTTGATTTGCGTATCCCTTAATCATAAACAGCACTGCATCGTATTTACACGGTGTTTTTGGTTTTTCGAAGACAGTTTATTTTCACATTATGTTACAAAATGCTGTTGATTGCAGATTGAAAAATCAAAATGATTTTAATAACAACGCTTCAATCCAGCCTACAATGAAATGGTTCTGTTTATAATGATTATATGTGCTGTACCGTAGAGTCATGACTACATCCTTATATAAAACCCAACTGAAAATTCAACAATTGGACCATTATATTGAAAACATCAATCCTACATTCGTATCATTCACATGATATCAATTTTTTTAAGCTTTAAGAAAACATGATTTCGTAATTGGTATGCTCGCTAGAAACATCTTTGAATGCTTCATAGAAATATTGATTTGAATCGAATGAGATGAGGGCGTATTTGGCTGTTTATATTTTTATTATAATAATGTCGAATATGTTTTTTGGGGAAAAGGTTGCTAAGAAGCAGCGTTCGGTGATATGAGATACATTTTTGATTGCATGATGAACAAGGATATCGAGGGTTTATTTTCTCCCACGTTAGATTGAAAAGAAAATTTTTATCTGGTAAAACATAGGATGATTGGAATTCAAATTCTGGCATATTGTTCAAAATGATATAAAGAAAGATCCTTTTTTTCAGTCAGATGGACAAAATAATGAAAACAGGTTTGCTTCGAATCAAGATTGTGCTATTTTGTTAAATGTTCCAAAGAAAACATCAAATTTCTACCAAGAATGGTGGCTCACCTGAAATGTGGGGTTGTCGATAAACCAAGTGCCCTGTTTCGACGGAAAGAGGAGTGTGATAAACAGCTACGTTGGGCTTATTCGAAAAACAACTTTTTATTTCAAATGGTTAGCACTACAGACTTACTTTTTTTTAAAATATATACACTAATCAACCTCCTTCAACGCGAGGAAACCCAATTCTAGCTAACCCTAACAAATTTCTCATTTTTTCCGAATAAGCATTAAGTTATGGATAGCGTATTATATGACGGTGGTTTCTTAAATAAAATGACCAAGTGAATTATTCACTTAAAAACACATTTATAGAATACAAATTTATTCAAATGCTGATTTATTTTCTTTTACAAAAGGACTTCAAAGTGATAACTTTCCTCGTCAATACAATAATTTGTCCGAATCATTAAATTTAGTCTGGCTCTTAATAAACCCTTTCTCATCATTTTGTAGTTGTAGTAGTTATGAAGAGCAATTGTGGGTCTATCTGGCAGTTTTCAATGATGTCACACTAAACATTAATTTTGAAGGGCAACATGCATGTTGTATGAGTTAATAACATCATATCTTGTGAACGTTACCTCATCCGCGAAAAGTATGTTGAAAAGGCAGATAACATTACTTATATGTTGTTGAGGTAGCCAGCGTCGAAAATTCAAACGTATGTATCCTTTGAAAACGCCAATGAATTCTCAAGTCGGCTATTTTTTTGCTCTCATGTTACTGCATATTGTTCTAGCACTAATAGTAGGTTCTAGTTCCACAAGGTCAAACATTCGTTATTTCAAAGATACTTGCTGGACTGCACGCCCTCCCTTTTCAACCCTTAGTGAAGGGAAAGATCCACAATTTCGAAGTTATGTAGTCTCCAGCTTGAGGACATTTGAAAATACTGTCTTTTTGCGGGCTAATATTTTTATAGCTTCACCATACACAATATACATTTCAGCATTGTATATTACAATGTTTTTCAATTTCAATTAGCAACACTACTACTGAAATAATTCACTTTAATTTTAAGTCACTTTATTGGCTCCTCTTTGACGATGAAGGTGTTTTAGAAGTAAGAATAATTTAAAATAAATTTATACTAATCATTAAATGATATAATATGTGGATATAAATTCTGTATCCACAATAATAAAGCAGCTATCAATAGTTTAAAGTAATTGAATTTATCATGAATTCAGATTAATTTTTAACTCATAACCTATGGCAATTTTTTGCATGACTTAAAACAAATTTGAATTCTCGACCATTCCATTTACTTAAAACTTGTACGTGGAGCAAGCACAAGTTCTAATTGTTGAAGAATGAGAAAGTGGGTGGGGGTAGCTGAAATTGAGTCTCTTCACACTGAAGGACGCTCACTAATCTTTCAAAATTAGTGATAAACATTTCAAATAAAATATTTTTCTCGAATTTTCTTCAGTAAAATATAAGATTTTTTTTTTGAAAATTCATATTAAAGATGGCTAATACTTAGGTATCTATATTTTAAATGATTTTGCGGACGTTTATTATTTGAAGAGAAAAAAAACATTTTCAGTAGAAAATTAATTGTGTACCGGTTAGAATGCTAAAAAACAGTTTATTTTCAATATTTTGGTTTTTAGCTCCTTTATTTTATATAAATTTTAAAATTTGCAAGAGTAAAACATCTATTTTGAAGATTACAAAATTTTTTTTTTCATTTTTCTACTAATTTTTACAGGGCGCCAAAGTTGATGTCTCGAAAAATGCCTCCTGCCACTGCGGACAGATAATCTCAAGAATCAAGAATTTGAAATAAAAAACCAAACCGCATTTTAAACAGGAATGTTTCTTACGTGATAATCTACCACAATATTTTGAAAAAAAAAAGTCCAAAAAAATAACGCTTTTTTGAAATTTTTTTCTTCGAAAAACCACTTTTTTCACTTTGTTTCGCTTGCCAAAGTTTTTTGGATTGACTTTTGGTCTATATTGTGGTAGATTACCACACAAGATACTCGAATAAGTATCACAACAAATTTGACCTAAATCGTTGCGAAAACGTCATTTCGAGAAAAGCGCGTCTAAAGTTTCGATTAACGAAAATATCGCTTACAAAGCGAAAATGGCGTGCGCACTCAAACTGCCGTAACTTCTTTATTTTTGGGAATATCTTAATAAAATTTTGAGACGTAATTTCTGAAGGTATAATAAATTGAAAAATGAAAAAATGATTTTTCAAAATTATAACCGGTACTACCCCTTAAATCACTATTATTTTACGTATGTTAGGGGTCATGCATATATTAATTACGTAACGTAATTTTTAGAGACTTTGAACATTTGAGCATTTAAAATTGTTGAACTATATTTACTCGTACTTTGGAAAATATGCTCATATTTATTGGAGGCTTAGTGACTGATACATGTAAATAATTTATGAGATTTTTGAAGACACTTTTATTCCAAAATTTGAAAAGATTGTCACGATAAGGTAGACACGTCATCATGCTTTAATTTAATTAGATTCGGAACACGTGTGGATAAATGTGATATGAATTAATTGACCGCTCAAAGTATTATTAATGAGTCAACGTTTTCCACCTTCAGATCGAATTTATCTTATCTTTAGATATTTATAAAGACGTGCAATTAGTCACAATCCCATGTAATGTTGAAATCAATTGAAGAATGTGCTGAGACGCCAAATGATTGTCTAAATTCTACTAGAAAACATTTGGGCACGCGTTTTAGTATTTATTCAAATATTAAAATGAATCGCTGTACATTTCATGGAAAAGCTCTAATTAAAAACCGGAAATTTACTTCAAAACAAATTCAAATTGAATCTATTTTTAGGTTAATCACAAATACGAAATACAAACAAAAAACAGATTGGAGCAGTCTTTCGAAGAGATTGTAGGAATGCCTTCTATTTCTATTTCGATTTCCTGATTAGAATTTTGAATTTTGTTCTTTGAAGTGCTTAAGTTATTCTTTTTTTATATATTTTTCTTTTGATTTTGCTCATTTAACGCAAGCTTGATAAGTTGCCATATAAATAAATGAAATGATAATAGCACAACTAGTGAAACTAGATGCCGGACAAAAATGCTTTTGAATATCTTATCAGTATGTCACAGTTTTATTACTCTCACTCAATTTTTTCTCATATTGAGGTCAAATTCGGTGTAAAGGTGTTAATTGATAAAGAGATAAAGCCAACCCAATTGTTTCCTTGTATTTTTTGTTACATTTGACATAAAGTATGAAACTGAGGAAGTAGAATTCATTCATCTTTGATTACTGGCTTTTTAAAATTTTCTGCCACATCCGAAATGAGTTGATTCTCTTCGCTTGTTTTAATTTTTTTTTTTGATAAACATCGATACACGAACGATGATATTTAGCCTGTCATTCGATTTATTTTACGTTATTTACTTATTTCAGCAGCTTTGTATTAAGGCTTTTTTAATAGTATCACTTTTGAAAAATATTTAAAACTAATTTTGCTCTATACATTTTATCGATATTTTAGAAAAGTCCTGAGCGCAGCTCAAAAATAACCAATTTTGGGATATTGAGGTTAATTTATTTTGTTCAGTACATGTTTTCACACATGAGATTCTTTTATGTCGACCTTAAAACTTGAATTTTATGTCGGCAAAATGCGACTAATAGATCCTTAATAGTCTGTTAAAGGCATAATCAGAAATTCTGAAATATTTCAGATACGTCCTTTGGGCTTAGAATGACGAAAGTAATATCCAAACTTTTAACATTCATCTTTGAATTGAGTGTAACTTTTGGGTTTACCTTACCTTTTTAAGAGGTAAATGGAATATATTTCCCATCAACTTCTGGAAGAAGTTGTGGGGCAGTGGATTTTCTTTATCTTTTTATTTCTATGCTAGCAATACCAACAGAACCTGGCAGCAATTTGGAAATTTAACATATGACACTGGACATCAATATTGTGTCACAGTTATTTAGTATGCAATTAGGCTATTTTATTCACCTTAAAAAAAACGATTGAATCAATCCAATGTTTTCAAAACAAAATATAAGTTGAATAGTTTCTCTCTGTAAGTTTTCCAATTATTTATTTAAACAGCAATAAAAGGAGCATAATAAATCCTTGCAATTATTCATACACCAAATTTTTGTTTCGAGGGTATTGCCTTATTAGTTTGCGGAAGCTGGAAATAATGACAACGTTGTGATTGAGAATTATATTGTAACCTTTAAGGTCATCTTGAGTAAAATTTCGATGCGGCATGCCGCACTTCTCATCAGGCCCGCATGGGGTTTGCCGCAGTTGGGATTTACCTTATGCGGGCCACATTGGGTTTTCCACAAATGAAGTTGTCATGAGGTTTGACTAAAGTGGGCCGTGTGAGGTTATTTCGATAATAAAGTTCTTGTTTGATTGAGAAAAAATTCAAAACATTCGAGTTGTATTTTCTTAGTGCATTTTTATGCTGTCTTATTTTTATCTGGCGATCTAACTTAGTACAAAGTTTTGAAAATCATCTCAGTATGTTGTCAATTATCTTCGCAAACTCTTTTGAAGTTTAGTTTCAACGAAATTTTGGAAAATACCAAAATGTTTTCTTTTCATCTTAAATTTTATTTTCAGAAACAATTTTACATACAACTTTTGAAGTTTATCAATGTTTTAATGAAATTAAATCAAGGAATAACGAAACACTTCGTTCTTTTGAAAAGTAACTGAATTATTTTCATGAGGTTATAAGAGATACTACTCTTTGGACCCTAGGGAGTTTTGAGAGTCTTTCAGCATAGACCTTTATGATCGCCTCCTTTCTTACTCACACGAGATATCAGTATGTGAACAGAACGTGTGTTCTGGTCGTATAGCGAATATGTGAGAGCGAGCAAATGCAGCCTAGAACGCGCTGGGAAGAATTGGATAAGAAAACAAAGTGTGTTGAGCGAACGATGGGCTCTCGCGACACGATTCTAGTCAGAATGTATACGGCCGATCAATCAGCTTTATGTAAATTGCATAAGAGTAAGGGAGAAAGCGCATCGTTTGCGATTTACTTTCTGAACCGCGAAAAAAATTAGAAAACGATCAGAATGTATTTGATATGCCCAGCCTATGCAATTTTACTTGTAACAATGAGAAACAGAGTAAACTAGATGTAGTCCGACATGCAGCCTTGCCAATGATAATTTTTTTTATACCGGTTAATTTTCACCTTGTTTAATAGAATCAAATGTCAGTCGTGAGAATAGTGATGAGTTTGCTGTCATCTAGAAAAGAAGACGATAATTTAACCCCCCGAATATCTCGGTGATCATGATTTCCACAGAAATGTTTTGTATGGCAAACGGTGCAAAAATGAGAACAATTTATTTTTGTTTTGGTTTTTATCGCGAAACAGATTTTAAGTTTACCTAAAAACTTTTCCTATGGCGTATTTTGCAGTATATTCTGTTCTTAAGTTTTTGCGTCTCAAAGGAAGTTGTTTCTGTAGCTTAAAAATGAATTTTGTCGTGTATTTTTTCACTTTTGGGGCGCAATAACTGCCGCTAATGCACATCGACTCCAACAAACGATACTGCAAACGACCAATATTTTTTTTGCTAATGCAGACACAACTTTTTTGTGAGATACATGGTTACGAAGATATAAATGGATCCAATCCATCCATATTTTGAAAGCGTAACTGTTGTAAATGTGTATCTGACAAAGCAAATCATATTAATGCAATATAAATGCTTCGAGGCATTTCCAAAGGCGCGAATTATAAACAGTAACTTCCGAATGTAAATGAGATACTATTTTTATAGCGTACCATAAACTATGCAGAAGTATGTTCACACAACTACTACAGAAATAAATACATACATACATAATATAAGTCGTTTCCTTTTTTGCTGAGCAACTCACAATAAGATTGAAGCATTTCTAAATAGAAAATCACTATTTATAACTGGATAATTCTTTAATTACCTCTAATATCTCTTGATCAATATCACCGGGTGGTACAGGGTGATGCTGTACGGCAGAATCGCGTGCCATATCTGAAAAAATAACAACAACATATTATGAAGGTAAATAACGTGCTTAATTGAATTAACATGAAAATATCTATGCGTCAACTACATTGAGAAACAATCTGAAGTAGATGTAAGTGTTAAGCAAGCTTACTGTAAGCTCACTTGCTTGACCTGTCTTATAATTGTCTTCTGTTTGTTCAGCAGCGTACTTATTTTTAGAAGCACCACCTCCTCGTCTTGCCCCTTTTCTCATCTAGATTTCTTCGATTTGCTAGCCAAGCAGCAGCACTTTAAAACATTTGTATGGGTTCGAAAAGCTTATTTACATTTTTAATATAGATTGTTGTGTGTTGAGAGGCTAAAAATAGTCAACAGGTAATTGATGTTTAAAAAGAAACACATTTATGATGTTTGTTGGCCGCGGGTGGACGGCGAGATCTTTTAGCAAAGGAAAAACATATTCTAGATATAGCTTTCATTGAATTGTAGTCGACAATCGTCTCAGTTACAGTACAACATTGTTTACAGGAATCGTAGGTGATAATTGATAATAATCTTTGTTTTGTTAAGAACAAATTCATTTTGCTGAAACACAGCTTTGACGATCGTGTTTAAAAATTCAACAAGTGTGAAACACTAGCCTGTATTGAAATGCCAACGTTAGACTAGCAAATGATTCACACTATCACGTGAATCATTTTCTTTGGAAGATGTTTTGTCCAATGTGAGCTTATTAAATTATCTCGACCATGTCTACAGCGACTGCATGCGTACGTGCAGAACCATTGTCTTTTTCCTCACAAACATTCCAGACGGAGGATTTACTTGTTCGATGGATCTCGCGACACAACGAAACTGTTTCTATAATGTGTGTGTGTGTCATGTGACTTAATATCCGTTCTTTTTGCATCAATTAACATAGTTAACAAACGGCAAAATAAAAAAAAAATGCGTATCTATACACAACATGTTGCATTGAGAGACACTATCCAACGAGTTATTCGAGTGGAATTTAGTATTTTAAATGCAATAAATAAGCAAGTATTCAAATTAAGACGACACTTTAAAGATGCCAATATGAACATTAATATATGTAACCTTGTCTGAATAGTAATCGACTTTTTGTTCTGTTTAAATTTAATTTTTTTTATTGTCAAATAAATTTGTTAGAACTTCTTAAAGCATAAATGGATCTCAGCGAAAATTTGAGGGGGAGGGGGGTGAAATGTTAATTTTATGCTTTTTATAGGTTTACATCTATCATATTTTATATTTGGCGTCATTCTTACAGTTGCTGCTTGTACAACAAAATTTTGCAGATAAGCTTGACAATTTTATTCTAACGCGAATTGAATTCGAATCTTTTTTTCAATTATGTACTAGCCAGTAAAACGAAAAATGATTTGTGATTTCCAGGTTGTTCAATAAATTTTGTCGTTTGATAAGAAAAACACAATTCAATGGTTCGAAATACATTTTGTTATTCAATATAATCTCTCCGAACTTTACTACGTTTGTTCCAGTGGTCTTCTGATTTACCATATACATATGTATACATATTTCATCCCTGAAGTGAGAATCCGGAAGCCTGTCGAAATTTGCTTCCACGGCTGCTATTAAATCTTAATTCTATGAAAATCGTTTTCCACGCATGAATTTTTCGAGATATGAGAACAGACAGAAATCAGAGAGAGCCAAGTCTGGCTCGGATGTTGCAACTATTCGTACTTTAATTCACTGTATTTCGCGATGGTTTTTCGAACAGTGTGAGTTATCGTTACCTTGATGAAAAACAATTTTTTTCTTTTGTAAACCAGGCCTTTTCTCAAGAATTTTACATCCTGCATTTATTGTTTCACCAGTTTGGATGCAAACAACAACCAAAATTTTCTTTGCATCCCCAGAAACTGAAGCTAACAGCTTCTTGGCCGATTTCCGGACCCTACTTCGCTGTGGAGTCGAAGTACCTGGTTTACACCACTCGTTAGCTTAAGGAAGTTTTCTTTTATAAAAACACAACACGTAGTATTTTGTGAAGATGAAATCAATTACTAATACTCCTTAGCCTCTTGTTTTGATTCAGGATCATTGTGGTAGACCCAAATCTCATCTACAGTGATAAAATGATACACAAAATCATTTTTATCCATTTTAAAACACTTCAAATATTGTTGAGAAAGTGGCTGCCACGATTTTGAAAAATCTATATGTATTGCCGATCGGGCTGAAATTTTTATTGAATATGTAGCACATGTATAGCTTCAGCCCCCATATCAGACTCAGAAATATTAAAAAAAAATTTATAACTATTTTTTTAAAACAGTTTTGTTGCAAAAATGAGGTCAAAAGATTGAAAAGACCGCCATTTTGTTTGTTTTTTCATCCAAAATGTTTAATTATGGTACGGGCTATGGTCAATCATGCCATTTGGATTTTTTGTTTCGGACGTTCTAGTCTTAAGATATCATGTCAGCCATTTTTTGCGTGTCTCCGCTGTAGCCGCCATTTTGTTAATAAGCGTGGACAATTTTTTTTTCATAAAATTCAATGTTTATTCTTTAATGTACAAAAAAAATTAATGAAATTTTATACAAAAGACCCAGACTGTCCCCTTAAATCTATCAAGGTTAATCGACGATCTTTCATAATCATATTCTGTATTTTTGCTATGTTTCCTGGATGTCGTTTACGTGGATCGTCTTGCAGAAACATAAAATTAAGCGCTGCCCATTCGTTCATATTAAATGAAAGACATTTTTTCAATTCTTCGGGATGAGATTTTAATTGTTATGAATTATAAAATTACATAGCAATTTATTAGGCCTCGGTTAAAAATGAGATTCATCGTTGCTGCACTATCAAAAGATGACACATGGAAAAATTGAAAGAGTTGCATTGGCTTATACATTACATATGCAGCATTCAAAACTGATGGTTGCTTTTATTCGCTCTAATGGGAACAAAGTTCATCAGAGCTACCGAGTAAAATAATCGCAATTTTTTATACATCAGCGTGGAAAATAACACCTCTTAATCAAAAAATTCAACTAAAAAATTAATAAGCTGAAAAATTAGTTCTAAAGAATGGATTTAAATGTTTGTCAGAGCAAACATTTCAAAGCTATTTTATGCAATAAGAACCGCGAAAAATTTATGAAATTCAACAAGCTTAACAAGCCATAAACCATGTCTTAAGCAACTAAAAGATTTTATAAAAATCAGCGATATTATTGTTTTGATGCGTTAACTTTAATTATTCAAAATATCATCAAGAAACTACACTTTTGATAATTGCCATAAGTAAAGAAAAATTCCCTGATCCGCGAAATTTATACACGAGTAAACATATAACGAATACAACGCGAGCAACGCCTAATTTAATTTTTTGAAGAAAAATAAAAAATTTAATGATTATGTTAATTTTTTTGTTGATGGTTTTGTTTCAGAGAATTATAAGACCTTCGTTAAAGTGAAATTTCGATTCAATTTTAAGTGGATGTTGGAATGCTAAAAGCTCTTAGACGACACCGTTATTGAACTAGCACCAAATTTACTGTAACGATCACCAAACGAATAACATGTAATCAAAAAATATACCGCAAGTGGTATCAATATTGAAAAAAATGATTTTGTAGACATTTGAATGCAAAAAAAAAATTCATAATAGTATAATTTATACCATTAAGGATTTATATTTATATATAGGTTTATTTTAAAAATAAATTAAATAAAAAAAATCAATGGCCGTTCCAAAATTCAACGGAATATATAAAAATTGACACATGAATGAATTTATTGAGTAGCTGTTTTTATTAAAAAAACCGAATTGATTAGTTTTGTTGATGCTTTAGATTTTCAAATTTGTTAAACTTAGATAAAGAACTAAATCCGGTGGTGTTCTCATGTAGACTGATTTTCTCTTTCTGTAAATGAATACATTCGAAGCTATTAAAAAAAAGTTACTCTTAGATCGAAGATAACAAAAAAGTTAACAGTTTTGATTTGTTATCAAGCAATAGGAAGCTTTCTAATCGCAATTATGAATCACAAGGAGGAAAGCATTGATACAATAGTTTCAATATCTGTTAGTAAATCTGTCGTACTCTTGGCATTCTCAAGGGCTTCCACAATTAGTTCAATCTTCACGTTTTTAAATGCTCCTTCTATTTGGAACGATGCTACAAATGCGCATTCAATGTACTGCTGGGTTTTTCTATATTACAAACGACTACATATAGTGCCGTATCCACCGATCTTCCCTTAATATATTCGCGTTGGGAGGGTGATAGATAGATTGGGGTTATAGTCTTCCTAATTTATCCATCTATGAATCTCTCACTTGTTTTCCATATGAAGGATGTGAGACTGATTGACCTAAAGTCTTTAGTGTAGGCATGGTAATTTTTGTCTGCTTTTGGTATATAGATTACTCGAGCAGTTCTTCAGCTTCCTGATACCTAGTTGAGTCTAAGCAAACCTTTGAAGATGGATTTTAGTCATGGTTCGTTTACGTTTTGTAGCATAGCTAGAAGGATGCCATCAGGTCCAGGAGATATATAAGGATCGAAGCGGGTCACAACCCATTTCTTGCAAGTTCTTGTGACAAGATTTGGTAATTTCACCTGTTTTGGAAGGCAAATGTTAAGCGTCCTGTGTTCATGTCCAGCCTGACAGGCTGAAAAGTTAATAGTGGAGCAGCGCTTCTAGGATATCGCTGCCATCTCAAGTCCATGGACCTTGTCGTTATTAATTAGCGTCCGAACGACATGTTATTTGGTCAGGACCTTTCGTAATCGAAACAATTCAGAAGTTTTCTCTATTTGACCAAAGAGTTGTTCCTACTTAAACCATTTTCCATTATGTATATCTTCCTTTAAGACTGCGCCTCGGTGCTACGCTTAATTGTCTTGAAGAGATTTTGAACGTCTTTGCGGGCTTTATTCAGATCCTTGTTTTACCAAGGAGGTTGTGTTATACTTTTAGCTTTTTGTTTCGTTTTTGTATTTCGAACATATTGATGTGGATCGTCTTGCAACATTTGTCGCACTACATTCTCATGTAATTCACCAAATGTGTTCTGGATTCCTATGAGTGCAGACTATACGGTTGCACTGTGTTCCTATATCAAAGGACATGACTTATGGTCTGAAAAGAATACTTTTACTAGAACTCTACAGATCATTTTGTCACAGTGCTTTGTGTTATTACATAGTGGTGTCCAGTACGTTCTCGCTATTTGGATACCGAAGGTAGGAGATCGCCTCGATTTCCCTTTTGGAGGCTACTCCTTAGTATAAAAAATAAAAAGGACTCTCCTCGTTCGTTTACATTTCGGTATGTCGATATACTGTGGTGCACTTTCGATCACTAACGCCGTCCTTTTTTTCGTAGCCTCTTCCAGTGATGTCTGGAGCTCTTCTGGAGGGGCTGCAATGTTATGTGCCATGTAACTAGATGCAATAAGTAGCGGCTGTAAACCGCTATTTATTTGAAATACTAGCTCTACAATGAACCGCAGAATTAAGTCAAGCCATAGAGCACGGTAGTAGGCTAACCTATTTTTGGGTTTCCCCGAATTTATATAAGAAGATTATAAAGTGCTATCTCAACTTTCATTTAGGCTTAAGCATTTTAGATAATGCAAGCCAAAACTGGCATAAAATTATGATTTTACACCAACAAATACGACAAAAATTATAAAATCAATTAATTCAGTGAAAATTTTTCAATATGTTTTTTCTCTTTTTTTCTGGGACAATTATTTGAATTTTTGCACGTTACGTATCATACAATTTAATGGTTCTGCTAGTGAAATTAAATTTAGTAGGGCTACGAAATTAGGACCGAGTGCGATTTTTGGCGACTTCGAAAGTCCCAGCAACCAAAGCTTTGTCTTCAAATTTATTTAATGTTTTTGTGGCTAATGATTAGTGATATATTACAAAGACTTTTACGTCGAACTTGGTATCTATTTCAAGGTTTACTTTTATATTATATATTTGGTTGTGGTGCACAAATTAAACCATAACTCTCTACCTAATTAAATGTTTGCATGGTCAAGTTGACCACAGGAATAACTAATGGTGGGTCCATCGTGTTTTCATGCTTAAGTAAAATATTGTAGTTGATTCGGAAAGAATTTTGTGAACGTGTCTTTAGGACTTCCTGGTCGGAATGTCAGCTTCAAATTTAAAATAAATTTATATTTTAGAAAGCGACGTGCATTTTCTCACAGAAAAACAATATTTATAAAGTTAATCTAAAAGAAAACCTTTTACATTTTAGATTTCAATTGCCACAAGCTGCATTCTTTTGCCAATTTCTGGTTAAAAATGAAAGTGCTTTTGAAAAAGAGATTTCTAAAAGAATATGAACGAAAAAATTATAATCATCTAAAGCTACGTGAAACTTTTTACAGAAAATCGAATGACTATCATCGCCGAAGTTTTTGAAAAATACTTCAAGACCGTCTACTGAAAAACTGTAAAATACAATTGATTACTTATTGCCTGTGGTCACAGTTGAATTATTGAAGCTAGTTTTTATTGTTGGTTAAAAGAAATAGTCACTTATGACTGAAATCGGGTATTCAGGAAATCTCAAAAGAAGAAGAAAAGATACAATTATTAAAAGATCTGGTTGTAATTGTTGTAATTTTTTAGGCAGTTGGTAAATAGCTTTAGACACTAAGTAAGTATATGTCAGTATTTATGATTACATTTCGCCCACAGATAGTTTCATTAATTGATTTGTTCATATTGGTCCCAAAAACTGTGAGTTTCAAAAACTGCTGCAATGAGAGCTGACTTAACAACTAATAATTTTTGTTAACGATAGTAGTGGTGCTATGATATTAAATGTTCAATTGAAGATCAACACATTTAAGGACCAATAACCATTTTAATTTAATTTATTACTTTAAAACACGACATAAAATTGCTGAAATTCTATTATTATACCATGAAACCTTTGACCGCGTATTGGAAATATAAATTTACTGGTCATTAAATTTCTCAGGCAAAAATAACATCAAATATGATATGATGCATAGTAATCAGCATTTTTTAAATTTTTTTTAAAAATACTGCAACTGTTGAAAAGTTTATTGCAATCCGTTTTTTTTTTGTTGAAAATTGAAATGCCTTCTGTTCTTTTTTTCAGTTCTAAGAAAATATTAAATTACTGATTTTATGCGAGGTCGTCACAAACAAATTAATTTTTTGAGATGTTTCGATGGCGTCAAAGCAACAAGAAACTCGCTATCATCAGTGAAATTATATATCTATTGTTCCCATTCCCATTTTCCTGCTCGTTCGTAAAAAAAGATTGATACAAGTTTTTTTTCGTTATCAATTGATATTTATTTCAGGAATGCTGCAGTTTGCAGAATTTGAAGATGATTGAAACTGTAGAATTTGTGACATGATATTGAGTTAAAATATTTTTAAATATCGCAGTGTTGAACAATGACTGATGATGTCCCGTGACAAGTTAATTATTTAACTTTTTTGAACGATTTTAAATACGTTTAGTAGTGTTCATGAGCTAGACTAGAGAGAATAGAGCTAGAATATCCGGTCTTTTATTAATTGTACCTCGAAAACGGGGGAATAAATTGGCTTATATGTTTATCTTGGTGTATAGTATCTAAAGGTATCCAAAATGTTGGGTTAAATTTTAGGGTTTTCAACAACGGTTTCTAGTTTGATAATATTTCATTCTTTCGCATGTTTCCTTCAGCAACTTTTTCGTGATCTAATTTATTGTCTTTTTGCGTACTTCAAAATCACATATTTATTTACCATTGAGTCGCAAAAAGCTTCGTTGCGAAACAACTTCAAGTAAGCATTTCTCTTTTAATTTTCTAAAACGATGTCAACATAAAAATGATAGAAAAATGCCAAATAAGAATATTGCCAACAATATTGAAATTAAAGACTGTTTTCTACGGGTTTACAACAACCGTTGATGGAATAAAATGAACATATTTCAACCGTGGATAGTAGCTTATTAATACTTTAACCAGATTTGGTGATGTTAAAATAAAAAAGTAAGATAAATAAGATAATACTATCCGAGCCAAAGGTAAAGAATAGTTAAGAAAATGTTTGCATTCTTAAGAAAGCATAAAAGCAGAAGAAACTATCAATTTCGATCCAATAATTCCATCTTTTTTGACAATATGGAATATATATTATGAAGTTAGTATAACGGCGGATATAAATGTTATGTTAGCATTAGGGCGCTGGAGAAATTTGGACATATACCGCACAGTTAGGCATATATGCCCTAAATTGGACATTAGATATCTCTTGATCTGTTAGTTCTGGACAAAGCTTCAACAAAGAATATTGTGGTTCTACTGATGAGTTATGTGGCTTTCAGTGAACACGAAAAAAAAGCTGGGCTCCCAGCTAGCGATTCAAAGCTGCGGCGACGAAGTTGATATAGAATAATTAGAGCACCTTCTGTGCAGTGTTTAGCTTTAGCTACTAGGAGACATAAGCAATAGGCACATTCATTTTTGTGAAGCTGAGTAAGCTAGAAACTATTCGAATTGACCAACCCCTGGATTTCCCTTAGAAATCAGGATGGTCCACGGAATGACTTAGATAGTATTCAAATCTATAGAACACAATGGGCCCAATCGGTCAAAGTGAAGTGGAAGCTGTTTACCTTGGGACCATTTATAGCCTAATTAATCTAATCTAGTATAGCAGCGAATCAAATAATTCTTGAAAAATTTGCTTCAAAATGGTTTTTTAAAAAGAAAATTAACAGTTGAATGCGATCAACACTAGTGATGCACTATACTTCATAATGAAGTAAAATGTCATTATGAAGCAAATCAGGTTCGTAATGAAGAAGAAACTATTTCATTGGAAGTTTAATGATATAATATAATGATCTGGATTTTATCATATGCGTGGCATAGAAATATAGAAATAAAATAAAACGATGTAAATTGACAATTCGACATTTGGAATTGAATGTCAAGGGTTTTAAGGTGTCTGTGCGATATTTTTATTGAATAGACTGTGAAAATTTGTCCTCAGTGTTCTTCACACAAAAGTAAATCATTGTGCATTTGTTTCTAAATTTTTATTACATTCAACGACAATTCAACTGCCGGACACAATGGAGTACTACTACTGTGTCAATAGTTCATTGTATAGTCCTTCATAATGAAACGTTTACTTCATTATGTAGAAGAATTCGTTTCGAAGAATGATGATTTATTTAGTCTTGAAAACGAAATTGTTGCAAATTCTCCGCGTTTCGAACACAACTATGAACATTGTGCGTGGGAGAGAGATAGCCGAGTAATTTTCAGGCAGCGTGGGCTGAAATATTGTATTTAGTTGCCAGTTTAGGCGATCTCACCTTCTTTGTGAACAAATTCAGACCACCTAACTTGTGCTGCATACCTATAAAGTTAATTTTTGACCTTAGATTCAAATTGTTGCCAATGACCCATGTTTTTGGTTGAACATGACACCAAGGTACTTGATGCTATTTGTAAAGACTAGGTCCTTTCTTCTATTGTAGGAATTTTCAATGTGAATTTCTACCTCCTTGTAGAAGGTATTAGTGTGGGCATTTGGGGTTGATATTTAGCCGTTGTGATGATGTTGGTAAGAGGACATTCATTCACCGATGAAGGCGTCGTGCATATCCCGCATCAAGATTACTAGGGCCAAATAGCTCGGTCCAGCAATTACCAGGGACTACAATAGACAGACTAGGCACCCTTTTCCGGCACTTATCGCTGGGTGAGGCGGCTAATGTTTCCATGCCTAACGTAACAGCGATAGTTCGGTTTTCCAACGATGCCATGGTCAAAGCTAGAATTGCTGGTTCGACATATCTTTTGGCCAGTGCATCACTGATAGGTTTCATTGATGTGTTGCAGAATGCCTCTTCTACACCAATGAATGACCAAGTGCTATCTTTTTGTACTCTAATGTCTATTCCAGTTTCCTGGTTAGACTATGTATATCAGAGAAAGTAGACTTACTCGGTAGGCAAACTGTTCTTAATGTAGAGGCAGATTGATTCCATCGATTTCAGAAGAAATGAAGAAAGGCTAATAGGAAGGTAAAATTTCACTTTAGTTCTTGGTCGCTTACCAACCTTGGGTAGGAAGCTCACTCTGACATCCCTCCATATCTTTGGAATATATGCCCAAATGAAAAAGGCGCAAAAAGCTGACTAAAAGATTATCCATTAGGACGATATAGACCCTTCTGCCAGAACACAGGATATATTCCATCACCACTTGGAGATTTTGAAGATTTGAAGGACTTGTTAGCTCCACTGGCCTTTTTTTTGTGTGAAGAGCTTAGAAGCGAGCTTGCGATCTTCACGCCTGAGTTGCACGGAATACGAAACATTACAGTGACCACAATTGCAATATTTGAGTAGCAACTATGTTTTTCAACTTTGTAAGTAAGCAATTATTGCAATCACAAATTATTGAATGAAAAATTCATGAAACGCAATAACTTCTTTATGGCAGATGATTCCATTTAAAGTATCACCAATCTGGCGAGAAAAAAATCACATTTCGAATACGAAAATGTTTTTGAAAGCGTGTGATCAAGAAAAATGGACGGCAAAAGTCTGTTGGTATTTGGACGGAGCCTTCACGTCTTCTTTCCAAATTAATGATAATCCAGCAGACCCAGAAACTCCCGATTTCCAGAAAATGTATTTACGTCGTATTTCTCGTAGGCTTTTTGAAAGATTTTAGTAGATTATTTAGAACATAGAAATTTAATCAAAATTCTATTGAAAAACTCATTTTCTGTACTTACACATAAAAATCATTACAGTTTACATTGGTTGACTTACCTGGAAAAAAATAAGAGAATTTTCATTACAAACAACGAAGAAGAATTATTATTTGATTTAAATAATTACAATAATAAATTATATAATGTTTCTAGAACACAAATCTTGCAATCATTTTTGATGTAAAATATCATTAGCGACTAATATAAATCATCGATTTTTTTGCGTATCGTATCAAATATTCATTTTGCAAATAAATCCATGTCTGCTTTACATTAGCAATGCAAAAAACGCTTGTTTTCTTTTCAATGTGGCAAATAAAACTTTCTAACATTAATTCTAGTCGAAGAATAAGTAAGCTTGATGTTTGAAAACATATGTACAATTTTCCATGACAACATCGCGTATTGTAAATTTACAGCATTAATTCAATAAATATTTTATTTTATTGAATCATCGGAACGTTGTTCGTAGATGAACAATTTCAATTATTTGAAACTTAACTTAGTTGAACCAAGTACTTTTTGGCTTATTGTTGTGTAAGAATCAACAAAGGACTTTCAATATTTTCTCATTATTGATGATATATTCAATTGTAAACATCAAACTTGAGGTAACTTATTCCGTATAAAATTATGGCCAAAAAAGTATTTGGCTGACACGTGGCGATTTTTTTGTTTGATTAAATGGTCTTCTAGAGGACACGGTCGTTGGACCGAAACACCCGGAGGTAGAGTATTTAGGAGAAGAAGGCTCGATTTGAACTGGAAGGATGAAATGCCTTTCGAACCCAAGGTTTGAAGAGTTTTACCATTTTTTTGACGTTGAAAAGATGGTTTTCATCAAATTTCAGATATAATTTTCATTTTGAGGGATGCTGTCTCAATGAGAGTTCTACTCGTTTCTACTGTTGCTTTTGTTTTTCTTGTACGGTCATAAATATTAATTTATATATTATATGATATGCATTTGATCAGTTGTAATGCTGTTCATATTAAAAATTCACTCACATTCCATAATGTATGTATTTTTTTCTTCGATCTTTTAAAATTTATTCAAGTTAATTGAGAATATTTTTTTTGCCTGTATGAAAGAAAACTACATGTGACAGTCATGTGCCTTTTTTGTATTCACATTTCGTTCGGCCAACACAGAATATCTATAGTTCCAAAGTACAAGATAGCCAGCCTATGCGATGGCATACGAGCCGTGTTACTCTCATGATGTTGTCTTAAAAATAGAAAATATTTGAAACGCAAATGATAAAATTTTGAACGATTGATCCGAAAATAGAACTTAACCCAGACACTGTTCTATTCAAAATAATTATTTACATGTATGCGAACATTTTAACGCGTATATGGGATATGTAGATGCGACGCTATTACATACACAAACAATGTTGAGAGTATGGCAAATCAAGAAAAACAAATTCGTAAAACTAATAAAATAATTAAAAATATCCACGCGTGTGTTTTACTACAGAAGAAAGTTTAGAGCGTGCGTCTTATTGATGTAGCGTTTGTGGGCCAGGAAACGCAATCTTCTCTATTTAAACTGTAATGGGACGTTTAAATCCCAAATTGGGATGAGACCACATCTCAACAGTCCATAAATGATATCTGCCTCAAAATGTAACATTGGTGCTCAAAACATTAATGAAAAGGATTGCAAAGATTGAAAATGCCTCATCAGCAATAACAACAGTGACAACATAAGAGACGTGCTACCGTCTAATAAAGAATAATAATAAGAGAAAAAAAATTGTCCTAAACGCACGCTCACGCTAATTTGCATACGAGCCAATCTAAATAATTATCTTTTAACTCTCTTTAAAAGTTTTATGAAAACTATTTCATTAATTGCAAATACATGGTTAAGAATCAATGTTAATTTTTAATGATTTGTTTTCAGCTATACTAGATGGATCTGCCCCCTGCTCGTTTCGCTTGCCAGTCTCAGGATGACGAAACATGAAATCGAGTTGTGAATGGTGAAATGGAATTGCGAAACACACAAATAAGGAAAACAATCAAAGTCAAATTTAGTGATGAACGAATGATGAATTGTGTGATATGAATCAAGATTTATGCGGAACACGACTTTTTTGTAAAAGAGAGAGGGACGGAGAGAGAACTCTACATATTCTATCAAGTTTTAATCATAGCTGCAAAAATAGCAATCTATATAAATAAAAATGAATCACCAAATGTGTTGCTAAGCGCAAAACTCGAGAACGCCTCGACCAATTCGGCTATTTTTTTAAATATATTTTCCTTGAGGCACAAGGATGGTTCTTACGGAGAGAAAAATTTAAAAAATTTAAAAAAATTAATTTTAATTTTTAATTAATAAAATTAATTTTTTCTATTGGACTGCGACAGACCAATAACTTTTGACAGAACGAAGTCTGTCCGGGCAGCTAGTTGACAATATTAATGAAGACGAATTTGGAAATTCCTAGCAGGAAATTCCATCAAGTATCGAATTAAAAAATAACATACGTTTAGGATCATGCTTCGATAATGACTTGAAAATTGAAGCGCACATGTAATCCATCCAGAGGCAAAAGGATAAGCATTTTGCAGGACTTTTGGTTTGTACCTGATGACAACAAAAATAGTTTCTGTGCCATATTTATGAAATGATGTTTGCCGATATGAAGACAACAACAACGACTGGCATTGTTGAAATAATGGCAGCGATGCGAATGGATAAAGATGTATACATACATATATCTTTTATAATGTTTTTTTTTTTAAAAAATATTTTGTTTGCTATACATCCTTTATTTTAATTTTTGGCTATATAATCTTTCCAGATTTAGCAAGTAAGCACGAAAAAAGTTTTGAAAAAATTCATATGATGAAATAGTAAATAGTTAATTTGTTGTAACAATTTTTGTCGCTGGGGTCCAATCCACCACATTGTGTCATTCCGCGAAAGTGTTTCAAGGAAAGGGTTAAAAGCTTGTTAACTCATAATCGGAGCTGAACCGAAATCTACTGCTCAACAATTTTCTGCTCATAATAAGTTCAGCTTACACACAATTTTCGTTGATAGAAAGTCAACCTACAGATAAATTTGTTTCAAACAACAAGTGGGAGTGTCTTAAAATGCCTCAAAAATTAATATTTTCAAAAATAATCGAAACAGTCGCGTAATTTTCTCACAATTTCATATTTTCTAGGTATAAGTTTATGAGAATAAAATTTCTCCAAAGATAAAACAAATTTTGAGTCGTAAATAAATAAAAAATACGAGAAAATCACCATTCCTACAATTTTACAAGGATATTCTGAATTCAGGAATTTTTGTATTGACTTACATTATTCTTTATATCAATATACAGTATTTAAAAAAAAATATTTTTAAAATAAAACGGTTTAAAAATATCATGATTTGATTTCATATATCCAAAAACAGGTATTGCGCCACTTTTGTAAAACAGCAATAGCAATATCTGACACATCTAGTGCATAGTATTCTCATTCGGAACATTGTCTTATTTAAAAAGTTGCTGTTAAAAGCAAAAGTACCAGAATTAAACATTTTGGCCGAGAGAAATAACAAAATGGCGGATTTTTCAATTTTTTGACCTGTTTTTGCAACAATCTTGTTCAATAAAATAGTTAGAAATTTATTAAAAATTCTGAATCTGTTAGGGGCTGAAGTTATTCATGTGCTGAATACTCAGTAGAAATATCAGCCCGGCTACCTCCTTAAACACAAATAAATATTCCGCCCATTCTTCCTTTTGAGACGTCTACTGACTAAATAAGACGAAAATGCAAAAACAAAAGTTATTCGAATTCTCACTAAAGATTTCCTCGACCCTAAAAGATACTGGCTCCGCTTTCCAAAATGTATCTTACATTCAAATTGAGCGCACAGTTCAAGCAGTGAATCACTTCTTTTACATATGAATTTTCAATGTTGATTTACTCGAAACTAAATCAGGTCATTTTTATCACCTTAAGGAGGTTGAATGATGGCAAAATTTGAATTGATTAGGCAAGTTTACCAAACGGTAACATGGTCAGCATTTCAAGATGTCTTTCACTTTTTTATTGAATGGTTGTGCTTCAAATCTTGCCTCCAGTGAAGATAATTTACGTTTCAGGATATCCTACTTTCCATGGATAATGTTTTCCATCAAGTCATCAAAATAGATCGTAACTAGCGCTAAGCACAAATCTACATAATGGCGGCAACAATTCCAAGCTTGCAAAGTTTACAGCAATCTCTTCTCGAATTCGTATCTATTCCAGTTTATTTCTGTGCAGATATGTATGTACGTACGTGAAGATATAAGTCCTAATTCTTGTTGGAAGGCTTGCTATTTGCCAGCAGCAAGAATGCTTGTTTTCCTGTATGACTGGCACTTTAATCCCCCCCCCCCCCGATTCTAGCCAGCTGCTAGAAAACCGATTGCTAGACGGGGGTGGGGCGGGGGCGCTTTTATTGAAATGAAATCAAACGAGGAAAATAGAGTAAAAATCACAAGCCACAACAGCGCTCCGAGTGCGGCGGAAAATGCTCTCCTACACAGGTAAAGTGGAAAGCTCTAAAAATAGCCGCGGATCGATAAGCTCAATGCCACGGCGATAGGAGTGCTGGTTATTTATAAACTTTCATACAACCACCCAACTCACCTACTTTGTCCGTGGCTGTACGTCGGCGGCGCAGAATGTATCCACCGGCCAGATACCGCCCCGTACAGTGCATGGCATAAATACGATACGAAAATAAATGTTGGGCTTCGCTAGCGCTCCATCGCGGCAACGCTTGGCGTGCTCTGCGTTGGGCCGGGGTGGAGGTCGCCCCGCACCCCACTATGGAAATGACTTGAGTTTTTCCTTTACAATTAGCCATGTCCGACATGAAGGTTGCCAAGGTTAGGTGGAAATCTAGCATGAGTCGGCCAGGGTGATGTACAGTATTTTTTTTAACAAAAAATATGTATTTCCATTTGATAAAGCAAAGTTTTTGCATAATTCAATCTTACGTTAGACTGCGCGATGGTATAAATCGGTTTTGCGCCACAATTAAATCACGCAAATCGGAAAATGTACGAAGCCAAGAATTTAGGTATGCAAGAAAAGTGTAAAATATGGTCTGGAGAGGTATGACCTTCATTTTAAAGCTTCGTTCATCCTTTGGCGACATTAAAGACAAACGAATTTGGATAGTGGAGACAAAAGGAATCTACATAGTAGATTTCTTGAAATCAAAACGATTTATAAAATTATAAAGGTATATAACTTCTGATAGGGATGTCTGTTATTTTAGCTGTCAAATTTCGTTCTCATTTTGACATTATGTTTAATTTACTTTGGCAAATTACCATGCAAAGAAACACACCTGAAAAACATCTCAAACTAGTGAAAATTTATTTCAGGAATTAGCGAGTTGTTGGACAATCTTATAGAGCATTTCGTCCAATTTATGGTGTTCATAATCGTCCATCTGAGCAGCTCATACGCAATACGTTAGAATGATTTAAGTGCATGTAAACTCTAATGGAAAATGTTCATCCAACCCGAGCTCGTACAGTGCATGCCGAGGCAGCTATTACTGCTGTAGAGAGTAATGTGACTGGCAATGTAAATTTATCGATTTGATGCCGTTGTGAACAACTTAGCCTCCGCTCACTACATGAAAATTTTGAAGAATGATCTTAGACTTAAATCTTATAAGATCCAACTACTGCAGCAATTGAAGCCATTGAACTATCGTTTGCGTCGTACGTTCAGTGAATAGACAGAGAATGAGTTAGAAGTTGAACCGCCCTTTTTACTGTCAAATCATTTTGCGGAGTGCGGCTTAATGGGCGCGTAAATTATTAAAATATTCTTTTTGGTGTGAGGATAATCATCAAGAGACTTTGGAAGCTCCAATGCATCACCAAAAAATTACTATATGGTGCGGTTTGCATTTCGGCGGCATAATTCGTCATTTCTTTTTTTTTTAAAATCTGAAGACAGGACCAACGTTACCGTTAATGACGATCGCTATCGACAAATGATTCGTGATTTTTTGATTCATCAATCAGACATCAATACCAATCGTCTGAGGAACAAATGATTCCAACAGGATAGTGCAGCATGCTTTACAGCCCGTTAAACCATTACTTCATTGGGCCGCACCGTTGGTGATCGAATCATCTCAAGAAACAACCCCAGAGTATTCATTTCTTGTTGAGCTATTTACTGTGTTGACATGACTACATTTCTGAGTTAAAAACAATTATGAACGACACCAAAAAGGCCCAGTTTGAAGCGAGTAAAGTCCATGGCCCAATGGTCACACAGTACAACGTAAATGTTAGAACGAAGCTCACACGTTCACCATGACCCAATGAGAGTGATAGCGTCTGTCAAATTTGATCAATCAAAATCCAAGTGAAATGAGTTTCAAATCGTCCTCTGTTTAAATGAACTGTTGACGTTTACGATAAATAGATATATTTATAATGATGTGCATGCGAACCAAAATTGTTGATGGTTTACATTAGTCCTACTTTGACAGACTGACGTTGTACGTTATCGCTTTCATTGGGTCTTTAACATAAAACTCGAAGACGACGGATGGAACGTCAATGAGGAGGCAACGTTCGAGAATCAAATCCACCTTCCCTTTTTAAGGCGTTCCGCTGAAGCACTTAGCCTTGTCATTGTTGGTAACCTGTGTTGAGTGAAATAAGTGACTGTTTTCGGTAGAATCAAACAATATGGACAATTTCAGTATGCTTAAAGCTAAGCACGCCAAAAACGCGGACAAAATAACGTTGAATGACATCCACTATTTGTAACGATCTTAAAGAAGTTTTCAACTTAAGAGCTGTTAGTAGCACCGATTGCTACTGACTAAGTTGTTTTTATTAAAATAATGCTATACTGCTAATTGGATTGCAAAATTCTTATTTAGATTCAATGCACTGGAAAACATGCGATCTTCGTCGAACATCGGGAAGAAAATGTGGGTACGAAATGATTAAAATTGCGCTAAGAGCTATCTCAGGGGCCGATTCAATGCTTACTTGTAAACATTGAAACGTCATTTTTTCTCATACGATCTACGATAGCTATTTTCATCATAAGGATCATGTCTTACAGAAGAATGATGGGGATTACTATGCATTTATATATCTACAATTACAAAAACATCATGATTAAATCATCCATTTATTCCAACAAAATGAACCGACTTTAATCAAAAAAATGTCGCCTACAGGAATTCTAAGACAGCTTTTTCTGATGAACAAAGAATATTTATTTCTTCTTATTTTTTGCACCAGATGTAAATCATAACTCGAACATTTACGCACTTACATTGTCTACCATAAATAGAATATTCCAAGTATGACGTCTTTGCAAAATAAATTGATACTATCATTTTTACGTAAGATTATTGTCTCAAGCAAATTGCCAATTCTCTTAAATCGTTCCGTTCTAATTTCAAACAGAAATAGAGTACAATCAAATAAATATGGTTAGAAGGCGAACAGGATTATTTTGATATTTTAATAGGAGTATTTTTCGGTAATATTCTGAGAAGTGCAGGTTGTCATTTTTAGCTGGAAATAGTTTGGCGAGCTTATCTAAAAATTGATGCCAAGTCGTAAGTGGAATAGTAGGGAATTGCAAATTTTATTACTAATTTTTTTTTAATTTTTTTTTAAATTATATTAGATTTCACTAAAATAAACTGTCTAGAATTTTCAACGAATCGATTTTCTATTTTTTTATAATTTGATTTTTGGCCGTGTTTAGATTATAATCTCAAAAGGAATTTTCGATAATCGCCGCCTATTCATAGTTATTCATCGTAGAGCGAGCGAACGTCTTGAAGTGGGTGGTGGATTCGTAAAAATTTAAACGCATTTCCAGGATACAGCCTTATTGGTATATCACATTGAGAGGAACGTCCTTGAGTCCTGTAATCGAGTACTGCTCTGCAATGTCAAGGCGAAAATTCGTAAGACGTGTTTTTTTGCCGTGTGTTTTCTAATGAAAGACATTGGCATTAAACAGTGCAATATCCACCATATAGAAAAGCATATTTTTGAATCCAGTCAGAAGTCACTACATTACAAAAGAACTGCAACACTTTCTTTCGTCAAACACCTGGCACAAAATAAAAATTTCAGGAAAACTTATAAAATTTGGTAAAGGAAAGAAACTTCAAGACATTTTTTTCTATTTATATCATTCGAAATTTCTAGGGTTTTGTGGTACAAAAAATTAATGCGAGCGACACACACCATTTTCACGGAAGGTGTTGCATTTCATCTTCATTTCAGACATTCTAATCGTTCCAAATCAAGGCGACCACATGAGCTTTATTTCTCACAATTGTGATTCCATAAAATTTGAATATTAAGCTTAATGTTGAATAAGAGTAATGCAAACATTCTATCTCAATTGCTACAGACTTTTGAGAATCATCCCATTTTTGGCGGCTTCAGACAGAGTAGGGCCTTTAAGTGCAAATGTTAGGAGATCCTTTTAAATAGATTTGGTGCCCGTGGAAGGTGTTTCACTACTACAATATCATCAATCGACAATATTTACAACTAGGACGAGTAAATGAGATTTGGAACAAGGTGCATAGCCATCAGTCTTAAAATCAAAGTGTGTTTCTGGATAACCATTCTAAACAATTCATGGCACAATTAACAATCAGAGGTTATTGTGGGTTACAATCATCGTGGTAAAGTTTTCGTATTTTTGTGAAGTGTTCATCTAAGTTTTTGAAGATCTAAATAGTTTCCTATTTTTCGAGATTTTCATTATTCCATTCTCTTTTTTCATGGTTTAAAGGTTCAAGAGATTTCTCTTTAAATTTTAGTCAATTCTTACCGTCACGCAGACTCATTCACTACCCTTAAAATAACTTGCCATAGTAAAACCGCTGAGGATTGAAAGTAAATCCTTGAAGTGAGGTAAAACCACGGTGTTGTATTACACATCTTAAAAGGGAATTGTTTGAAGAAGAATTTACTGCTATTATCTTCAAGAACAATAAATTGTAGATCACATCGACTGCATTTATATCAATTGATCAAATGAACAGTTTTTCTTACTGATAAATATATATTTGCAATCAAACTCGTGGATTATTTTCAACATAGGTAAACCTAAATTCGAAACAAGCCTAACTAAGAGATTATATAAATACTAAATACACACTCCTGATTCAAAAATTAAGATAACCCTGTATAATTATACGAAATCATATCTGAACACAATGTGTCCAAAAATAACAAAAATAGGGCAACATTCGGAGAACTACGATAAGTAATTTGATTGCAAGTCAAGGTTTTGACAAACTAAATGAACATGTGTTCCACATTAAGTTGTGATGTCGAGTGCTATAAAAAGTTAAAAATAATCTGCGTTATCAACTGAACAGAAATTACGCATTGTAAATCACACTTATTATCGCGATAAGTTTTATTTAGAAATTCCAAATGTAAAAAAAACTCTCGCACAACATCAACGAAAAACGTATACAAGAATTTCTATCGTGATCAATTTAATTTTCATAGTGAATGACCGTTTTAGATGACACATTGATACAAATAGTTGACGTCAAAGATATTTTTCAAACAAAAAAAAATACAAATCATTGACCAATTTTTCCGAACATTTAATCAATCACTTACCTAATTTTAAGACGTGCATGGTGCCATAGATATTTATTGCTGCATGTCAACCATTAAAAATGTTGTTTTGCTACAAGATATGTCACACCTCTTTTTGCTTGCTTCCTCTTTTTTTTAAAATGAACAACAATTGTTTTGTCGTCACATGCACTCACTTTGATAGGTACAATAAACTGTTGAAATTAATATCGTACTGTATGGAACATATTAGAAACGTTATCAGTGATAAGAACACTTGATTGCAAAAGTAACAGTTTAGTGGTGTCGATCGTTATTATTTTGTCATATCTATTCGTATTTCACTTCGATTCGATGCCATTACTTATTTTCCTATTGTAAGATAGAAACTTTAGATAAAGGTTCAGGAATTTATCAGGTCAATTTTCCATTTTTCAGAATTTATTACGGCATAAAATTTTCATAATATGTGATAAAATTATGATCGCACGTGTGTGGCTTTATGTTGGATAGCGAAAGATTTGTTTAGTTTTTTACAGCTTAAAATAAAAAAACAAACTAGCAACTAACTTAAATTAAGAGCTTACTACAGACTCCTACATGAATAGTATCCCGGAGACATTTTTCGGATAGGATTTACTTTCTAAATAGTAACCTTTCATCGCGAAAATTGCTGATAATTACTCTTACTTATGTATCTTTTGCATTAACGATTAAGTCTTGAACACTTAAATTATGTCCAATGTTTTTTGCAAGGTATTTTGACAGATCCCATATGATTGATATTTGTCTACATCCAAACGTCACTATTTGCGCTTGGTGTCGGCGTGTTCTTCAAAAGTTTAAACAGTTTTAAGTTTAATACGGTGGAAATGAATGAAAACAAAAAAAAACAAATTTGAAACTTTTCACGGAGAATTCGAAGAGAGCAATGCAGTCAATTGCGACAAACGCAAAAGTATTGGAAAGAACTGTAAAACAGGCAATTGTAAAATTCAAAATGAAAGAATCCATTAAGATAAACAGAGAAGTGGACGTCCTAGTGGGTCCAGTGACAAGGAATGGGAGTGCGACGCACTTGTTGCAGCCAATTCATGCGAATCGGTCAGCATCAACTCGTGATATCGCTAAACAGTGCCAAAAATCAAAACAAGGAAAGACGCAAAGACATACAAGAAACAAAAAAATGCCAACAAAAAGAGAAGAACAATTGAGGAAATCTATTGAGAGGACGAAAAAAATTAACAAAGAAAAACTGAGGAACAATTTCTTTCTTGTTTTGGACGATGAAACGTACCTCAAATTTGACTTCAATACGCTTTCGGGCTCGCAATTTTACAACTTGCTGTCAGGAGGAAGACTTTCAACAAGAAGAAAAATCAATTCAGTTCGAAAAGTTTGGCGCAAAAACACTTATTTGGCATGGCATTTCCGAATGTGGTAAAAATGGCACCTTATTCTTCACAACAGGAACGATCAGCTCGAAAAACTACATCAAAGAATGTCTTTAGATACATTTACTACTGTTTGTAACCAAGCATAACGTACATATAATATTTTGGTTTGATGAAGCTCCTGCCCATTACGCGAAAAATACGCTACAATGAATTTAAACGATCGTGTGAATTTTGTGGAATTCACCAAATGTTCTAGAGCTTCGACCGATGGAACGATATTGGACAATCGTTAAATGCAATTTAAAGTAGACACAAAAATCAGTTACTAACTTGGAGGAGCTCCGTAAAGAATGGAATCAAACAACCAAACACGTAGGCGAAGACCAAATCAAAAATTTAATGAAAGGACTCCTGAAACTGAGGATCGCAAAAAATTAAGAATGTCATATGTATTTTATAAACTAATCCAGAATCGAAAGTACGAATAATAAAAAACTAAATCGATTACATATATTATTGGAATTGCAAAGAGAATTTGATCTTTCATTGAACAGTCTTCCCTCTTTTAGGAGTGTAAGAACGGGTTATTTTTAATAATTTTTCAGATAGGTTTAAATTATATATATTGATAAAAGACTCAAAAAATACACTCTCGAAATACACAATTCATTCATGCATGTGAGTTTTTATCAATAAAAATGCTGGTTGAATAAATATCGAAAAAACAAGAGGGGTGTGCGCCGTTAATGAAATTTTCAAGATGATTGATCTGAAACAAAAAAATCAAATAGGTTTAAGTTCAATATGTTACTAGCTTTAGCGCGAATAGGGCGATTTTTGATTTTTGCAAAATTGACAAAATGGCGGACATTTTTCGAAATATTACGAAAAACCCGCCATTTCACCGTTTTTGGGCAAAAAAATTTATTTCGAATCAATTTTGAAAACCCCCCTATTCGCGCTATAGATGTAGTCATAAAGAATATCCGCTAAAAATTTGGTGAGAATCGGTTCAGTTGTTCCCGAGATTTCCATCAACGCGGCGCCGAGAAACGTTATTTCGAGAAAAACGCGGTTAAATTTTTTTTGAATGAAAAATCGCGTTTGGGTGACAAGTGAAAGTTGCCCAAAAATACAGTTAGGCAGCTCCGATCTTAATAAAATTTTAATATGATATTTCTGTATATATATACTTTCCAAAAATGAAATAAAAAATCGATATTTTCGAAATTATAAAGAGGTGTCTTCCATATAAAAGTGTTCTAGCCTTATATGTGGAAGATAGACTGTTACATCCAAGTAACTAACAAATTATCAGCAAATTCTATTTGCAGGAATGAGCCCAAGAAGTGAGGATAGATGAACAGTGATGTCGGAAATTTGGCAGAAAACCACTAAAAACGCAGAGAAAGAAACCACAGAAGATCTGGAGGGCTCAAGGGAGGAAATGCATGTAGACGCCGAAAAAATAATCAAGGTTGATTCATTTTTTTTTCGTAAAAAAAAACGTTTTACAATTACAGTTTTAGATGCAACTGGTTACCCAATTATGCTGTCTCAATAATTCGTTATATTTCAAAAATGACGAACTTATGGTATGGTTTTCATGGAAGATTTTGACTGTGTTTGTGGAATTCCCGACGACCATAATATTCATTTGAAAAATGTGAGCTAACACTTGTTACATTTTTAACATTCAGACGCTGAACTAACATCTCAGAACCATTCAAAATTTTAAAATTAAACAATGTAACACTCTAGGAAAAAATTGTAAATTTTGTGCAAAATGTAAGTGCATTTTTGCAATAAAAAAACACTTTCTACGACTAATTGTCACAAACAAATAGATATAATTTTAAGGTTATAGTGTTGTTGAATTGCGTAGCATCATCAGTTAACTTGTTTTAAAGTTTGGTTTCCCTGAAACATGTATGCTTTTAGGATGGCCGTTACTTGTATTTTGCCCCTTAATTGGCTGGTATTTTTGAATGTGCTATCTTAACGAATAATTGAAACCAACGATCGGCCCAGTGCTGCTGTTTAAGGGGCACAACTGAAGTGAAATTGCGCAATCTCATGAGGACCTTGCTAGATTCTGCAGTCCGGTACCATAGGTGCTTGATATCAGGAAAATAGTTCTCTTAGGCTGCTGACGCTTGAATGGGTGTAAACGTATTGGCTGTTCTATCGCGGTAAGGATTCCTATGATACAGCCTCAAATCAGGTAGCTACATATTTGGATATCATCTCTAATTCTTGGTTTTTCGATGTGCAGCTGCTCATCAAAAAGGAGCTATAACCGAGAGATCAATAGATGTTCAGATGGCCCTCAATTTGATAAGAATCAATAAGCCGTTCATTTTAGAAAAAACTGGCGCCACACTACGTGAAAAAAGAAGCTTCCTTCGTATTGTGGGGAGTTGAAATACGCAAACGTGGCGTAAAGCTTCAGCACACGCGTCCACGTTAAACACCTGACAATATTTTCTATATTCTATGACCGAATATATTTAATAACAGGTATTTATTGACGGTATTGTAAGCTTATTAAGAAGATAAGGTAATGTAGCATAATTCACTTTTCACACTTTAATCCAGTCATGTTTTGATAAGAAAGTGTGGTTCCCCAGCATTGTGAAATTCTGTTTGATATTTCTGATAAAGATGCACTGCATTCATACAGAGTATTTTTCCAATGATAAGACATTATCAATCACATTCGTCAATATCGGATTTTTATCAGGCATTAGTAGCAAAAATTGAAAATAACATAAAAGGTGTTTATAGTTTTACAGAGAGGAAGTTTTTTTAAAGATATTCAGTGAACACTCATTAATTTTTTTTTGATTTTTTAACACCGACTATATGAATCCAGAGCTTTAAATCGAACTTGACAGTGTAAAGGTATTTGAAAAATATATAATCATCTACTTTCTTCAAAATGAGGATTAACAACTAGCCACTTTGAAAAAACAACACCCCCATCCGATAAAATGTTGCGCATGTCATAAACACCCAAATGGCCCTTATTTCGATCTCGTTCTTCTCTGAACATTTCATTTCTATGCCACATGCTCGGAATTCATTGTCACCTTGAGATGAATTCAAGATGACAACGACGTATCGCATATTATATACATTTATTCTATTTGCGGACTTCTAAGAAAGCGTCATCATCACTAAAATAAGTTCTACGGATAACGACGCAAGAAGCAAAGATATTAAAATATCTTACGGAGATTGACCAAAGAGCAAACATATGTATATGTAGAAAATCGTGAGAGGAGCGAAAGCCGTATTCTATTTTTAGTTGAACATTTATTTCGTTATGAGCACTTTGTTTTTTAGAATCTAAAAACGAAAAAATACAAGACAAAAAAACGCCAAAACAAAGGCCGAGCGAAAACGAGATGAACCTGTTTCGATAGTCTATCTTTTCTAGCCCGAATACTAGGCAGAACGAGCAACAAAAATCTTTTGCTAGCCGCGACAATGACAACAAGAAAGATATATTAATAAACACAACGATCGGTTGATAGGCCCACAAGTGGTATATATTTTTGTCGTTTACACTGGCCTAAAATTAAATTTAGCACCAGTGGCGTGCCAGAGACATCCGTACGAGTTGCACATACTAGCCTCGCCACACACGCTCGCGTTGACAAAGAGTGACTTGACGATGAAGTTAATGATCTGGCGACGAAAGATACATCTTTCTGTGTATGTGATTTCTAGATTTCTTAGTGATATCGCTCTCGGATTGGTCCGCCTTCCGTTTGTATGTTGCATATTTTTCCCAAAAATTCCTAACTTTGATGCGACTGCTTGTATCTACATGTTGCGGTGGATACTAAGCCGCAGACGACATCAAGGACAAGGTGCTTAGGTGTGCCACTTGTGATTTTTCCAAACGTGCAACAGGTTTGTTTACTTCTATGAGTTTCTCAAGTTAGGTGTACGCGACTCCTTTCGGAGAAAAAAGATACAGATTTTCATACTATATGTTGCATAGCAATGTTTCCCGCAGACTGAGCTGATGATGGCGTACTATTGATGGAATTTTCTCACCACAGGAAAGTTTGATGGACTCCTTGACTGTTTGTGTTCTAGCGCAGATTCATTGACATTATGTTTGGGGTTATTGGTTTGATGGAGTGCCTACCCAAAAGATTATGAACTGATTCTCTTAATTTGTCTTAATTTCAATATTAAAAAAACTAGTTTTGCATCCGGGATGGAAGGCTTTTGTACACTACAGAAAAAGATGAGGACACAACGAAGTACCTTAAAGAAGGGGGGGAATGTATTTAAAGGCATTTGTTAAATTTTAACTGAATGCATAAGTAATATTTTAAGATTATTGTGTTAAAATTTCAAGTCGATTGGAGCAAAATTGACGGAGTTATGAGTTATGAGTTATGATAAAATTCTCTGATGAACATTTTATACCAGATTTTTTTAGTGTTCAAAATTTTAAAGCCCACAACTCACGTTTTCAAAGTCAGTGCCCCTCATAACTTCAAAACTACAGCACCGATCCTTTTGAAATTTTGAACATTATCTCTGTACATAATTTACGAGGTAATGCTAGAGAACTATTTTCAAATTTGTTAATAATTTTTATTTTACAATAACAAATTAGACGCTTTTTGCGGAAAAAATCGCGTTTTTCCCTTAAAAATGTTCCAAAAAAGTGAAAAATTGAAATTTCAAAAAACCCTCCCAGCGTGAAAACTATGTGGGAAACTATTATCTAACGAATGAACTTTTATTTTTTGATTTCAATTGATCCAGAACCAAGTTATGAGGGGCACCGGAATTTTACTTTTTTCCGAAACAAGTTCAAATAATTGCTGCCATTGCCATATTTTTTAATATTTCATCGTGAAAATTTCATACAATATTCTTCGAATGTCATCCTTTAATGTACCATTAGTTTTAATACATAGATTTTAACTGTGTCGTCACAAAAAATTCACAAAAACATGCCTTTTTTGTACGAATTAACCTTACCCCCTCCTTAAGGAACAACACCACATTTAAGAGTGGATGTACAAAACAAAGCAACAGAGTTGGTTTACAATCAAATAGTTTCCTCTAAAAAAAATCTATCTACAAATTTAAATGAAACTACTTTGCAACAAAAATAGAATCTTTCCGACAAAGTTTGTCTAGTAGTGTTGCTCTTTTGGTTAATTTTTAAATTATTAAAGGCTCTCTGAAGATGCAAAGTTGACAGTCAACGTAAAAACATTCCATCCAGGTTAGTTTATAGGACGTTTTTTCTTGTTTCTGATACGTTATCAAAATGTAGATACAACCTTTTTAGAGGGAACCCTTCAATTGATGAGTAAAAATCGAACCATATAAAATGTAACAGAATTTCAGTATTGAAGTTTTAATAAAGCAAGCAATGGAACAGTGAAGCATGTAAAATAATATGGAAAGTAATAAAAACCGAGTTCTTAATTTAAGAAAAAAGAAAGAATAGTAGAGTGGCTTTGAAAAAAATCTACTGTCGAATGAAGTATTCTTGAAATTTTATACAAGTCGATTCTCATGCTAAAGGGGGTAGTACCGGTTAGAACGCTAGAAAAACAGCCTAATTTTCAATATTTTTTCTCAGCTCGTTTATTGCATATAAATTTTAAAATTACCAAAAAAAATATTTTGTATTTTTCTTTTCTCTGAAATAAAATAAACATTTTGAAGATTCAAAAAAATTATTTTTTCTTTTTCTTTTTTTCTTCTTTTTTCTACTAATTTATAGAGGGCGCCAAAGTTGATGTCTCGAAAAATGCCTCGTCCCACTGCGGACAGCTAATCTCAGGATTCAAGAATATGAAATAAAAAAACAAACCGCATTTTTAAGAGGAATGTTGCTTACGTGGTAATCTACCACAATATTTTGAAAAATTGACTAAAAAATACCGATTGTTTGAAAAAAAATTCTTCGAAAAATCGCTTTTTTCCAGATATATCATTATCAATTTTTTGGGATTGATTTGGCCTATATTGTGGTAGATTACCACACAAGATACTTGAATAAAATAGCACACCAAATTTGACTTAAATCAGTTCGGCCAATCCGGAGGATAAGATTTCGAGAAAAACGCGTTTAGCGATCAAATAACAAAGAGGAATACTACAAAGCAAAAATTGAGATGCCAACAAGATTAAATTAGTTAAATACAGAAACTGAAATGTAATATTACCGGACAAAATAAAATAAAATACAACGAACTCAAATTCCTTTAAAATAATACTTAAAAAAAATACCTTCTGCAGGACGAATATTCGAAGTAAATTTGAATCAGCTCCACAAAAATCAAAGCTCAACATGAAGTCAATATGAAATAAAATTAAAGACATACATCCTGAATTATTAATCGAATTAAAAGGATATTGAACCTCACAAAATGTTAACTATCCTTTATACCGATTCTTATAGTCTGGAAAGTACAATGTACTGAAATATAAATACGGACAATTGAAATGAAAATTGATAGGAAAAGTGATTTGAAGAAGATGGAAGTGGTTTTGGTCAGTACAAATCCGGGATGCTGTGAGGCAGGAGCTGATCAGTATCTTTTTGAAGATTTCCCCACTTTCCAATGTTGAAAAAACAACAACTTTCTGATGCATTAACACAGATTAAAATCAAAAATCTCAATCAATTTGCGTTGATCAACTCGAAAAACAAATACTGAGTTTTATGAAAAAGTAAATACAATGAATATTTTGCAAATTCTGAGATAACGAAAGATTTTTATTACAAACAGAACGAAATAAACGGATAAACTATTGAAAATATAATTTCAATGCGAATGGAATGAATATTATCTATTTCATATGAAATTGTTGGCATGACTACAACTTCAACTTTTGAAATCTAAATAAATATTACTTCAAATATTTACCTTGGTTTCGTATAAGGACTGTATCGGATAAAAATTGACCTTTAGTTTCTCCGGTTTGGGATAAGTCATCAGCTATGAAAAATTAGCTCTAAAATGCGACAAAAAAGAACGTATAATCCATTTGTATTGTAAGATCACTTTTGAAAAGATGTCATCAAATCAAGAGAAAAAGTGCGTAGTTTAATTGTGTACAAATATCTGGAAAATCCCCTTCGTAAATATTTGGTAATAGCAAAGGAGACCAATTCGTCGATTGCAACAGTGAAACGATCAATGATAAAGTACAAAAAGGACCTACATGTTGCTAGAAAGTCTGAATCAGGTAGAAAAAAAAGGTTTATTCGATACAAATTTGAGCCGAAAGGTGAAGAGGAAAGAGGGTCCTAACACATCCATTCGCGATATAGCTCAAAAAGTGCAAACATCGAACGCAATGGTTCAGAGGATTACGAAACATTATAATCATAGATCATATAAAGTCCGAAAAGTACCCGATCGATCCGAGGAAAAGGAGAAATAAGCGAAAAATCACCTGACCAAATTCGATTATGTTGTCTTGGACTATGAAACATACGTGAAGGCTGATGTCGCACACTTGCCTGGTCAGGACTTCTATACAGCAGGATCAAAGGGTGGTGTTAGCCCAAAACATAAAACCAAAAAAAAAAACAAATTTCCCAAGCGGTATATGATTTGGCAGGCAATATGTCGATGTTGTCTCAGATCAAGAGGGATTTGTAGTGAAGGGTACCATCAACTCTGCAGTATACATCGAAGAGTGTTGAGAGAAGCGACTAAAACCATTTATTGAGAAACACGACGCATTTGTAGCATTTTGGCCAGATTTAGCGGCAAGTCATTATGCTCGCTCAACAATGAAGTGGTATGAGGACAACAATATCTCTGTGGTACCGAAAGCAGCTAACTTTCCAAGCTGTTCAGAACTTCAACCAATCAAAAGATATTGGGATGAAATGAAGAAAACATTAAAGAAAACAAACAAAATTGCTAAAACCGAAAAGGATTTTCAAAATAAGTGAAGAAACACATATAAGGTGGTCGATGACACAATTGTACGGAACCTAATGCGTGGAGTTAACGGAAAGGTCCGATTTTTCTTCTTCCTTGACTTGAAAATTCATTGAATTTTTATGTAAATGTTAGTTAATATAATATAATAATAAAAGAAAAAAAATAGTTCGATGAGGCAATTAATACCAATTTTAGAGACATAATTATAAAGGTCAATTTATTTCGATACACTCCTTAGTACTCATTTTTAGGAGTGAATTTTGATTGATCTTTCAGTGAAATCCAAAATACATCACGCACGAGAGCGAGGCCACAAATATGAACTATAATTTTTTTAAAGCATAGATAAGTACATACATATTATGCTATTTGAATTCAAAGCCTTAAATCACAGTGTATATGAAAAGCTTTTAGTTGACAAGTTTTTGTGCTGCGATTCATTTTGATATCTTATCAATTACGAGTTGTATTTGATGAAATATATATAAATATATAATCTCCGCAATACCACCTTTTTTAATAGGATTTTTATGGCAAGTCAAATGTAAATATAAGAAAAGAACCTATGACTTGAACATTCCAGAAAACACTGGTGGTTGGTGATCACTTCGAATAAATAAAAAGTATTCAATTCTCATTTAAGTTGGTTCTGCAAATATATTTGTAAATTTTTTTTCAAAAATGTTTCAGCTCTCGGAATAGTGCAGAATAAATTTAAGATTTCTTTGATAAGTCATAAAAAAATCTTATTTTGATAATTAGACTGCAGCTCTTTTCCAATACACGATTAAGGGGGAAGTACCTTAAGAGGCCGAAAAAAGGTCTTTTATGCAACTGATTTGTGGGGAAATGAAGACAGTTCTTATTAAATCAGTATAATATTTATTTTAGGCGATGTTTTTTAGGTTGAAAAAAAACATATTCCACAAAAGCGAAAGTTGAAAACTAACAAATTTTTCATGGATCTTGAAAGCCATGTCGTCGCTGACGCCGTAAATTGCGTAAGCGATGCTGGCTGCAATTTTCATCTGAAATCAACAAGCCAAACATTTTCTTACTCGAGAGGGCTTTTTTTAGTAGATAGACTAAAATATTTGCGAAATTCGAAGAATAACCCTTCAAAACAAGCTCAAAAAAAATTACGATTTTGACGAAAAATTTCGTTGTACTTCCAGTCAAAAATAGTCCCAAAATAATTTGCTTTTTTATCTTTAGTCTATATAGAACAGTTTTTTATGCTCTTTAAAATGAATGCTAGATGATGAAAATCGATTCACTAGTTTTTTTATTAGCACTTACGCAATTTTAAAAAAACATGGTTTCGAGAAAAGGCCGTTTAAAGTTTGTGGTCATGAGCTATGCGGGCTCGGCGCCAGGCACTTCCGGGATGCATCTCTTCCACAATTTTGAGAATTAGCTTTTGAAACTTTGACATGATAATGACATGATTGTCTAAGGTACTTCCCCCCTTAAGTCAAAATGCAACTTTTTCCAGGTTGGATTCTGTTTCAAAATGTACGTAAAATTCACATACCAAATAACGAAAAAAAACATATTTATTTAATAATAATAATAATAATAATGTTAAAAATAAAAGTAAAATAAAATTCCAATTCATACATGCTTGCAACATCCTCTAGGTTTTTGGTAGGGTTTGGTATTCATAGGCAATTGGAAATTAGTCAGTCAAATCCAAGAATAACGAAAGAACTATGATCACTCGGTACAAAAAATATTCTAGCACTTAAAAATCATTTGATTCGGGGTAAAATCTCATTGAATTCATAGTTTCTTCTTGCGCTACATTAACTGGGCATTGATTTTACTGAAATAGAAATGAATAAAACATCTGCAGAACAGTTCTACCAGCAACGAAAATACCACACCAAGTGCTTTTATAGTTTAATCACATATTGCGAACAGAAATGGCCACGAAAACAACACGCGAATAGCGAACGTTGAAAAATGTTCCATATTCGTGAGTAAACGTTTTAAAGATCACAATCGCCTCCATTTATAGAATTTATTATCGCACACATTTTTCTTACTTGTCGATTACTTCTTATACTATTTTTAGCACTTTATCAATCACTTGTTTATTCATTATTCATTTCGAAAACGATTCACTGGAAACGCACAATTTTCTTTTTTGGAAATTGATGTTTCGTGAAAACATTATTTCACGTTGGGAGAGAAAGAACCAATATTTGCACTAATCACACATCGTTTCATCATTCCACAGAAATCAACTTTATCTATGGTTGCTCAAGCACTAAAAGCGACAACGACATTCGCGTGAAGCAGAATATACATTCACTGTGGCCTTACCGGATATTCTCTAATTGAAATTATGTCTATCGAATGTGAAATGTGTTTATAGGACGCACTTTTCAGCCGTTCAGCCTTTCTTCCTCGACGTAAAGCACAAAAGTGTAATAACACAACGCCAACAAGAACGAAAATGCTTTATTTTTTTTTTAAAAAAAAGAAAAGTCCTTCCAAATAGATAGAGACGTCTAACCGATAAGATACTACACTACCGACTGTTGTCTATCAAATCAGCTCGCGAATGTTTTGCCGCGCTAGCGAGCGAGAGTGTAGATACGCAGATAAAGATACTGAAAGTTCGCTATGGCTAGCAATCAGGTTCAGGAGCTATCTAGTGAGAGTGTGTTTATTTTCTATTCTAGGCGGCTCTTGAATTGTTCACTACAGTTCAGTTCAGCCCCAGCGAAAGCGGCAGCGCCCGAACGGCTCCGAAATATGTTTCGCGTGGGAATAAATTGTGGATTTAAACTTGAGCACGAAATGAAGGCGAACACGAATTAAATGTATTTATGCACGGAATTGTAGTGATTTCATTACAGTTTCAGCTGGTAATCGAATTATCCATGGCGGAATATGAAATGTAAGTTTTCCGAGTCAAAATTGAGATATATAATCTAATCAACGAAAGTTTTTATTTCTGAACAAAATTTTCATGATTTTTTCTACATATTTATCATGTTGAAGTATACAGCATCACAATCTAGTATGTATCAAATCGAATCAAAAAAATCAAATATACATTTATACGAATTTTTTACGATAATTTTTCAAGTAATTTTTTTTGATGAATGAGTAGAAAAAAACTATCCTTTAAAAATACGGGAGAAACAATGGAATCAATCTTACAAGGAGAGGCTCCGACTTTGTAGTCTCAGATTTGGATGAAATTTGGCACACAACTAGAAGACGTAGGGATATTCGATCTTTAAAATATTAGCCCGCCACACCTTCTCCTTTTTGAGAAAAACGCATCTGACAAAATCGGTGCAGTGTAGGTAGACAGCGCTACTAGCTCGCGAACTAGGGGTCGTGTGTTCGATCCCTGGTCGGGGTATTGTTTTTCTTTTTGAATAATTGTCGTCGTGTGTTCGACCACCGGTGAGTATTGTTTTTTGTTGTTGAATAATTGTGGATGTAATCAGTTTAAGGTAAATCAGCAATGTTCAACTACAAATACATTTTTTTAGAAATCAGCGTGGTCTTCCATATACAATATAAATGTTTCAGGATAGGTGACGATTTGATAGCCAAAAAGCTTGCCCCCACCTTCCTCGAGCAGTGTTTGCAGGGACCAAGTTAGTTATAGTCCAGTCAATGACCGTTTTCCCGTATAATTTTGTTGTTTTTTTATAAAAGAAAAATTTCCTTTTAATTTTGTGTATCTTTATTTGCATTTTTAATCGATTTTCGACCGTAGCAATCGCTGAGGAAGAAAAAAGGTCGAAAATCGATTACAAATCCAAATAAAGATACACAAAATTAAAAGGAAGTTTTTCTTTAAAAAAAAAACAAGTAATATTTTGTGAAGATGAAATCAATTACTAATACTTGTAATTTTGCCAAATAGCACCAATTTTCATAAAACCTTGGGTTTAGGTTCTACTCACTTTTGCTTTTCATTTTTTAGGGTTTTTGTAGGTTTTTTTTCAAGAGCTGTAAATTTCTGTATAGTGGTTTTGTGTGCAATTGCTAAAAGACTAAAGATGAGGGTAATATAGCATTCTTCTCCTGTTAAGGGGTAGTACCGGTTAGAATGCTAAAAAACAGCCTAATTTTCAATATTTTTTCCCCAACTCCCATTTTAAAAATTACAATTTTTTTTTTATTTTTCTCATTTTTCTACTTATTTATGGAGGGCACCAAAGTTGATGTCTCGGAAAATGCCTCGTCTCACTGCGTACAGATAATCTAAGGAATAAAGAATTTGAAATAAAAAACCAAACCGCATTTTAAACAGGCATGTTTCTTACGTGGTAATCTACCACAATATTTTATATATTTATTATATTTATTTAATAGCGATTGTTAGAATTTTTTTTGCAAAAACCGCTTTTTTCACCGTTTCGCTTGCTAATTTTTTGGGGATTGATTTTTGGCATATACTGTGGTAGATTACCACACAGGATACATGAACAAAGTAGCACACCAAATTTGATTTAAATCGGTTCGATCAATCCGGAGAATAAGTGTCCGCAGTTGGAAAAACGTCATTTCGAACAAACTCGTTTAAAGTTTCGATTATCGAAAATATCGCTTACCAAACGAAAAAGGCTTGTTCGCTCAAACTGCCATAACTTTTTTATTTTTGGGAATATCTTAATAAAATTTTGAGACGTGATTTCTGAAGGTATAATAAATTGAAAAATTGATTTTTCAAAATTATAACCGGTACTACCCCCTTAAAAAGCAAAGGGGAAAATAACATACCCAGACTGATTCGGTTTCCCTTTTGCTAATTCCATATTCACACTTTAACCTGTTTTAAATATTGCATGTGTGCATGTGCATTGTGACTTCAGATTTTCCTTCAAAGTCCTCCTTTTTTTCTAATTTCCAGCAGGTGATGGACACCACTGAGGTAAAAATTGAAACATGCGGTGTTGCAAGCGCTTGATCATGGTAGGGTGGGCCCATGCAGCTTCACCTATGCCTGGTAAGGGCTGCTGATGTCTGTCGTCCTGGCGAGAGTGGCAACGCTGCTCGAGATTTGTTTTCTCGATCCTGCATTTTGATTTTAATACCGATCTTTTGTTTGGAGATTGTTTCGTTAAAAGTAGTTTATTTTTCGGTCTCTCGGGTCTCGAGTCTTTCTCGGTACACGCGCGAAATAATTTTGCAAAGTAAGGTAGAAGATACAGTCTCAAATGTTGATTTGTATTTGTATGATTTTGAGTTGCTTGGAATGATCGGAATTTTTATAATCGGACATAACGGTGGCTCAATATCAGAAAACTTTAGAAACGACCCCCGATATAATGCGCCTAATCTCCAAGATCGCATTGTTGCAGTGTGAAGATACGTTGCGTAAGAGAAAAGGATGCGATAAGAATGCAAATGTTAAAACGGCTCTTCGAGATTGGTTTACTCAGATTCGAAAGAAAATGCTCGGTTCGGAGAAGAGTGTTCAAGCCTCAAGTTTGTAGCTACGAATGATTGATTTAGTCTTTATAGAAAAAGATAAACCACAAAGCGTAGTCAACTTCATGGAGAGCAATTTTTTCGTGAGATTTTCAATTTCTGCTTAATGTTTTAGGCTCCCTAAGGTTATTGTTATAAGTTGGTCCTAATACCAAAATGCGGCGTTCACTGCACATCATGAATAATTTTTTATGCATGTTTTGACCTTCAGGACTAACAGCGACTTAAGCTAGCTAGACTGTGTGGATAGCAGCGCCCCGCAAAAATACATACATAAATTCATCTGATGGTAGAAAGTCTACGCATAGAAGAAATCTTAAAACGCCCCATACAAATTGATTAGAGAGATAGATAAGCGCAAGGATACTTGTGTTCATTGAAAGACTGATAAATTGATGAATCACTACTGTTCCAAAAAAGGATAATCTCAATGATTGTTAAGTGCGTTGTTTACTAGCTATGAGAATTAATTATCGAGGCGAAACTTCGAACTTCTAATAGAGGTACAACATTTTGTCATGAGAGTACTTTAATATATTGAATTGATTTCACTTTATAAACTATTAAAATGACGGAACATTTTGTAGTATTTTAGGTAATTATCTTAATGGTATTTTTGTGTTCTAAAAGTTGATGATGTATCATAATTTGGGATAATAGAGGCATACACCAAATATATAGTATGAATCTGCAGGTGAATTGTCTAGTCGTATATGAGTTGTCCTGCAGTTGTCAAGGATAGTATGCTTCATACCTCGGCTGTTTGGCTGGCAGCTTGAGGATCACCTTTACAGTATGGTTTTTAACGAAGTTTATAAATCTACAATGGATTCAAATCAACAATAAATGTATCTCAATTATTTAAGGAAACTGAACAAACTATAAAAAGTCAAAAAAAAACTCTAGATAATTCATGTTTATCGATGCTCCATCATTTTACGCGCAAGTGTAATGTTTTCGTCTTCTGTTTGCAATTCGCTCCTAGACAAAAATTTCATATTTGAAGATTCATGTATATTCAATATATTAAGCACGATATAAGACGAAGTTTACCTTCGGACTTTTACAAGAAACAGTCATCCGATTCGTATATGATGCTTTTTCCTTTGCCAGTCAAGTTTTTCGCTTAGATACTTACCTACACATATCGTACACCCGCATATGAAGAATTGAAATCTGAATGTGTATGAAAAGATACCAGACGTTTCTTTGAAATATTCGTAGCAGGTGATTTATCGAACTTAATTGGCATACATACGTTTGTAGGTATGGATTGAATTTCGGCATATTGGGTAGTTCGAGCTTTTCGTTGCAGATAAAAGAGCTAATAATGCAAAGTATGTAGATACATACATAGATGGGAAGATACAAACAAAACAATTGATTGTACGTACATTGACACCATATAGAATCGTGTTTTTCGTTTTATTTGCTCGTCTCACAATCATGAATCGAAACTATTTTATCATTAATAGAGGACTAGGGGAAGCGACGTTATAATTTTAAAATTGCGACATATATGATTGGTCGGCAGCAAATAACACTAAGTGAAATGTTCGTTTGGAATGTTTTGATATTCATTACTTGATTAAAGTAGACAAAAAAAATTCAAATTAAAATATATGATAATGAAAGCTAAGAGCAAGTCAATCTCATTTTGGAATATGTTAATAGAAATTTTGGACAGCAAGAATTGTACTTTTTCAATCAATAAAGTTATTCAAAATTACACTTATCAATTTTAATTCAAATCTTTTGTTAGATGAGGAGATGCTAATGTAATTTGCCTTCAGAAAGTGATGTTTGGTGAACGCCTTCCTAGAAATCGTGAGGCAACAGAGTTGGTAATTAAGCTCAATAAAATCTACTGAGAATTGTACCTTTCCAGAATTCACTGTTTTTTATACTATGATAAAACTGAAGTGGAGTCGATATTTGTACATTGAATTAAATTCAAAAAAAAATATGTTTGGGAGAAAGCAAGAAACATAATTTTTGGAATTTTTGCCATTGCCCACATCACACGAAAATTCATAGAACGATTTCATGAAAGTTTGCATGGTGGATAGCATACATTCTGGATGAAGAATTTATACTTTTCATCTCGGAAAATTAAATAACTTTTATAAGATTCAAAAAAACATCTTTTAAGATGTGAACTTTGCGCACAAACCTCAACATAGTGTAAAAAAACTTGTGTCTAAATCTATCATTGAAATGAAATTTTCTAGACTTGGGTAGCCGATAATATGTTGTGAATATTAGCAAAGCGAATGCGAAAACGTATTTTTTTTGAAAGTATCTATCAAACCAATCATTCATTTAAAACTATACTGGCTTATGTATTGTATAGTTGATTTTTTTATTGTTGATTCTAAAATGACTGTGTAGTGCTCCATAGGGAGTCTTTTGGAAGTGAATCAAAATTGGCAAGATTTACGATGCTATCCAGGAAGCGAATAAACGTCTCGGCCAAGATCGTCGCTTGAAAAAGAAACATCCACTACGGCGGGCACCGCGAGTCAACAACTTGTTGACAAGTGTAAACGCAAGGATTGTCAGCAGAGCGATGTGGTCTTGGAAAAAATCAGGTTGCAGCAGCTGATGGCGATCGGAAATCATCATACCCCGGTGGCTGAACAAAGAGATTTGAAGTTGAAGTTCATATTGGGGGTTACGACGAGTCATCCATCGACGATGTTGCGGTGGAACACAGAAAGAAGATATGAATGGGAATGAAGCCGATGAAACGGTTTCGTTTCCGGAATTGAGTCTGTTAGGTATTGCTTATTTAGAGCCAATCGATTCATTTAAATTCTTTTTATGCCTTTTTGGTTTTGGAAGAAGCTTGCCTATTTTTTGGAGTTACTTATTTTTGGACATGTTTCTGGTGGAACTAAACGTTGGAATTTTGATTTTAGAGCATATTTTCGGAGATTTGTTTTCGGTGTCTGATGACACCACACGTCATAACTGTTTTGTTTTCATTTTTGACATTTTGTGCAGCCGCCGCCTGGTGTATATCAATTGGATAAGCAATTTAATGAGCATTACATGTTCATTAGTCGTGATGTACGGAAGAGTAAATAACTTGAAGGGGTCTTATCTCTTTTAGCGGTGTAAAAACGAGTTATTTTCAATAATTTTTTAGATAGGTTTAAATTATAAACTATAATTATTATTAATTATAATTTTAAAATACACTCCCGAAATACACAAAAAAAACAACTCTTCTATTCATTTATGTGAGTGTTTATCAATGAAAATGCTGGTTGAAAAAACATCGAAAAAACGTGAGGGGTGTGCACTGTTGATGAAATTTTCGAGATGTTTGGTCTCGAACAAAAAAATCAACTAGTTTTAGGTTTAGTATTTCAATAGCTATAGCGGGAATAGGGCGATTTTTTTTGATTCGATTTTTGCAAAATTGATTGATTTTTCGAAAAAATGCAAAAAATAACATGCTTTTTTTACTCAAAAATATTTCAAATCATAATTTCGGAAAACCCCCTATTCGCGCTATAGCTATAGTCATGAAGAATGTTTGGTAAAAATTTGGTGGAAATCGGTTTAGTAATTCCCGAGATTTCATCAACGCGGCGTCGAAAAACGCTGTTTCGAGAAAAGCGCGGGTAAAGTTTGTATTAATGAAAAATCGCCCTCGGGTGTCAAAGTGAAAGTTGCCCAAAAATAAAGTTAGACTGCTCCAATCTTTATAAAATTTTAATATGAGATTTTTGTATATATATACTTTCCAAAAAAAGCATACTTAATTTTCCATTGAATCCTAATTTTCTCCCGAAAACGAACAGTCTTCAAAATTGGATTGCATTACGACATGAATCAACTAAAGCAACTTGCCTTAAAGCAAACCAACATATTTAAAAAATATTTTGGTAGTCCTTGCCTCAAAACCAATTCAGTTCATTTGGAAATCCGAACACAAAAGAACAGTTGTTATCAATTTTAAATTCAATTCAATGTTGAACGTACGTTCAATCTTAAACGATTATGCTATAAATAAAATCTTATCACAGAAGCATTCCAGAATGATATGTCTACAACATATCACGGCAAGCAAGAACTCATGGCATTTCAATTATGTTGAATCGCAACTACGTAGTCAACAAATATTTTTCTAATTTTAACAAATCAAAAGTTAAACCTGTTCAGCAAACATTTGATCTGTAGGAGGTGGTAGGTAGATACAGGATACAAAGAAAAATCTATTGCACTGACAACATAAATATGTACAAATCAATTTCGTTGGTAGTATCGATTGGATCTCTCACAATCTACCGCCATATCTTGTATTTTACCGGAGGCTATTGTCCGCCTCCTCATTGTTTGTTGATTATAAAAAAAAATCCACCGGATGATTAAAAAATGTTGTTTTACTGAATTTTAAGATTAACCGAAGCAATTCTATTTTTAGTCTCAGGCATGTTGATTTAATCTCGATTCAGAACAAATCTGCGCAATGGTCACCATTCAATTGAAGTAGGAATCAAAAGTATCGATCGAAAATAATTTTCGAAAATAAAATAAGATAAAATAGCGGTATATATAATATGCATTGCATATTGATTTGGAGTTACTGAGAGGTAGAAATTAAGAGTGAGCTTAAATGTCTCAGTGTATTTTACGGTTTTATAGTCGAGTATACTAAACATTGTTTAAATTTAATTTCGTATGTGTTGCTTGGCCAAACAAAGCATATTTTGAATCGAATGATTCTGTAGCTATCGTTAAGCTTCGGAAAAACGAACATCATTTGCTTAAAACTTCCTTTGAAATATAGAAGCAATGATATCATTTTCTTGTGGCATGGAGATTTCTATCATGTTCAAAAAAAGAGAAAAAATATCCAAGACTGAATTTGCTATGGACATGATACGAATGGTTTTAGCAATGAATAAGATATCAAATAATTATTATTATGCTTGACAACATAAACAATACATACCACGCCTATTATTGAAATTTAGCTCAATTTCGGCCCCTTTATAGCTTCGAGTATGCTTCGTCAGATCCAGTGTTTCACCTTAAAATGCATAAATAATATTTTTATAATTCGTGGCAATAATTTTTGCGGAGTATAAATTTGTTAATGATTAAATTCAAAGAAGTATTTATTTTAAAACTTCATCAATTCAATCACATGGAAGAAGATTTCATGAAAATAATTCTCCTAATTATCAAAAATTTATATGAAAAGCTAACATTACAGCAAAAGAATTCTTAAAACATTGAAATTCCTATATTTGAAAATGATATGTTTTAAGTTGGACCACCTCTCTTCTCAACGCATCAAAGTAGGAATTGTTTAAGAGTGTTCACTTTTTTGCACAATCTACAGCTTGTCACCAAGCACTCATCATTATTAAATAAACATAAATTATATCAATAACTAAATTTTGAAAAGCATCCAAACAATGAGGTAAATTCATACTAAATTCATACAAAATGTATGAAAATGTAAGAATTTTCATATATTTTCGTGTATTTTTATACTTTTCATACAAAATGTATGAAAATGTAAGAATTTTCATATATTTTCGTACATTTTCATCTTTTCCATACAAAATGTATGAAAATGTAAGATTTTCCATTTATTTTCGTACACTTTCATCTTTTTCATACAAAATGTATGAAAATGTAAGAATTTCCATACATTTGCGTACATTTTCATCCTTTTCATACAAAATGTATGAAAATGTAAGAATTTCCATACATTTGCGTACATTTTCATCTATTTCATACAAAATGTATGAAAATGTAAGATTTTCCATTTATTTTCGTACACTTTCATCTTTTTCATACAAAATGTATGAAAATGTAAGAATTTCCATACATTTGCGTACATTTTCATCCTTTTCATACAAAATGTATGAAAATGTAAGAATTTCCATACATTTTCGTACATTTTCATCTTATTCATAGAAAATGTAAAAATTTCCATTCAATCTGGTACATTTTCATCAGACATAGTTGGTCAATCAGTATTATTAATTATTTTTGTTGGGAACCATCCAACCATGGGACATTAAAGAAATTAAGGAAGAAGGTGCTCCCGTCGAACTGAGCTAGCCTGCCTGGAACCAGTAAATTTGCAGTCTCCAAAAGGTTAATCGAATTGGTAGATACAAGACTTAACGTTTGTTACCTCGCACTTGGACTGAAAGTTCTGAATGTCTTCTAGACCTCCGACCATGTCACACCGAAACTGCATATTTCTCCATTTATCATCATCACATCATATTCATGGATACTAACATATATTGTGCAAATTCTGCTGGAGTTAAAAACTACAAGGTTAATTTATATCATAGACACTCTGCTTAGCGATCATATGAACGAAAAAGTTACGGGAACGACGAATGTTTTAATTTTAAGTTAATCCAAATGAGACATAAATATACATATTTATAAATTATTTTTTTCTCTTGCTACAGACATTTTCGAAAAATCTAAGAACGCATCATTGTGATCTTATGATTTTACTGTACTGTATTTAACTCACCTACATTTTTAAACATCTTGATCTAAAGTTTCAATACATACAAAACATTTCCAAGGACATTTTCGTCTCTGCTAAAAAAAAGCATTTGTGTGGGCGCTTCCGAAAAGGTTACTGAATAATGGAAAATTTCTGGACTTATTGATCCAATAAAATTTAAAACAAAAGTTAAGAAAAGGTCAACTTGCGATGGATAATTCATGGTCCTAATAATATAACAACATAAAGTTAAAATTCCTGGAAAAAATAATTCCACTTAGTGTTTAATGTTCTCTCATGAAATAATTGACAAGAGAGAGAAAAATTTAAATTTGTTCATTAAATTTTGAAGCAAGATAAATATGTTGCTTAATAAGGATTATTAAAATAAGTAGACATTTATAATGTCAGAATTCTCAAAAAAGTTGGGAAATTTGCTGTGATGCTGTGAACGTATTGAGTAGCTATATGTATTTTTTCAACAATTTTCTTTACAATTTTGTAGCGAATAATGGCAGCAGTTTTAATAAAAATTGATAGGGATCATTGGCAAACATGTTTCTACAAATGTTTTTTTTAAACAAAATCCCCTAAAAATTTCAGCAAAAATGTCGCTAATTTTTGCCCTTCAAGCACCAATAAGAAAATAGTCACTTACGAATAAGAGCTGTATGGACCATTGCTCCACGTAAAAATTTGTTGGGATCTCCCTCCCCACAAAAGCCTTAATAAATGGATGCTCTACTACGTACTTCTGATGCCAGGAAGTAACTGTAGGTAATCCAAAACATTTGAAGGTTATTTGGCATTTTAAAAAACTAGTAATTTATTGGAAAGTATTGTGATAATCTATTTGAATTGCTGCATTTTCTCCAGCAACCGCGATTGCGCTGTTTCGTTGAATTTTCACTTCTAAGATTTTCTTTTCGACCCTTGATCACTGGTGGACTACAAACCGAAAGCGCCAACTTTGATTACAACGCCTCTGAAAGCGTCCGTTCATGCGAAATTACCACTAAGATGCATAATTATCAGCGAACCATTTCAGCGGAAGCTTATCTTGTGGGCGTTAGTAGATTGTCTCGCAAATTTAATAATTTTTTCAGCGAATTAGACATGACAAGAAGACTACCAATCTAGTCAGAGTGAGATTGCAAATTAACTGCACTGAAGGCATCGGCAAGAACACAGAGCTGGCGTCAACTCAAGCAAGTTTTTATCGGCGAACAAAAGGCAGCCTCGCATATACGACACTAGTATACTATATACTACTTACGAGCAGACCACATCCACAATGCAGTATGTTTAGTATTTTTTTCAACATTTCTTGAATGGAAAATTTTTCACTTCTACCACAAGAGTTAACAATCAAGTCGAAATGCATGAATGAACGCCAGCAATCGTAAATACCTCAATTAAGGGCGAGCTTGTACTGCGCGTCAGTAAGAGGCGGATTGTTGATATGATATAACGCAATTGATTTGGTATTTTCCTTATTTATTAAGAAACATAGAGTGACTTGGGTAATTTTGGGTTTTCCATCTGTCGTAGCAAATGATTCACAAATCGTGTACGCAAGTTGTCCCTCCCGGGCCGGATTTATTGCTAAGTTGCCCAAGATACACCCAACTAAAATTCTTAGCCATGTGCATATATGCATGAGTGAGTTAAACGTGACAAGATTGGCTAACAAAGTAAATTCTCAACAATTTGGATCAGTTGTAACATAACAACCTGTCGTGTGCAGGAAAAGTCTGTTTGACGAGCTGCTGTGTAGTCATCAAATACACATTCAGCGATCTTTTATCAAAAGATTATTGGAAATGAAAAAAAATTGAACAACTAAATTTTTTATTAATTACACTTTCTATAAAAAAATATAGTAAACTCTATTAAAATTTGTATCGCGTGTAACGAAATTTCATTCAGAAGATATTTTAAAATATTTTGTGCATTCAAATTATTAGGATTGGAACCAGCATCTTTTGAATTAACACCAATATTCAAGAGATTCAACTGCTTAGATTGATCTTCTTTACTCAGACAAAGAGCAAAACATAGGCTGAAAATTCTTTTCAAATACGTAAAATATGAAATCGGAAGAAAATATTTCGTTCATTTTTTCGGAAGTAGATGGAAAATTGTCACGAAATGTCTGCAATGTGTTGTCAAGAAATGCGATTCTTTTCAGTGAAAGAAATTTAAGTAATTTCTAAAAAGTCAGGAAATAAATTTTTGTGGAACCCTAACTCAATCTTTTCGAGTATTTGGAATATATAATCTTAGATGGTATGGATCTTCGAGCTTTGCCTTATATTTGGCATGTCGAATTTTGAACTGATTTCCTTATTTTACATATTTTAAGCTTATTTTTGATTTTTTTTCTTCGAAAATACTGTAAATATAAATTTATTTCTGAGCAAATATAATAATATAATCACTCAAGAGTATTCTCTAAAATTTTCGTCCAAAAATATTGATTATTGAGCCACTGACAGCAAATTTTTGTAGACACCTAAAATAAGTAATTTTGCGGTGCACAGCGTAACTCATCACTCGATCATCTGATGACAAAAAACTAAAAAGATTTCATTAGTTTATGTGTTTCCCGAGATAATCACGTCGATATATATTTTTTACACTTTTTTTTTAATTTTTAGTATCAATTCTAAATAAAAAAAAAAGAATTTTATAAAAAAACCAGACAAGAAAACGAAAATAAATGAATTTATTGGAGCAATACCATAAAACGAATGACTACAATGTCTAATAATTAGTTGTTCAGTTTAATTCGTATTATTTCATATTTCTTAAGGTACCAGTCCACTTTAGAAGGCGAAAAAGACCATTTTTCATGAATTTGTTTCTCAGACACTTTATTATATATTGACATGAATCTTTTTTTAAAGTATTATTTCATATTTCAATAATACAAAAAAGTGTAATTTTTGTTTTTTTATTTATTATTCTCTTTTATATGAAATTAAGCTATGAAAAAATCGTTACTCCACGGCAGTCAGATAATCTATGGATTGGTAGATCTGAAACAAAAAATTTAAACGGCACTTCAAAAAGCAATGTCTCTTGCATCGTTATTCACTAACGTTTTTTTTAAAAATAGCGGACTTGTGAAAAAAATTCAAAAATCGATCCCTTCGTTTTTTTACGCCAAAATTTTTCATCTTCAATTTTTTGCTCATATTCTGGTGAATTACGGTGTGATATTCTCTAACAAATAAAACGCATCAAAGTTTTTGAAAATCGGTTCGGTAGTTCTGGAGATTATCTGTCCGTTACAAAACGTTGTTTTGCAAAAAACGTGTTTAAAGTTTTTGTTCCATTTCGCTGATAAATACATTGTGAAAAATGTAAAATCAGACATTTTTCAAAACCACGCCATTGGTATGTAGAAGTCTAAATAAGCACAAAGCACAGGTAAAAAAGTCGCAAATGAAATGTATAGAGGAGAAACCGGTATTTTAGAGAAGGCGAATGAAAGAGACGCTACGCGATCAACAGCTGATCGAACACCTAAAAAGAGCCGAAAACGCGCACACACTCAAAATCACCATTTATATATGAAACTTTCGAATTTCGTAAAGATATTTCTGGAGGTCATTTTTGAAGTTCTAAGGAGTCGAAATATGCAACAACAAAAAAATTCCATATTTTCAAATTTATAAAGTTGACTAGTACCTTAAATAAGATTTTTAAATGAACTCACAAATAAAATTAAGATGCTTCAAATCGATAATTTGGTATACACTAAAAAAATTAAAGAGTTTACATGTGGATCATTACTTTTCCCATTCAAAAGAAGAAGTAGGAAGCGTTCCGATTGATTAAGTATGGAGGGCGAAGCCGCGCATATCATGCAGAATCGCAAGCACTAGGCTAGGAAAGAATGAGGTGACCAATTGCAAGCCGATCGATTCAGTCCGAGGGTACGAGTACCTGAGAAAATTACTTGTTAGCACATTTTTTTTGTTTTATTTAAGTTTTCTTTCCTTTTCGCAGAATAAAGTCGGGAAGTCCAGAAATGTAGTTTTTGCTTTCGAGGCGGGTTTTGTATCATGCAAGTGAAGCTGGTTTTTCAAGAAGGAAATGTATAGAGTAAGGTAAGAAGCATAGTTTCGACTCGACTGATTTTGGTTTTATTTTTGTTTTTAACAAATTTTCCAATGATTTAGTGCAATCGATCATTTTGAGAAGATCGAATTTCATGTAAGAGATTGAAATATACGAACTGTATCCGCATTTCCGCCGTACTGAAATGGCTCGTCGGAAATTGACAACTTATTAGTTTTTTGAGAGACCATACAAATTCATCTGAAAAACAATCAAAGTTCATTATCTCCTGTCTGGACTGAAATTCCAGAAAGTTTTTGAGATGTAATTAATATGTACTAACGTCAAAATGAAACTTCAATTCAATTTTACGCTTTAAATAAACCTCGTTTGTTTTTAATAGCAAATTTTTTTTGCGGATTGGAGTTCCAAACGATAGGAAAAAAACTGAAATAACAAACAGTGCATTTTTCAAACATAGGTTCGCACCACAATTTTATCTAAAACCAAAATGTTTTTAATCTACTAAAAAACCTAACTGTGAGATATATATAAGACAAAGAAAATATTCTATTCCTAGTCTCTTTATTCAGTGAAACCAAGTTTGAGGGATATACAGGCCATCAATGCATTTTCTAACTTAGTAATTATTCCTGCGAATTGATTTTTTCATACATATAGAATATTAAAATATTGCTACAAAGTGTTACTCAAGCTGTTTGTTGTTATTTTTGTTGTTATTTTTGTTGTTGTTATTTGATTCTGAGTTCAGAAACAGGGAAGAATATTTATGTTTTCCAGAATTTTTTTTCCAATTTCGATCGTTCACTTTACAATCCAGTTTGGTTCTTTGTCAAATATTACTTTACGTCATATAAAACCCCCCAGTTTTTTTTATTTAAACAATCTGCAGAAGTTTGCGTAATTCGATATTAAAGCTAGCTAAGCGTCAGCTTTGTCAACAAACAAAACACGAGATGCGTCATTTGCATGAAATATGGACAATTTATTACTGATTATTCGGATTCGCAAGCCTCTTTTTTTATAATTTAAACCGAAAGCGAAATTGTTATTATTTAATCATGCAAAATTATTTTCGAATCTTGAAACTGGTATTTGTGTCACGTTGTCGCCGTGCGTCAAATTTTTAATAATTACATTTATTTCCAAACATGAAAGATTAACTAAGACGTGTAAATGAAAAAGGACGTAGATGCCAAACGGGTTCCCAATGATTTTTAAAATATTACATGTACCAAAAGCATTTACATTGACTGCTCCAGCAATCTTTTGTTCTATAAATTAAAATTGTCTGCAAGTTTTATAATAGATTCTTCAAAATTTTGTTTTGGCACCGATTTTTTCAATTATAAATTATGGATTTAGTTGTTACTAATATTTATTGGTCCGAAAAACAATGGCCATTGATGTTATCAGAATTTGATAACGCGGTTCCAGCGGTCGATGGATAAACATACATCGTTTGGCTTCACGCTATAATTAGGGATAATAGGGAATTAAAAAAGTATCCAATTACTCAGATTATTTGCGAGTACAACGAGACCTTTCATTAAATGGAAACCTACACATCAGTTCAAGTTTGAAAATCACTTTTTTTTTTCAATTATAATTTTTCTCGCTGGCCAATTCCTGTAGTATACCGACAATATACTTTTAATGCATATGTATTATTTTATTTTCTAGAGTTAGGTTTGCGTCGTCGGAGGGACTTATGTCTAAATGCCAATATCTCCACTTGTAGCATGGAGAATTACAAAAATGTTAACAGAATAGATATGTATATAATAGCACGTCGCATAAAATGATAACTTACCCCCGTCGTGTGGATGTATTTCAGTTGCTTGGACTGAACCGCTGTTGACGATGACGGCGAGGTAATTGACTTTTTAAGCATTCATTTACACTCGTACTCATATGAGTCACAGAAATATTGACTTCCGTAGCATCTACTTTACATTATATAGCATTTATGACTAAGAAGCATATTCAATTAAATGACAATTAACTGAATTTTTATAAGATCGAATAGGGGAGGAGAGAAGAGTATGGTACATCGGTTAAGATTAATAAACGAAGAACACTTAACTCATTGAAATTAGTATTAGATAAAAAAAAATCACTTAAAATATCATCCAAACGCAATACAGGATAGCATGAAAGTCAACTGAATTAACCACCATCACATTTTGGATAGATAGACCAGGAACCTCATTTCGAATAATGCTAGTTAATTGGGATCCTTATAATAAGAATTTCGAAAATTGGAAAGCGCACTTTGAACCGAGAGAGAAAGAGAGAGAGAGATCTATGAAGGCAATCAATACTGAAAGCCAAGGCCCAAGCTGGGCTTTTGCACCATTGATGAAGATGACAAGAAACTAAATGTTAAACAATTTGCGCTTTCGATTATAGTCAAAAATTTGCTTAAAAATCATCTGTTTTTCAAGCTAAGCACTATACTATTAGTTTCCTTTAATTACGAACGTTGTAAACAAATTTTTTATAGTAATGAAGTAATAAATAAATGGATATGAAGCAAACATCAAGCAAGAGCATTTTTTTGTAACTATCTTCCGTTCCAGATACAGGAGTTAGAGGACTAACCTTAATCGGAGAGTAAGTGATGGTGGGCCTAAACCCGCACAACATGCGGGATCGCAAGCGCTATGTCAGTACAGGGAGGGACCAGGCAGTTCGATCCAGCCCTGAAATTCGTTGTTCCGCCAGAGTGGTACAGGCGCCCGCAAGTATTTATTCATATTGCTTCTGCCTTTCGGTCTTCTGGATTTAATCCGGTTAAAAAAGATTGATTTTGGCGTTCAATACCTACCTGAGGTATTGAACGCGATTATTTTTTCTACCGACACAATATTTTAGAGTAGAGTAGGAGGTATAGCCTCAGAAATTGGTATTGATTGACTTTGAATTGTTTTGACTTTGCAGAAACGGCTCGCATCATAACGCGCCAAACTGAGCTGGTCTGCCAGCAATCACCGCACCTCCGGTTTAGAAGAGATCGAATCCCAAAAGTTGTTTGTACAACTGAAAAGAGTTTATTGCTTCGTTTACGGAACTCTGTGTTCTAAAGTTCAATGGAGCGAGAGATACTAATGAAGCGAAATTCGAATTGTTTAGACTCTAAACAGGCTGTCCTCAAGTGATCGCATCTGGATGCTTATGAAAGCTTAACAACAAATCGTTTGAATCAGGATAGATAAATTTCGAAAGAATGGCTACTACCAGGGAAGGTTTCATAATTTGTTTTAAAAGATATCCGCAGATCTTTCTAGTGTGAGCTTCTTCAATCTAATCAAACGTTCACAGCAGGGGTACACTATTGGCAGCTAGAAAACATAAAAGACGCAAAGTGTGAAAATCGTCCTGCACTAGCGAACAAAGTGTTGTCTTTCTCTGCGAAAACGCAAAGTCACATATAGCTTCAATCATGGGCGGACCACAAATCAGTAGCAGATGCGTTGGGAATATCTACTCACTCCTCATTTGTATCTCTCTCGACAAAGCTGTTTGCAGGACGCAATTCACTATATAAAGTGTGTTTATTACGTCAGGACCATTCTGAAAATTTTCGACACTTTCAATTGTAAGGGTTTGTAACACGTCAGTTGTAGGAACATCATTGAACATCAATTTGGCCAAAAACTTCGCTTACACATTATTTTTTGCCTCTCAATCTTAGTCACGTACGTAAAAAAGCTATGTGAAAAATTACTTCTTGTAAAAATTCGTTGGGACCTTCGTTTCCTCCAAAAATGTTACGTAATAAATAGACGCTTTCATATTAGAATGGCTAAGTTTCAAAATAATTAAGAACTAATCGAAATTTGAAAATGTGCCTTTGAATGTGTCCTAATTTGTCTGCAGGCATTTCAGAAGAAGTTCTTTAAAATTGTAAGAACGAATCAAGAAGCTAATTGTTAATTATCCATTAGTTACGTTCGAGATATGGTTTTTTATTTTCTGATTTACATATTGTTTTCTACAGTGGAAGTTATTCCAATAAATGTAATAATAAGCAATATATGTACATATATATGCGTTGTGTTGCATTAATTATGTCGAAGATTTGAATTAATACCTTCATGACATAAACCTCATTTTGTTGATACTTTCCGCATAGAAAATCGAAGTCGAAAATATTTAGTATTTACCGATTGACTTACAGAAAAGCTGCATATTTCGAGCTTAAAAACCATTTGGTTAAAATTCTCAAGTGTCAATAAAGACAAGGAAATATTTTTAGATTTTATTTGTTTACTTAACGAATTGAAAATCGCCTGGTCGGACGCTTGTATGAGCATCTGAAATGTGTTGGAACCTTTTACAGTTCTATTTTTAAATTGAAATTATTAATAAAATTCTGTTTATTTTAGCATTTGCCTGAATGAGATTTAAATGTTGCTTGAAATTGTTCAAACGAATCAATTCGTTCAGTTCTTCTTCAACTTTTCTATTTTCTCGTTTTCATGTCGGACGGGCGAACATTTTGAATAGTTTTGAAAAACATCCGTTTTGTGAGATATTCCGGTCGGATTGTTTTCGAATTCCAATCGAAAGATGATCGAGGATGGAAATAAATTATTGAATGCAATAAAGAACAGATTATTCGCACAATGATTATACATGTGTGTATTTATGCAATCGAATGGATTTGTTGATGTATTTTTGTTCGAAACGTGTCTTTTGATTATGAATTTATTGTTAGTACTTTTCCATTCAAACTGAGTGTTTACAATAACAATGATTTTCATTAACAACTTTACAAGAATTTCAACTTTATCAATGAGAATATTAAAATATAAACAGCATTATTAACGATTTGAAGACAATTGTTGCTTATAATTTTGAGAAAATAGATCTTCTTTGGATTGCAATTTTTTTATTCAAGGGATTCAAAACGGTAAAATAACTTATAATAATATGTTAATGGTTATCGCAAGTTCATAACAAATATTAACTATATTTGAAATGGAAGTTACTCGACTCGCGGCACGTTCATCGAAGTCATGTTCGTGATACATACATATGTATATGTATAGTACATATATTTATTTGCCCCCAATCATTTTATAGGTTCAAATTAATTCGTCAAAAATAGTTGCGGCATTATTTTTCAGTGATTTTATTTGGCTAGCTGAATTTTTTTTTGGCTGTTCAAGTTATATTTTTAAATTTAATTTACGACAGTAATAAAAATAACAATTTGCTCCCTTGCCAACATTTAAATATAACATCGAATTTTTCGTCGCATGCTTCAGACAATATCTTAAGCTTTTCTGGGTTGGACTCTATTATTTCGTGTTTCACAATTTAATTTTTGGTGAGAATAAAATCTGAATCTGATTCAAAATTACCTATTAAATTAGATCACAAAACATACGCAAAAGTAAGTAAAGTCCTGCAGGAAAACTTCTTATGGCAATTTACCTATGCCTTAGGGTTTCAACCGACTCCATCGGAACAAATCGAACTCCTTTTGAGTTGTGATGTTGCAAAAACAAACAACTTTTAAAGATAAATGGTTACATAAAGGGAAGAAGAAGCATCAAAATGCTGAATAAAGAAAATATACGCTACACCTGTAAATCTACTCATCAATGATGATGATGTTCCTCATCTATAACATTTCCCCTCAAGTTGGTTAGTTTTCAGATCAAATAAATAAATGGCCGAATCAACTGAAGCATTGTACGAGACAAATGAATAAATTTCCGATGCAATTTAATAGATTTTCCTTAAAGTAACAGATTTCAATATATAACGAAAAAAATACATATATTTTTTGAGGGACTGTAGTACGAAAACTACAGATTTTATAAAGAAAAATATTTAACAATGAAAGAAAGGCAACTTAATTTTGAAAAAGAACGCAATAAAGAATGTTTATTTCGTAACCGTTTGTGGAATATTAGTAAAAACATTTAGACTCAAGAAAGCGCTTAAGGCTGACCGTCTACAATGTCAAAATTTTGATTTCACCCTCAACACGTACTTTCCTGAGAATTTCTTACGCAAAACCTGTGTGTAGAATTTTCGCAAAATTATATTACAAAAATCGATGACAAATAAACACTGAAAACGGTAAGAAATTGGTTTTCAACGGAATTATTAGTTCATGTTCTCTAAATGACTTTTCATACTTTTATTTTAAAATAATATTGAAAGTTATTTACTTTTCAAGTATATTAACCGTTGAAATACGAAAGTGTTAATAGTTACAATACAATTGAAATTTTAATAATTTATTTTTTGGCGGAGCAATTTTTCCTCCATATGGACGTCAAATATTTTGAACACTAATGCGGACGGGAGGTCTCTCAGGCTACTATATAACATACAATTTTTTTCTAAAAACTGATTTTGAACCGCGGCAAAACACTATTGATATTTAAATATAGGTCTTTAATAAAAAAAAGTACTTGTAATCAATTTTCTTTACTATAATTATACAGAATATGCAAAATCAACTATCAACGCACTTTTTCAGACTCTTTCTGACTTATCATTTTGAAACATTAAAAGTAACTAAATCTAACACTAGAACAAAAAAAAACTTCTTTATCTACTAATTTAATAGATGAACGTAAAAAAACATTAAAGCTCCTTCTGGCGAAACAAATAAAAAATTCTGACAGCAGTCATAATATATGTGAATTCCTGGCACTCAGCGCACAAAGGACGAGAACATTGCAGGCACACAGGCTTGCTGCACTCCACACAAACATAAGTGGTCATTCGATATTTCTTCGCGGGACATATTCTACATGCTCTTCTGGTTCCTTGACTGACTGGTGTCTGAGGATCTTCAGTAACTATATTTTTACCTAAAATTCGAGCAATAGTTGATCATCGTCTGACTGATCCGAAGCCAACAATAGATAATTCAATTCTTCTTCGAAAGGTGAATCATCTAGTCTTTTTTTTGAGGCTGTTTTCCATAACAAAAATCTAAAACAAGCACAAAAACTATCAAAATATTTTATATGGCAACAGTGGACGTGGAGCCTAACAGGCTCCAGCCAATATTTCGATGATTATTACTCACGTGCTATGCACCCAGCGATGCAACCTCCTCCCTCACTGTCTATTTTGCTACTAAAAGAGAAGCTACTGAGACGCTCGGGTGCGGGGAGAAGTATGCGAAACAAAGAACTTGAGAACCGCGCGGAGCCTTTGAGACTCCACGACCATGCTTAAAGGTTAACCAGGAATAAACATATTTTTAAGCAATCCATCATTTAAGTGAAATATCGTTTACGTTTACGTTTGTAATACTAGCAGAAACTTGGTTGGAGAAAAAAATGAAGAAAAGTAAGTATTAACTCCACTTTTCGCCTTTCCTCCCATCTTTCCCGACATATTGAGGAACTTGTGAAAATATCACTGGTTCAGTGTGCCGTTGATTATGGTCAAGTTAGCGTAGAAATGCTCCTATGTTACCAAGTGTTGAAATTGATCTACCTATCTATTATAATTAAACGTTTTATTCTATGTTAAGCCTTAAGTATTCTATCTTAGGCCTTAAGCTGCACCTTCCTCAATAATGTTGTGGTATCCATTGAAGAAGATTTAATCTAAGTGAGAAATTTTTTTACAGTGTGTTTAGTAAGAGCATGACAATCCGGATACCTGCACTATCACGAATTGACCTTAAGTAGGTAATCATCCTAATTGGTACATCTTTTCTCTATTTCGAGATAAAGGGGTGACGTTTGTTTAATTTTGCATTTTAAAAGGAATACACCTATTAAAAATGAGTGACACGTTGAGTGCCATCGCGCCCCGCCGGCGGGATCATTAAATTTGCCTAAGAGGCCACACGCCCCTCCAGCGGGATCAAAATGCATACTTTTGCATCGCAATTGAAAACTAGTACCCCGATTAAAGAAAATTTGCAAGAGCACCGCCAGCAGGATCACAATATTTTGTATGGTGGCCTCTATGGAGAGACTTTGTTTTTGTATGGTGGCACTCAACGTGTTAATTTGTTTTGAGGGTGCATTTCTAGGTTGCCACCCTTTAGGACCAAAAACGTCTGATAAGGCTGTCTCAAATTATCTTAAAAATTCAGTGATATTCGTTAAGAAATGGGCAAAGCTGTATTGCGTGGACGATTTGCCTGCCAGAGAAAAAACTGAAGAGGACGTCAACGATAGAAACCCAAGCACTTCGTTGAGAAAAGGACGAGAAATGTTATGTAAAAAGAATATGAACGTTTCACTGTATACGATTCGCCACCGGCTTAACGAAGTGAACATCGGTAGCAGAGCCACAATATCGAAACCAACGTTAAGACCGAGACAGTTCGAAAGAAGATTGCAGTAAGCTCAAGCGAATAAGGATCGTGACTGGACAAAAGTTATCTTTACAAACGAATCCTTATTTTGGCTAACGAGTACAGTGAGACGTGTATGGCGAAAAAAAAGATGAACGCTGGATCGAACGAACCATCAAACATCCTGAAAAGGTAGGTATGGTAGCTTTTCTGCGCGAGGATTTGACCAACTGTTAATTTTTACTGAAATTCTGACGGCTCCAAAAATGTTGGAACTATATTCAAAAGGATTGCTGTCGTCCGTCACAATGTGGCGAGGATAATGATCTCAAAAATCGAAGTCGACTATGCGCAGCTTTTAAATAGAAAAAAAAGGGAACAAGGTATTGGATTGGTCACCACAATCGCCTGATGCTAATCTAATAGAAAACGTCTGGTCGTGTATGAAGAATAAATTACGAGGAAAAAATAAACAAGGAATCAAACTCCAAGAAAAATATATGGAAAAATTTAGATGACAATTTGGCGCTCAGCAGTACACGTAGATGTGAGATGACTATAAAAAACAACGGGGACTGGACGCCTTATTTATGTTTTTCGCAATAGGTATTATAAAGTGCTTTCCAAACATGAATGAGGTTTTTGGATATTATCAATAGTTTTCTTTTAATTATGGTCGCATTCTTACCAAGCAAACTGTAGATGTATGATGTCCTAAATAATAATTTAAAAAAATAATCCATAAAGCAGTAATAATTGGCGAATTTCAGTGCATGAGCACAGTTCAAGCCACTGGCAAAGAATAAAACTTTCCGCGAAGAAACGTTTGAAAGTTTTTCTTTCGATTTTCGCTTAGTCGTTGAAGTGCGTGTAGCAAGGAAGAAATCAATTATTCGCCTGGACGTTTTCTCCTATTTCAATTCCGACCAAGAAAATCAATCTTGCCATTTATAGCAAATTATGTCATTCGCGGCTCTTCATACCTACATGTATGATTCTGATGAGCTCGCTGTTTATATTTAGGACATTTCAATATCACCATCGCCATCATCAACATATTTGGAATTCTATTTTCAGCCGGAGCTTAGCATTGAACGAATGGTGGTGCCTCTACCGCCATGATTGCTGCTGGCGTTCGATGGTTGCCACGACGGGTTGGTTGGCGTTGCCCACCGCCACTGCTGGGTAACTTGCCTTGCCCGCTATTCCGGCTCCTTTATTTTCAAAATAGCACATACCGCATAAAGACACAAACTATAAACCAAAAATTTCCGCTAACGTGGCTATTGCTTTGTGCAGTAAAGTGAAGCCTAAAAATAAAATACTTTCAAGGCTCGAAACAACATATTGAGACTAAAATTATCTGGATAAAATGCCAGAAGGCAACACACCACCGTTCGCCTTAAAACTCTCTATATTTACTCTGAATAAGGTTTTCCTCGATTCTTGAAGGGCACCCGATAAATATTCTCAAGTTGAAGTTCTAATTTAAACCAGATTTTCCGAAGCCACTAAATACACAATTTGCATATTGTTTAGGGGAAATGGACTGGCGGGCAAGTCATGTGGAGGAAAAGCATTTTTCGTAGGAGCATTGCGTGAGATTTTATGGATTTTCTAAAATTGTGCTGCAAGAATGATTTCTATTTGTGGCGTTTTTTTCATTGCAGCGTATATTAACTAGCTACTCGATAATCATAATTCATTTTAAATTGAATGGCAAAATGTTTCGAAAATGTAGTTATGACCTTTGGACATTTTTTAATAATATTCAAATCATATTAAATATTTAAATATTTAATACGAACGAGCAGTTAGCGCCGCGGGAGACATTGGACATTGAATTTGTTCTTCGCCATATTTTGCCATCAAATTTTTGTAGCTAATATTGTTTCAAGTTAACTTTCCAAAAAATAGCCTGAAAAAAGTGTAATCGTTGCTTGAAATAGTGGAATTTTCTTTTAAAAAAACCCTTTTCGTTTTCTTCGGTTTTTGGCCTACATTTTTTTTAGGAATTTTGGATAACAATTTTGAGTTCAACGGAGTTTGACTTTTTTTTTAGAAAAACCATTCGATTGGTAGAGTAATTTTGGTTAATACGGAAAGTTCAATCAGTCTTCCGATACTGGAAAGAAATAACAAGCAATCTGCATCCCGAAATATGATAACCCTGTCAAATACTTGTCTGTTAATAAATGTTGAATTGTTGAGCTTTTGAGAGTGTCTGTGTGGCTGCTTCGGAAAAGGTTACTGAATAATGGAAAATTTCTGGACTAATTGATCCAATAAAATTTAGAACAAAAGTTATGCAAAGGAAACTTTTCGATGGATAACTTATGGCCCTATTAATATAATATCAAAAAGTTAAAATTACGGCGAAAAAAAGTCCCACTTAGTTTTTAATGTTCTGTTATGAAATAATTGGCAAAAGAAAGTAAAGTTAATTTTCTTCGTCAAATTCTGAAGAGAGATAAACGTATTATTTCATGGGATTTATAAAACATTTATAATATCAGAATTTAAGTTAGATATAATAATTTATGAGCTGTGCATTAAACATTATATTTATTCACAAATAAATTGAACATATAACAAACAAATAGAGGGGATTTTTTTAAAGGTATAGAACTTTTGATAGGGATATCTGTTATTGTAGCCGTTAAATTTCACTGTCATTTTGACATTATGCTTAGTTCACTTTGGCGAATTCCCATGCAAAGACTTCGTTTGAAGTTGAGGGTGTTTTTAAAGGTATAGAACTTTGACAAATAACTATGTAAAGATTTACACCCGAACGACGTCTCGAAATAGTGGAAATTTGTTTCCGAACTTTGCGTTATGTGCACCAAACTCATCGAGCACTTCGCCCAATTTATGGTGTTCATATTCGTTTATCTGAGCAGCTCATACGCAATACGATAGAAAGATTAATGTGCATGTATACTCTTGTTGGACAATGTTTATCCAACACGAGCTTGTACAGTGTATACCGAGGTAGCTATCGCTTTTGTAGAGGAAAATTTGACTGAGGGTCCAAATTGTCTGTCTGTCCCCTACATGAAAACTGTTGAGGAAAATTTTTGGACTAAAACTCTATAATATCCAATTAGTGAGCAGTTGAATCCATTGGACCACCGTTTGCGTCGTACGTTGGAAATTGAACCGCATTTCTACCGTCAAATCATTTACAGCGATGAGGCTCATTTCTAGCTTCATGGGTCCTTGCATAAGCAAAATTGCCGTTTTTGGTGTGAGGATAATCCTCAGGACACTTTTTAAGCACTTTTTTAATTCTGAAAAAGTCAGTTTATGATGCGGATTGCAATTGGTTCTTTCTTTTTCAAATCTGAAGACGAAACTAACGTTATGATCGCTACCGACAAATGATGTACATATTATTATATAATTTCCCCACACACCTGAGGCACTCGTGGAAAAAAGTCCGTCCTTACAGGAGCAAAACCAAAGCAGCCCTTCAGGCTGTGTCCCTACCCTCCAGGATTGTATAGGATACCACGGGGTGGAGGAGCCCATGATAGGTTACTATCATCCTCGACAAGGTGAGGCCCCCTTGTGGGAGCAACATGGTGGTTGTGATAAGGTACGCTAGATAGTCCGCGTTTGGTCAACTAGTACCGCCATCACCGACCCTGGGACCCCCCTTGGAGACATTCCGCATGGTTATGCGGGGCGTTTCCAAGGTGACGGGTGTTTATTGACACTTATTTCAATAAGTCCTCCTCCAGGACCGTGTTCTAATGATTAATTTCGGGGAAAGCACGTTAAATCACTTACTTACATATCATTATATAATAATTTTTTGATTCCCAAAACAATGCCAATCGTCTGAGGTAGTTCCAACAGGATAGCGCGTGAAACTATTACGGATCAAACCTTCGGTGAAAGAATCGTCTCAAGAGATGGACCTGTGAACTGACCGCCCAGATCACGTGATTTGACCCCATTGAACTTCTTTTCTGGGGGTGCCAAGTGACTTGTCTGTGCCGATAGACTAAGAACTATCGATATCTTGGAAGTCAACATTCGACGCGTTAATTGCGAAATAAGGGCGGCTTTACTGGAAAAAGTGGTGCAAAATTGGACCGGCAAGATGGCCTTTCCAAGATGCATTCGCAGTGGTCATATGCCTGAAATTATATTCAAACACTAAATACCATGAGATTTACGTGCTAACAAAGCCAAAAAATTAGATTGCAATGATTTATCGCGTTTTACTTGTTTTTCTATACCTTTAAAAAACACCATATATTTACCTTTGGATGTGACGTTAACTGTATTTATAGACATTGTGCTTGATTACACAACTGTACACTACACACAAACAAGCATAGAACGCAACCTGCGCTGAAATGAATACAATGTAGCTAGTACCTACGTAATATCCAAGTTAATTTAGATAGATTACATAAAAGCAAATTCTAAGAATTGTATGTCGTCTATCATTTCGACGCAAAACATTTTCTTTCTATATTTGCTTATAATGAGCAAATGATTAAGGGTAGCTAACTACCCTGGATATTTGGATATTTTATTCTTAAAATTGCAACGTACGCGTGAAAACTTGAAGATTTCAAAAATTACCAAATTTTTCAACATTAATTTTGAAAAATTCAATTAATTTTCGGATGTTAATTTTTGGAATCTTCAAGTTTTCACGCGTACGTTGCATTTTTAGGAATAAAATATCCATTAAAGGTACGCGTCCATTATTCATCATCGAAAAGATTGAACATTACAATCTACTACATTGTTTTCAATGAGAGTGGGTCCATTGACTCACATCAGGCGTATCATATATCGGCAGTCCCAAATATAGTTCGAAAAAGGACATGGAATTCGTTGACTTCCTGCGGTGCTGGACGGGTCATTCGAATTTCTTGAACAATTTCATTTATTCAATACACCTGCCACCTTTGGAAGTGCTGATGTTCCAATGTAATGGACGCAGTCCTAAGGAAAATTCGATCGGTTCGATGACAAATAGTAGACGCTATTTAACGTCCTCTAAGAAATGATAGTTTGCTCACAGTTTCTCATCAGGTTAAAGATTCTCTCTAACGAATACTTGAAATACAGATTAAAAGTAGTGAATTTTTATATTTTTTTTTTTTTGATTTCTCAATTACAAAGCATGAAAGCCCTATCTCAAGTCAACATGCATGCGACGTAATCTACTTAAACAAACAGAATTGAAATTTTGATGTTATTTCAATCATAAAATGATTAAAGTTTATTCTTGATCACTATTTCATTCAAATGAATAAACACAAAATGCTAATTAAGCATTTCTTTGCCACTCATATAATGAAACTGAATTGAACTAATGACAAAATATTCATCGCAATTACACAACATCGATTCTATTAATATCAAGCGTAGATAATTCGATTTGATTGAATAAAAAGGCATAGACCAAATAAAAATAACTACGATTACATTTCCATCTAATCGACGATTAATCGGTTATATCGCGTAAATTGTTTCGTTGCTATTGAGGTGATATTTACGTGACCTTGTCTAATTTTAAAACATTGCTTTGTATTGGAATTATTAATTCCCTTCCATTTGATTTGAAATGTGAAAGATTATTCTTTATTGCTGTTTTTAGTTGTGTGACGACTTGGTCTGATAAATATGTGCAATGTCATCGAGACATTAATATTGTTTTAGATTATATTGTGTAGTATTTTGCGGATATGACTGGCTATTAAAATCATTAGGAAGAAATTTTACGTTACTTTACGGAATTTTCTTTCTTTTGCTACACTTTTCTTGAGTGCAATGCATAATTATAACTGTTTCGCTTAATTGGTACCCTTAGTCGAGTGTTTTTGATAAGTTACATCGATACAAGATGACATTCAGGAATTAAACATCTATTTTGAAATATTTGAAGGAACCATCACTCTTTAACCATCTAAAGATGGCATTTATTCTTGCGTTTCCAAAACGCCAAACAAGCACATAATTCACTATGTGTAATCATTCAGTATCTATAGGCGACCGGAATTTCAAGGAAGTCAATCATTATCACTTCACTCACTAGCATCGGAGCAGTTTTATTAAAAAGTCAGTAACAGCAAGAGAAACGACGAGATTCTAGTCCAATCATCATCGCTTCCAGTGATCCTATGTACATACATAATACCAAAAAGGAAGAAAAACCGAGTAGACATAGAAACTTTAATTTATATTGTTATGGAACTATTTTATTTTACTTCGCTTCAGCAGTCAACTGCTGCTGAAAACCATGCTAGGAGCTAATGCTAAAAGGCTCGGACTCCATTTTTAACCAGGAGACAAAATGTTGCGGAATTGTTGTTAATTAGTTCTGGTAAGACGCACGATGCTCTACAACAGTTTGGTAATATATTTTGTATCTATTACTGTTCCCACAGTGTAGGCGTTCAATGGTCTGGACCTAGTTAAAATCTTGAAAAAAATCGATTTCATATTTTTGCATTTTCTGAAAGTAGAATTTTTCATAAGTATTCTCTAAATTTTTTAGGCAAATTGGACTTATTTATAGAGGTGAATAATTTTCAATTGAACTTTTTCACCTGCATGCAAATCGCACTTACAACTTTGAACGCGGTTTTCTCGAAACCATCTTTTCGAAGTCGGTGATCACTGTAACTTGAAAACGGCTTTCACGATTAGTTTGAATTTTTTTAATTTTTTTATATATAATTGTCCTCCGGATGGACGAAAGATTTTTTTTGACGATGACATTTTTTCTTGTAATCGAAAATGTAATGTGTAATTTTGGTTGAATTGCCAATTTTGAATTTCAACATACGCCATTTTTCAAAAAATTAAATTTTTCAAATCCCTTCGTCCATCTGCGATCCAATGACGAGCTGCAGTGATCACGGCAAAATCCTTATTTTTTGGACCCTCGGAAATTTGCTGCATCCCACGTGTTTCTCAATATTTAATATTTAATAATTTATAATATTTTCTTCAAATACATATTTTCCATTTGTCATTAATTATTTTAAGATTCGCCCAAAAAAATCATAAATAAAGAGTTTTTTGGACGCCCCAATCAGGTGCGGCCCCCTTAAAATCTGTTTTTTTTTAAATTCAAAGAATGTTTCGAAGCTGGGGAGGGGGAAGTGTGAGCTATTGGTAATTAAAACTAGCTTTATTTGTATGTAGTATTAAACCGAACAAGATTTTTTTGTTTCACGAGTTTAGAAGCAAATATGTACATACATACATGTATTGCCGCCTTAGTTGAACATTTTCAATTTCTGTTGGATAAATATTCTTTGATACAGTCCAGATTGTCATTTTTGTTAATTCGAAATCGTGAATTATTCCAAAATTTTCCATCAGCCTCTTGAGCTTCGAATTATCCAAGTTACACTGTATTTTTAAGAGTTCACAAGCTATTTTTAAACTTTTACGATTTTTGCTTTTTTTGTGTTCATCATTTTGGAGTTTTTTACCCTTAAAAACGCTGGGTCGATTTATATGGCACTTATTTATAAATGCTCGGACTGAAAGATTCAATTGAGCCAGAAATAAAACTTAGCCTCTTTTCATTATGAATTCTAGTAATATGCGAAGGTCAATAATTCTTGTTTATTTAAATATAGCCCAACAATCTGAAGTTCGCCTGATGGGCATCAACCAAGATTAGGTTTAACCTTTTGAGATATTTTCGTACATTTTATATATGAGCATAGTACCAATATTAAAACGTAAGGACAATAAATTCTTATTGTAAGTCGGCAATAAATTAAATTCTAGAAAATCATTGAGAGATGGATTTGGATTTATTTAAGTAGAAAATATTTCTCTTAATGTTTGATTTAGAGCTATATACTTCAAATTTAATTTTTTTATTTCCTTGAGCTCATTTAATATTGATATAAAAATAATCGATGGTGAAACAGCCCAAATTGACTCAGCACCTCGAGGTAATGTTAAAGTTACCCCATTACATGGTCAACGGAACACTAGGGAGGTGAAGTGGTCAGCAGCACGCTCGTCCGAGAATATTACCCTGATTTGACTAAGTTCGGCACCAAACCCCATTTTCGAAAACTACTTTTCACCAAGCAGCCACTAACATGGTACTCGATGCATAGCGAACCAAAGCACTCTAATCAATAAGCCACCCAATCTACGACTACGACTTATCACTAACAAAATGTGGAGACTTAAAAGAGATAACGTTTAATCTAGCGACATCTATTTAAAATGATTATATCCATCGCTACTTGTGAAAATTTGTAGATTCTTAGTTATACCTTAACTCGTTACGATAAATTTTGTGGATTTGTTACACAATTTTTTCATAAAGCCTACGTTAAGGGATGCGAATTCCCAATATATTTAAGAATTTTGCAAATCAGTGCATTTTAGTGATAAGTGAAATTTTTCGCTTTGATAGGAAAACGAGAATATGAAGATAGGAAATAGCAGAAGTACAGTACAGTTGTGGATCGATAGTGCTATGAGAATGTAGCCGATCGTGTTGGGTATTTAAATTTTATCGATTCAAAAATGGATAGAAATAGTATGACCATCTTAGGAAAAAAATTACCAGCGAGTGTTGAAAAATTAAGACTGGAGCATATTTGAGTTTTTCGATAAGAATTTAAGTATTTTGTTAAGGGGTCTACCCTCTTAATAACTTTCAAAAAAATTCAAATCTTTTGTTGCATTTTTGAAAGGTATATATATACAGAAATATCATATTAAAATGTTATAAAGATCGGAGCAGTCTAACTGTATTTGTGGGCAACTTTCACTTTGTCACCCAAGCGCGACTTGACATTAAAAAAAACTTTAACCGCGTTTTCCCCGAAACAACGTTTTTCGACGCCGCGTTGATGAAATCTCGGGAACTACTGAACCGATTCTCACGAAATTTTTACCAGACTTTCTTTATGACTACAGCTATAGCGCGAATAAGGGGGTTTTCAAAATTGATTTGAAATAATTTTTTGGGCCAAAAACGATGAAAAAAAAACCATGTTTTTTCGTAATATTTCGAAAATTGTCCGCCATTTTGTCAATTTTGCAAAAATCAAAAATCGTCCTATTCGCACTATAGCTATTAACATACTGATCCTAAAAATATTTGATTTTTTGTATCAGATCGACCCTTCTCGTTTTTTGTCGATATTTTTTCAACCAGCTTTTTCATTGATAAAAACTCACTGTCTAAAATATTAAAAATAACCTGTTTTTACACTGCTAAAAGAGGGTAGACCCCTTAAAGGGTGGCTACTGTGTAACAGGGAATGAATTCGCTTGATCTTATTAGACATTTTGAGAATTAACTCAACAAATGGATATTAGAACGGCCCGTTAGTACCTTAGCGAATTTGCTTTACAAGGGAAATGGAATCATATAAGAACAAAATTAGTGGAATCAATGCTTCGGTGAATAGCAAGGAGTTTTTCAGCCAAAAGTGGGCCTATTTAGTACTAGTTGCTAGTAATCTCTAGAGTACTTATCCTGTGAACATAAGTTTCACTTTTGAGGTGCATTTTTCATTTAAGTTTTGATTCAAATGAATTAAATAGCAGCTGCTTTTATTTTTATGGCAATTATGCTGGTGTTATTCTCTTTACTAGGTACACCGACGGTGTGCATAATAATAAAAGGATGAATTTCTACTAGAAGAAAGTGTTTTGACTCCGTCAGGACAAATCTACTATAATTTTTTTCGACGTTCACTATATAGGTGAGTGTTTGCTGAAATTTTTACAAACATTATTTCAGTTTCAAGTGACTATTGACTAAAACTTACGATAAAGGTTATTGAGAATTGGAAATATATAATCCGCCTAGTATTAATCTGCCGTTGAAAATCACAACTAATAAATTTAAAACGTATTCAAGATGAGAATCCAGTTTTTTAATACACAATATACACAGTTTCAAAATCACTATGAAAATGGTAAAAAAACGTCTCGAAGAAATGCATATCTGAAAATGGAACAAGTGACCCAGCAGCACTTGTATATCGATGTTACATTTACTTCTTAGAATATCCAAAAATACCCGGGGCAAACGGAATATACCCATCGGGAGCTGTGAATCTTTTCATGCATTTATAGAACACATTTCAACTAGAATCTGAGATCGTCTAACATCATCTGGCGGCAAAGAGCATCACAGCTTGCTTAGTTGGCCTGTGTAATGTGAAAGCAGAACGAAAATCAACTTCTTCGCATCTCTTCTGTGGTTTCACCATATGACAAAAGGCACATCGTAGCTAACGATGAAGGTGGCAGCGGGCGGGAAATTTGAAATGGCGCAGGACTGAAGTGCAAACCAGGCCCTGAAACTCCTACACATTTATGTTATCTATGGTGCAGTACACAAGTTACGCTCTGTATATAGTTCGTCCTAAAAATAGATTTTCCAGTAATGACGATGCTCCATAAAAGTATTTTTTTCAACACTAAAAATAGAACGTAATGTTAACCATTCCAGAAATAGGATTAGATTTGAAAATGGCCAGTGCAGTGCAGTACTGTTGCTGTTGGTGATGGTGCTGTGTCGCGCTTTTGTGCCACATGAAATGCAGACGTTATTCACGTCGTAATTTCATTTGATTTGATTTTGATGGAAGAATAGATTGAGTTAAATATAGACTTGTTTTTATGATTTTCGTTCGGCAGAGGAGAATGAATATGGGTTCGTATCGAAGCTACATACATGACGACTTCTAAAATCAATTCAGGCAATTCAGTAATACATCCATACTGTGTTGGATTCCGTGCTTCTTTTATGTATTAACTAAATAAAGGCTCGGGATCGGGGTGGCGGCCAATAAGCTGGAACTTAATGAAATATACTAACCGTGTAACTTGTGTAACTGGGATCTCAAGGGAATTAGGATTTTTATCGCTTTTCATTTACCCGGTTTTCAAAAGTCTTATTTATAGAGGGTCCCGCTAAGAAAGTTCGAAATGTATCGGTTTTCATTTATATGGATGAAAATGTTAATAAAAGATGCATATTTTACGTTTTCATATGTATGTACTCGTACTTTCATTTATGAAAAATATACAAAACTTATGACTTCAAAAAATCAGTTAGATTGGTTTGCATTGGAGTGCTACTAGCTTTAAGGTGTTTCTCGATGGTATAAATTTGATCGAATATGCCAGGATTATCAATGTTTGACATCTCAAAATATTTATGTAGAATGCTTTTTCTGCGTCACGCTTTGAAACTTTTTCTAAAGTCTCTTCACAAATCTTCTCTTCTTCTTCAATTTCTAAACAGAAAGAAGAACCACATTTTTAACGTACGCTACCACATCATACGCGCGACTAGGCTCTTCTTATTTTTATTCAATAAAGAAGCTCTTTCTTCCAATAGATGGGGAAAGGAGTGATCTGTGGTTTATAATTCGTTTTTTTTTTATTTTAAACGTTTAGAGTCTAAGGCACTTGCAGTCATTCCACCTGTTTATCAAGTGGGACGCTACTTGAGCTGAGTTATATTAATATATAATGAAAGTTTTGTGTGATTAAATTCATCAATTCATCGCTGCGTTTGGTGAAACTGGAGCTTAGCCCTGTCATAAAACTCCTCGTAATAAAGGGAAAAAAATTGTAATATTTTTTTTTACGAAATATGTACAGTATCTGGATAACCTGAACCTTCATCTGCCAAGGTGAACCATTGGGCTTGATTATTCCAAAAGGGACAAGACTCTTTGGAAGACGACCAGCACTTAAGCCGTCTGAACATAGTCAGTCAATTTAGTGGATAGAAATTTATGGGTAAGCCGCCTAAAAAGGTCACATTCAAAAATTCGGCATCGAAAAACATGCCACTATTTTCGGAAATTTCGAAGAAGTATTACTGATTGAAACAATGTTCTCGTCAGTGAGCTCTTCTGAATCTAGTAACTCATCGTTTATACGCACAAAATCGCCAAATATCATAGATTCATAGATTTATTTTCGTGGCTACTGCAAGTGGTAATAATCTGGTTCCATTTTTCTTGCTCCTCTTGTTCAGATAGTTCTGTCACCCCGAATCCAGCTTATTTTAGCAATGGTGGTTTTGCTTATAGAAAACCACACTTTTCTTACAAATCTCAGGGCCTGGAAGATATTGATTTCAGAAATTTTATTCTCCTTTAGAGATTTAAGAACATTTTGTACGACTTCTTTTCTATAGTAAACTTTGAAGTTATTGATAACACCTTGATCCATTGGCTGTAATTTACTTGTCGTATTGGTAAGCATATCATTGTTAGCTGTGAATTATCAACAAGCAAACTATTTTTTTTCTTTTTTGGACTTTCATTTCAGCGTTCATTTTTTTAACCAATGTTATCCAGACTTTTCTGTTATTTTGATAATTAGCACGATTTTCTGATTTCCCAGTTAGAAGAAGTGGCAGTTTTTAAGTCCGCGACATATTAGCAGACATAAGTACAGTGATCCGATCTTTGTTCGATTTATCACCATAACAAGACTGATCTTTGAATGGAAAAGTTTTATCGGGAAAACGCTTGAAAAATAAACCCGCATCTTCGGCATTGATGACGTTACCGAAGGAAAAATCATGTAATAAAGCTGGAAGGTCTTCGAACCACTGACAACATCATACGCTGTTATCCACGGCATTGCCTTGTTCACAAATATTTTTGAAAACGATATCGTTGCTTTTCTTAAAGCGCTGCTTCCTACACTGTACCGCTGCTGTCAGGTGCAACAAATTACTAATCCATTAGCGACGCTAAAAATTTTTAAGGCGTTTTTCTCAAAAACGAGAGTAGGGTGTTGCTGTCTAATATTTTAAGGTTCGAATTTCCTTGGCGTTTTCGACTTATGTGCCAAATTTCGTCCAAATCTGATATATCATAAGCGTGGCTTCTGTGTCCTTGTTAAACAGGTTACACTGAATTTGATTCACATTTTAGATACCGCTAATGTTGAGTTCTTTCAAAGAGTTTACTCTGAAAATACCAATGCCAAAAACGATGGATCAATGGTTCACTCGTTTTCAATTTATTCAAATATGTTTTTTTTAAGCTTCTTCGCATCTGAACTCCTTAAAAGTTATCTGGTGTGCCAGTTAATCCTAAAGTACCCAAATGAAAAAGTAGTTATACATTCACCGTAGTGCGGTCATTGTGACCGTTCATATTTAAGTGCCTGTTGTTTTGAACATACTCTAAAAATTTATGTTCAAACTAAACGGATAAATACATTATAATCTTTTCGAATAAAATAGGATAGAAAAATGTTAAAAATGTTATCTTTAAAGTTAAATTTCAATGAATGATATACTTTCACAGAAATTTTGACAATCAAAAAGCCGAGCGAACGGTCACTATGACCACCATGGTTAGCAAAAGTACTCGATTTTATACCTTAACTACTATTGCAAAAAATGCGTTTTCAATACTGAGACAATGCCATAAAATATATTTCATGAGGATGCCTATCCCTATGTGCATTTGTAAGCAGAAAATTCAGTCCATTTTCAGTAGAGGTTTTTATAAACGATGTAACTGTGGTTAATCCTTTTGTTAAACGGTGGAATAATTTATATCGTCCCTAGTTTTTCGTATGCCAATTCGTAATTCGGCATTTAATTTCGTTTTAAGGTATTGCGGGGAAAGCAATGACGTAATAACTTATTTCCTTGTTAATTACTGAGAAGCACGCAATGTAATTTTAGTGTATATAACGACATGATCCTTGTACGCAATATCATTGAACTTTTACATTTTGGATCCACTATTATGTTGGACTACGTCATACATTGCGTGCCTTTCGCGTCAATTAGCCTACGAAGTTTCACAACTATGAGTGATAATTTTAGGTGTTTGATAGTTGTTTCGATTATTTTTATATCGGTTAATCGAGGTGTTAATGTTTATTTAGTATTTTTTATTGAGAATCTGTTGAATTTGTGCTTTCTCATTCGTGATGTAAATCAAAAAATTGGCGATGGATTTATGTGCTAGTACAATAAAGTTTATAAGAATAATACAATGAGATTGCAAAGAAAGTATGGATTTATCGCATCTGTTAATGCAATGCAATACGACCACTACTCAAAATGTTAATTTTACTACAACAGCATTTGAATGATATTTCATTCAGCAACTTTAAGTGCAATAGCGCTAACGAAAATGAAATTTACACTAAAAACATGAAAGGTCATATCGAATCTTGTCTCGATTGATATCTTATCACACAACAAGATCGTAAATCCATAAGTGAAAATTGTAGTTTTCTATTTATGGCCCTATTGCACACAGGGTGTGATATCTAAACATTTTGGTTAGCAATCCAAACACTAAAATATTTTTTAAGATGCTTATCAGTTAATCTATGTCCGTCAAAAGTGTTTATCTTCGTAAAAAAATGGGTCAGCCAAATTTCAAACAAAGCTGATTAGGGAATGTTTTCCAAACCTTATAAACCCAGCATGGGGAAAGAATTGATGTGACTCAGATTTAAGTAGCAGAACCGAAGATGAAAGAAATGAAGAAGACGATTGTTTGACAAAAATTGGAGTGAAGATTGCCTTCATAATTCTTCTGCCATTTTTGGCAAACGTAAAGAATACTTTGTGTTTGATCTTGAAAATTGAATGAAAGAAACTGATGATGATGATTACTGGACATCACATTCCAATGTCTTTATTCTCGCCGAAAACAACATCAGATGTAATTTTAAATCATACAAAGGAGCCAAGAGTATGAAAGTTAGTGAAATCATGAATTTGCAGCCAACACTTCCACTACCATCTTAGAACGATCGCCGTCATCCAGTCGTTGGCGGTACCGGTACGTGCACTGCGCTATCAGGAACAGTTGCAGCAAAAAGCACCTAAGAGTTAAATCATGCACGTCTGGATTGAGCGCCTATGGAAACCGGTTGGACAAAACAAGAAGGAAACAGGATCTTACTGCCGAGAATAATAAAAGAGAAGTCCACGTTTTTTAACTGTCTAAGTTTTGAACCAAAACAATTTTAAAATTTGCAAAGAATCACTTTTGGGGTGAGTAACGTCAACTGCAAATGAAAAAGAATCACTTTTAGAGTGTTTCGGCTTGTGGAAATGGACCGACCAGAAAAGCTACATAAGCAAGCATGTTTTCTGCAAAAAGGATAGGCAAAAAGAAAACTGCCGCCTTAGAACGATCAGCGCCAGAAGGAACCGAAGAAGAAATGAAAGCAAGAAATAGCTGAGCTAATACTAACCGACTTTTCATATTCGAGTTAAAGCAAACGAAAAATTTACACCAGTAAATGCTTTCTGTTGTATTGGTGGATAAAAAAAATCTTTAAAATTAACCTATAGAAAATATGATGAATTTCCTGCTTTTTAAATCTAAAATGTCACAGAAGAATGCGCATCAATTATAAATTCGAAATATTCGTTCACCGCAAATTTCGAATGGCGATTCGACTTTCAAAATCTGCTCAAAATCATTCATTTTTGGCATTCTAACTTTGAAAAATTATTACTTAACGTAGGTGCTAGGAGTAGCCGTAGTCGCAATGCATAAAATTTTCGATTTACTGACAGCAGGCTGAGGATATTCTTCTCATCATCAAGAATGCTCCCATTTCGCTTCATCTAGAAATAAAACACATTCACCTACACAAAGACGTCAGACAATCTACACCCCAACAAATTTCATAACACCCCCATTTATTTATAACCTGCGAACTTACCACTCATTCTAAGCCATAAAAATAATCACATTCTGAAAATAAACATTGTTGCCATTGTTCATCTCAAGGTGAATTATTATAAATATTCGAAAGCGCTGACGGAATGCACAATCATTGCTAATTTACGAATGTTTATATTTAATTGGTGTTTGCAAATTCGCTAATGTGTTAGGTTTGGCCTGTCTTGCTTTTCAGTGATCACTTGCCATTAAATAGCCAAAGATTTTCTTTCAGCAAGGATAAAAAAATGCAACCACAATTCTCACTCCACCATTGATGATCGTGAGTGTATGGCAGTGAAGTGATGTCATCGTTGATACAATGATTAAAACTTAAAATAAATTATATTTATACAACAAAGGTAGTCTAAAAATAAATTGTCTGGTTTGTTTTTATACTTATAACCGTGTGAACTGTGCAGCAGTGCAACACCTGAGAATTTTTATAGCAAGTGGCTGTTAATGAATTCACCAATGGGAAATAATACGTATTAAATCTAAGTGGTATGCACACAAACAGTATGAACATCCATACGAAGAGGATTGATAAATCGATTAATTGATTAACTTTGTAGCAATTTGCATTGATATCTCTAGAGATCGTTCAAATATCTATTGAATTTTGTTAAGATCTCGTTACGACAGTAAGAAGAAATACACCGAGTTTCGTTGTAGGATCTATTTTTTTTGGTCGATCAAATAGATGTACATATTTACAATTGATCGGTGACAATCTGTCTCGACTCACCTTTCTTTCAATGTTTTAAACGACGATCATCACATTTGTGCATCTTGAACAATCTTTCTTATATTTTTATTTAACTCAACTATAAGATTGAGCGAAATACATTCGAAGTTTAAATAGTTCTTTCTGTGTACATTCTATTTTTATATGGCGAACATTCATAGAAATAAGTTACACGTTGTCATAATGTTGATATGCAATATAAATTGATTTATATAAATTGGGACAATTTCCAGGATTGAGAACAACTCAACCATGTATGACAAACAAATTGTTTATATACGGTAGAAGTATCTTTCGATGTTGGGCTCAAATTGCTCAAAAATACAATCAGTGCAGTAGGAGTGAGCAATATTATCTGATGAAAAATGTAAATTCCTTTTTAAGTTTAACATTCCTTATACTCCCTACAAAGAACGCCTTTCACTCTTCAACATACCCTCCTTATCTTCGCGCAGGACATATCTTGATTTATGCTTTCTTTACAAGCTGTATCATCATTATATGGCTGTGAACATTGATAATCTTGCTTGACAACGGCAATCCACTAGACCCTCTCGGTCAACAGATATTTTTATATTGACTTTTGCTAGAACGGATGTCTATTATCACTCTCCGCTACTCCGTTTACCCAGGACTCACGATAGACTCCAGTTTGGATCTTTTCCCTCTAGCCTCGTAGTTTATAAAAGACTTTTGCAAAAAGTTCTATTTAATTAAGCTCTAATTTATCTTTTAATTCTTTATTATATATCTATTTTTTCCCACATTTTATAATTGGAATGTTCTGTTAAATATGTTGAATAAATAAATAAATAAATAAATAGGTGAGAAATTATGTCTACCCAATTTCTCCACAGCAAAAGGAAAGAAGACTTTTTTGCTGATATGAATAGCTATTTATCTTATGCCTTTATAACTTGGTACAGGTTTTCTACTGGACTACATATGTGACCCTTGATATCTGTAAGTAAAAAAAAATGTCGAATGTGAAATGACTCTTTGATATTCCTAATCTAGCAGATGCTTTTTTTTGTTTTCGAAAAACGTTTAGGTGAAATAGTGTGCTTCTCAAAGAAAGGGAACAGAGTCGATTCCGATGTTTGGGATCGTTGTACTCATGCAGAACCCAATCGTGATTGTCGGCTCCATATAATTTCTCAGCAGATTTAAGCAAACCATTTTTGTAAAGTTTGATCATTAATTCAGCATTCAGGATTTTCGTAAAAACGATTAGCTTACGGAAATCCCTTTCTGGGAAGCATCTGTAAACGTGCACCTTTGCCGGTTGTTTTAATATACGCCACAAAATTCATGCATCCTTTTTTGTCCAGCCTCTCTAACAGTAATTACATAAAACAAATGAAGAGTAAAAAACACGTTGCTCCAATCACGGTCCAAATTTTGCTTTGTCCAACGTAATCTCTTTTCTATATGATTTTCGGTCAACAACGGCTTTGCAAGTGTACTTCTACTTTTGATATCAGATTCTTACAATCCTTGCCTTATCGTACTAGTTGATACAATAACTCCTTTGTTCAGCAGTTTCTTTCTCACATTTTGTTGACTTAGTGCCGGGTTCTTCTCAAACAAGCAACAGATTTTTAGAGGTCGCTCTCTTAGGACCTCTACCTCATCGTCAACATTACTAGACTCTTTCAACATCGTAAATCACTTCTTAATGAACGAAGCAGAAGTTTTATTATATCTTGCAGCCAAGTCAGAGGCAAAGCGAAAGTGAAGGACAAATTTTTGTTAATTTCTAGCCACTTGCCAAGAAATATGTCAGTTCTTGGCTAAATTTCATCTAAGCTGTAATGTATCGATAGTAGCTGATTAGAAAAAATTCAAACCATATCATACAAGCAAATATATTGCATTTACTTAAGTTATAACAAGAAACTATGAACTGAGGGAGAAAATTTTGAAACCAGCATTAAAAAATTCACAGAAGGTGGGATTAACATTTTCAAGAAAATTCGAACCCCAACAAAGCGAAAAAATGAAGATCGTCCATAAAATGTAGTTTCTTTCAATTGTTCTTATTTAACGACAAAATTTCGATTTAACAAAATAATGTTGCCATGGCTGTTTGATGTTGAATCCTCGGTTTCAGATGTAACAAACTGATCAGTTGCGAAATTTGAATCGATTTTTTATAAATTCATTTTTTCCTGTTTAAGTTTATAATGCAGTGCGCATTGGTGTTGTTTCTTCCCTTCGTTTCAGTTTTTGATCGACACCAACAATGGAACCCAATCGTTCTTTTTGACGTTGAAGCATTGAATACTTTTTACCTTCTTCATTTAACATCTACCACAAAGAATCGAAATAAGATATGTCCTAGAAATCGTCCTTTATTTCCAGAAACAGTTTTCTTTTCGTTTTCCTTGCCCGCAGTTTTAGCTAAATTTTCTGTAAACCTTTTCATTCAACATGGAGTTTGATTAGCTTATCAATGATGTGGTCAACTTTTCTAGTAGGAGTACGTGCCTTTCGCCAAAAAAATGGAAGTTTCTTACATCACCAATGTTGCATTTTCCTTCGTTGTAAGATTTAAATCTCTTAAATTGTAGGAAAAATGCTCGGTAATTGCTTATTCGAGGGTAATTTGCATCCGATTTAATGGGAAACGTAACCAACGAGGGTGACATGAAATTTTTTTCTTAACCTGTGTAATGAAGTACTAATAAAAGTTGAAGGCATTCTGCATGTTTAGGAATAATTCGCCACAAAAGTCGATTTATACTTTCACACTCAGATTCCTTACACACACTTTTAAAATTAACTCTCCTTTACAATTCGAAAATAATAATAAATTGAAGGGTAGGAAGAAATTACAGGAATGGCGGAAAAATCTAGAAACGATCGGGTCAGTCAATTCTTGCCGCACAGTTGCGGTTTGAACAACCTTCTTGTTTCCGCGGAAATATTAACCTCTTAGTTTGACCGACAATCTTTGCACATTTTCTTGATATACTGACATTTAGGCTAGCCCTTGGTCCCAATTGAACTGCTTTTGTATAAATTTGTTTGGAAAATTTTACCCCGATTTACAGAGACTGTCTCGTAACTTCCTGGTGTTACTGTATTCAGATTATTTTAAACCACACTGTGAATTCAATGTATTAAATAAAAAGCATAATTTTCTATCATTTTCGGTTGAAATTTTGAATTGTTTGTTGAAAAATACCCAACAGGTAAACATTAAGCGACTCCGACGACGACGATTTACATACAAAAAAAACTTAATCTAAAATTCTTAACTGTAAACAAATATCCAGAACACTGAGAGGACAATGATTGTAATAAATTCTTTCTGAAAAGATTCTATCATAATGAAGGGAAGACTTGTGCCAAAATTCTTATCTAAACATCAGATACATAATACGGCACATTTATGTAAAAGCAGTTGTAAGTTATGTTTCCCTGTCTACGCTATCGTATGCCGTAAATTAGGAAGCGTTTCCTGCTATCAGAAAAAGACAACGATAAGGACATCGAAGTTGAAGATGGTAAATAATGGAAACTTCATCGGCCTACCTCAATCAATCCACGTGCCTTCGAATAGAATAAATCGGAGTTACCAGCTGAAGTAATTACTGATGAATTAATGCAGGTATGTAGTCCTGCTATAAAATAAAGTACATTTTTAGTTCTGCATGGTGGTAGAATTATATTTTAAAGAAGTTTAAGCTGTTTCGTCATTATCAACGGCGGTCCAGCTCAAATCGAGCATTAGCTTCCTAAAGAGATTGTTTTCACATTCAAAAAATAGAATCCTTTTTTGATTGTTGACATTTGCGGTACTAAGCGCAAGAAATGAAAGATCGATTTGACTGAGAAATACTATCATTGAATCATCCAGCAAGGCAGCTCTTTTTCGAAGCGAAGGTTATTCCAAAATTATTGTGCAGAGCCCCCCCAAATGATAGAAAGCAGTTGAGCTGGGCGACCAATTCGAAGGACCTTGAAAAGAGAAATCGTAACATTTCATGGAGGCAAAGCTAGTATGGTTAGAAAGTGGAAAACAAAATATGTACGCGAGAAATTGGAGCTAAAAATACACTAAATCGATAAACAAGGATTTTTCCTTCTATATCGACCACCGAACCCGTCTGTCGTAGAAAGTTCGTCTGTATCCTAGCCGATACAGAGCTGGCTTTTATAGGCGAGTACATAACGTTCATTTGTGTATTCACCGTGGAAACATCATTTCAACTTTTCTTAATACATAGACGGACTTCGACAACGAAACAAATACTCGTGCTCTGTAACTATTCAGTTCGGGCAGGAAGGGCTCGTTTTCAAGGAGACTTAATAATGAAACAGAAATTCTTGTCTAACAGTTGTGGTGTTTTCTGTTGAACTGTTGATAAGCGTGGCTAAAAATATCAACATGAAATTGAAACAATGGAGATTTATGATTTTTCATGCAGTCTATATACAAGTATGAGTAATTTGCTGGTAGTCAAAGCGGCATACTTTCTTTTCCGTATGATGTGAAAAGTTCAACGTAAGATTTTTCAAGCTTTATTGATGGACACGAACACATTGGATATACGGTTGAATAGAATAAGTATGCAAGCAACATTCAACCAGAAGCATTTACAGGAAATTAAAGTCAGATAATGGGAGAATTGAAAGAAAACCACAACTAAAAATAAAAAAAATCAGATACTTTACTGGAAATGGACTGTTGGACTTTTAGAGTTTAAGGAAAGACATGTCTGCAACCTCCCAACCAAATGTTTTATTTCAATATTAGCTGCAACATAAGGGTACTTAGCTGAGTAGTCGATTCAGGATGGTAACTATCGGTTGAATAATAAATGTGTGTAGACGATGATATGATCTTCCCTAGATAATTCTTTATGATTTGAAATATGTATGTTGCTTTTAGAAAGAACATAGCAAGGAAGACTTTTCTGGTATTATCTCTATCACTAGGATCACAAATAATGTTATTCACTTTTAATTTCTTTTTGTTTTGAAACATTAAGAGCCAATCAGTAATAATTGCAAAAGAACTGCGCTTATTGCAGAGCCATATCAAATGTTTTTCTTGGCATGTGGAAACAACGTATTTCAGTCAGTCCTTATGTTGAATACGTACAAAAATAATGATCTTTTTAATGAATGATTTCAACTTTGATTTGTAATTTATTTGTCGATATATAACCACCATTACAATAGATTTATGTCTTGTCTTCCAGGGGTGATTTTATGCGCATTTGGAAGGCAGTGAAAGCTTTCCTTGGAACGTTATACGTTTTGTGTAGAAAAAATATCAATTCAAATACTATCGCCCTCTTTCTAGTGGAAAAAAATTGATTTTTCTGTTACTTCAACAAGTTCTAATTTAGAAAAAAATAAATTATCACCTTTTGTCAAAATTTAAGAATACATTTCGTTTCACGCACAACTTAAACCTAACCGACATTTTAACACTTTTAAAGTGTCCTGATGGATACACTTCATTTCTCATTGAAGGATAGATGATTCGCTCGATCTGCGCAGTGTCTGAGAATTTAAGCTAAGCTTAACCTATCTATGCTAAATACATTGGTGATTTTGCAGTCCTCGAGCTGCATACTACGCTTTGGATTAAACAATCCAGCATTGAAAATTCAACAAGTTTTAGAGCTGAACTGCCAATAATTTTAGTTGCATTGAATAGTGGCAGTAGCTGTTTTAACAGTGAGGTAGATTGCAACAGAATTGCTGGAATTTTCATTGAAAAAATTGAAATCCACTAGCGACAGAGCATCATAATGGAGAATTCGTAAAAAACGAATGACTCCCCCGAGTCAGAAAATCACAAAAAAGAGGTTTTTCGGCAGAAAAAAGGCTCCCGTTTTAAGAATCTGATGGCTGCTTATTATTTGAGCGATCTTTAAAAAGAGGGACTTGTATTGTTCATAGTGGATTAGTTTTAAACTATTCTTTATCATAGATTTGACGCAAGATATATGGATAATACATAGCATGGCATTGCGCATACACTGTTCCTTTCTCACTCGCACGAAACCTTCATGATGACGTGAATAATGTGGCATTTTTTCGGGCAGAAATAGTAATACAATAGGCAGTCTGGTATCACCATTGAGGAGATGCGTAGAACGAACCAATTTAGACCATCGGAAGAGCCCATCATGTCTTGATGTGGGTTTGATGGTTTTACTGCCACAGCGCGATTTCAACCTAATTGCAATTGTTGAGAAGTGAAAAAATACAAATTGGAAATATTAGAAAATAGCTTTAATAAGTTGGATTGAATCGAAAAAATCTGTTTGGTCGCCCACTTCATTCCCAGATTCCGAAAAATCAGGGCTTGGCATGCTCTGATTGGCTGTAAAACTCTGACGCACTACGTCTTTATGTCTGTAATTCTTAAAGATATTGAAACTGATAAATGTATTCTGCTTTTGACTTAATTTCATTCAGACAACTGACATAAATTCTGAGAACAACTGAATTTGCATGGGTATGACCGTTTGGACTCGAACTTTTTTTTTAAAAAAAATATGTAAATATTTATTCTGCGATCATAAAAACGCAAAATTTATTCGTATATATTTAATTTATTCTCTCTTTAATTTATTGAATTGGATTAATTTTTATACTGTTTAAAATATAACGAATATCACATAAAAAACAAACGAAAATCATTTTTCTACGTTGTCATTTCTACAGTCAATTTTTAATTCCATTAGACTTGTTACACTGCACTGATATTTCACCTAAAAATGAGGATTACTTTCTTTTTCATACGAAAACATCCATGTGAACCAGCACGGTAAATTTTCGACAGCAGAAGAGTGTGTATCGTTAAGACGTTAGACATTTCTTAAAACTTCTCGTTTCTTGATAAACGATAAATAATTGTGATTCATGTAACATTTTATGATTAAATTGAAAATAAGCCACCTTTGTCATGTCGAATCAACAAACAATTTTGAGGATAATGTTCACTGAAAACTTTGTGCACTTAAACTTTTAGTCGTATTTTTGACAAAGCGGCTTTTTTGAGTTGATCGGAAACAGAACTCTACCTTCAATCGATCGATTTGAAATTTTAAAAAACACGAAAATTTCGAAAAAGGTTCTTTCGACGAAAACTACATTTGTACAAATTCTAAAAATATTTGCCTTTTTCCTTAGAATGGCGAATAAGCTAATAATAATAATAAGTTTAACAAAATTGTTCGAACGGTCAGATTTTCGATGCAAACTTATATATTAACCTGTCTATTACTATCTTTTAAAAGCGAATCACGTCAATATGCAGTTCACGGATCAAAATACTGTTAGATTGAAAAGTTAGGTTCTATTTTCTGATTCGAATGTCGTACAACAATATCGAGTAAAGTTTGCTGATATTATTTTTAAATTATTCAATGCTATTGAATACATGCTTTTTTGAGGAAAAATACAATATAGCTCACAAAACAGCTGAAGGTCATAAAGCATTGAAAATTCATAAATTTTATTCTATAGCTGCGCTTCAGAATAATATCATATGATGAAAATTTTGTTTACCATCAAATCATAAAGGGCACACGAATTGAAAGATATAATAGAAGCAATCTCCAGTTTACTGGATGACCAACAAGAAAAAGGTTACTGTTGAGATTTTTAATGAATGGTTTCATAGATCTTTGCTCCACATGCCAAAGGGTATTTACGAGAAAATATTTCTAGAGGAGATTGCAACTTGTTTATTTTGAAGCATAATCTCAACTTCTAAGGCACTTATGCTTCAGTTATATTTGAGGTGAAATAAAAAATGGACTTATACATATTTCTTGCAGCAATTCATGCAACAATTATACAATCTTAGATTGGGTAGCTCAGATAAATGAAGCAACCCACACCCCTCCCCCCTTCCAATTCCCGCGATAAAAGGTAATTCCATCGTTGTACGTATTTGAAAGCGCGTGTTTTTCTCCATAATTGAAGTATTAAAATTCTCGTACAGTCAAAACTATTTGTAATTGCCAGAATAACGTTAATTAACGCCGACTACTTGCTAAGGTTGCTCCTACATTTATGCGGACACAAAAGTGTTTAAAGGGTATCATGGGTTAAGATAGTCGAAATCTCCTTGTTTCCAAAAGTGTTTTTTCACTTGATTACTAGTTTCGGGGTCTCAAAAAAATAACCTACGTCATGCTATTGACCACGTTCTCCCCCTCCCCGCCCCGTAATCCACCAAAAACCAAATTTTCACATTTTATTTTTTTTAATTCATTTGAGTTAATCGAAAAATCTGAAAAAATTCAGAGAGGTGTATCTTTGCATCACAAATACACATAAATTTTTTCAGAATTTTTAGAGTATTTTAAATAACCTAAAAAAATCATTAAAAAATTATAATATTTTTCCGACTATCGAAATAAGCGGGTGCAGGTTCAATTTTAGCAGAGAATGATGTATTTTATTGCAAAGTATCTCTGTGAATTTTTTCAGATTTTTCCGTGAGGTGCGCCACCTTCAAAAACTCGAAAAACCCAATTTTTGGCTTGTTTTAGCGATTTTTCTGTCATCCAAAGAGCGCTAAAGGCAAAAGCTAGCCTAACTTTGATTTAAAGTAGTGTATCTAGTTGGTAGACACACTTAAAGAGTATTTTTATATTTGTGTAAATGTTCCACCATTTTATAAAATACGAAAAAACCCGTTTAATAATTATTTGCACAATTTTTTAGCTGTTTTTTATTATATTCTGTGATTGGTTGTTCGATTTGGATTATATATTGAAGATAGAAGAGATTAAAAATAAGATGAGAGGTGTTTGAAATAAAATGTATGTATATGAGTTTGAAATAGAGCGCGCGAAGCGCTTTTATGGTTCTGGTAGGCAAAAAATGACAATAATAAAATATATAATAATTAAAATAGATAAAAACAACTATAATTAAATCCAAATTATTTTTATTGGAATGTAGACGCTTTCCGAAAAGATTATAAAGAAAGCAAGCAATTTGACAATATTCCTGAGCATTATGTAGAAGCCGATTATGCAGCTGATTATGAAGAAGTTTCCATTTTTGTCCAATTATATCATGTACTGATACAACTACTCATCGTAGTTTCGTTAAAAATCGAGAAGCGTTTGACTCTTCTGTAGTAAGTTTGTTCCTTTTACTTTCCAATGCTGGCATTAACACTATAAATCCTTTGGATTCTAAAAGGGGAACAACGTCTCGGAAGCCTTTATCAACAATAAAACAGTCACCTTCTTTTACAAGATTACTAAGTCCATTTGGTGATTTTAAGATCTCTTCCAGAATGTCAGCATCATTTTTTGTGGCATTAAATGGACCTTCAACATTAACTACGAATCCATTCGTTGTAGTCATAGTAAATGGTTTGGCTAGTTGAGTTTTTTTTGGCCTGAATACGATTTACGCTGATAAGCATTATTGATACTTTATTGATCGCGCAAATAAGTTCCGTCAAATATCAATGCTAAATGATCCTTTAAATCATGGAGTTTACTCGCAGCGGAAGATACTTGAGTGAGTAAAAATTCTCTAGAGTAAGCTTTATATCCAAAACGTGTTGGTAAAATATTTTCGAAAGATTTCAAGACCGATTCGATGCTTGCTTGAACTTGAGTCTCTTGTATTTCAAGAATTGCTCCTACGCATTTATTAGAAGTACCTGTTTTTAATATAATGAGAAATGTCATGACTGCTTGTAAAATATTTCTGTTTTCTGAATTTCTCATTGAATTCATCATAGCTACCAAATCAGTAATATTTTGCCACGTAACACCTGTCAATGCTTTCACACGTTCTTCTGACATAGTAAAGTCTTTCAATTTATCATGCGTATTTTTATCAGCTTCATTTGATGAAGTATCTAAAAACTTTCCTTGCTCAGTTGTCTCAATAAAGCATTCATTTTCAAGTACATTTATCAGCGATAAATCATTTGCATAAAACGGTTTTTAATTAAGTGCACTCTGTAACACCTGTTTTTTAGGCACGAAAATACGTTTTTTTAATAAAAACTTGAATCCGAGCCTCGAATGGTACATCTTGGATATTGTCCTTTGATCTATATAAAAAGCAATAACTATGAGTAGCAACAGTTCTGGGAAAAGACATGCACACAGATTCAACTGGAATTTTTCCAAGAATAGTATATGTCGAGCCAGAAGATTCTGATAACTGACTACTACCTACTTGCTCCTCAGATGACGTAAAAAACTGAGATATACTGAGTTAAGGAGTGGATGATTTTCCATTTGAGAATTAGGTTGATCTATATCACTTTCATAATAAGACTGAGGATCTACATTACCAGAAGGATTTGACTGGGGATCTAATAAAGGTTCCTCGTTATGTGATTCATCTTTTGCATGTTCTTCGGTATGCGATCCATCAGGTAAATATTCTTCCTTATGTCATTTATCTAACGAATGTAACGAATTACTGGTATTTGCTGAGAGATTTTTAGATTTTTTTTACGAAGTATTGAAAAATAATTTAACATTACCCAAACAACCGTATTTCGTAACTCAAGGTAATGATAATTCTGTAAGTGTATTATTATTGTATTTTATAATATGGTGGAACTTTACACAAATATAAAAATACTCTTTAAGTGTGTCTACCAACTAGATACACTACTTTAAATCAAAGTTAGGCTAACTTTTGCCTTTAGCGCTCTTTGGATGACCGAAAAATCGCTAAAATAAGCCAAAAATTGGGTTTTTCGAGTTTTTGAAGGTGGCGCACCTCACGGAAAAATCTGAAAATATTCACAGAGATACTTTGCAATAAAATACATCATTCCCTGCTAAAATTGAACCTGCACCCGCTTATTTCGATAGTCGGAAAAATATTATAATGTTTTAATGATTTTTTTAGGTTATTTAGAATACTCTAAAAATTCTGAAAAATTTATGTGTATTTGTGATGCAAAAATACACCTCTCTGAATTTTCAGATTTTTCGATTAACTCAAATGAATTAAAAAAAATAAAATGTGAAAATTTGGTTTTTGGTGGATTACGGGGCGGGGAGGGGGAGAACGTGGTCAATAGCATGACGTAGGTTATTTTTTTGAGACCCCGAAACTAGTAATCAAGTGAAAAAACACTTTTGGAAACAAGGGGATTTCGACTATCTTAACCCATGATACCCTTTTCGTCGAAATCTAAACTTCTGCCTTTAAATTTCTTTTATCAAGCATGTGTATAAATAATTTAATTTTTAATTTTGCTTTAGATAAAAGAGTTTAAAATATAGAATCAGAACAATAAATCTTTGTTAATGAAAATGTAGACAAGTGTCTTCGACTAACGATTAATATGGTGAATGGAATCTTTTTTTATAATCAGCGGATATTGATTAAAACAAACCTAGCCTATTTTCCTCCTTACGGATTTCGAGTAAATAATCTACATGCATATTTACCGCAAATTCACAGCAATTCAATTAGATTCAAAGTATTCAAGCAGCTTAGCCTAAAATCTTCTATATTTCATATACTTACTATGCGAAGCAACTCTCCCTTCCGGACTTGCCATTTTTACCACCTCTCATGTGCGAAACGGAAATACAAAATCTGCAAAGAAGAAAAAAACGAAAAAATATCTTACATCACTTTCCGGAAAAATCGAACAGCTCAAGCAGACGTGTCACACCAATAACAAAATACTACAAATCTCCAAAACATCTCGTAGACATGATTTTTTTATGTCTCGACGTGTGCATTTAGGAGCCACGCCATCAGCATTAACCGCCGACAAGACAATTAGTCATAATGCTTAGAATAAGATTGTGCCGAGAGAAAAAACATACAACAAGAAATAATTTGTAATAGGGAATTTCCCAGCTCCACACAAAAATAGATGGAAAAAAGTGATGAGGGCAAAAAACCAACGGAGAAGATCGACGACAATCATTCGCGATTATTTATATGTCGAATGTGAGTTTTCTCATTGAGATTCTGGCTTTTGCGAATCGACCGAAAATAAAACGTTGCCAAAAGTAAATAAAACGAGAAAATCGAATAGCACACTTTTTCATATGCACGCCTGGTCTGCCGAGGAAATTTGAATATTGTGAAATCCATTCGGTTCTAAAAGCCAAAAATTGTAATTAATTGTTGATAAGATGGCATCCATTTAACAATGACTTCTTTTTTGATGCCGATATGAAACGAAAGCAAACTAATAGTTCATTATTTACGTGTAATACCAAGTGCAATCACTCACAATACAGATTTAGTGGTAGGAAAAATTTGATTTTCGTTTTAATCGATAGTTTCCTATTTTAGCTAAATTGTTTGATTTTTTTTTGAAATTTTCGACTATCATTTTATGGCCTATCGCTTACGCAGCGACAACAGTAATACCTATGCACAAAATAATTGATTGGGCGATGTGTAGAGAATTGCTTATTCCATAAAATAACTCATGGGAGCATAGATTTATCCAGCATGATTCAGAAATTATAAGCTCCCCCATGAAAGCCTCAAAAAGTTAGTTTTTCCGGGTTTTTTTAAATACCCCGCCTCACGTCATACTAGGTCATAATTTAAAATATGAATTTTTTTTAAAAATGTTGAAGCTCTTATAATGGAGTTGTATTCCTGCAGCATAGTAAGTGTTCAAATAATTTTCAAATTGTATAAGGTTCAAGTTTCGAAAATCGCAGACAATGGGGGATAATTTTCCGGCCATCACAACTTTTTTCTTTTCAGTTTTATCGCGAAAAGCATTCACAGCCTTACTTTAAGAATATTTTGTCGCGAGTCGTTTGCAGTTTCGTTTGTGGCAATCGATCTCTATGTGATGTCAATATAATGGCCCCTAGAATGAGGAGAAGTCACACGAAAAAATGCATTTTTAAGGCACAACATTTGCTGCTTGGAAGTCATCTAATTGATGGAAATATTGTTTTAAGGGATGCAGTCAAATTTTTAAAAATTGTCATTTGATTAATAATTTTCTTTGTGGGTTTGATCTCAACTTAACAAAACATCTTCTATTTAGCAGAGCTGAGTCGATACTACTATCATGGAAACTATACTCGGATCGTTAGGTGTTTTATTTTGTGTATGATTATTTCATTTGGCAGCGGTAGGCGAAGAAGAATATTAATCAATACACTTCGGATCGGTCGCTAGCTCTCTTAAGCGGCCCACAGACGACCAACTTGGTTGTCAACTAAGTAGTCAACCTGGTTGAGGTTGAGACTACAGACTGAACAACCGAATCGTCAACTTGAATGTCAACATCACTTTGTCAAAAATTTAATGGTGAGAGGACGTCTGCTCAGACTATGTACGGTAGATAATTTTCATATGCTTTGTTCAAAATGAGAGATGAAATATTTTTCTCATATTTTATTATTGATGAACTATGTGAAGAAGGGATTTTCTTCACAAAAATTGATCGATTTGCACAATTTCGCTATTGAAACTTAACGACGTGCACTCGACAAATTCTTGACTCGAAATGATGTTGACGTTGATGTCTGTCAACATGGCCATAGACGGCAAAACATGTTTGGCAACATTAAGCCCCTCCCACAAAAATCACAAACATTTGATTTTACTTCAACCGTAGCTTCAACATGTACTTCAACCGTCAACCTGCCTACAGACGTTCAACATTGATACCAACATGGTAAGTTGACGACTTAGATGACAACCAAGTTGGTCGTCTGTGGGCCGCTTTACTGTTTGTTGTGGAGGAACGCACATTCTACAAAAAATCCGCGGGACCATAGATTTATTTAGCATCTTTTAAAAGCTATACAAGCCCTAAAAATTGAGTTTTTGCGTGACTATTGAAATAACGCACGCCATATCAACCGTTCTATTTCAATCAACTGAATTGAAGTTTCTGCCAAATTCTAAAAGATTTCAACTAACTTTCCAATTTTGAAAATATTGCATATATTTTCTTTTGAAAAATGCATACAACCGTGTTTTTCGATCGTATAGTGAATTTTTATGTGAGAGTTATCAAAAATGAAACGCCTTAATGCAACCATAAAATACATGCGAATAATGCTGTGAAAAAATCGATTCGAAAGCTATGAGCTCTTGCAACACTGATTCAAATCGTGTTCGAAATGGAATTACAATCGAAAATAAGAAACGGTTTGAATTAGAATCACGCCCGAAGTATGCGGCTTTGTGCCAGTTATGTCGTTTACGATTTGATTTCTGAGTCGCACCGATAAAAATCAGAAAATGATTAGAACGTTTTCGATCTGTCTAACTCAGTCATCAGAAAAAATGCTTAACTCTTTCGAAAACAGGATCTCGCGCAGAATTCACAGAGGACAGCGAACCGAGTACTGTATTTACGATGACCCGAAAACCTAAATTGTAGATGACATTATTATTTTCGTCTGATCCGGGTCTACTGTTAGCTTGAATTACCCAGGATAATTGTTCAGCACAATTTGTAACCATTTGGAAGGAACCAAGAAACATTCAATCAGATATCGTGTTTTTGTATTTACCTTAATTTAGATAAAAAAAACTGAACTAGAGTCTTAAACTTGATAGGGCGAAAACTGGATGCGGCGTTGGTTTTCGGATGTCTGATTGGAGACAAGTTATATTTTCCAATGAGACCAAGTTCAACCTTTTCGGATCCGATGGGGCCTCATATGTGAGAAGATAATGTGAGCGTTGTAGCGACAATTGCGTTTTGGCAAGAACGAAGCATACAGCAAGCATTTGTGGGATTAGGCAAACTGGCTCTTACTTAACGCACTATAAACGCAAAAAATATATCGAAACTTCGCAAGAACGCCGTAGTTTTTTAGGATGATCCTGTGGCGTGTCACCGTGCTAAGCTGGTAAACAATGACTTTTTTGATTCTTTAAGAGGCAATGAGAGAAAATAATTTCTAGTTTCAACTAAAGCTGATTTTTCCAATACAAATAAAATATCATCTGCCAAAAATGGGATGTCGACGATAGAATGGCTGGGAAACAGTCCGGACTTAAATCCCATTGAAAATGTGCATTTTTAAGTGTCGACTGAGAGAGATAAGATAGAAAACATTCAAGCATCGTGAAAAATGTATGAGCAAAATAAAGGCATGTCAAAATTTGGTGAAAGAAAAAGAAGAAGAACAAGCTCATCAATATTAATTAATAAATATTGAAGTTTCGTTTATTAAGTGCAAACCATTTTTAACCAAACTATGAATTCTTTAAAAAATGTTTAATCTACAGTAACATATATATCATAGTTTAGCACGAAATTTCAATTGTTCCATTGTTTGAATACCAAGCAAAAATTTTGAGTGAGCGTGGTTTTTTGGAATAACGGTAAATTTCTAGGATATCTATGGCAACTACTGCATGTGATATGAGTGTGTTTTAACAAGCCTAGAAAAAAATTGACTATCGATTGTTGTAAACTATAAATAACAAAAAATTTAGATGTTTTACAGCAGATTGTAATCATTATTACTGTATTGATTACACCTAACTAATCAACTATTTTCCAGTATTACATACATGCTTTTTCGAGTGTCCTTTACATTTTAAGGTCTATAAATATTTTCTATGTACCTATTTCTTTGGTTTCAAACCCCAGAGTGTACGATATTTAACTACCTTAACCAATTGTTGTGTACTTTTAACTATTTTAAAATTTATTTGAAATAACTCTGTCAGTTGCCGTTCATTATACAAAAAAGTTTGATCAATCAATTGTGGACTGTGATAGACAGGTGTAAGAGGTATCTTTTTCATGATTCGCCGAAGCGCAATGAATGCGTCTAAAATCGTGGAATTTTTCTGATTTTCCACCAAACGAAGAGAACGTAGAATCTAAATTTTACAGTAACGTAACTATTTTTGAAGCGGAAACAAAAGGAATACGATTTTTATTATATTCTAGAAGAATGTGGTGGAAAGTATGGCGCTCAACTTCTACCGAGCTCAAACCAATTCGAGGATGTCCTCGAATCTTATCAACCTGACAAAAACACGTGGATATTTTTATGTGGCTGCCAGAGCACATTAGTTCGGTGCCGATGTTGATCTGAAGCATGTGTAAAAAAAAGGCTTGCGCAATTTCGTTTGTCGTCATACATGGCAGTGGATAATCCACAAAGATTAGGTATGCAACTCTTCAGACGTCATTCTATTTTGTTTCGTAAACGATGATACAACTTTTTTTATAAGTATTCAATAAGATCAATTTATGGCAAATATGTCTCTTGTGTTCTGAATTATTCATAATAAAAATTCAACTTTTCGGTTTATATTTTTAGAGTTTTATAAATTTTACGTTTATTTATAATAATCCTAAATTTGTTAAGGTTTTAGTTTTAGATGCAGAAGTACAGAATAAAATAATAAACGTTTTTTTAGTTGACCAACTGAATAAGCTGCAAAATGAATTGTAGAATATATTTCGTGCAACTAAATAGTATATCCACAGCATTGTACGAATTTCAATATAGGTTTGGGTTTTAGTAGTGTAAATCAAATGGAAAAACTTGCGAAAATTTTTATGGCAATCTCATATAACACAGACCTACATGGCTTCATTCTTCTAGCAAACTAAAATGAATAGTCTACCAAGAATTTCTTCTATATTATCTAATTTTTGGGCTGGAACTGGTGAATGCAAAATTCTAAACAACAGCACGACAATGTGGTTCACTCAAGATGCAAGCAGCAAAATATACGCAGTTCTTGAAGAGTACATAGGTACCTTGTATCGACATTGCAATAGGCTATTTTCCGAAAAGTCAATCCAATGAAAAGAAGACCATTCTAAACTTTCTAAGAAAACAAAACCTAGAGCGGCTTGTGAATGTAATGCGTTCCCCGATAATAAGGACCAATTTAATCAAGCTGAACTAACTGTCCAATTTTTGGCTGATTCATGCATTTTTTCATCAGTTAATACTTTTATAGTATAAAATTTCAATGCCGAAACCTTTTTTTTGTTTGGTGTTCGATAATATGTTCTGTCAATTCGATCAATACTTAGCTTCCGTCATTGCTTTCTCTGCTACTTCTTTCACGGCATCTTCCGCAGCTTTTTACCTTTGTCGTCATTCAGTTTGAATGTTCATGTTCTTTCGCTATCGATGATCGATGAGCCACCAGAAATGTTTGTGCATGAAAAATCAAATCAAAAATCTGCGGTTACGCTATGTGTAGCACAAAAGGACGTTATACCTATTAGTAAAGATTTGAACCTCCTAGTCTAGCCGACAGCTTTTGCCTACTAGTGTGCTTTTTGGTTAGCAACATACTAACACTATGCTTGCACATTGATGGAGGTTCATTTACTTCCAGATTACAGGCTGGTTCCATAATTTAATGAAGTGGGGAAGTATAATGACTGTCAATTTTTAGTAGGCAAAAGCTGTCGGCTAGACTAGGAGGTTCAAATCTTTACTAATATATACAATAGCGACGTAGGCACATACGAACTAAAAATTGACAGTCATTATACTTAGCGGATACAAATAATTATAAAAATTAGTCGAAGTATGATGAGCTTAATCCATCAATAAGCCAATCGTGGTCGTGCTGTCTGGTGGCGGATGGCAAATGACAGCACCTGAAGAGGATGCCATCCGTCACGCCGAAATCACACTTCCCCGCTTCATTACAAAAGGACGTGTTTGAGCAGTCCGACATCAACAATAAATCCAGCGTGACTAATTGCAAGGTTCAAAAGGTTTCAAAAAATCGAGGCGTATTGTGGGGCGATTTTTTTGAAAATGCAACAATCGTCTGCCACTATTTACCACGTTCATGAGTGCTCGATTCGTCCTCGTCAGCTCGCTTTGAGCCTGAATGATCCTTTCTTAGGGTACACTATACTCGGTCCTTCTGGTATAAAAATGTCATGTCTTCTTATCTTGTTCAACTTCATTTATCTCTCCAGTAGCTTCACGAGCTTATTTGAATCTTTTAACCAAGCCTGAAGATTTAAACATCTTCAGTTTCGTATACCTTCACCACAAAGTTGGGTACATACTGCCTGTTTTCGGGGTTGCTGTTGCTCCCGGTGTTGGTTGGTGATCTTACTCTTATCCCTAGACTATCTTAGTTACTCCCACCTCTTATCAATTCAAAAATATGTCAAAAATTAATGCTATAGTTTCGATCTTTACTGTACGAACTGCGATGGAGTAGTTCATTCCAAGATAGTTGCCAATCGTGAGTTTCTCGGGTTGACCGGGTGAAAATTATTTAAAGCTATTTTTTTTCTTGATTGGTCGCAACGAATAGCGAAACTAACAAGGCGACAATGGATATGACGAGATCGAATGGCGAAGTCGAACAAAGTATAACGAAAATAAGCTTTGGATCTGCAAAGCGCTTTTACGGCCAGTATGAGTATTCGGATGTGTAAAGTGAGTTTTAATACAGTCCCAAAAAAAGGGAATCTGCATTTTAGGACTCCTGAAGAGCGAAATTGACTGTCGAAACTTTTACCACCGTAAGTTGTATTTACTTTTTGACGAGCTAGCGGCATCTATCTTTGCAAAGCTGCATCGAATATAATGGATCGGTCATGAAAGTGGAAGTATGAAGAGAAACTGTCCAGACGCACCATAATCGAGCAGCTAGAAGTCACCGACCAAGAAAACCACGCAAACAAAGAAGGACTCAATGGACGAAGTTGGCAAATAGCTTTTGAGATTGACAATTTAAAAGATGTGGTCGTTCGACTGAGACAGCTGCTGCCAGTTTCATCAGAAGGATTAATTTGGCATGGCACATATTTGATTAAACTTGACATTTCGACTGTAAAAGGATTATATTTGCTATATGAAATTTTCCTTCAGAAAGTAAGCTTTCCAACCGACAATCAACAGAAAACACAATCGACACAACAAGAATTAAGTGCGATGAAAGCGGAACGCAACAGAGGATTTACGAAAAAAGCGCATTGAATTCGACTGGGATACTGTGATTATTGAGCCACGTTCAGAAAAACCTCAGGATCTAAAAAAAAATTCGTTTCCTTGGAAGTCGTGGAGACACGCGACAAGATCAAATTTTCAGTGCTAGTGAAAGGATTTAGCCATTACTGTAGAAAAGAGAGTTCGTTCTCAACAATTTTCTGCCTAATTAGATGCTTGAGTTCTTCATGTGCTCTTTTTTAATGAACAAGGTGACGAAAATTAAAGTTTGGAAGGGAGGAAGGAACGATTCAGTTTTTTTGAAGAAAAAGAGGAAGAGTTCTAGAAGAGTGGATAGAATAATCTACCGATCGTTGGAATCGTAGATAATAATGGCAAACCAGGAAATAAAATCAAAACTGTTCATTAAAAGGCGTCGTATTTTATATAATTTCAACATATCGATTGAACACTCCATACTAGGATTCAAAAAGGATGAAATAATCATTAATTGAAAAACAAAGTATCCTTATTGTCATGTCCTCGAAATTCTATATAATTGTTCTGGGAATGACTTCTCTTTTTTTTTGACAATGATTTAAAATCATATCCAATAACACTGGAGTCCTTAACTTGTTTATACAGTACAACGCTACAATGTAGCCGAAAAGCAAACCTTAAGCTTATTTCACTATTTAACAATCTATGATTGTTGTAAAAATTAACCTTAAAACAATGGAAAACCAAAAAAATAAGAATGCATACGAATAAAGATCCTATGAAACTAGAAGATTTTGAAGTCATAAAACCAAAAACCAAAAATATAATCAAGACATATCTAAACCTTCGAATCCATGATTTCAATCATCGATCTTTATGTATATATTTGACGGTAAATAGCATATTGTTTATTTTTATTGCCGGCTTTATGAGATGCTAAGATTATGTTTGTGTAATTTTTACGGCCTACTACTAGCTTTTTCATTCACAGAATTTTTTTACAGCTTAGTTGTTTTCTCTAGTGCTAAATTCCAGCAGAATACAGCTTTTATATATGAGTTTGAGGCGCCAGATACATTTTAATGATTTTTTCGATACGAACGAACGGCCTGATACAAAATTTCACAGAAACCAATCAAAATATATGTTCGATCTACTATTGTAATCTTAAGATCCAAAACGTAGCTAATCCAGCCTTGTACGTATGTTTTGCACAATCTTCTGCGACCAATATGTTTTCGATGCGCATAACACAAAACACATTAATATCAAATGGATTGACGTCATCTACCTTTCGAGTTTCATTGCTCCTTTCTTTTTTTTATTCGCAGGAAATGTTGTTATTTCACAACAAGTAACTTATTATCATTTGCCAAAATGTTCACCTTAATTTTTTTATTAGTTTGCATTGAATCGAGATACGGTTCAAGCTCAACATACTCGGGATTGAGACTGGTCAGAAGAAATAACCTTCTGGAATTGATGCTGATGGAAGTCTGTTGAACTCAATCAAATCGTACCAATGCAAAATTAACATCGCTAGGAAATAAAAGTGTTAGAAACCTGTTGTTGTATTTGATCAGGTTTCGTTTTGCAAGTAAATAGTAATGTTGCAGGGCTTGCAAACCTTTGTGAGAACCCTTACAAGTTACACATTTTACATCAAATAGATAGAGATTCAATATGAAGGAACTATCAAAATTGGAAGAGTATGATACAAACATAAACCAACATTTTTTGGAGTCACATTCTTTTACAACACTGGTCAATAAATTTTGACTTTCGGTTGGAATGCGAAAACGTACGACCGATTCTACTAGAACCAAGGTTATTCACGAGAGAAATCCTAAAAGCTTGTTTGTAAAACGTCTTATTTAATTTAAACATGACCTCGAATCCGATTGGATTAACGTCATGATCGGTAACGAGAAAAACTGTTCTATTGAACATTGCAGCCTTCAAGCGTTTAACATGAAAAAAATCGCTTCGAGAGCTTGTCAAAAAATTGGGGTATCCTTGCGGTATACTACCTTGATGAAAAAGTTCCCGGAATAACCACCGTGTAGCGCTCCCATCGTTCGATTTAAGTTTTGTTTTTTGTTGTTAAGTTGGTACATCTGTTATTGGTATTCCCTCTAAATCTTAGCGTCATAGCTTGACATTTGCAAAAGTTACGTAGCCAAGAGTACATCTATCTCTGTGTGTGTTGGCGATTTTTCACAATTTTAGAAATGGATTTAAATTTGCAACAACGAACTTGTATTAAATTTTGCGTAAAAAAACGGATTTAATGATTCGCGAACGTTGGAAATGTTAGAAAAATGTTTCGCCAACGATTCTCTAAAGAAAACGGTCATTTACCAGTGGCAGGAGCGGTTCAAAAGTGGTCGTGAGTCAATCGAAGATGATGAACGCAGTGGCAGACCATCGACATCGAAAACCGACGAAAACATTGATAAAGTAAAAGAAATGTTTGTCAATAACCGCAAATTAACCATCAGACAGATAGCTGAGGACTTGAACATTGCCTATGGATCCGTCCAAGACATTGTGGTTAATGATTTCGGTCTCCGTCGTGTAGCGCAAAGTTGGTGCCAATTTCATGCAAAAAAGAGACCGTGTTGACGTCGCAAAAGACATGATTTGCGAGGCTGACTCCGATCCCACATTCATCAAAAGGATCATTACTGGAGACGAGACGTGGGTTTATGAGTACGACACGCAATCCAGACATCAGGCAAGTGAATGGCGTTCACCAAAGGAGCCGAAACCAAAAAAACCACGTCGTTTTCAGTCAAAAAAGAAGGCAATGCTCACGGTTTTCATAGATTACAACAGTGTAGTGCATCATGAATATTTGCCAGAAGGCCAGACAGGAAACAAAGAGTATTATTTGGAAGAGACCAGAACTATGGGCAGAAAACGTGGATTTTGTATCATGATAACACATCGTCGCACAGTGCCATCATTATTCGTAATTTTTTGACGAAAAATGCAACAAATACCATCTAACAGCCACCACATTCACATGATTTGGCTCCCTTCTGTTCAATGGAGTTAAAAAACCATTACGGGGAACGCGTTTCAGCAGCCGAGAGGAAGTAATGGAAAAATCGCAGGAAGCACTGATGGACAGAAAGACAACTCTGATAGTGGGATCAGACGTCGCGCGAGATAAATCGTGAGGTCGCTATTGTATGAGGTTGATGCGTGGATATTTGTGGAATTCTTGGAGGCCGAGATATTGAGCGATTCAGTTTTCACCTTCTTTTAATCTGACCACAGCACGAATTACCATCAAGGGTTAGTTTAGTCAAAGCGTCTGAATTTTGACGTAAACGTGCATTTTGGGTAGGCAGAGAATTTTTTATTGCAATGCGTGGGCGATGGTATAGTTGGCTTAAGTCCAATTTCCTAGGGTCGCAGCTCCAATCTTCCGGGCTCCATCTTAAAAACAAAAGAAAGAAGGACACCCCCACATCTTCGAAACCATGGCTCCCACAAGAAAGTTTTAATTTGTTGCAATTCGTCCATACATCACTTTTACGTGGTGTCAATAATAAAAAAGTTACAAGTTAAAAATCACACCCAAAAAGGGGGGGAACTACTTTCGGGCGCCATAACTTTTTAATTTCACATTTAACGCGAAATACGTTGGAATACTTTTCTAAGATAATTTTGTCATAAATCGTTTGCGGTATTGATTGTTATTTCATCCCAAAGGGGAGAAAGTCGCGTGAAAAACGCGTTTTCAGGCCAAATAATCAGCATTTGATGGCAAACTCCCCATTGCGAAACTCGCGGAGCATTTTGGTAGGCAGACAGATAATTGGCGCAATGTGTAGTATGTCTTACTGTGAGCTTAAATCCAAGTTTCTAGGGTCGCAGCCCCAATCCTCTGGGCTTCATCTTGGAAACGGAAAAAAGTGGGACGGCCCGATATCCCTCTCACTTGTGTAATCAATTTGCAATAAGTTGTGGATACGTCATTTTTACGTCAAAAACGACGTTGAAAATGGGGGATCATTTTTCGCGCGTCACAACTTCTTTGTTTTCCTTATTACCGCGAAATTCGTTTGAAAATAACTTTTAGACAGTTTTATCACAAAACGTTTGCGGTATTGCTTGTTTCGATCACTGTACCATTATTGTGTCTCAAAAGGGGATAAGTCACAGGAAAAAAGCATTTTAGTACCAGATAAACGGGTCTTGTGATGTATGTGTGGACGCCTTACTACAAATTAAATTCTACGCAAGTTTGCTATACACAAATTTCTTGTGGGAGCCAAGGTTTCGGAGGTATGGGAATGTCTCACTTGATTTTGTTTTTAAGATGGAGCCCGGAGGATTGGAGCAGCGACCCCGGGAAATTGAACTTAAGCTAACTATTCCATTACCCACGCATTGCAATAAAAATTTATCTGCCTGGTCAAACTCCCATTTCACTTGGACTTATACTATAGACTTATATATATATAGTAATATTTACCAAAGCTCAAGGCTTAGACAGCCAAACAGAATAGATATATCTCTCAAAGTATCAAACATTTGTACTAAAATTAATGAGACTCTGGCACTATCCCTTACACCGATAGTAGAGGGTGTTTTTAGAGATATAATTTTTTTAATAGGAATATCTGTCATTGTAGCTGTTAAATTTCATTGTCATTTTGACATTATGTTTAATTTACTTTGAAAAATTGCCATGCAAAGACAATCTTCCACCCGAACAACGTCTCAATTTTTTTTATTTTCCGCGTTCTGAGCATCCAACTTATAGAGCACAGCGTTCAATTTATGGTGTTTATAATCGTCCATCTGAACAGCTTATACGCCAAATAAAAAATGATTTATGTCCACGTATACGCTATTGGTCAATGTTCATCCAACACGAGCTCGTACAGTGCATACCGAGGCATATATCGCTGCTGTAGAGGGTAGTGCGACTGAACATCTAAATTTATTGATTTGACGTCGCTCTCGACAAATTGGCCTCTGTCCGTCTACAAAATGAAATTTTTTGATGAGATCTTTGACTTGGACAAAACCGCTATAAGATTCGATGAGTGGACTAAGAATGAGTTGAAATTTGAACCGCATTTTTACTGTCAAATCATTTTCAGTGATAAGGCTTATTTGTGATGCAATGGTGGTGGAGTTCGTAAGTAAACGAAATTGCTGTGTTCACTGTGCGGTTTACATGCCGGCGGCTTAATTGGTCCTTTCTTTTACAAATTAGAAGACGAGGCCAACGTTACCGTTTATTGATTGCCAACATCAATTGCTGGCGCTGAGGGACAAATGGTTCCAACAGGATGACGCAAGATGCCATACGGTGCGTGAAACGATTACTTTATTGGGCCGAATCTTTGGTGAACGAATCATCTTAAGAAATGGATATGTAAACTGGCCGCCCATATAATTTGACTCAATTGGACTCCTTTTTGTGGAATACGTTCAGTCATATGTCTATGCTAATAAGCTCGTAACTATGTATATGACTTGGAACCAACATTCGAGGCCTTTTTAGCGAAATAAGCGCGGCTGGAATGGAAAAAGTGGTGCAAAATTGGACCGACAGGAGGATAGCTTTTCTAAGAAGCAGTCGCGGTGGTCATATGCTAGAAATTCTTTTTAAACGCCGAATGCCATGAAATTTGCGAGTTGCTCGGTTGGTTGTAGTGGCAGCCCCTTTTATCCAAAGGTGGCTCACTTAGGCCACGAGAGGCCCATTGTGAAACCACAGAATATAAGGGCGGCACTAGAACCTGCGGGATAACGAGAACCATCCAGATTCTCGAATAAAGCCGGCTATGCAGCCAATATTTAAACTGAGGTTATCCAGGAAGGGCGTGCCCAAGCTTCGCATGCGCTTCCTGGACAGTGCTGGGCAATACGCACAGAAAGTGTTTAATTGTTTCTAACTCTTCTTCTGATCTGCAACTTCGGCAGAAATCATTGAAAGATACAGCCAATATTTCTGCGTGTCTGCCGGTCAGACAGTATCCCGTCAGTACGGAAACGACGGAACTCAGGGTTTCACGGCTTATATTGAGCAGCCGCTTGGTGCGTTTGGAGCACAGTGCGTGTCAAGTTTGCCTGGTTGTGCTACAGGTTTCTTCGAGCGGTCAGGCCTTATTCGCAGCCTCCACGTAGTACTCCTTAAATCCTAGCTTTTTGGAGGATAGAGGTTGGCCGATTTCGGGGGTAAGTGTATACTCCTGAAGCTCTGTGCCAGCTCTCGCCAGGGCATCCTTTGCAGTTTAATTTGCGAGTTACTAAAGCCAAAAATTATCATTTGTATAATTTGTGTGTTTTATTTGTTTGAAAAGTTCATCCACTCCAAAAAACACTATATATCCTGAATTATACATTGAACGAAAATGATTATAAAGCCTACGAATCCCTTATACCGATTTTTATGGTGTGCGAACTAATATGTGCTGAAACCTAGATTTTGGATAATTAATTGATGGAGAGAGTGATTTGGAGCTGACGAGGGTGGCTTTTGTCGGTAGAAACGTATGTAGACAAGTTTCGGTTAAACAACTTGTGCAGAAATCTGACATGTCACAAGGCAGGAGTTGGTTAGTATTTTTTCGAAGATTTCTACCTCCCAACGTTGAAAAAATTCCTTGTAAATAATTAAATTTTAAGGAAACCGATTTAAGCTTACAAAAGAAATACGCCAACTGTAAATCACATCAAGGGTTGGATGGTAAATAAAATGTAACGCAAATAAACGACATACAAAAATATTGGCTTCCTTTTTCTTCCTACAGATGCGAAACAGCCTGGAGGCCTGTGCGCATGGACTGAACAATGACTATAACCAAAATAGCTTTTGGAGGTGTGCAGAGGCAAAGGTTCCAAGCGATTCGTGCAATTATTGTTTAGCCGCCAGAGTCACATCCGTTTGCCATTCCCACCCAGAAGCAAAAGTACGAAGCCACTGGCTGAGAAGCAAATGTCACTTTGACATTCGTCTCCCCAGCATCAGCTGTCATGTACTCAACCACCCACCCGCGCGGCGAAAAGAACAACAAATCCGCCTTATCAGAACGAAAGCGATTCGGGCAAGTCACGCAGCAGCGAAAGCAGAACCAAACGGGACCAATCGAAAATTAGGCACACATTCTCGCAACAAACCTCGGCGTCAATTGTTCCTGCTGTCCTGCACTACACCCCGCGCCCACGGTCCGAAGCACTTGTCTCCGCGGAATTAGAACTCGCCGCGTCCCAGAAACTGGATCCGAATTGAATTTGATAATTTCTTGTTTTTCCTGTTGTTGCTGTTCAGTCCGCGCGCGCACACACGACGGCAGCACTGCCGCGGGCGAACACGCTCGCGCCGTCACACACGCACGCACGCACCGAGCTGGCGGCTCCGGGCCCTAGGACAATGGACGAGTGGGCCCCGGGAAATCCATCCACGGCTGCTGGCCTGGCCCCACCTTCCTGTCAACACGCTCGGCTTACCTTGCCGACACTTCCGTGGGCCAGCGAGGAAAATCCAGGATCCGCAGGTTTGCGCACGCACACACACTTCTCGAGCGCGGCCCGATCGCGTTAATTGCGCGGAGCGACAACCACTTTTCTCGCGAGATTTCGCATGCGATTTTCCGCGACCAGTTCGCTCTCTTTTTCCTTCGCGAAGACGGAATTTCGATACGAATTGCGCTGGAGCCTTCAGATCTGCGTCGTTTGCACTTGTACAACACGTCCTGGGGCGTTCAGGGGGCCGAGAACTGGTTCAAAATCATTCGGGCACCTGTTCATCTGTTTTCCACTTGTTTTTCTGCAATGAAAACACAACACAAGCGACAGGAACTCGCTCTGGAGCTGAGCCGACAGACACTTCGTACGTTGTTCGTTCACGAAAAGTGACAACAGTACCAGGGAAATACAGCGAATTCGGAAATGTTTTCAGCGCCGCTCAGTTGGCGCTATGTTGAATTGTATGGATCGGGTTTAGAAATATATTTGACAATCTGCGATATATTTCGCGCGATTTAATTTAAATGTTCGATAGGAATGCGGAATAGTCAAGATCGGATTTGTGCGTAAGCAATGGGTCACTGCATGCGTTGAAAAATATGCCTTGAACTGGATACGACAGTTATTCAGGGTGAGCTACAGTGACTCCCTTGAAGACTTCCAATCACCATGGATATACCGTGCTGTCTGATAGCATGTTCACACTACACGAGATAATCGTAACTCTTGAGGTTTTCAGTAATCTCCTGGCAAATCTCCTAGATTTCCTATACATTATGAAGGTTTCGCAAATCTAGATTTGTGAGGAGATAATCATCAAACAAACCTCGTTGAAATCGCTTGGACAGCCCTGATTTGCAAACCTATGCAACTTCAGAGGTGTTGAAAGTGTCAAATTGAAATGTCAATTTGGAACGTCACATGCAATCACAATAAATTCATAAGTGTTCAAGTGAAACCGGAGGTATGGATTGCAAAAAAAGAAGGAAGGCCAAATGGCATGAAGCGGCTGAAGATGTGCTCATTGATTTGTGGCGAGAACGACTCAACGATTTTCGTGGCGCCAAAAAATGGCCATATTTATAAAGAGCTGGCCAAAGAAATGGAATCTCGCTTCCTGCAATTTTCGGCTGATGATATTAAAAACAAAATACATAATTTGACAAACAGATTCAGGTGAAAGCTAAAAATTTAGTAATATTGGCAGAAGTGTAACTTTTTATTTGATTGATTTTAATCTCAATCAATGAAACACTAAACAAGTTTCATTGTCATATAAATGTCAACGCATCTGTCAAGATTATCTCATCTTGACAGTGTGAATGGGTTTTGAGATTTACAACTCATCATGAGATAATCTTGTATATGTGAACACACTTTGAGTCTAATTTTCGGCACAAAATCTGAACAACACGATCGTTTTGCATGAGACTCAAACGGTCAAGCAGTACAGGCAATTTACCTAGGTTTCAGTCGTAAATACTTTTGGTTTTTGGGCTTTCTTACATAACGTTCTTTTTGTGAAGTGGGTCATTTGCACTTAAGATCGACGAAATAAATTTTAAGGCAACCAGAACATTGAAATTCCAATACGAGCGCACGGTTTATTTGCATATCGATTTTGAAATATTTCGACTACATCTTCGGTTAGAAATCTTTTAAGATCAACGATTTTTTTTAGAAAAAGAGCAACATAATGGCTCAACTTAGAATTAATGTCTTAGCAGAATATCTTGGAAGTTGTAGTTTGTATCGTTATGTTTTTTTTTTTTTAATATTTGTAAGACGCTCAATCCTAACATTAAATGTTTCAAACTAAAGAACATGACACTAGCATCTGAAGGTTTATTTACATTGTCCCGAATCTCTATAGTTTTGACTACATTCGTGGTTTTGACCATTATTAAAACCAAAAACACGCATTTTTCCACCACCTTCTCTTTATTTTTAAAACGTAATGTGAAAAATTGACGGATCACAACAAGCTAATAATCGATGTATGCATATGCAAGAGATGTCGCTCGTTGATATTTTCTAATTCACCACTCTGTTTGACACAATTTTCCAAGCAAAGATACTGCTCCTTACAAGAGTTCGTCCACTACATTAAAAATAAATCAAATTCAAACCAGGGTGAATGAAAATAGCAGCTTCAAACATATTTTCATCGACCTTTCTTCGGGTTTCAAGGATAATAATGGCATTCCCGACATTATCTTCATGCATAAGGCCATGTGTAAATATTTTGGCATCCATAATTTGGGAACGCATCTGTAGAACATGTCTACCTGATAAGCATATCAATCTCAATGTAATTCACATAGCCCCAAAAGTACGTCTTAATGTTTACCGCATTTCGAAACGTCTCGGATCATCATTGTTAAATAAATATGTCCGATTTTTTTTTGGATGAGCTTATGCAAGCGATTGTCAATAAATGATTACTAATCACTTATAAAAGATTTGGAAAATATCGATTTGCTAAACTATTTATATACTTTACAATATATTTATAATATGAAGCAAATTTCATTGCAAACCTCTTCGTCAATTATTTTCTTTGGTGTTGATTTAAGTATAATGTGATATTATTCTGTGAAGTGTTTACAGCATTTATTTATTCATGAATGTATAGTTCTGATATATTCATAGCCAATTAGCTATTAAAAATCAAAATCTCATTGAAATTAATTCATCGTTTTTAAACATCTACTTGCAAAATATTCACCAGGCTGGTGAATTAACAGACATAATCTCTACTATGGCAGCACATTTCGTCCGAATGACAGTGACCACCAAAACATAAGAGGATGACATTTTATTGTCAACAGTGAAGAGTGCAAGATTTGACGTTCATTGTTCAGTATTAGTTGTGCAATTATATTTAGCGCGATCCAGTTGATGTATTTAAGCCTCGACGATGTTTTCTTCATTGTTCGGACGTAAAAAAGGGGCTGACACGCCTCCGGACGAGTCAGATCCAATACCTTCCCACAACGCAGCTCCACCAGGCGGCGATGAATTTATTTTCGTCGAACGAAAGGATCGTGACCCGACACTTCCTGCGAACATGTATCCGACTTTAGGACAAGGCGGATATTTGCCGCCAAATGCCATGAAACACCGTGAACAACCGCCTGTGTCGTACCTGCATGGAGGTATTTAATTAACTATATTTTGAAGGTTGTGGTTCGATCTAAAATATTTATTTGAAATTGTTTTTTTAGTTCCCTTTAAATTGGCCCCGGAAATAGCAAGTCACGAAAGCTACGAAACGTTACAAATGGAGCTCGATTCCATTCTAGCGCTGCTGACTCGCCAAGCGCACTTTATAAGGGACTATGATTTCTCGATAGAAAGAAGTCTTTTGGAATGAAGGAGAATATAGGAATTAAACGGGGATAAGCACGGAATCGAAGTTCCAAACATTTCATTCTGCACAAAAGGAGACGTTTTGAATACGCTACGTTCTGATCAGTGTAGTTTGAAATAAAGCCATATGTATATCGGAGAAATGGGTTTTTGATTTTGTGATGCTATTGCAGAACCTTGGGTGGCAGGTATTGTTTTTTCAACCATGAAAACGAAGGAGGAATATTCATCGTTGGTAGGTGGACATCTTCGAAAACTATCGACCTGAATCCCGGAATGCCGGATTTCTATCAACTAAAACTACATCTATCTCCAAATCACATCAGTTTTCTTGTTAATCGTTCATAGTTGGAAGTAGCGCTTAATAGTTTCTAGACGATACAAATCGGTATAACGAAGAGTGCTTAGGTTATAAGCTTTAAACTCCGTTTACTTTGATTTAAGTTGTTTACAAAGATAATTTTAGTTCAGGTAGAGTCAATCCCTTTAATTTTTTTGGAGCTGATGTAATTACTTCGAGTTTTGTTCGTACAGGAGTGATGAGTCGAAATTATCGGAGCCACAGTGTAGGAACTTTGTGTGCAATATTTTTTAGAACGCTCGCCTAGCGATCCATTTGGTTCTTGGCTAGATTTGAACAACGAAAAAATCGCCTTTCCTTGAAACACTGTTCTGATTTTGTTATTCTATAGTGTAATAAGTGTTGTATTACATTGGTCATCTCTAAAGAATGATACGATAACTTTACCTATTTTTCAGCGACAAGCGCTAAGCACAATGGCGCGCGAAATGCCTATATTTCTAAGTATCTGGGATTAAGGCTGGTACTGCCGAATATAGCAGGAGAGCTACTTGAGTTCAAAACACTTGCCGTATATGGCAGTTTGGTTTCTGAATTAACTCTAATTTTATTTCTAAATCTACAGCTCTTTTATACAAAAATCTATATACAGAAAACTTACTCTAAAATTAAAAGTAGGGATGTAAATCTATGTACATAGTTTAAGAAATCAATATCATGCATAGGACGAACAAATCGCGTTCCCACGGATAGTCGTGGTCATTAAGATCCAAATTTTATGAGGTCATCACACTCGTCTAGACGCTGACCAGCCATGAGCCACTTAGAGCATTACGCTGAGCAATGCATGCACGTGGGAATTGTGCATGCTCGATCTAAATATGTCCTTATGGCTGATCATCATTATGAATGATATATGACGTCTAGACAGAGTAAAGTGTACTCTTAGTACACTACAATAGCTTGGTTGTAGTGGCAGCCCCCTTTGTCAAAAAGGTGGCTCTCTTAGGCCAAGATCGGGCCATTGTGATGATTGTTTGGGTGTGAAAAGTTATATGATATGTTTCCATGATAAAATACTGATAACACCGCAGCTGATTGAAAAGGAAAATACAGCAGATAAGGAAAACGAAAAACGGACTAATACTGATAGTTACAAGTGTTTGCTAACGCAAAAAATCTGAATTGTTTCGTTTCGTTAATCAATTTTGCTTATTGAACTAATTTTATAATATTTAATATTAGTTAACAGGAGTGCCTTTGTTTAACAAAATAGATTCACGATTGATCTGTGTTTTGAGTAATGATAAAAAGATGATTGAACATATAAACGCTTCTTTTACATCAATTGGCATGAAATTTAACCCTTAAAAGGTTACATAGGTCTTGCATTTTCAAAAAATCGGTCGAATTGTTTTATTCCATATGAAAGTATAGTCCTTCAAGAGTATTCACAGTAAATTTGTAGTAAATCCGAGCAATATTACCGGAGTTATAGAGATTTGAATACCGCGCGGCCGGTGCGTGCGCTCTGCTTTACCTAGCGTATTATACGCATGCAGTGCGGTTCTACCGCGTAAAATCAGCTCCTTTCTTTTCATCAAACATCACAACATCAAAAGGATGCTCTGAAGATCGCGAATGAGGTGACGAATAACTGTATGGACCTGGAATCGATGACTCGATTTAAGTCGCTAAAAAATAACTTTAATTCATTGAATCCCGGTAAAAAAACTTTAAACGCGTTTTTCCCGAAACTTTGTTTACCGTGCGGTAGGCACGATTTCCCGAAAACGAATCGACGGATTTTGCTGAAACTTTGCACAGTTCCTCTTAATAGTATAATAGACGATGAAAACTGCAGGAAAATTGACAATTTTCAATGTTTTTAGCTGAATTTTTTTCATGTGTGTAAATTTTAAATAAAATAGATTTTTGGTTTTCAAAATACAATTTTTTGAAAAAGTTTTTTTTGTCCTTCAAGATCTATTTAACCCCTTAAATCCTCATAGAAAGTGTCCGCTTTTTTAACGTTTGTGTTTTAAAGTGGCTAGTCTTTTTCGCTCCTTCACCAGCAGCGTCTTCAATTTTTCTCCAATAAATTGTAGCATTTTGGGCAGACTTAAATTTCCAAAAAAAGAGAGTCTGAAATTTTCGACAAAATATTTTCTGTAGAAATCATATTTGATTTTAGGATTTGCTTTATTTTCTTGTAACAAAGAATATTGCTCCGGTTCGTTCTATTTTGAGTACTTTGTATGAATCCTTACTGTATTCAAATCTGCTGATAAATATTCATGTTTCATTTATTCTCGACTGTAACGTAATATATATTTAGGAAAATTCTTGCTATGCTCTGCAATCTGATGTAATCTTTCTTTTAAATTTTATTTGGGCGTTTTTGATGATGTCCTCTTTTATCAACTGGTGAAGAACAGAAGGTTACGCCGGATTCAAGTTACAGCAAAAATCTATAAAAGTTCATTTTTGCATACTCGAAACATTTTTGTATCCTGAGGTAGCAATTCAAAATTGTAGAAATAGCAGAAAATATTCAAATCCTTATTGCAAAAAATTACAAAGAACTCACCGAAGGTCGTGGCGGATTTACCAGTTTCAGGTCTCGATCTGCATCTCTTCATATTCCAGCCAAAAACAATTGCAATTGAATCCCGTTAAGTCTTTCTTATTTCCTTGCTTACGTTCGGGAAGCACTTGAGCCTGCATGGCTTCTTCATTCAGGTACAACATTACGAGAAGATTATAAGTATTCTAACCCATAACTCCTTCTGTTTTAGATAAGAAACATCTTCCAACGACTTTTTACTCTGATCATTTTTTTGTGTATAAGGATATTCACTGCCTGGTGAACAGAAAAAATGAAGTAGTAGTTATAGTACATAATCGGAATCACTATCACTATTCACCCCATCAAACGGACTTCTATCATATACTGACTTTGCATTTAACATAATTAACAAAATGTAAGAAAAATTTCAAGAAAAACGAGCCATTTTATGAAGAAACATTGAATTCAACATAAACTTTAGTCTATGGTCACTGTAAATAAAGAACACAAGCAATCAAAAATGGGAACAGTAAAAGCATATTCACACTGTTACGAAACTACGTAATTTTGGCGCCGTGATTTTGACCATTATTGGATTTAAAAACATGTATTCTTCCATACATTTCAAAATTATTTCCAGAGCCTAATTTCGGCAAAATCGTGGATCGAAACAAGGTAATCATCGATGTTGACATATGCAATAGATGTCGCTAATTGGTATTTTCGAATTCACCACGCAGTTTAACACAACATGCCAAGGAAATGCAGTGCTCCTAACATGAAATTGTCCAATACACAAAAAATTATAAAGACAATATAATAATTTGAACAGATGTGAATGCGAAAAACTGCTTCGTATATTTTTCATCTGCAGTCCTGAGATTATCTCCATTCATAAGGACTTTCGGAAATAAAAAGGCATCCATATTTTGAAATCACAACTGTTAAATATTTGTATCTGACAGTCAAAACCATCTCAATGCAATGTAAACGATCCCAGGCATTTTGAAATGCGTCAATCATAAATACATACTTTCGGGGCAATTTAAAGGGACTATAAAACAAAAGGCTACTTAGTATACTTATAATTCTGCGTATACGAACGATCATTTGTGCTGTGCAATAATGAAACACAATGTGTAATAATGAGTCATAATATGCAACGATGAGTCATAATGTGCAATAATGAATCTTCTCCAGGAGGTATCCCATTTTTCCTCAGAGTTTTTCGGATTATCTCCTTGTTTTAAAATAGGATCTTCCATCATTCCTTATTTTAAAAATGGTGTATGCAGACTAGAAAAAGTCGTTTATCTGACTATTTAAGTCACTTACACGAAAAAGTAGAGATAGAAATTGAGATTGAGGTTAAGTTTGTAATTGCAAGGTTTCCTAAATTATTTAGGCTGTAGAGTTGCGTTCGAAAACGTGCCATATTATCTTTCTTTTCTTTCACAGTTTTCGGTAATTCCCTATTGTTCAAGCGCATTCTAAATACTAAGTTCCTTTGGACATAAATTTTGTTATTCCTGAAGATGAACCCGTGAAAAATTTACCAATATGAACAAATAAAATAACCAATGTTCATCATGCTTCAATTTTTTGAGAAAACCTAAAAAAAATAACAAGTTGTAAAAATCACGGCGCAAAAACTGTTCTTTTAGTTTTGTTTATATTATTTATATTGTATTATATTTGTAGCTTAACCTATTTTGTAACAATCAATAAATAAAATTATTATTTACACTTCACAGTAACTTTTGAATACAAATCTATAATAAATAGATGTTCTCGAATGTTTTTTTTCATTTTAAATCAAAATCAAAAATTGATGAATACTTTTTCCTTTGTCATATCCCTATCTTGTCGTAATATATAATTAAACCGATTTAAAAACTATAAACTGTTATTTAAACTATTTAGAAATCAACAATTTGTATATAAATCACAGGGTTATAGTGTCTTTCTTCCTTAATTAATATTTAAAATTTCACGTCAAGGGTCAACAACATTTAAATTTGTTTCATTCTGAAATATATATTTTATTTTGTCTGGTTGAGTGCTAGCGAAATTGTTTCGAAATACTTTAACTAAATTTGAAACTAATTATTTCGAAATTTTCGATTAATTTCAAATTTATTTTCACATTAAGATCCAAAAAGAGGTTGTACTGAATTTGGGACTTATGCTATCTTTTTGGCTTCAGTTGGGTTCGGTACAGTCGAAACAATTAGCCATATTTTTTTTGCATTGTCGACTATTAGCTGTCTGACGATGTCCTTTTTTTCGCAAAACTGCTTTCAATGTCTTTATGGTGATCGAAAATATGGAAGAGGCTTGAGTGCTTCACGGGCGGAAAGATCAGATTGCTGACAACCTTCAAAGGACTGAATTTTTCAGGACTAGCGCTGGTTAGTTCGTGACTATTACAACAGCTTGTGGACCGTTGGATTTTGGTGGTTGCTGCACACGATCCAAAAGGTGAGGGAATTTTCGAGGTCCTGCGTATCCGAGATCGATGAACAGGCGACAAAGGATGTCTGTCGTTGTCGAGAACAAAAATCGAATTGTTTATTTGCCCGGTGGATTGCCGTAGGAAGTTAGTATCACTCTTGTCACTATCTATGCTTCCATTCTGTGTTGTGTTACAACTTTGAACGCTGGTCGCTTCACTTGAGAGTGGCTTCCGAAAATTCGTTTGAACTACTTGCAAATTTTCGTAATCGCTTAATGAATCACTAATGTTTAGCGATTTATTGTAATAGTCGAACTGATCGTCATCAGTTCTGATCTTGCTATGAAGGCATGAAACCGTCGACGAGTCCTTGGTTTGGACGACTGTCGCTGTTGAAGGTACAAACACTTCGTCATCTATGTAATCGTTAAGGATAGACGGAAACTCTTGGTTATTAAAAGAGTATTGTATATCATTTGTTTCAGATGCTTTCAGGCTGTCTCCCTGCACAGAGTATGTGGGAGAGCAATCCTTTGATTGATTGCATCTGCTACTGTCCTCGGCTCCACTAGGTGCCTCAGGTATCCTCCAAATATCATTATTTATTTCAGCGGTAGCGGACGCTACAGCCGCCACTGTTTGGTGAACACTACTCAAACTGCATGATATAGCAGAAGGTTTTTTGATTGGTGGTTGTTGTTGCTGCTGTCGAAGCCATACTGGTGAATCTGCAATAAAAAATACATTGAAATTCTCGATTGAAATCAGTATTTCAACAAAATTTGACGAAGAATGGATTAAATAATGTAAATATTCACAAACATGTTGAGAAAAAATCGTCTTTGAAACCATTTATCAACCAAAAGGATGTAAGTATTTAGTGCCTTTCAAGAAACTCTATTTTATCCTCAAGGAAGTTTTATTTTTATTTATAAAGAAAACGACTACAATCCTGATTAATGCCGGGACGATTGCGCGTCGACTGGTTGCTAAGAAAAAAAGAGACATTTGCATTATAGTGTCTGCAGTGTGTCTTTATGTTGGTGCAGATTAAGTTCCGGAATTAACGTGCTTTCCCCGAAATTAATCAGTAAAACACGGGCCTTTTAAGCCAGGGTTACGAAGTTAGCTAGTACCCAAAACCCCCATAAACGTAATAGTCAGTAGCCTATAACTAAGTATGAGTACTGTTTTCCCGAATATGGGTTCCAGATATCATCCAAAGCTTGCTTGGACTTCTTCATAATCCTTGGTGAGGATTTGAACCTATCAGCATCCTTGCCGCTTTTTGGGTAACGGCACTCCTGTCGTAAACGCAACAGCACGCCAATGCACCACAACACAGAAGTGTTGCCGATTTAATCCGGTCCCAAACTGTATTAGAAATAAAGGTACTCGCTAATCGGTGTACAACCGTAGCCCCCAAGTTTCAACCTCTACAGGTTTCTCATCGACCTCGGCAGGGACAAGTCCCTGGAGCCCCGGATATATATTACTACCTGTGTTTATATGCTGACTGATTTAAAATTTGGATGAAAATAACGTTAATAGCAGACGAAGAGATTAAAACATAGTCTTTGGATATTGATGCAGTTAACGCCATAACATAAAGTAACATGAGAATAAATGTTATGTTTTAAGACAATGATAAGCGAATTTGGAATAGGTGAATTTAAAACTATGTGAAAATGGAAATTATGGTTATTGTTTTCTGGATAACCTTCGCCGGGTGCAGCATATTTCTGGTGGTGAGAATTGCCGGCCAGCGTCGTCCATTTTTCTGTTATTCTTTCGTATCATATCAACCACGACTCTATGAGCAAGTCGGGATATTACATTTTTAACTGGGATCGCCACTAATCTGTCGACATTCTTTGCATTGAGCATCATCTCAATCATTATTGGTCGAATGGTGCTCGAAATGGTGAGGCTTTTGATTGTTGGTAATCAAGTTGAGGCACGCCGTGAAGAATGCAAATAGTTTTTGATTTGAAACGGATAATGGGTCTACGGATCCGAGCTTAACAAATAGAAACCAAAGGTGTTTCTCAATTGAAGCATAGGACAAACTGCTGAATCGGATGCCATTCGATTTTATCTCAAGTATCTTGAGTAATGATAGATACTAGGATGAGCTTTAAAACTAACTTGCCTTGTGTTTGTGACAAATCAATCACAAAAAGAACGCCTCTGGCATAAATGCCGCCAATAAGAGAAAATAGGCTAAGCTGCGGTGTGAATACGCGAGATAAAAATCGTCTATGACGATTTGTTTTCCTTTAAAATTGATTACGCAACTGCAAGGCTTTCTTCAGAAAAAATAGCAAGTTCAACTACTATCTCACATAACTTCTGAATGAAAATGTATGCTTTCAGATTTATTTGCGCCACTTTGAGTGCGACTATAAATATTTTCACTTTCTGCCTGCGAGTACTGTGCAAGTCTTACTACTGTGTACAGATATGACCCGGAATTTTCAATTTAAATTTTGCGGGGTTTTTGGTAGGGACAAATCTTTTTATTTTTAAGTTAAACGGACTGTCAATGACATCTGTCACATCGCTCATTTTCGTAAACAGCCTAAAGCGACTTTTTCGATTTTTACCATGTCCGAAAATATTCAAAAAAGAAGTTCGATTAAATTTTGTGAACGGAATGAAATTTTTGCTGCTGAAATGCTCAGAATGTTGCAGGCCTTCGGTGAACAGGCAATGGGCTAAAACACAAGTGTATGAATGGCATAAAATGTTCAAAGAGGGTCGTGAAGGCATTGAAGACGAACCACATCAAAGACGACCAAGAACATTAACTGATGAACATCACGTCACGCAAATCAAAGAATTGGTGCTGGAAAATCATCGATTGACTACTATAGAGCTTTGCTGATGCTGTTGGAATTTCAAATGGGTCAGTCAACACCACTTTAAAAGATGTTTTGTGCCTCAGAAGGGTTAAATCGCGATTGGTGCCACAAATGCTCAATTTAATGGAAAAACAGCGTCGTGTTGAAGTGTGTGAAATGATGCTTTCTGACTATCAGGATAACCTTACGACCCGGACACAACCGATCAATCAAGCGAATATCGTGCCAAAGGTGAGACAATACCGGAAAGATCGCGCCAAAGTCGCTCAAAAATCAAGGTCATGTTGACAGTTTTCTTCGATTATTGTGGTGTGGTGCATTGTGAATTCCTTCCACCCAGTCAAACTGTCACCAATGAATACTATTTGATTGCCATGCGTCGTTTGCGTGAAGCTGTGCGTCTCAAAAGACCGGATTGATGGAGAAACAATTCTTGGTTTTTCCATCATGATAATGCACCATCTCACACTGCGCTCGTTCTTCGTGACCGTTTCGCCAAAAAATCCGCCCATATCGTTCCGCAACCACCGCGTTTGCCTGATTTAGCATCGTGTGACTTCTGGCTATTCAATAAGCTCAAGAGACCGCTCCGGGGACACCGTTTTGACACGATACAATAGATTGAAGCCGAATCGAAGATGGTATTGATGCCCATACCGAAGAAAGACTTTTTCAAGTGTTTTGATGAATGGAAAAACCGTTGGCATAAGTGCATTGGAGCCGAGGGGGATTATTAGGAAAGGGATAAAACTGATTTTGAAGAATAAATAAAAGTTTCAAAAATCGCAAAAAAAATTCCGGGTCATATTTGTACACAGCAGTACACTTCTACCAAATATGATTGATGATGATTTTTCAAAGATCTTATGAATGGCAGTGCCTTGATTCTAAAAAAGAGGCCCACCTGGAGAAGTTGCATTCACAAGGAACAGTAAAACACAAGAAGATGTTTCTTATAGAATCAGGCTGCATGTTCTTAGGTAAAGGTTCTCTAAGATGATGAATTTGAATTCTAGGAGGGCTAGATTGTATGGCATACTATCTTTACTACTCTTTTCCATTTCAATAAGGACAGTTTTTCGTGAAAATGGTTAATTACATACACTTTTTTGAACTGCTGCCGAAATTTGTTCTTTAAACATTTTCAATTTATTCATATTAAAAGTATGTAATGCTGGATTGATTATTGTTGTATATTTTTCTCTTAAATTTTTTGAAAAAAGTGTGTGGGTACCATCTATCAATCCTGCCTACAAAAATCATAGAATAATTCAAGCATATCTTACCAATATATATTCTGTTCTGCAATGACGTCCTCTTCTCGATCATCGACTGCAATCTCTGTTGGCTAGCCAAGGACACGCGGTAGTTCAAATCGACAGTTTGATCCACTTCGACACCCAGGATCTTCAATATTAATGTTTTGAGAGCGGCACGAAAATCCTTCAAGTGATACGCATACAACACTGGATTAACTGCTGAATTCAAGTGCGAAAGAATGATGCAAAAGAACGTCAATTTGGGGTGGACATAGCAATCGGGACAGAATGCTTTTATGCAGTTGATGGTATAAAGCGGTATCCAGCATATCATGAAAAACAAAACGATAATTGATAGATTCTGGGTGGCCTTCACCTCACGCTTGCGTGCTGCACCAAGAACTCGAAGCATTGTACCACCATGCGTGCGATGAGCTGTAACTCGAATATGGGAACTGGCTGTGCCTCGATTTACATCACCTACTGGATTCATGGTGACTATTTGGCGAACCTTAAAAGAAAGCCCATGTGAAACATTGTTTAAATTAAGTTCAGCAAATTATCTTACCTGTCGTATAATAACTCGATATATATGAGCGTAGAAGGCTAGCATTAATATGGCTGGAGTAATTATTGTTGCAAAATATAAGAATACTAAATAATTGTAGTCCATTACTTTGACGAAAAGACAAACTGAATTGTTGCTGTCCCCAGCGTGCCAGCCAAAGAGAGGGAGGAACCCCACTATGCTTCCAGCGACCCAACAAAGTGATATAATTCCTGAAATTGTTCAGAGAAAAATAAAATACCTAATAAATATTAATTATTTATAAAAATTCTCAAAAGAATGAGAGCATATGCTCACGTTCGTGTTCATTCAGATATTTTTAATATTTTTCAAAATTGGGGTTACATGTTACCATGTTTTACCCATACAACAGAGTTTATAAGTCAAACAGAATACAGATTGCTTGACGAATATCGTTTGCACACCACATTTTGCTCCAATTACGCATTGTGCTATTTAGAACTATGAAAATGAAGCATAAATATGGCTTGATTATTTTCAGGAATGCATCATATTTGCTCCAGTTGTAGATCTATGTAGTTTATAGAAAAGCGAATCACATATCACATGACTTGCTTTCTGATACTGTTTCTGTTCAGCTTATTGTGAACTTTGAGACCAGTAAACAATTTATTGTGTGCTTATATTATACAAGTTGTATTATTATTATTATTATTAACATAAGCAATGGCCCATTTTCGGTCTCACTCTTGAACTAAACACCGAAAATACTGCAAAAGTTGACCCTTTTGGCACCGCGTTCCAGGCTAACACATTTGAAAATAAGCAGACTTTTTATCTAAATTCTTTGATCATGAAAACTTCAGGCCCATGTCATAGAACTTAATGAATTAAAAACGTGCATATCTGGTCGACTTTTTTAGAATGCCTATTTCATCCTCAACTCACTACCAACATTGATGTCGGCGAAGCGTCTTGGGCAAAAAAAGAAGTTGTTCCGTCTTTTTTGTCAGCCCAGATTTTCTTTTGGTCCTGTGCACAGTTCCCTTGAAACATGTGATATTGATTCTTACCCATAAAAAAGTTGGCCGTCGATTGTCGGTCGTGTGTTCCGGGCCTTATATACCAGTAACCGATGATTTACACGACTTCGTTAAAGAATTAACATGCTGGTTATTCTCTTTGGCAACTAAGCTGTTATTGCACTCTGCGACAGCGTGTCGAACCCACTGACTCCCAGCTGAAAGCCTCACCAAATTGGAGCACCCTCCGATCAGAAGCTCACGAGATGAAGCATTCCATGAAGAATTGTATAACGATGACCAAATAGTGGCGGTCCCAATTAATACTTTTCCTCACCTAATAGCTAGTCGGAGATGAGAAGTGGTAAGCAAAAGAATGGATTCCACCAGGAAATCCTCACCCAAAAGATGCTGACACACTGCGAAGGAGATTGGCAATTTCATATATATTTTCATCACTATTTTATTTTGATCATTATTATTGCTAAGTATTATGAAAAAAAATTATACAATCCTAACTTGGCTGACTCGTCGTGATGCTGCTTTATAGTTCTTTCCAACGGATAAAGGTGTTTTTACAACTCTGCTCCATATATTATTGTATATACACTTGATATCTATTCGATGATCACTTCTTCACTTCTCTTTGAATATTCTTTCATGCATCAAAACATGTGCCATCAACCACTACAACGACAATATGCAAAACATGTCTATGATGCGCTCATGGTGCCAGATCACGCCAAAACAATTTTTGGTGTCTAGAACCGTTTAAATTTTGAATGCTTCAGTTATCGTAAAAACATAATCCGGATTCTGTGCTTTCTTTTGATAACGTCACGACTAGGTACTTCTACTGGGCTAAGTGTACCTAGAAGGCTATTTTATTTGATGGTTCTATCGGTGAATCTCATTCCACACACATACACACACAATCCAAAAAACACACTCACCTTCCTTGGCGGTAAGATCACCAATTTTCAACTCCAAAAGTGATCTATTGCATTTCACCACCAGTTTCCCACAACATTGATATTTACACCCTGGTAAAATATTTCATCACAAAATGAAATTGTTGGAAGCAGCTTTGCGAAGTGTGAGTGTAACAGAGGTAACCGCAGAAGATTAAATTCAGCAAACGTGTTTTCGTGTTCACGTGATGCATTGCCAGAAATGCGTAGATTGAATTGAGAAAGGTTTAGATATTACATAGCAGATATTATATAGAATATAGAATGGATTGGAAGATACGTTCAGCGAATGAATATTAGGAAAGTGATGTAAATTATATGAAATGCTCCATTGATTTGAATACTTAGATTATTCCCGAACACAACACAGTTATAAAACTTTAGAGCTGTATGTACGATTTCTCGCATTTTCCAGGAGACGGATGCCTCTTTTGCAAGGAGGTATTCGGCATAAGTGTTAACATCATTGCCAACTTTTCAAGGGAATTAAACAGGTTCTCAGAATCTAATACCTAGCTTTTATGAAAACATATTCTTCTTCAAAATATTTGAAAGGTGACAAAAAAATTATCAAATTTTCTGATGGCTCACATTTTTTATTGATAAAACGTCAAGAAATCATGCTTTTTTAAGGATTATGAAATGCAATTAGAAGATGTGCTGGTGTCCTCGAAAATATATTTTGATATTTGTTACTTCTAAGTGGAGCCAAATGATGATGTTCTTTATTCGAGATGAATTTTACTGGTTGTTCAATAATTTCCTTTGAAACACGTTGTTGGAATCGATCGCAAACAAATAGGAAACATTGTTAAAACTATTAGAAAGTGATTTCAAAAGCCATTTGAAAACTGATGTCGCTGATATGAAGAATGAGATTAACAATCAGTTGAGGATCACAAAACTTTGAACAGTGAACTCATATTCGGTTTCGGGTTCCAAATCAAAAAAAATTCCAAAAATTTTGAATAACAAAGAAACGTTGAAATCTTCGAGAAACTTGCATCACCATTTAACTATGCTTAACACAAATCTAAAATAAAGAGATGTTACTTTATTGCCCTCCCACTAAAGTAAATAACAATCATTTTTCAAACCAAGGAAAACAAAAGCTGTTACGATTCACGCGCTACAGCTTAAACAATACAATTTTCAACTTCAGCATTTCTTTTAATTACTTTAGCAATCATGGCAATTTCTTTTCCCATTATTTGGTTTTCTGCTTTTCTTGGTCTTCACGCTTTCATCAATTTTGTACGGTTCGTCCACAAGAAGCGTAATGTTGCCAAAGGACTTCACACGCTGCACAGACACTGAAAAATGAACACTTCGAAGCACAGTCCAATTTTTCATCCTTCGTATGTGGCCAAACACGAGCGATTGGTAAATTCTGTGAGCAAACAGTTTCCAATTTCAATTTAGTTCGGTTTGTTGTAAGGACTAAGAACTAATAAAAATTTATGTGTACAGAAATTGATTTTGACACATTTGTCGGAAAGAAAGATTATAGTTACATTGTTTGGAAATATTTGTTGTCTGTTTGGTTGTTCAGGAATTAGTAGGTACTACTGAAGCCTGAACAATAGGCTTTTGTCGTAGATGTATGAAAATTCCTTAAATTATGCTAATACTTGAAAATTGTGTTCGTTTTGTCACTTTTGATATGCAAATCTTCGTTTTGATGAGTAAAAATCGCAATCTATTTGTCGTTTGATATCTCATATTAAGCCTTAACAATTCACACATATTTTTTGTACAGCCGGGTGGATTGTAAGTTTTTCATATATATTCCTTTTTTAAGCCTAGTACACAGTTCGGTTCTGAGCAGAAATTCGTAGGAAAATTCTGCAGTTGCAGAAATTCCGCACAGAATTTCAGACTCAATTCTGCAGAAGCAGTACACAGTTTTCTGCGCAGAATCGATGAACTCGGTAGATGACAGCACCGCAGCACCAAGTACTCTCCACACTTTTCTGACTTGAATTTTAGTTGTTTCGACATTTCTTTTGATGCAGAAAGTTGACATTTGGCAATAGCTGTCATTAAAACTGTCATTGAAATTGTTTCCAACATTAACAGCAGCCGACATTTGCGAAAAGATAAGTGTTTCGTGAATAATCTCCACTAGTCTCCATTGTCAAATTTCCAGCAGCAAATTATTTACCAAATGTGGAGACATGCAGAACTTTCTGTTCTGAACCGAACTGTGTACTAGGCTTTACAGTATACATTCCTTTTTTACAGTATTAAGTAGATATATACCAATGATGCAACTGTTCATCATCATTTTTTTCCTGCTAAAACTTGCCAAAAAATATAGCTCAATTTTATTTAACACAGAAATACATCAGCTTCCGTAAATAATTTATATATTTACATTTTCTGATGTATGTTTCCGAAAAAGCCCACGCAGGCTTATATTCACATCGTCGTATGAATTGTATGCATACAAATTTATCTCCAAGTACACACAATAGATTAATGGACATATATCTTTTATTTTTCGGCACTATCCCCCACGGTTTGATAAATTTGGAAGACATTTTCTTTATGTTAGCAACATGATATGACTTGGACTTAAAATGGTTTCATTCATCTACTTACATCAATTTGCTATTTAGACCGTTTAAAAAATGATTGTGAAAAATGTGTTGACAACAGCATGCAAATGATTTAAATCGTTTGTGGTTAGACAGGACTACATTTCGGGTTGACCTTCCGTTTGGAGTTTTGCATAATACAGCTTAAGATAATGGGGAACATTATACCGTCTGATTAGGAAATAATATCCTTGTCTTTTTTTTAAAATTTTTCTTTTAAGTATTAAGTATCAATCTTAGATCTGAATCAAGAACTCTAACTGGAGAAATAACTAAGAACTAAACGAAGAAATAACCAAGAGCTAAACGAGGCTTGTTAAACCAGACATAAAGAACATTGAAAATCCTTTGAAAAAGAATTCCTACAGAAATGTTTAAAACTTGGTTTGGCTTCAGTTTCTATAAAAGATTTAATATACAAATTGACGCATGTTACAAAGATCTGCTAGTTCGTAACGTCGCATAGTGAAAGTTAAAAGTTATATAACAATAGCCCACGCGGCTTTCAGCTCGGTCTCTAATATACTAAACAGGGTATAAAATTTGTACTTCTATTTCCAATTGTTTTTAGCTGAAGCTAAGATATTCTTGCATCCTCAAACTTATATTACAAAGTACTTGAATATCACAGATTAAACAAACATTTTTCGAAGACAATTCAGGGTTTTGTTTTCATTAAAAACTCCAAAATAAAGATTTTATACAAAAAATTATGTTACGAATCAAGCGTATTTGTAGTAAAACTTTTAAGATTCAAGTGTGCTGCTATTTTTGCAAAAAATAACTATTTTGTCTTGTTTATGGATCTTTAAAATTATTTTATAACTATCATCTAATAAAGTTTATTGAAAGATAATTCTTATTTCTTAATCAAAAGGACATTTTTTAGTACAAGTTAATATAAGTTTATTGAAAGACAGTTTTAATTTTTAAACACGAAACGCAAGGTAATATAAAGGTAATAAGTTTTAAGGTAAAATCGATGATATGTGCCCAAAGCTAGAAAACAATTATGGGTCACCAATTTGAAGTTTTGATCAAAATAAAACAAAGTTGTGGGGCATTTTCGCTAGAAAACAACTCTTCGGTAGTTTTGATTCTCGAGTTTACATTCTTTCCTTTTTTTTTGTAAATCTGCTGAACCATTTGTTATATAAATTTTCAATCGCTTCCAGTCGATATCGATCGAACGGGTGTTTTTTTTATTAATTTTTAATAATTCCCCCCTGCAAACTCACGTGTGAAAAAGAAAAAGCACACCCGGTTGAGGGGGAAGTAGGGTTAAGATAGCATTTTCTCAATGATTTTCATGAATTTTTTTATAGTATAAAAAATGAATATAATTTATTGAAACTTTGACAATATTTCATACATGTATTTAAGTATATGCTGTAAACAAAACAAAAAAGCATGATTTTATGCCTTATTTTACATTTTTTTTTGCAAAAAAAATTTTTATTTGATAATAATATTCTGGTTTTGAGTTCATATAGAGCGCAATACTATGAAAAAAGTAACTGTTAATTTACAAAACGATTGGTTGAAAACTTTTCAAATTAGCGTGTACGTAAGTTCAAAATAAGTCGTTTTGAAAAATACGCATTTGAAAAAATAGTAGCGCTCGGTGCCTGAAGAAGAACTACTCACTTTAATGGCTTATAACAATGAAACGAGTCGGAATTTTCATTTAAAAATTTGAGAACATATTTTTCAATAGTTTTACTAATAATTTATGAAACAAAAACAAGTAAATTTTTTGAACGGTCAGACCCTATTTCCCCCTTAAGTCAAAATTTACGTTAAAAGTATCTTTGATGAGACCATTCCGTGTCCCTGAACAATTGGAAACCCGTAAAAATTTATAGGAAAATTGCAGTCCATTTTCTATGTAACAACATTACTTTTACTACTTACAACAAAAGCAAACTTAAAAGACCTTTTTTATCAGTGTTTGTTTTTCAAATGAAAAGGATTTAATATGGAATGCCAGTTCACTGATATTACAAATATTGTGGAACCAAAAGTTTCTATTTAAATTTTGCCTTATAGTCGTCATATTTTCAAATAAGGAAAGTTTACCCAGTTGTCTTGACAAAAAAATATGGCAGATGGTAAAATGGGTCTCGCTTTTATTCATTAAGACCTTCCAGGCACGTTGAGGATGGATGGAACTTTAACCTTAATGGAAAAGCACTTCACAACTATCTTATTTTTGAAGGGAACCTCGTTGTTTAATTCTGATGGTAGACCTCTTTACTTGACAAAAGGTCAATTTGAACAGATGCATGCAATAGGATATGATTTTTTTAATTCGGCCTCTGGGAGCAATAGTGAGTCATTTTGAAAATCTATGCGCAACAACTATAATCCATCTTATGCCAAGTAATAAAATCATTATAATAATTTAATGGGAAGCGTGGTTTCGGGGTGTCGGATGGCATCCTCTTCAGGTGCTGTCATTTACCATCCGCCACCAGACAGCACGACTACGGTTAGGCTTCTTGATGGATTAAGCTCGTTGTACTTCAACTGGTTTGTATAATTATTTCTATCCGCGAAGTAAAACGACTGTCAATTTGTTTTTTCGTATATCTGCCCACGTCGTTATTCTATATTAGTTATTTAGCATAGGTTAAAACCTCCTAGTCTAGTCGACAACTTCGCCACCACCACGCTTCCCATTAAATTAATGATGAACCAGCCTAAACTCTGGAACCTAGGAACCTCCACTAATGTGCAATAATAGTGTTAGTGACTTACTAACCAAAAAGCACACTAGAAGGCAAAGTTGCCGACTAGACTAGGAGGTTCTAACCTATGATTAATAACTAATTATGATAATATTTAACATTTTAAAAGATTTGTTGAAGCATTTTAACTGATTAGGGTCTGAAGCAATTAACTTTCAATCCAAAGTATGAACATGAATCCGACAGAATAATGTACATTTTAAATAAGTAAAAATTTTCTCGTATAAAAAACGTTTGTTGCGAGGAAATATATATAGATAGAGTCTATGCATGATTTGAAATTCATACTGGATTTCAAAGGATTACAAAACAAGTAGTTATACATAAATGCCTGAAACACTTGGATCTCTCATCGAAATCAGATATCTGTAAATTCTGTCAAGGTCTAATATTGAGGGGATGAAAGCCTAATCATTCAAATCTAGCTTAAATGCTTCTCATCAAAAACTTTTCAAACTATTGAAGAAAACGTTTGGTTTTTTCATGTCTAATATAACGTAGATGTTTATTTGAAAGGTATATTTAGCATTCATTTTCAATAAATTTACTTACCATCTGCCTTTTAGACAGTGCATTTTTTTCTTTCTGCATCTATTTGAAGAAATAGTGGTAGTTCTGATGATATGAGGAGATTGAAGTAGTTCTGATGATATGCAAATAGTGTAAGTTAAAATAAAAAAAATCGGCGTGATTATATTATACACATTATAAACAATTGTAGACCTAACTCTACAATTGTAATCTGTATCATTTCATTATCGCTACTTCTTTCTTTCCTTACACTCAACAAATTGGAAATGTCCTCATTTTGTTACTTGTTAAAGAGCTTTTGGGGTCGTATTAAAACGAAAAATAGCAAACATTACAGACACTAATTGTAGTGCGTGACACTCGCGAATAAAGCATTAAGAGTAATTTGAACAAAACTCAATAAGATTTTCTTTGAATGTTACCGGATAAGACTATCCGTAGGTTGAATAGAATTGTGTAGGTATTAAATTAATATGAGCTAGCAACGGGCAAATAAGAAACAAAGAAGTAAAATGTTTCTTGCAAACTAAGATCTTCTGAAATTGGCTAATAATTTCCTTGAAAAATTCAAGGCAATGCTGTGAATGAACCTTTAAGTACATTTCTCAGATTCATTATTATAATAAATATGAAGAATGTAAGTTTAAAGTTTATCATCTTCGAAATATTATCGCTTGGCAGCTATAAGGTATGTAGGTTCTATAAAGAAAATTTCAGACATAAATTTTCATGCTAGACCTGTGAACATTTTATCTAGAAGTTATTATTTATTGCTAGGACGATATGAAGTTGTTGTTGGAAGAAGAATCATATCACCATGAACAATTTGAAATCTATTACGATTCCAAGAAGAAAGTTTTCTTGCATATTAAGAATTTTAGTTTCTTAGGAACGTTTCAGAATGTTTGCGAGTCACATCTAATTTTTCTTTTAAGCTTTATCCAAATCTTTCGTTATACTTTAGTAGGTCATGTAATTTTCAGTAGAAGTAGCATTAGCTTCCTTCCATTCCATTTAACTTGGAAACTTTATTCAAGGAAATTCCATGAAGCATTTTCATGTAAGAATGCTTTCGTTATCAACGTTTTGAATTGAGTTTTCTGTTCACTATCATACGAACACATGCTTGCAAAAAATTTGTTCGTTGCATTTGAGCACTTTGATCAATACAACCCTAATTTTTAACTACCACACTTTCTTCCTTTAAAATAATAAAAACACAAATATAAAGAAATATCAACAAGTGGAATAGTAATAATAGCCAATATTAAAGTGTTCCATAATTTACATAAGTTTGATCGGAGGTTAAATTATTGAGCATCTTGTCCTTCAGTTGAAGTTAATTCTAAACTCTATTAGTTTTAGAATTATCAATCAAAGCTGCTCAAATCTGTGGGTTCAGTGAATACAGATATATCGGTCTTGGTATTATATTCGATATATCTGGTATTATTTTCGATATATCTGTAATATTTGCCGTTCATATTAATTATTTTATAAAGAGAATGATGCTCTAAAAATATTGTAACTCGTGACTAGAGTTACTCGAGTTTTTTTTTTTAATTTTATAACACACTTAAAGTACTGTACTTCGCCAGTGTTAAGAGAAAGCTTAACTATATATGTATTTTGGTTTGAACCGGGCATTTCATAAAATGATACAATTTACAAAGAACTAGCTTCGATATGGAAAACTTTAAATAGAATTACTGATTTTCCTGAGCTTTCCTGAGAATTTTTTTAAGAATTTCAAACAGAATCACAAGATATACAGCCATTTTGTATCGTTGCCGTTCACCTTTGGAAAGAATTCATCGGATCGTGGATTTGTGTACATGTTGAAGTAGTTTAATGCAAAGTTTCCAGTCTTGATTAATATTATTTGCTTTAAAATAGTTTCAAGATAAATTTTGAGTAAATTTTTGAAATTATTGCTACTTATTGTTACTTCTTCACTATGTATTTGAATTGCCATTCGTACATAGGCTAAATAACTATAAAAAATGCCAATATAAACAAACTTCAAATTTTTTACACGTTAAATGTTGTTTCAAAGTATTTGCGACCTTATGTGGTGGTGGCATACCTTGCCTTTAATGTCCATCAAAAAGCAAAGGTGTTAAAAATTCAGGCTTGTAATTTTTTAACCAGAATCTAAGAAAAGTTAAAACAGTACATCCCTAGAAGAGTGTCATGTATTTTTGTCATTTCAGTAGCCAAGATTTACACAACACTAATTCATAGTCTAATTCTATTTTAAAAGAAAGCAAATTGGATTTTTTCTTCACGACATCTTCAATTTCTGCGTCAGTGATGCCAGATCAGAGTTTTTCAACCTAGATTTAGGGTTTTCTTTGGGCAGCTAGGGTTAAAATAAGAGGAGCTAGATCTTAGGGGTTTGTTTACAGACTTTCAACCGAAATTTTTTCCTACGTTTTAAGTAACAGCTACAATCATTTGTAGATACATAAACTAGAAAAAAGAAATTCGCATATCATATGATCCAAATTAAATCCCACCTAAAATAGAGGTGAAGAGATCCATTTACAACTTTTAGGGATGTCTTTTTGCAGTTTTGTTGAAGATGCTTTGATACTTGTGTGGCAAAAATAGAATTCGTCATTCGTACGTTTCGCTCCGTGTGTAACTTGTGTGATTGCAAAGTTCACACTCGTTGAAAGCATCACGTCTCACATATCGAAAATAATTATTTTAAAATTTTCGGTCAAAATATATGCTTCTGTTCCGAGATTATTTTTAGGTACCATGGCCATTCGTTATTTGCAGGAAAAAGTGTTTACATTGTAAAGTTTGATTGGTCCTAACAGTTTGTAAAGAATTCTAAAGAAATGGAGTCACGCACCCTTCAAAAGATAGGTGGTTCAGTTTTGTTTTAATCAGTGGTTTTATTTCTAACAATATTAAAATGTCTGAAGATTGTACTTAGGGGACTGTAAGAAATATTAACAATCAATCTATAGGTAGTCCTGATCTACATTTTCTATACATACAAATTATAAATCTGCGGTTGAAAAGCTTTGTGAGCAGGACAAACGTTCAAGTTATTGGTTTTGAGAGAGTCTTAAAGCACCACTTCAAGAAGGACATTTTAGACATTGATCATCTATCAGATGGTGATTATAATGATGACAAGGTGCTTCATTTATCTCTTTAAAAAAAATTAAAGATATTTTTGATATTACGTTTCAAAAACGGAATGTCAGTTTTTCTGAGGAATCAGTGACAAGAAGGATTATTACCTGAACACGGGGTACGATCAAGCCAACTGACTTAGATATTACTTTTATAGATACAGCAACAAACTTTCTGGGTCATCAGAGAACTGTTGCTTTTGTGCAGATATTAGATAACATGGCATTTTCGGAGTCCTGCAGCGCAAAAAATCACTGAAATCTAAAAGAATATGGGCAAAAAGACGACAGTGATGATCTGAAAAGCTGAAGCTATAAAATTTCAAAACTCCTTTTTGGAAAAGCAATTTACCAGTGGTGGCTTTCCCTTTGGGGCTAGTGGGGCTCAACATCACCAATTACGGATGAGCCTATATTAGTGCAAATGTAATAAAATATCATTATAGATTTCAATATTGTTTTCATAATTTAATTTCATTTCAAAATATAATGTAACATTTTTTTCGCCCATGCTGTAGTTTACTTTCACATAGTCTTCTTGCTACGCACTGTAGAACAATTTTTTTTCTCTTCGACTCGCTTCGTTGTGTCTGCACCGAGTAAAAGCTGAGAGTAAAATTCAAACTTATTTTCTTTTTGACAATTTTTTACCTTCACCACGAGTAAGGGGCTACATGGAATTTGTCCCGAAAAAGAGTATTTTGATTTGAATGGCTGCGTGAATTCTATGCTGCAGCGGCGGGAGTATGCGTGTTTGAAATAACATGTGTATACATCGTGGACAGACTAATCATATGCAGCCCGTTCAGTGCTTCGACAACGTTTAGTCTTGGCACGGTCTGGATAATACTTTTGAGCAGGCATGAGTAACATTTTTTTACGACGAGCTGAATGCAAAAGTAGTCTCATCGATGTAGTGCATGGTATTAGTACTTAGTGTGCCTTCGTAGTGCTTGTATTTTTTAAAGTTTTGTAGTGCTTAAAGTTTGTTTCAGAAAAGAGACCTTCAGGTTATGGTATTTATTTATGGTATCTGATTGCCAGCGAATCTACTTTTGGGGAAACCGATCACTTAAAATCGGTTAACGCTCCACATGTGGTACTTCTTGGGTGGAGTGGAAATTCACACAAGAACTTATATTGGTGATAGAAAAATTCGTACCAGTAGCCCCACCATACTTAACTCCCACGAGCCGCCACTGCAATTTACGATTAATTGATGTATTTTCAGTTCTTAATATTGTGTATATTTATTTAACCTTCTTGAACTTCTACATTTGCGATATATTTTAGAGTTGTGCCACCATAATTGACGGGACAAGTGAAACAGTAGCTAAGCTCAATAGAATTTCATTTTTCGTATTTCGATAGGTAATTATCATAAAGATTATACTTTTTGAACTTTACCAATATTTCAAATAATGTTTCACAAAGTTCTAAATGCATATTGGTGTTATTTAACTGGCATGATAAGCCTCGTAGAATTCAGCTGTGTCGGTAATTATGCATTTTATGAAACGATTATTCTTCTTTATAAGAAAGTTATTGGTGTTGTATTCAATCTTGAATTTTGAAGGTCAATTTTACAAGAAAACACCATGTTAAGCAAACAATTAACATTCATTTCAATATAAAGATAAAAAAGATTAAACCATAAACAGATTTTGAAAGTAGATTCTGGATTTAAAATATCGTTGAACACTCAATTTATTCATCTGCTGTGAATGAAATTGAACAGTGTAAATCTTCAATGAAATGTACATACTCTTAATCGTTAATTTCTCAAATACATTTTTTTCCTGTAAATTCAATTTAAAAATACAATTTATAAAAATGTCAACTGTCGCCACTTACCTATGGCTGTTTTCGTCCTTACATTCCTGGAATACGCCATTGGATGCAGAATAGCCCAGTATCGATCGATTGAAACGGCCACTAAACAAAATATGGAAATCGTGCACAGAACGACCAGCAAGGATACCGTGAAAAGACATGCATGCAGATTCGTTGGCAGTCCAACAGACGCGAGTATTGCAAATGGAACGCCTAGTAGGCCAACTAGGAAGTCTGCAATTGCTAGCGACACAATATAGTAGTTAGTCCGTCGTCTTAGCTTCCGGTCGCGTTGAAATACCACAATCACCATTAAATTCCCGATAATCGCAATGACGGCAACAAGTATTTCAAAAACAGTATACGGGACATTGAGCTCTGTGGAGAGTTCTTCGGTGGGTGCTCGTTTCGAAGGAATGTACAATTCAAAAGGAAGTTGCAACGCAGTTGAATTCGAAGTGATTTCAAAATCTGAATATGCAATGAAGCGATATTCGGACATCTTCCTTCATGAAATTGAGTCTTGTTCATTAAATGTGCTCTTTCAACAGAAGTGGATTTGTTTCGTGTTGACGATGTAACGCGTTGTTTATCCTGTTGCTTGCAAGGACTCGGAAAAATATTTACATTCCGCGTGAACTAGCAAACATAAACACTGTTTGCCATTTCTTTCCATTCAACTTTTGAAAGGTTCAATTTCAGTTTTTTCCTCATGCTTGAGCTTTTCCACGAAAGAAGTGGATTTTCCGCGAGGACACTTATTGTATTTCACAAGCAAAATGCAATACCACAATATTACGAAAAATACGGGCGCACACGTATCGGTGCCTGCATCGATAACGATGAATATGCGATTTAGATGCACTTTCACGTATAGTTCTTGGATGGATACAGGACGAGCAATTTGCGTCTAGGTGACAGAATACGAAGCGTGTAGAAGGGTATTGAAATTGTAATATATTCCGAGGACGGTGATAGCATTGCAAACGATCTACTTTCCGTTGTCTTCGTTATTTTTAATTTCACATTCACTTCCATCCGCACAAGTTCATTGGCCATTTATCGTTGGTAATGAATGTATAGCGAGGCAATCCTTAGTATCCTGCAAAATTGAAAGATAAATTGCGTGTTAGCAACACAGAACATGCCCAATTAATTTGAAGAAACTAATATACTATCACATCAACCAACTGAAGGCTGTAGAATGATGTGGAAGATTATGCTATTGTTGTAATTAACATTCTTGAGATGATGAAGAAAATACTGAGAAAAATGATACTATGCTATGCTATTTTGGAAGAGTACGGGCTATGTAGCATTTTATCCAATGGCTCATTGTCAGAACAATGATCTGAAAAATGAATAATTTAGGCAGACACATACTCAAATATACACAATGCATTGATCATACATTAATTAATTACGTACTAATTACACTATTGGTAATGTGGGATGATACACATATTATGTGTAAAGATGGCCGGCAGTAGACTGTGGTGAGATTTTCGGTGAAAACATTTCTCTAACCAACCAACCAAAAATATTGTTAACAGAAACTTCTTTAGCTATTAAGGTGTTACGATAAGAGGTGCAAATTATTGAAATTGCAACAGAATCGGTGTCTAAAATTTGCTTGAAAAAAGCTGGATGTGAAGAAAAACAAAAAATTACAGATAAACGATTTCCAGAGGATGAGTTGTCAGTTTCCGGAGGTGGGACTTGGTCGAAACGTGGTTGTTAACAAAAGTAATTGGTAAATATTCCGAAAAGACTTTAAACACTTTTGTTTTATCTAAAACGTGTGAAATTATGAAAAAAATTAAACCGTGTAGACTTCGACATTTGGTACGATTCTGAGCATTGCGAAACCTGTAGCGCTAATTATGAAGGAAGCTCTGGAGGTATGGAAGTTCAAGGTATCAATGAGATGTTCTCTAGATCTTTTGAACTCCAAAATGCAAAATATGCTTTCTATATCGTAAATGGAGACACTAAAATCTTCACAAATCTTTTTGATGCCAAGCCTTGAGTGCGTTTTGCATAATGGCAAGCGAATGTTTCGACAACAAAAAGATGTTAAGAGGACTCTAGTTGAAAAACGTAACCTTCAAAGAGTCGAGGAAAAAAGAAGAGCAGGCTAACAAAGAAACTTAAAATGCACAGAAAAATCAGCCCAAAACCAAGCAACCACGTAAAAAAAGGAAATTAAACGATGAACCTGCACCTCCAAAAACTACCGATTTAACCGGAAAAATTATGAAACAAATGTCGACTTATTACTCTTTAGCTATACGACGACATCCTGATTCTATTGAAGAGATGAAACGAGAGATATGGGCTGGTTATTGTCATTTGATTTCAACAGACGCTGCACCGAGGCACGAGAAATGCAATCCAGACTGATGCAAATATTTGAAGGCGCAAGAGGATAAAACTCCTTTCCCTCACAAACCTGCTCTAAGTGCTGAGGTGCAAGAGTACGTGAACTCTCTGGGCAATCGTTCCCAAACATACGTTTGTTGGAAAGGATGTACTCGAACTTGCGGTCCACATTTCATTATCTATGTTTAACGAAGGGCAAATGTCGCTTTTAAAAATGATGGAAGTGATGGGCTGTACCATTGAAAATTTCACCTACAAATATGCAAGATCGAAGGACGAGGAACGAATTTTATTAGCTGAAAAAGCCAGCCACGCGGAAACCAAAGAAGCTCGTTTGGCTCAAAAAGTAGCAAAACAGCAGGAAGAGCAGGGTTATATTGATGAAGGTTCAATTCTGTATGGCGCATGAATAGCTGACTAATTGACTGTAAGTGATAAAATCCGATTTTTCAAAAATTATCTAAGATTAAATGCAAAAAAACACTTTGAACGCGTTTTTCTCGAAACGACCATTTTCAAAACGATGCAGAGATTATATCTGAAACTACTGAACCGATCTTAATGAAATTTTGCACAGTTATTTGTTAAATATTCCTACAGCGCAATTCAATTAAGTCAAAAAAAAGAAATGGATTTTTAGTGTGGCGAAAAAGGGTCGATTTTGAACATTTTGTTCAGGCAGCCGCCATTTTTTTCGATTTTTCACTATCCAAGGTGAATTGCACTAAATTTTGAAACCTCATTTTGATTTTTTTTTGTTTCAGATGTCCCAATCATGAGATAATCCCAGCACAGTAAGGCAGTCTTTTTTCGACTTTGACGCAAATTACAAAATAAATTAATTTTAGATACTTGCCGATGTAAATAATGTTATGTAAAAATATTTGTATTGATATTTAATAAAGGAGCTCTGAAATTTTTTTTTGAAAATTATCGGTTTTTTGGCCTTGAGAAGTGTAAAAGTACCATAATGAGTAATTAACAGTTAGGATACGTGTTGCATAGTAGTTATGTGAAACTTTATCAAATCTGATCCGCCAACCCAGGTTCTCCAATAGATTATTGCCAAAATAGGGATTTTAAAAAAAATCGAAACATCTAATTGCAGATTGTGGAATTTCGTACAAAATAGGTTTAAACACTTTTTTCTACCTACCCTTACTATAGTTGGCAGATCTTGTGGTCCAAACGGTCCGCGATGGAAATTGGATGTTCTTAGTCGTAAGAACCGAAATCTTTTTGATTGCATAAGAGTAACGAAGAATACCGTCTTTAATCAAGTTCCTTCGCAAAAATCACCAAGAATCACTTTTAGAATGAGATGTGTGGGTTTAGCTTGAAAGCATCACCGAGTTTACTGAATTCATGCTTGAAGAGATGAAAATGTCCTTTCAATTACTGGAAAGTACTGCGTTTCACAGAAATTGGGCTTAGTTCAAAATTTTCTTGTTAGTCTAGTTATTTTTAATTGGAAGTAATTACTTTTCCTTAGAACTGCTCTAAATTAATTAATCAGGATATCTAAAATCAATTCAGTTGCATATCTACTTGCTTATTGTTTTGGAAAAGGGATCTAGTTTTTAATTTCATTAGAATATCGAGTCCTCAAGCATAGTTTTGGTGATGTAAGCAGCTTTAATACAGTGCAATATTGCGCATACGGTCGGTCCGAAAGAGAAGTATCTGAAAGCAAATTTGAAGAATTTCTGACACATGTCCACCGTCTTCAAGTTGGCCCTCGACAAGGTCATCAAAAAAATCCGAATAGGCAGCTACCATTTCAAACTACTTATTTAAAAGATAGTATCTATCTCATGATGTGATCAATTTTCCGAGTCATCGACCTTAAGGGGTTACATAGGTCTTGTATTTTCAAAAAATCTATCGATTATTTTATAGAAAAGTGTAGTCCTTCAAGAGTATTCACACCAAATTTGAAGTAAATTCGAGCCATATTACCGGAGTTATAGAGATTTGAATACCGCGCGGCCGGTACGTGCGCTCTGCTTTACCTAGCGTATTATACGCATGCGGCGCGGTTTTACCGCGTAAATTCAGCTCCTTTCTTTTTCATCAAACATCATAACATCAAAAGAGTGCTCTGAACATCGCGAATGAGGCGAACGGATTACACCATGGACCTGAAATCGACGACTTGATGTAAGTCGCTAAAAAATAGCTTTAATTTTCTTTTAATTTTAAACGCGTTTTTCTCGAAATTTTGTTTTTCCGTGCGGTAGGCACGATTTCCCAAAAACGAATCGACGGATTTTGCTGAAACTTTGCACAGTTCCTCTTTATAGTATTGACTCCTTCTTGAACTTGAAATTTTCATTCGGTTGTCTCGTGTCTGTTTTATACGTAAAACATATTTTAAAAACGATAAAAATCGGAAAAATGCTAAAAAAAATATGAAACGAAAATTCATTCAAACTCATTTTAAAACTTTAAATTTCATTTCTTGCAATTCCTTTGTTCAATCATGAGCCAAGGGTATAAACTACAAGATTTTTTTTGGAATTTTTGATTTGAGACGAACCTGCACCGAAATATTCTGCCTACTGCAAAAAAGGTTGGACGAGGAATTTGCAGGAAAATTGGCAATTTTCAATATGTTTTGCTGAAATTTTTTTAGAACTTCTTGAAATGTTAAACGTTTATGGGTTTCAATAGAACAGATTTTTGGTTTTTAAAATAATTTTTTTTGGAAAGGTTGATTTTTCCCTTCAAGACCTATGTAACCCCTTAAGAAAGTTATTCAGGAAGTTTGATTGTAAGTCGACAAAAAAAGACCAAATCATGACCGAAATAATAAAAAATATGCCAATCTAGTTCAATGTTATGAAGCGAGCATTCCGGCTTCAAAGTTTAGATTGTTTTTGCTGCAATGTTCAGTGAAATACTGCAACGAAAAGAGCGTTGCTTTATTTGTTGTTCCTAAAATATTAATTATTTCGAAATGCTGTTATTGATCCTATTTTCACTACGCTATTGTAGAATGGCTCTATGAACTGATCAGTTGAGTTTGCTTTGAGAAGCAATAAATTTTCAATTTAAGTATGTATTGAATAAAACGTGGAAAAGTCATACGAGAATTAAAAAGTGATGTTTGTTAGAAAATTAGGATCTTGCCCAGCGATCTCCACTACATAATCTTTGAGATTTTTCGTTACGAGCCTATATTCTGCTGTAAAATATTCTATCTATAATTCAGGAAAACGTATCGGCAGCTAATAAATTCACTTCTTATCAGCCGAGGAATATCTATACATGATTGCTGACATTTCCGTAGGCACTTATATTACACTTGACTTATCATCATCTGCATGTTAGCACACCCATACTATATTGTCTTATGAAGTAACACATTGTATTATATTGAAAACATACCTACAGCAAAATGCAATAATTTCACTCTTCCAATTGGCAGCACGAAATCATTTTTTATCAGCAATTTTCTACAAAAAAATGTTGCAACTTTGTGTACGTGATGTTGGACCGTGACATTATTCAAGGTGAAACAGACCATACTCTCGTAATTGGGCCTCGTTATCGCTTTTCCCAGTAAACTGGAAAAAACCCAATTGCAGATGTAATTGTAATGAGAAAATGTATCGATTTCGTACGAAATTGGGTTCGGAGATTGTGCAGACCAATGATTGAAATATTGTAGGTAGTGTGCAAGCAGCCCTAAGTTTGGCACGATTAATAACGAATAAAACAATTACAATCCAAAAAGTGTAATTTTTAGTTTTATTAATTACTTTTTTTTCAAAGAAACAAAAGAATATAGCAATTCCACTCACAAATCAGTCAACACTTATGAATGTCGGCCATAATTTAATGTTCAATATTCGCCATCTAACAAGTAGTCTTCACACTACACATACAAGACGCTTGCGTTTGTGTTTTGTGTTGTAAGGACCTTCAAGAACAAGGAAATGGAAATATTCCCAATTAATTTTCGTTAGATGTAGTATCGATTGTGCTAATTCAATTATCAATACCAATGATGGCACTATCATCATTTGGCGTTGTTCGGGCAATGGTGTGTAAAGGCGGACGAACTGGCGGCAAATTACTCAAGGAGCCATTAAAACTTATTGCGTCAGACTCCTCCTTCGTGAGCTGCTATTCTCATGCCACGTAATGGTTGATGTTAGGAGAATTGTTTGCAATCCTACTATTAGTAGAAGAATTGTTTCAAGTCAGTCAATGTACGAACAAATAAATATTACTACACACGAGAGGTGGTGAAATACTAGAGTTGAATCAGTTACTTTAAATATACTTGTATGTATGCCTCCAGAATATGCTTGTCTTCAACTTTTGTGACGTTCATATAAAACTTTACCACATATTTATTTGGTTTATGTAGCTGATTCAAAATTTTAATTTTGCAATCATTAGAATTTTCTATCTCACTGGGCTTTCAAAACCACTTGAAGTTGAGGGTGTATTTAAAAGTATAGAACTTTGACAAATAACTATGCAAAGATTAACACCCGAGAAACGTCTCAAAATAGTGGAAATTTCTTTCAGAAAGTCGCGTTCTGTGCGCCAAGTTTATGGTGCTAATGATCGTCCATTTGAGTAACTGACACGTAATACGATGAAAAATTTTATGTCCACTTCTATTGGACAATGCTCATACAACACGAGCTCGTACAGTGCGTACCGAGGCAGCTATCGCTGCTGTAGAGAGTAGTGTGACTGAGCATCCGAATTTATTCATTCGACGCCGTTCTCAACAACTTGGCCTCTGTCCGTCCACTATTTAGAAAATTTTGGGAAAAGATTTTAGACTAAAATCCTATAAGATTCAAATTTTGCAGAAATTGAAGCCATTAATCATCGTTTGCGTCGTTCGTTCGGTGAATGGGCTGAGAATGAGTTGGAAGTTGAACCGCATTTTTATCGTCAATTCATTTTCAACGATGAGGCTCAATTTTGGCTCGTACATAAACAAAATATTCGTTTTTAGTGTAAGGATAATCCTCAAGATACTTTGCAAGCCCCATTACATCCCGGAAAAGTCACTCTATGATGCAGTTTGTATGCCGGTGGCATAATTGGTTCATTCTTTTTCAAATCTGAAGGTGGAATCAATGTTACCGTTACTAGCGTCAATGGCGATTGCTAACGACAAATGATCCGTAATTTTTTGATTCCCAATATCAACATCGCCTGAGGGACAAATGGATCCATCAGGACGACGCAATAAACTGCGCAGCGCGTGAAACCATTTCTTTTTTTTGCCAAACCTGTGGTGAACAGAGCGTCCCAAGAAATGTACCTGTAAACTAACTACCCAGACCATGTGATTTGACTCCATTGGACTGCTTTTCGTGGTGGTACTTCATCTACGTGTCTATGCTGCAAAACCAGCAAATATTGATGATTTGGATGCCAACATTCGACGCGTTATTGACGAAATAAAGCCGACTATGCTGAAAAAAGTGGTGCAAAATTGAACCGACAGTATGGTCTTTCTAAGACGCACTTACGATGGCTGCCTTCCAAAAATTATTTCTAAGCATTAAATGTCATAAAATCTGTAAGTATTGAAGCCATTACAATAACATATCTGTGTTTTATTAGTTCAAAATCTTCTATGCTCTAAAAAACACCCTATACTATGCGAATTCTCCAATTCTTGGATTGACCATGAAAAAGTTAGAAGTTTACACTATGTCCAACTGACTAGAACATTTTAAAGTCAAATGTGCAGAAAACGTGTGCTTTCATTGCTGGATCGTTAAAATTTGTGGATATTAACATTACTGAGCATCAAATGGAATGAGAAATTGAAAAAAAATCTAGGATCAAGGTTAACTAAGACAGAATATAACGATAAATGATATGTTGTTTACAATTGAACCATACAATATGTAACAATCAAATGTGTTAAGTTTCATATTCAATGAAGAAAAATGTCTTAATATATTCTTAGTCAACATAGCAAATGCTTGTTATAATTCACGTGAATAAAAATTCTTGTAATCAAGTATATTCTTCGGCACTTTTATGGAAACTATCTTAAATTTTTACAAAGCAAAAGAATCATTCTAACAAAATTAGCAGTAAATTTTATATATACATATTTAGAAGATAACATCTAGACGAGAAAAAGTCTCACGGCGGTATTTCAATAATGATCATCTTAATGTTGTCCAAACCCAATTTCAACTCGTAGGTATATATCTTTGTCGTGTCGTCAATATTTACTTAGCACATCGCTAAAATATTTGAAACGCGAAATGTGATTGTTATGACACCCAAAAGAAAGATAGATACATATGTATCTTCAACATAGCTTCCCATGACCGTTAACATCAGTCGAACAACAACGAAGCCTTTGCTTGACCACTTTGTGTACCGAAACTAAACAAACAAGGAATCAAGTCTGAGGTTAATTGGCTAACATTCGAAAAAGTGTTGATGCCATTATTCCTCGTCCTTTGTCAGGTTTACAAACAGTACTAGCAGAGTCTAGAATAATCGCAAACTTTTTGAGTTTTGATGCAAGGACATAGTGGAAGCTTATTTTAGCTCTGAGGATTACAGCCAACCAAAGGAATTTGATCAGCGCGCTCCTTTACTGAAGTTGTAGCACAGAAAATTAATATCCTTCAAAAGTTGTGTATGATCTGGAGGTAAACTAATGAAAATCCAAACAAAAACAAAGACAATGAAAAAGCTGCCACGGATGAAGCAAACGGTTCACTCTCAAAAACTTTTATTGTATCATCTCTGTTTGAACAGCAGTTGATTGTCCAAGTTTGTGCTATTTGTCTAAGTCATGCTTTATCGAAGACTTTACTTTTATCATATGAAAAAGTCAATCACCTGCAAACTCATATTAATACTTGTCCTGTTGTTGATGATGCGAAAACTAATATTTCCATTGCTAAAACTATTTTCATTATACATTTACGAGAAGCGAATAAAAAAATTCACAAGTTTCAAAGTCCTTCATATCAGGTTCGCAAACACAATTCATTTCGAGCGTTTTTCCTCTCCAATTTCGCCCACTTATATAGTATCTAAACGTGGCATGCTGTAGAAATATCTATGTACGAGGCACATAAAACTTTTCCTATAGTTCCATTGTTTTTCACTTAGCTTAATTGTACACTATTAGGTGCTGGTGTTCATTATACCTCGACGTATAGTGAAGGAAACGTGAAAACTCACTGCTGACGTTATTTGATTACGTTTTTGTAATTAGCCATAAGATTAGAGTCCTTGAAAATGTTTTGGTATTTTTTCCTGTTTTAGCATAAATAATTTAATATTTGATTCAAATTGAACTTACAATGCTTACTTGAAAGTATTTTGAAAAATCATAATTATTAACTAAGAGCCGAAGATTTTACACGGAACTTTATTCTGAAGAATTTATTCAGAATTTTATTAAAGTCCGTTGGTTGCAGGCAAACATCTATCTAAAAACTGCTTTAATCATTGTTTGTAATGACTGGTGATGTATAAGTTACGATTGCTATTCAGTTAACACGTTGCCATATACAATGGTTATCGTCGTCAAATTTTTGGCGATACACACTAGAACGAGTCTGCGTACACTAAGCAATGTAAAGTTGTTTCTTGATGATGTTCTAGTAAATTTCATGTATTTGGATTTAAGTCGGAGGACTGTGGGGGTGTACGCGACTGGTTTGCCTAAGAACGTTGTCGTGTATGAAATAATATTCATGACCAAAATTTTATATTTTAGCACTTTCTTTTGAATTGCTTTATAAAATATTCAGGTTTCCATATTTACCCATAGTAGATTAAAAATTTCAATTCACCAACACCACTACTTGCTCACACCATTATTTCATCACCGCCATTGACTCAAGGTGACTTATGCGAAGAAAAACATGTCACTGCTCAAAAAACCGATTTTTTTCTCTTACATTAAAATGTTCCAAATACTCAAGGAATAAGCCAATAATAGTTTTGAAGAGATATTCGTATTAGTTCTCGAGTTAAAGTCCGTTATAGGCAGCGCGGCGTTCGAGCACACCTGCCGCGCGTCCCTGCCTACTTTCTCTCCGGCGCTATGGGCGGTTTTATAATTAAGTATCCCTACCATATTTTTATAAATCTGAAATTCGAAGCAGATAGGACCTGAAATCGCTGACTTACACGTAAGTTATAATAAAAACAAATAATCAATGTTAGTAGGAAGTGTGGTTTCGGCGTGTCTGATGGTATCCTCTTCAGGTGCTGTCATTTGCCATCCGTCACGAGACAGCACGACCACGGCTGGCTTGTTGATGGATTAAGCTCGTTATATTTCAACTATTTTATAATTTACATCTGCAAATTATAACGACCGTCAATGGGTTCGTATATATGCCTACGTTTGCTATTTTATAACATGTGTTAGAACCTCCTAATCTAGTCAACAGCATTGTCTTCTAGTGTGAAATTTTTGGTTCGCAACTCTGCTAACACTATTTAAATGACAGCACCTGAAGAGGATGCCATCCGACACGCCGAAACCACACTTCCTACTAAAATTAATTAGGAACCAGTCTATAATCTGAAACAAAAAAGAACCTCCATTAATGTGCATTAAATAGTGTTAGCAGAGTTGCGAACCAAAAATTTCACACTAGAAGACAATGTTGTTGACTAGAGTAGGAGGTTCTAACACATGTTATAAAATAATCAATGGTTTTTATGTACTGCAAACTTTAATCGCGTTTTCTTCTTCAAAGTAGTACTTTTTCAACTTCCGTACAAAATATCTAAAAAAAATTTGAACTGATCCGGCTCAATTTATACCACATCTACAAAAAAGTATTATCTTCCTGTTGAATCTACATGTTTTTGTAATTTCCGACAAATAATTAGGTTATTATTGTTTAAAACGTGATTTTTTGTAACCGATTTTTTGTTTAATCTAAAATTAATGTAACAATTTCATATATTTTTATGAATTTCATTGGTCAAACTATGAACTATACATCTCATTTACATATTTTTTTTATTCTGAATGTTGCAGGATCTTCGGAAATGGCGTTAAGTTGTACAAGGCGTTATTTTCATTCGTTCGCATCGCCGCCATTTTTTGTTGAAAAAATATAAAAAAATATTTTCAAGTACTTTGAGACATATACTTTCAGAATTTCATGTTTAAAATCTTCTGGACAACATATATTTTGTAAATCAATCTGAAATTAGCATTTTTTTAAAAAGAAATTACATGTATTTCCCCTCTTAAGTTGAGTTAAGTTGTAACTTTAGGTGACTGAAGTTGTGACTTTAGGTGACTTAAGTTGTCCAAAGGCATATTTACATGTCCATTTCCTAACTCAATTCTTTCACGTCTATTAACACTCGATATAAATGTTTTTTTTTGCCCGCAGCACATCCTTGATAACTAGCCCGTTTAAGTTTTTTCTGCAGTTTCAGCATATATTTTTTCTGAAAAATCTTTGGCAATTTGTGAGGCAGTTTTTCGTGGATTTTTTTCTATTCTAAGAGTTGTTTGCACTGGTCATCCCTGCAAACAACTGCTCAAATTCCTAATCCATTTGACTGCTCTTCAGCTAGGCGCCTGAGAGGCCACCATAACATGCTCATACTCACGCCTCACAAATTTGAGCGCATCGAAGAGGATTCACAAGTAAGGCCCAGATGGATGACGAAAAGTCACCATCGTAGCGAAGAAAGAAACGTACAGTAATCACATAGTGGTAATTTTGTTTAAATTTTCATATCATTCCGATCGGCTGACCGAGTTAACGGAATCAAAAAGGAAGTACGAATAGAAACAAAAATTTAACTTTTCCGTGCAGATGGCTTTTTTTTAAATATTAAGTTAAACGGATTTAAACTCTTGGCAAAATTTAAATTCGCATTGAAAACATCATTTTCGCTTAGACGTTGGTGTTAACTCGTACAACAGTTAAACTGAGTTTAAACTTGCATTTAAACATCGTACCTCATGTGTTAAATTTAAATTATGTGTTTCATTGGCTTATTCGTTAAATGCTCTCGCTTCGAAAGTCATGGACAAGTATTAAGTTTCATCACTAAAAGAAGTAGGTAGGTCTATTCTAAATGGAGCAGGGATGGGTCCGAAAATGGACGGAATATGGCCACACAGCAAAAGCATCCCACACATCACTTGCACAGCATCACAAACAGTACTTTCTTGGACACCAAAAGACTCAATAATTTCTAAGTGAGATGCAACTCTTCCAACAGCTCGCTAATTGTGTTATTTATCTGGCACAACTAAGCAATATTTTAGGAGTTCAGTAATTAGAAATAAGAACTAGGAGAATAGTTGTATTAAATAAGATTTGATTTTAAGTAGCCTAAGCTACATTAAACTTTTCAAAAAAAAAAATTCTACACGAACGGGCGCCCAAAAATGTAACGAAATAATCAGAATTTTGCAGAAAAAAAACGTTTTGCGTACAAAGTTATACAGATGTTATCCGATCATCGAATTATAAACCAGCTTTGTTATTACTATTATAATTGCTTATTAGAAAACAAGTAGTGAAAGTCAATATTCTAACATGAATATTTCTATCTTTGGTAACTGACGATGAATTGAAACTAAAGAATACAGGAGGCATTTGGACGAAAATAAATTATATTTATTATTTGCAAACAAAAAACCGTGTAGATGTTTTTAATTTACAACTGCAATAGTTCCAATCGAATTTTTTAAATAAAATTGTGCTTTTAGGCTACTCAGTACCCTGAATGTACGAAAATTAATAAATCTGCAAATGCTTATGCAGTCAGCAGCGAATTTCAAATTGATTTGAATACATAAAATCATAGTACTACATATTTGTGATCCCTTCTGCCAAAAATGGATATATTCGAACAAGCACCCATTTATGTGCATATGCATATTTTTTTCAAATGCTAGTCTCTAATGTAGTATAAATTGCCAACAAGAACGAATTCATTATCGTAATGTTCAACAATGTCCTGGGAAATGATAATTATTTCCTTGGCCGAGGCGTTAACAATATTTTCGTTCCGATCATGAAGTCATTCGAGTGTCGTTTGTGAGTCATTAATTAATTGAACATAAATTTCCTATTTGCGTTTCCTACAGCACATGCAGACGTTCTCGCAACCATTAGAGTGCCGAAAGTTTTACCATAATGACATCGAAAAGATATCTAGTTTTTTAACCGGAAACTTTTCAGCAATAGTGGCGCACTAGTAACCCGAGCGTTTATTGTATCTTTGACGTAATTTAAGTTGATTTTGCTTGAAAGGGATACACATGAAAATTCGAAACCTGACTTGAGAAAGGTCAAAACTAAAGTTTTATCTAAGGAAAATAGACACCAATTTAATAAATATCTATAGCAGCAACGATGCCCGTACTATGTCGACCTATTTCAGGATAGTTTACCATGAATATAGGTCGAATCATTTTACAGCGCCGATGATAACATTTACAGCAAAGGTTTATAATTTCTCAACATTTGAACCTTCGCTTGGAACATTTTTGTTTATTAAATTATGGGAAATTAAATAATTACGTCGAAAGCAAAGTTGCAATTATTAAATTATCCAGTTTGAATATGGTGTATCTTTTCGTCGTCAAATTGGGTATTCAAGGCTTTGATTCGTAACTTAATAAAATTGACTATGTATTTCACCAAAAGACTTTTAAGAGCTACGTTTGTCTGTTTTTCATCCCATTTTATAGCTTTTAACATGGACACATTCAAGGTTATCTATCTATATATCGGTGTCCTTAGTTTGCAGTTTTGCTCAAATACTTGAAACAACTGTAACAGTAAAGGAAAAATGCATTTAAAATATTCGTGACAAAGAGCTTGAAACGAACGACAATAAACTAAGAATGAGAAATTAAAAGTCAATAACGACAGGTCTGAAAATCCAATTTGAATGATTCGAATGCAAAAGTTTTCGAAATCAAATGTAAAATATAATTTAAGTGCAAAAGGTTTGAATAGTTCGCCTTTCAACGGAAATGAAACGCAGACCCCGAAATCCGAAATTTTCGGAAAAAATATATGGTAAGACATAATTTTCTGGGCACTTCCTCTAGATGCACAATCTTGCGTATAATCAAAAAGTAAAGTAATTTTTTTTGGAAATTATATTCAATTATATTATATTCAATTCAAACAATTCAAACATTTCGTTAAGAATTGTCAGACTCCATTAAGTTTCACTATCATGGTTGACGCCCAGCCTAAATTGACCTTGGGTCTCGGAAAAATCGCCTTCAGCAATCATGACTCAAAAATCACATCTTCTGGTTGATAGAAAGTTTTTGTCACTTTCTGTGTCTCATGCCAGCTTCACACGGCAGGTGAAATCACGCGCCGTGGTGTATCTCAGCCTTACCTCGGCGTGTTGGTGTGAGATGGTAAGGCGCGCGATTTCACACGCCATGGGAAGCGGTTGACCAAAAAAGAAAATCGATGTTCATCATTCAATCAATCTATTGCAGGTTGAGCGTCATGGTATGTAACTTATTCGTTTTTTTCGTTGCGTGCATTTGGTATCGTTCTCATAACTTGTTTTACTTGAATAGTGACTGATGGTGCAGATATTGATTAATGGCATGAAAAGAAAATGAGCGTTAATCTCCGCTTTTGTAGATAGATATAATTTAAGATGTTGGAAGAAAATGAGAAGGGGCGGGGGTCGGTTTATACCCAATGGTAGAGAACTGTCAAGGATTGCGCGAAGAGGCAGGATAAGTTGTTCTGTGGATAGTATGATAAAACAAAGAGGAAGCGGAACCTTTCTCGGAATCAAAATCTTTGATTGCGCTAGCAATAACTCCTTTAGTCGCGTTTATTTTTTTTATAATACAGGGTGTGCCATCTTTCGTGTTGGTATGTAAACGCTTACTAACTTTGAAAGTGACGTGGATGGTCTTTCGGCAACATTCTTTGTGTAATTGCACTTTATAAAATAACAAATGCAAATCATCCTTCAAAATTCGCCGCATAGTGGTTCTATTGACGCCAAAATGCTGAGCGTGGCGGCGATACGACACTTTTGGGTTCTGAGAAACGCTCATTCTTGGTCGTTTATAACGGCACGACGACTATCTTCCACTGTCCCGTGCTGAACGAAATTCGACACCAAACCACGAATAGTGTTGTCAGACGGTGCCTATTGGGCACGATATTTTCGACGGTACGCTCGTTGAGTTAAAACAACAGAACGACTATTCTCAATGTACATCGTCACTATTTCGGCACGTTGTTGCGGTGTGAAGCGATTCATGGTTTGAATTGTACTGAATTGCCGTTTCAAAAACATGTCTCAGCGAATCAATCGGTTTGACAAACGTCAAAGTTATTGAGTGTTTACATACCGATACAAAAAATGGCGCACCCTGTAGGTATTTAACATTGCTGGGTGGATGAACTATCGGACGATTTAAAGTGCCAACAGAAAGTATCTTGGAAATAATCTGCGAAAAAATAGAAGATTTTTATGTATGTATGTATGTATGTGTATATGTATGTATGTATGTATGTAAATACATATTATTTCTTTGACGGAGTTTCCTCAACAGCCGTGACCCACCCACTTGCGATACCGTCATACTAGTGGCAGCCGTCCTGTGTGTCGATTGGAAATTTATCAGAACAAGTTGGATTATCTGTTATTTAAAAACTTCAATCCAATTTCTGAGGCCCTTTCTGACGAGAAGGTTCTTAAGTCTCTACTTAACCCCACGCTATCTATTTTAAGAAAAAGTCATTCAATTTAATTTTTTTTTGAATTCAGTGTTTATAAATTATACAAGGAATACATTTAATAAATCTTCTGAAAAACAAATTTAAACAAACTAATAATAAAATCTAGTCAATTTACAATGTGCCTAACGTGGCTATAGTTTAATTGATGTATAAAACTTTCCTGCTCTTCGCAATTTGAAATTTGGGGGGGGGGGTGTGCAGCAATAAGGAGGCAGCTTCAATTTTTGCGGATTCGTGATTAGAACATTATAACCCATTTAAAAAATATCTTCTACATATGGTGCAATAAAGAGACATCCCTAGTAACTAATTCTTCTATTACTCGTTAGTTCGCAGCAGATTTGACGGAGACACATCTGCATGACGACTAAATTTTTGGAGTAATTGAAGATTTTTTGCATATTAAGATTTTTTGTTTTGATCGCCACATGTATTTTTAATAAAATAAACGTGTTTGTTCTCTTTAGTTGAAAAATACCTTAAAGATTCGATGTTAATTAGTACACGGCGCAATAAGGTGTTAACTCCAAATATGAACCCTCTCCCCACCACACAAAAAAGGAAGAAAGGGGTCGGAGACGACCTATATTCATAAGTAGGTACCTGTGTTATGATATGCGAAAGAAAAAGAAATTCAAAAATCTAAATTTAAAAACGTTCTTTTTTTAATTTCCCTAGAAGTGAAAAAGGGAGCTGCCTCCTTATTGCTGCACACCTCTTAATTTATAAATGTATTCATTGTGTTTTCTGTTTAGCAACATTTTCATGAATTTTATCGTAATCCTTTGTCATGGTTTATATCCGAATAAGTTCGATAATCCTATCTGTTTTCTGCGAACTAAATTCTTTTCGTGTAATATGTATCTGCGTCACAAACATTGTATTTCATGGTGCGATGTTAATGAAACTTTAGGCATGAAGCAGATGCTTTTCATTACAAAAGATACAGTGCTTTGTTCCCACACACATATGTTATGTACATATATTTTCTATTGAAGCACAGCAAAGCATTCATGGTCAAGCATTTTATGAGTATTTCACCTTCAATGTTAACAATGAAATCCTCGAAAAAATTATTTGCTGGACCAGTTCCAACTGTTTGAGTCAGTATTTTGAAAAAAATACTGATTTTGCCATGTAAACCTCAATTGTCTTGAGAACTTTCTTCAGCACCTAGCTGGTCTTACTCTAGGTAGCAGCAACTATGTACATTCGTTATTCGAATTTAATTGGAACTGTTTTATGAGTTTCATTTCTTTTATTTCATTGCTGCGCATTTGAATATAGGAAAGAACAGCTTGGAAAGCGGCATCATTATATACTTCGCAATGCTTGCGGAAAATATATCCTAATGGCGTCCACAGAAGCCATGAAACGAGTAATTCGAACCTTTTAAGTGGCGATAAAGAAGTCCATGCCGTAATTGACCATAGCAAGAGAGAAAGAGGTGGTGAAACAAGAAAATTGAAAACCTGTCACTTGAATACAAGAAAAGAAAGTTCATTTAGTCGAGGTAATTGAGGTAATCAAATATGAATATATTTTTTGGGTTATGGGCGGTATGATACACCTTTCAAATAAAGCTCAAAATGGAGGAAAAAATAGTCATTTCATTCATATCGTTTCTTTTTCTGAACATTGAATGCCTCATTATCTATTGGGCTAAAACCTAGATTCCAAATAAAACATGACTTTCTGAAATGCGCATATAAAAATTATTTCATGACTCGGTCTCCAAAAATGACGGCGTATCCAGACGTATTATTTTACATCTTTACATTGACCAACACCACTTAACATTACATTACGTTCATAAAAGCATAGCTAGTGTAAATGAAAGCGGCTTCCATACAATACCAAATAATACAGCTTAATCAGGTCATCCAAAAATGGCTACTTGGGTCAATGTCTCGGTCAAATTCGCACGAAAAGGATATAAGAAGACGAAGGCTGTAATAAAACTAACAATAATTGCGATTGACTTCAAGACGTCAAAAGCCGAAGGCGTTCCAATGATATGTAAGGACAGCAATATAAGCCTACGCATCGAATATTGCTTTTCTTATAAAGCACTGTGCTTGAAAGTAATTTTTGACGACAGGTTATGAAAAGTGTGATGATTGATGATAAAGTCAGCTATGTGAGAGATATTAGCAATATCAGAAATCAACATTCACATTCACCATTTTATCTCGTTAAATGAAACATGACTAATTTATTGACCAGTAGATGTACTCGTGGTAACAATTTTCATGCAGGTGATACTTTAAATTGAAAGGAGAATATGTGCAGCTATTGGTTGTTATATCATATGTCATCAATTTTTCAAAGTATATTTAAAAGAATTTGTCAAAAATGATACTCTTATGTAGTTTTTGCTGTGCATTTTTTTAAATAAAAGAAATTAAGTCATCAATTGCTCATGATGTGATGTGATGTTTTGAATTTTCTTCATCTCTTCATTTTCGGATTATCTCGCTTCAAATCCTTAACCAAATGTTTTTGTTCTAATATTCAAATTCAAAACTCCAAGTCTGTCTCAATAAAGTTAAAGCTGTCGAATTTTTTTTATTGTGGTTTCAATTGATGGAGCTTGTCCCAAACAACAACAACAACATTTCTGCGTCATCTCCAATTTTCTTTGCATAATCACTAAAGCCCCTTTTGAAAAGTTTTTGAAGGTTTGGACCCTCAATATTTGGATTGCAAAACTCCTTCACCGCCACTCAGTTTTGAACGTTTTGGGGGTTACGGCTGTGTTTACTAGCTGCAAACTGAGCCAGAAACGGTGGGTAGAGTATCGAAAAGTATGTATTGGGAGAGAAAAGGAGTTTTTGACTTGTTGTCGGGCTGGGTGGAACGAATTTTGTGGAATGTTTGTGCACTGATGGATATAAATTGATTTTATTGTCATTGCTACAATCAATCGCACAAACATTTCAACAAACACTTCTTCGCAGCTCAACTGAACCTATGAAAAGTGCTCGCTGTTCCGTCCGTTTAATTTGCAGATTTTCAATAGATTTTTCTTGGGTTTTTTCTTTCGCTGGAGCCGGAAAATTTCTCAAATTACAAATCAGTATAAATCGTTTAGTATGAAAATGATAATAGGAACCGTTAACACGTTTTTTAAGTATAGCGATAATTTAAAACCCACCGCATTTCGACCGGACTTAAGCTGGTAGTATGAAGGATCGGTTGTGAAAATTCATATTTAGCGACGGGCATTCAAATTATCAAAGGATCTTTGTTTGAATTGTTGTAGTGGAAAACAAGAAGACCCGAGTAAATAAGGTTGGATTTTGGTTGTCCTTGGGAACGTTCCGGCACGGTTTTTGAATCCATTATCTGCACTTTACTTTGCGGCGAAGCTTTTTGGCATTTAGTAATCAGTAAAGCTGCAACTAGAGAAATGACTCACGACATACCACATCAAACTAAAGTGGTCTGCCAGCAGTCACCACACCTCTTGTTTTAGAGAGATCGAATCACAATTTATCTGCACAGTCCGAAAGAGTTAGTTGCCTCGTCCTCGGGAGTCAACGTCCGTGTGATCAATGAAGGGCAAGTTTCGTTGGCTTTGAAATTTTCCACTTTTTGTGTTGAATTTCTCATTTCCCTACAGTATGTTTTCATGATTTGACAATGCCTGACATGATTTGTTTCCAGGCCAAAATAAATTTCAGAATAAATGTATTCTGAATGTCACAATAGTAAATTAGTTAAAAAATTCGGTTTTATGATATCTGGAAACACCATGCAGAAATATTACAGAAATCGTCATAAACGTTGCAAAAGCAAAATTTCAAACATCGCCAAAAAGTTCATGAGATATTTTTTCGATCATTCCAATCAAATGTTTAAGATAAATAAACTAGGCTCAGTCCAAGGGAGCTAAAATTTTCGCTCTACAAGGCCGTTATCAAGCTGTACCCTAATATTTTCAAAAAGAAGTACTCTGTCAATAATCGATTCTCGACTAGAATATCCATCTTTTGGCTATGATATTCAAACGAAACCGACAAAAGCCTCAACCTGAAACGCAATGATTTTAGTACTTTTACAAACCTCACTGTGTCAACCGATTGCAGCCGCAAAATCATAAAATCCGGTCCTGCTAATATTTCTTTCAAACATTTACCAGAAATTTTTCTGTGTATTAGTCCAAATACAACAATCATCCAGGATGAAACATTACAGATTTTTAAAGAGGCATTTTTGAAGGCATTAATGCTATTAATTGGCTCGAGATGTGAGATGTGGTTCTGTTAAAACCACTATTTGAAACAAGGGCATCTATTCAAAGATTCAGATTACAGCATATTATGGGTTCTTTGTTGTACAAAGAAATGCAATCATACGAAAAAGAGCCTATTGCCAACTCAATCTTTTAAAGTAGTTCCTTAACAATACAGCCTACATTAACTGACTACTTTCACGGAGTAATCAATGTCTACAGTTGATTGCAGGCCATCAAACCTATTCAGTTCCTTACACAAGCAACAATCAGGATCATTCGCAATTTAATAAAAAAACATTCGGGTAAGAGAAAATCTACTATCATTACTGAGAGCTAATATCGAAAGCCTGCAAAAGATAAATGTTGAGAAAGGCTATGAATAACCATTATACAACACTTATTTCTTTTCATGCAGTTATTATAAAAAGGGCAGAAAATTACTTGCTTCAATGATTGGTTTTTAGAATGATTTTTACCCTATTTAAAATAAATGCATATTTCATGCTAAACTTGGTCGTTCTAGACTAGAACGTACTTTTAAAAATGATTTCAAATCTTCGTTTTTGATGATGTTTCGATGCTGTTACAGACCACGATGACCTCGGATATAATTGTCCTGTGGAGATGACTTGGATATGCATCGTTTGATTTTTCATCGATACATTCTCTTCGAAATTTCTCAAACAAAATTTTTTTAGACTTTGTACAGAGCCATCATCATAGCTCTCCTTTTCTGATTATCCGCGTGTTTTATAAAGCTGTACAACCTCACAGCATGGCTCCTTGGGGCCCCCAAAGAGCCATCATCCTGATAGCACGTATGATACACCACCAAATTTTTCAAATCAAACTTGAAAAATCACTATTATATATTCTTTTGAATTTTAATGGACCAAAGATGGTCTTAGTGAAGCGGAAGCCGTTTAGGCCTAGCACTCCTATAACCTAATTCAACATACTTTTGAATTTTCACATGAATTATCAGTGATTGTCGCAAATAATGACTTCTTTCTGAAAAATTAATATAACTCATTCTTAGGATTAACAATAATATTTCAGGATTCTTTTCTCACTCTTAATAAATTTTATATTATTATTATTTATTTTATTTTATTTTATGTTTCTTTCTCACTTGATAGATAATTAGATTTTTCGATGCAAAATTGCTTTCAAGAGTCAGTTACCAATATAATGTGCTAAGACGATATTCGCGGGTAAATAATGAGGTTTGCAAACATTAAACTTAAATGTAAAAAAAATATATCATACAATCAAAAAAAAATTTTGCATCATGAGATCGATTTTGAATTTTTATTTAGTAGTTTAGTATATTGTTTTTCTTCATATTTTCTGATTAAAAAGGATCCATCATGTGTGTCACAGATGGCAAGATACAATATCTATTGATTTATTAAATTTTATAAAGCAAAACGTAGCTTCTCGCGCAAATTTATGGACACAAAACTCCGTGGCGAAATGCTATACGGTATCCAAAATTGTTTAGTTTGTTATTAGTTTTGTTATGAATATGAAATATAATAAATAAAGAATGCAATGTTCAATTGAAGGTTGCTATCTCTGAAAGTCATGTTCCTATCACTATCACATTGACTGAAATTATCTTTAACGTTAGTTATTATCGACAACATTGTATTTTGCTTGCATGTCCATAATGATGTTCGATAGTATCTATTGTAATTGGTGCGCTTTGATGCGGAGTCGATTACAGGTAGCAAATGGTGAATATCCCACAAACTTCAGAGATAAGATTTAATAGTGACACAATATTAGGTTATATCAGCTATTTGTTTGCTTCGATCATTGGATTTGTCAATAGACAATTTTTGCATGCACTTATTTCGCATGTATTACATACGTGTGTGCTTTATCTATTATTAGTGGATATATTTGGGGTAGTTGGCTTTCTCTTGCATGGGAAAGTTGCCAAAATTATTTCATAGATAAATGTGAAAGCCATCCAGCCATCTGAAATGCTAATGGAACAAAATATAGAATTCAAATATGACTCTGCCCTATTTACGATGCATCGAGATGAAGTGATTTTTGGGTCAAGTTAATTTCAATGCGAGGCAGAAAATAATTGACTGACTGTTTTTCGAACATTTTACAGACATGAGTGAAACGATGCTTTGGGGTGATTAGAGCAGCATTATGCAATTTAGATTAATTTATTAAAATATTGAAAACCAAACATATTTTCAGCTAGCGAAGATGTTTTTTTGATTACTATCCAAGAAGATCTCCTGATAATAAAATGTCTAAAATGGCTTGGGAAAGAAGATCACTCCTCGGTGTTCTTTGAAAGCAGGCCAGAAAAGTTTTATGGCGAAGTCATGCCTGTTAAATTAGAAATGAAGGGAACCTGAATGGCATCCTGGTATTAATAATTGGTTATTGGTACTTGTTGATAAAAACATTTTGCCATCAATTTAAAAAAAAAGCATTATAAACTAGACACACCGATCCTGTGTCAAACATAATTTCGGGATACATTGTGCAACCTAAAGCTAATTTTTTTTCTGACGAAGTTGAACTGATTTGATGCAGGAAATTGTTAGGAATCGTTTAATATTGATGAATTCGAAGTTTCTAAAAGCGAAAAGCATAACTTTGATAGAGGCGTTGCGTCGGCTGCATCCATTTTAAATTTCCTTGAGTTGGAGCAAGGAAAATGTTCTTCCAAACTTCCAAATCTTCAAAGGCTATTGTACAACAGTTCAGTGTCATTTTCTTAATATGTTCTATGCAGATGTGTTTCAGGATATTTAAACTGTTTAGTACTGATCTATTTTAATAACCCGCATAAAACCATGATGCCAATATAGAAAATTTTTAAATACATAAGTTGTTTGAAGCAAAACGTTTTACTTATGCGTATCAAATCTTGAGACTCAACTATAATTATTGTACGTGCTATCAGGCTATAACGATGGCTTTGTAAAAAACCTAACATTTTCTTGAGGAATATCGAAGAGCATGAAATTTTATTGCACATTAGTGGAGGTTCTTAGGTTCCACTAATGTGCAATAATAGTGTTAGTGACTTGCTAACCAAAAAGCACACCAAAAGGCGAAGTTGTCAACTAGACTAGCGAGGCTGTGTGCTGAATTGCTGAATTCGTTGAGCTGTACGGGATGGCTTAGCTGGTACATCCAGGGGTCGAGCTGTACCAACTACGCAGCTCATACTGCTCAAGCACACAGCCTCGCTAAAGTGAGTGGCACTCCATCTATGCCTGTGCATTTTTGAACATTCACATCCAGCCAGCCAGGCGAGCCAGCTAAAGTGAGCAACGGTCCTCACGCTTTCAAAGCTAAATTCAAAATGTCATTTCTACTTTTCGCATCAATCCAGCCAGCCAAAGTGAGCAGCTGACAAAACACAGCTTGAAAATTCAAATCCAGCCAGCCAGGCCAGCTAGGTAAAGTGAGCAACGGGCCTAATCCATCAATAAGCCTAACCGTGGTCGTGCTGTCTGGTGGCGGATGGTAAATGACAGCACCTGAAGAGGATGCCATCCGACACCCCGAAAACACGCTTCCCATTAAATTTGTTTTGAGTTTCAAGAGGAATAATGACTTTCCCTAGAGCATCTTCATTCATAATAGCTTTTCTAAGTATTTGGGCGTCCATTATTTTGAAACTGCAACTGTTGAACATGTGTATCTATCTGACAAATGAAACCATCTTAGTGCAACGCATATGGTCCGATGCGTCAATCATAAATACGTATTTTCGAGGTAGTGTAAATAGCCCATCAGGCTACAAAGAGACACGATTGATTACAAAAATTATTTTTGTAAGAAACAATGGTATGGCTGGTACTTGGATAGGTACCTACACAGGCTAAATTTAAAGTTAAAATATAAATATTTTCTTTTGTGGTCATAATTTGGGTACATTTTCTGAATCAATCGATTTTTTGTGGGTGCTGGTGATCCTACGCATTCGGCGTCCTGGATTTGATAAAGAAACTTGTTGTTGAAATGTTGTTAACAAGCTCTGTTGCTCTTGTTTCTGCGATTGAGTCAGAGGTTTCGAAAGACTTTGAGGACCTACATCTTGAAAATGTGATCTATGAGGAACGTTTCACAAATATGAACTTATGAGAAAATCGAAAGAAATATGAAATTATTTCCAAATATGGAGAAATACTTTTAATTGGCGTTTTGAACGATATTAAGCTTTCATTGAATTATTTGATTCTCAAGCGGCATATACCTCTGTTTAGAAATCGATGGTCTCAACAATTACTCGTCACTTCATCTAGACGATCATTGGTGAGATCTCACGTGCTTTTGGAGAGAAAAATTCATTCATTTCGACGATTTGACAGTATAGCACCTATTAAAAATTTAATGCTAGCCATTTCACTATTTTCTGTTCCATACTTAATTGTTAAGTTTTAATTAGATATGTACATTTTGAAACGGCTGAAATGTTTCTGATGTACGAGGACAATAGAAATTGATCATGAATATGTCCAATCTATCAGTGCCAACATATCAGACACTATAAAAATCAGAAGTAATACTCCAAAAGAAGCTGTTGAATTTATTTTTCAACAACAAATCAAAGGTAATGTTAACAATCAACTTTCTGGGAATTGTTTTTCATGCTATCAAAATTTCATTATTCTTTATCCTAAATTTTCAAACACGTGAACATTAAAATTATTACTGCGCATTTTTATTTCAAATGCTAGCAAATCTCAAATTGGTATATTACCATTCAACTAGTGGAAAGTCTATTTTTTCGTTTATAAATAATTCAGATCATGTTAAGAGCATATACATAAAATTGTAATTGACGTTATATGATCACTCAGATGTTGGATATATATGATGGCAATTTGCCACTGCTATTGATTGCATCGTAAAATCTTTGAAGTGTTCCTTTTGATTCTTAAATTTTACTGTTTTTTGACGACATACATGTAAAAAATGTGAAAAAGAACGTGATATAAATATAATTTTATTAGTCAATGGTTTGGATTTTCAATTTCTAGTAGCGATTGAATTGACAAAATGACAGTATTTCAGATGAAAGTGGAGTCAATATGATATTTTATATTATATTATAAATAATGTTATTAAATTAATTCTCCAATATCAAATTCAGAAGAAAAGACATCTCGACAGGATCGTAATTTCTAATTTGAGGTATCTTCATTTCAATCATGTGAGCCAACTCAACATGTACTAGAAGTTTATATTTGCAATGAATTCATTGGCATTTTGAACGAATTTTGAACTAAGCTTTTCCTTGTTGCATGAATTCTATTGAAACCTTCTTTAAAATAAGAATGTGAGCAATGATAATAGTAGATAATCCATTCTGGTAAGATGTTCTCTATAAAAGTTTTGATTATGTTTGATTTGAAAAATTTATGTTTCCAGACTTTGTTATGGGCTTTTCTTTGAAGTTTTATAGTTTTCAAAATAACTCAGTGAATGCCATTAAATTGGTGCACGTGTTCTGGTGAATGCTTCCACGAAAATGTTTTTCTTCGACGATAATTTTTCATTTGATTGCTTTTGCATAATTGGATTTGAATATTAAAATGAAAATACGTTAGGAGATAAAATAAACTACTTTATTCGGTCGAATTGACTTCATCATTTTATGAATGAATGAGTGATACATCAACTGAATACATCAAGTTTAGTGAATTTCATTGAAATTTTTGAATAGTAAAATCTGATTATTCCCAACAAAAAATATATCTTCCGTTTGTAGAGCTAGTCATCAACCGAGAAAGAATTGATTTTGATGTAAATTGGTGTACCTACTGTTTAATTACACTATAAAAAATTTCTAAGTGAACTATGAATTAAATAAAAAAGGGTTTTTTCCTCTTGTTTTTAAATATTTATTGCTGTATTGTGGCAAGTGTTAAATGTTTTAATTTTTTTTAACCAATCCTATCTTGTAGAAAATTTTAATGCGCAACTTTTATTTCCACTCAACTTTGTTCAAAAACGAATAGTTTTAAAGTGAAGAGTGAGAAAAGTAGGAAAATACATTTTTGTAATTTTTTTTAAACATTTCGATTTTTTTAATGTTCCCAACTTTTTTGAGAGAGAGCATAATTCAATTATTGTTATACAAGCTATTCCACAACTTTTCCTGCAAAAATCAGTGTGCCCCCAAACGGCCAAATGTAGTCTGGTCTATAAGTAACCCGCAGCATTTTATGTTGACCATCTGTAAGGTGGAGCGTAAAAATCCCTGTGAAATATACAGAGTTTTCCATACTCTAAACATTAGAATCATTAACTGCAAATTAAAATAAAAAACATCATCATCGATTAAGTGTTATATAAAATTTCTTCTGAAAAACTAAAAGCACGAAATGCTCAAAAACAAATAAAGTCCATACGTTTCTATAAACCTGAAAAGAATCCACTGGCAAATGAGTAGACACTAAAGGAATATTCAAATTCGCGTATTGTCCAAAATATTTCACACATAGTACGTATGTAAATCTCATAAATCTATTTGCTTTCACCTGTGCGTATCTTGAAAAACATCTTTTTCTACTTTGGATGGGCAATGTGACATACATGTCATATTTGTTTGGAAAGACGCATGTTCCACTTTCGTCCAAAATTTGAATTTTCCCTTACAGAATAAGATGTTTCCAAATTGACTTTAAATTTCAATGAAATTCGAATGCGAAATCACAAGCGAGTTGAACGAAGTGGCAATGGAAGTTATAGTTTCATTTATAGGATTATTGTTGTACGTGTCCTTTAAGAATTTTTTTTCCATAAAATATTAATTGAAAATTTGAATACTTCGCAATGAAATAAATAGTTTAGTGTGAAAATTGATTCTTAGAAATAAAATCACAGTACATCTAAAATTTATTAACTTTTTTGAGATATTTAATTTGCATATTTATCTGGATATAATATTTCGGCATCATATTAGCTATATTTAAAGATATGTAGTCGATTTTCACCTTTAAATGTTGCTTAGATTTTATTTCTTCGATTACAAATATAGTCAAATCCATAAGGCGTTCACATTCGCATATTTATTGTATTTTTTGCCTTGAATTCAACAAGAAAATCGGCAAGTATAACAACTTTTAACAAGTAGTTCAAAACATAAGTTGACAATCTACATAAACCATTTTCGGCGTCTCGTATGACTTTGTTTTTAAAATAAAATGAAACCCTCTTTAGATTTTTTCAAACTTAGCTGTGAAGTTCATTTTTTTTCTTCTGCTGAAAATGGTTTTAATTTTTTTTTCGAAATTGCACAATAAATAACAAACAAACAATCTTTATGGATTTTATTAGCATGCAAACAAGGTCATAGATTCATAAAATTGGAAGTTTCGCATTCGAATTATGCCAGAATCCTCAGGAGAAAATTCGGATACACTGCATTTCAGCAACTTTTCACTCGATGTCATCTTTAAGAACATGAAGAATTTAGCCGAAAATTTTGAAGACTTTGTTCATTTGAAACGCATGACAAGGATCTCTTGTTTTTGTCAACTCATAAAGACTAGGCACATCATATGCTGCAATAAAAAATAAATATGAAATCGCGATCACAAAGCGGAGAACAGGAAGTAGATATAAAGGTCAATAACGAACATAGTATAGTCATAGTTAAATTATGGTTCTGCTATACACATCTATAGTCCAGTCAAATGGTAGTTATGGCAACACAAAAACTTGAACTTGAGCAAATAATGAGATCCAAAAAATTGCCTGTCTACCAAAATGCCCCGTGAGTTTTTGCAATCAGAGTTTGCTTTCGAAAGCCGATTGTTTGGCTTAAAAATGAGTTATTCACGCGACTTCTTCTTCAGGACGTCATAGGACAAAGATTAAAGCAGGCAATACCCGAAACAACTTGTGAGAAAATTATCTTAAAATAGATTCACTGCGTATTTCGCGGTAAAAGTGAAAAGAAAGAAGTTGTGGTGCTTGAAAGTCGATCCTTTTTTATGTGTGGTTTTTGGCTTGTAACTCTTTTATTATTGACATCACGTGAAAGTCATCCCGTACATGCTGCTGCAAATTTAATCCTACACAGAATAAGTTTTTGCGGTTGTCTTAATTTGCTTCAAGTCCCAAGGATGCAAGTTTAAGATGATATAAAACTTCTCTTGAATTTTCACCACTAAAAATACCTGTAACAAACTCAAATCCTTTGAGTATATAATTATTATGTCTTCAGGTGTAATATCTGTTCTAACATTTCAATGATTTTTTGGGCAAAACATGGATGTTTCTTACGTGGATTTGAGAGATCCTTTTCGTTACTTCATCATGCAAATATTTTCTGAGTTTCGATCACCTAAAAAATCAGAGCATGCTTCTATCAATTCAATCCTCGTGATACGTTTGAAGGTTACAAGACATTATTTAACGTCTATTTTCTTTTTGTTCTGAACTTGATTTAGCATTTTGATGTCAGAACTGTTTAATCTAAAAAATTTCAGACAAATATACTCGATACTTTTGACTTCCAAACTTTCCTGCCATCTTGACTCTTTCATAAATCCATTTACTTCAGTTTCCTTTTTAGAATTGTTCAGGTTTTAAAATTATTCGTCTCAGACCGAAAGAGAAACAAGCTGATAAAATCAAACTACTAACACTTATTTTTGCTGATAAAACCATTTTTAGTAGTGGTTGATTACGTTTTTCGATACCTTGAAACATAATGTACTTAACAACGCTCTACAATTATTCGTATATCCTTTTCCGACGGACGAGTCAGTAATTAAAGTGCTATCAACTGCGCTGTATTTCATATATCAAAAATTTTATTGCGCTTACAGTCGTCTTTTCTAGATGTCAAGCAATAATTTACTTTGATTGTTCAATTCAGTATTTATGTCCAGGCGAAAAGTTGCTGAATTCAGCCACTTTAATCCCTTTAAACGAATGCGGAGAATCATTTTAATAAAATATATATTACGCTTATAAATTGTTTTATGAAGTGTACATTCAACGCATTTATTACGTATAAGAAGCAATATTATGTTCAGATTGGATTCAGTTTCATATAGAAATACAAAAAAAGACAAGTGGCTTTACTTTTAAAATTTCTAAACGCTTTTACTGTAAGAGATACTTGAATTTAAGTAGGTCAACGAGTTCTTGAAAATAATTGATGGGAACTCTGGCTCCGAAAAAAAGTTAATGCATGTTATTACATGTGTTGAAAATAGCTTTAGAAACTCAAAGTAGTCTAAAATAAATACAACAAATACAAACATTTTAATAAACAACAATGGAATGATTCATGTTATTTTAACAAGTAACATGATTTCATTTGAGAAAATATACTTCATTCATTTGATACTGACAAACTAAGATTACATACATTTACAAAAATATGTTAGGAGTTTATTGATCTAGTTACATACCTCCAAGAATTAACCCAAAGAGAGATCCTTGAAATGTTTGGCTGATTTGAACAGAACAGCACAAATAAAAAAATGTAGAAACGTTTGAAGTTGGAATCTTAATTACTAACGGAAATATGGAGAACTTGATAAGAAGACACTTTTACTTCATATTAAATTTATATATATTGTAAATCGAACCAAGGGTAATTTTATTTTTAACATTTTGAGCTGCGTCTAACATATATGTTAGAAGGAGGCAAGAGTTAATTTCGTTAATTTTTTTAATCTTTTTAAGAGCGTCTTAGGCGTCAAAAACCAATGAACTGGAACATCGAGACACAAGTACAAACTAAGCCTAATAGGTTTATCCGCTTTGTTAATACTCAACAGGGAAGCTGCTTTTCCCTTCATAAGCATATATATTTTCAAACACTTTTAACTATCCATGGAGATTCAAAGAACAATAAATTTGGTGCATGGAGAATGTTGAGAAATACTAAAAGGTAGCAAACTACGAACAAATCAATTATAAAACCGTCAAACTAAGCTTTCAAAAGTTATATATCAAATTATCCATAAGTAGAATTGTTCTGGGAATTTTTTTAGAATTTCGTTCAAGTAGAAACACTCTATATTATTTAAATGCTATATTCAATGCGAATTATTATTTATAAATAATATTGCTACTAATTTTCATCATCATTTGTTTTTCAAAATATGGTGTGTCTATTTCAAATATTTTTTTGGTGAACATAATTGTATGAAGGTCATGCTTGTTGTCCATCATCCTTTCTCAATTTTTGGTTGAATAATTAAGTACCGAATAAATATAAAGCAATTCTGTACTATCAGACGCTGGTGACATGGATTAGCTTTTCGGCTAAACATAATAAAAAAAGTTGCTTTCACCTTGTGGTTAGTGTTTCATGGCGTCCAAATAAGCAAATAACTTTTTTTGTTCGATTATTTTCAACCTATTATTTATTTTTAAAAAAATATTTTTTTTATAATTTTTGAAACAATGATATTTTTCCGGAAAATGTGATATTTTCCGTGAGCTTTGATGAAACCCGTAATGCGCCGAACTAGTTAATAATTTAAAAAAAATGGAGTAAATTTCTGTATTTTTTTAAACGGAAACCATGAAGTTCTTGTATTATTAATATAAGTGTATTTCAATAGTTTTGAACTAATTTATGAATGTAAAAATAAAATCGACCTTCAACTTTATTGATTATTATTAATGAAAAAAATTGGAAACAATTTTTATATAATTTTTGAATATTTAACTAGCTCGGCGTGTTTCGGGTTCAAAAACAACGGAAATAATAACTTTTTGAAATTTTCCTGGGGGCGCTTATGGCTTTTTAGCAATGCTAAGTAAATCTATGCTCCTGTGAATTTTTGTATCAAACAAACAATCGCTACAAATGTTCTAATAAAAAGTAATGAACCTATTGCTGTTTTTGTAGCGTAAGCGGTAAAATACCAAAAATAAGTGTAACAATTTTCAAATCATAAAAAAAATCTGAAAAATTTCGCAACAAATCTGAAGAAAACTGGCAAACTGTTCTTATTTTTCGGATGGAGCGAGTGTAAAATATATAAATTTGGCAAAGAGAACAACGTCAAATTTCGATGGTTCAATGAAATAAGACGGAAATTACTATTTTAACATTTTTTATACCGAGCGAAAATTTGTACAATTATATTCACGCGATATGCGTCAATCGCAGCTAAAAATTATCGCCTTACTATCTAATTTTTTTGCTGATTCAGCGTCAGAAACTCATAAGAACGACTCAAATATTTTGCAGACGAAATTATTTTTCTGTGTTTCTTAGATATCTGCATCTAACCGTGGGAGAGATGCAGATACGTGTATGTCACTTTAAACTTAGCTTATTTGCTGATGCATACATGACTAGCTTTATCGGTCAAAAACCAAAATCAGATTTTCCCGACCACAAAAATTGTATTGCAAGCGAGTGCACTTGTTATCTCACATTAGCACTGAACTATAAAATATCTGAATAATTTAGTGAAAAATTTCAACGAGTCGATTTTTTATATTTTCATTTGCTTAAAGTATAGACAAAAATATATGAATTTAATTTTAAGTAGATCTGAGCAAAATCGATGAGCGTTTTTACAGTTTGTATATAAGCAACAATAGTTTATTTTTTTGAAATAAGAAATACGATTACCACATGGTAGCAATCCCTTAGGACCTGAGTATTTTCAATTTTATACAATTTGGATCTTAGATTTACTATGATTTAAAGGTTGTTGCCATAAATTTAGCATTCATAATGAACCACATAAAAATAACAACATTATAAATCTAATTTTCAAAGTAAGTGCAAATAGTTGCTGATCGTGGTGAATGTTTTTAAACATGGTAATGAGTAGACATGGATTGTTCGTGGTAAACATGTTATTTTTTGTTGGATATGTTTAAAATTTTCCACTTTCACTGATTCTTTCGAATAACATTATTCAGAAACTCGAAACCAATTGAGATACTAGAATTCTACAAAACAAAATAAAATTGATGCGAACTACAATATTAACGTGAAAAATTCAAGAGTACTGACATCAATGAATTATTAATTATTTTAGCTCGGTTACACCCAAACATTTCTTAAGACGATTTGAAATCGTAAGAGCAAAATACCAGTAGGAAATTGATGTTATGGTTTCGAACCTTTTTTAGTAGATAAAAAACAAAACTGTTGTGTGTCCTAAGACGGGATTTATTATTTTATATTTGTATATACGTATTTCGAGCACCAGTTGTGCCCTATCATCAGTACATTTGACCACTCTGAAGAAGAGCACAACTGATGCTCGAAATACGTATATACAAATATAAAATAATAAATCCCGTCTAAGGAAACACAAAAGTTTTTTTTATCTATTGGATAGGCGTGGAAAACATCGACGACATAAATAGTTTTGATTATTTTAGTGTTCCTATGAAGCGCATCTTTCATGCTATTCTTTTTTACATACTGTCTTGCAGTGTATGCCCAACCTACCAACAATCACATGTTTGCAATTTGGATTTATTTGTGCACACAGCTTTCTCGTTAGACATACTTAGGTGATCAATAAACTACAAGTACTCCACTAAAGTTTATTGCTATTGTCGCATCAAATTCACAACTTCATCAGACAAGATAACAATCCAACAAATGCATAGGAGAAAGGACAATTTTCGGAACGTTATCGAAATATATATATTTTTGTTGTTTTCCGATAACGTTGAAGACATCGCTCTGATGGTTTGATGAGTCACCAATGAAATTTCGACAAATTATCGTTGGCTGTGCTATATTTTCCAATTGAGATTGGAAAAAATGAGTGGTGAATCAGTGCATGTATTTAGGATACAGTACCAAATGAATTAATGACGTGACATCAGTATGAAGTAAAAAATGTGTTATATTTTTATAGAACAGCTTTAAGTTAAGCCATTAATTGCTTCTTCTTTAATTTCAATTGTCAAATCTACGATTGCAAAGCCACACGAGTATAATCAATCCTAAAGAGCTAATCTAGGATCGGTTCTCCATGTGTGATGGTAATCGAACCGTGTTTGCCTCAGCAAGTAAGGCCAGTAATAAGAAACTTTTGAAAAATTTCACTCAGAAAAACGATTTGATAAAACACAATAATAGTTATGGAAATAATACTACTTCAAATAATAAAGATGTACCTCTCATAAAAGTTATTGTAATGACTTAATATTAATCGAAACATCTACGCGAGCGTCAATTGATTAGGTAAGGCCTTTGGTGGATTGGTTTGATTGAATATTCACGCGGATCAATCGGAGGGGGGACAGGTTACAAAGCAGTTTTTTTAATTAAAGTTAAAACATGGTGCTGTGAAGACTATTGAAAATCTGCTCAAATTTTGCAAATATTAATAAACTTTGATTGACTATACAACAATGTCTTTAGAATAAGAGATTTAAAGTATAATGATTCGAATGAACCCTTATTACATGGTGACTTTGAATGATTTTATATTTTTAATTTAATTTTTTTTGTAATCATGAGAAAAGTTTTTGCTTAATTCTCTACAAAAATTGATAAAAGTTTACAAATTCTATAAACATTTATTATTACGATGTGCAAATCAGGTTAAAAATGATTTTTTTATGAAAAAAACACTACTTTTCCAATTTTTTTAATAAATCAAAAAAACGCTTTAACGATTTTTTTTAAAATTTAAGAACATCATAAAAATGATAAAACGCGTTGATTGACACCTTAAAGATGGAAAGATTATATTTGGTTCTCGAGATATAATGAATGACGTAAATGACCTCGAACGTTTAATGATTTTTTATTTTTTATTTAATTTTGTTCGTAATCATGAAAAAAACTTTTGCTGGTTTTTTCACAAAAACTATTTGGAGTGTATAAATTATATAAACATTGATTACTTAGGTTTGAAAATCAGGTTAAAAATTTTGTGTTTTTGAAAAAAACCTAATTTTTTGCTTTTTTTTTAAAAAATTAAAAAACCGCTCCAAGAATTTCTTTAAAAATTTGATAGAATCACATAAATGTTAATACGCGTCGATTGACACCTTGTTCAAAAAAAATCGTACGTTTGGTTCATGAGATATAGCGCATAACATGGTTGACCTTCAAGGGGTGAAAACAGCAAACCCCCCCGACCGAAGTTTCCCAAAAACTAATCAGCTCTTAAAATTGCAAAGACGCTTCGATTGACACCTCAACGAAGTCGATACGACTTTGTTTACGTGAGTAATACTCGTAGAAAAACTGCCTGCGAACGCACGTACGTACGTACGTACGTACGTACATACACACACACACATACATCTCCCTTTCTAAAAACACTTTATATATACTCTATAGACCTCAAAACGTAAAGAAAAGTTGAAAATTTCAATTTCGATTTTCGAGGCGATTACAAGAACTTCCCATATACTGGGAAGTTAACAAGTAAGTCTTTGCCTATTGATATCAGGCAAAAATCAATTGTTTGAGTTTAAAAATAAAAGCAAGAAAGAAGAGGTCAAAGTGCTAGAATATGGCTGATCATTTTATGCTATCATTCCTACGCCTAAAATGCTGTAAAGGGGAAAAAATGACTGCGGAGAATCAGTCGCTTTTTATTTTTAACACTTCGACTTGCCATGAATCCTTCGCGAAGATTTTATTTGATAGTGCAGGCTAATCAGACTGCAACATAATATGATTGTATGGCAATTCTGGATATTCGTTTTATAAGCCTAGCTTTATATTGCAACTCTATATCAGTTGCTCATCCCTCCAAGCAGCAGATGCCCTCCACTGGAATTTCATAAGAAAATCGATTCACGCACAAGCAAAATACGAAGTCATACACCACATTCTGTCATGCTCGATAAAAAAGTAAAAAGTAAAATTATAAAAAGTCACTTTAAGTATAAATTTATACAACCAAAAATAAAATATTTAAAATTTTTAAAAAATCATTTTTGTCGGAACACTGTAATTTTTGTTTAGTAAATATGTCAAAATATTTGATTACAAAGATTATTGAATAAATTTTTTATTGTTGTTTAATTTATTTCTTGGTTAATAAGGAAAAATTAGATAAATGTAATAATTTTAGATAGAAATATGATACGAGTTTAGTGTAATCCTGGCATCGAATTAACTTTTCTGTGTCCGGATAAATTTTCGGAAAAACGTAAGGATAAAGAAAATGTCTACATATCAGTAGAACCTATTTCAATAACGAAACGCAATTAAATCTTAGAGTGACCTCTCATCTGTGTCTATCGAAGACATTTTAAACAAATTTAGTTGTTTCTCTTTCTACTCTTTCTCTTCTGGGAGTCACTCATCATAATAAGGGCACATTTTAGTCAATACTGGAGATTTTTCAGGTTCAAGGGATGAAGACAATGCGCTAGAAAAGGTATTCACATATCACCGGAATGGCTTCGCACCGTACTGTTTCTCATGGAACTGAAAGAAAAATGTACTACGAATTTCTTTTTCGAGGAAGAAAATAGTCTTTCTTTAGTGAAAGATTGCATATTGAATTGTTTTCTCTCTCAAGTTTTTGCATCTATAGTTATGCAATTTAATTTTATGAGTTTAATTACTGCTATGTTGCTAATAAAAAGCTAGGGCATGATTTCATTCTACTTTGTCATGATTTAGTTTAGCTACAGACAGAGTCTTTCCAAGGTTTTTTGGCAGTGTGTAGAATTTTTTTCGAACGACTCTTAGCGTTATCTGTGATGTTTGACTGTTTATTTCTTTATAAACTGGCACTTTGCATTCGATTTTACATGAAACAAATCATCAATACAGGAACCAAGCGAGTGCCTTATATATTAAAAAAAGAAGCAAGAGGGATGATTTGCGTTTCAACGAAATTCGTTAAACAAATGCTAAGAATGACCGTTTACTTCTTTTGTAATGAATTCTCATAACTAAAATATTTATTTTAGTTTTCGATTTCAGTTTTAAATGGGCAAGTTTGTGAAAGCAAAATCCAAAAGTATATGATCATGACAATTTTGTGGAATTTGAAAATTAAATCAAAACGCTACTGACTGTATATGAATAGCATTAGAATTTTTTTATAAACGCATTGTAATCTTTTTTGCTCATGCTTTGTTCAATACATAAGGAATTGAAATTCTTCAATTCTATAATTTCAGTGTTTTTGCTTTTGTGAACAAAAAACATGAAAACAATATTCAAAAATCAATCCCGTGCAGCTTTTTCTAAAAACGATCCCAAGAATTTTTTGGATATAAAGATTCACTTCATTTTTGATTGGTTTTTGCAAAAGAAAATCGTTGAAAAAGCGAGATAAAATAGGAATATTATCAACAAAAATGAATGGTTCTAGTTTCAAAGATAACTAGTAGTGTGTAGAACAACGTAATAAAATTATAATCCAATCGGTTGGTTACCATTTTGGTTCTACTTCTAATTAACCGAAAAAATGGTTTCGAAAATACGCGTTTAAAGATTTAGTAACATATTTTTCATACAAAATTTATACTTTCACCAACCAGCTATGCCTGATCTATGGTTTCTTCCTAGACATTATTTAACAATGATTGTATACACTAATGGACAGGGTGTATGTGCTATGACTTCGTAAATTTGTACTTTGAAATTTGACCTCCGATTTTCATAGTTTCTTCTTAATATATTGTACTTTCAAAGTATGTACATTGTATGTAAACACATTGAAAATGTGAAGTCGTCACACCATAATATTGCCCTAAGTTCATATATCCTTGATGCATGACACCTCAGAATTGCTTGAATATTTAGCAGTAAAATATTATTCCATCATTTATAAGTGTCAACTCTTTTAGAGACACTCGGTTTTTTAGCTTCATTTGAAAGTAGGCGAAGAAGGAAAATTATCGTTCTATCATACAAGTGCAAAAACCTTAGGTAAAAATTAGTAAAGTTGAAAATTGAGTCTATCCTAAAATTTAAAAAAATCATCAGGCAAATCAGCGTCAATGCAAGAATATCAAAGCTTTTTAAAATATCGCAACTGACGATCAGTTTGTTTGACGAGAAAATTGGTCTGTCGCGGTCGTTTTACATTAAATAAATATAAACAAAATTAAATGTTAACATTAAATGTTAAAAAATTTCCTGACATGAATTAGCCTGAAAATTGTTTTAGTGCACATCCCAGAAAGGAGAGAAAAGGAGCCTTGGAGTGTAATTATAATTTAAGGCTGATGAGGGTTAGTTTTGCATTATAAAGTTCCAGGTGGGAGAATTTGTTTTAGCTATTATGCTTATAGTTAAGTTTCAATCTGAGATGGCCTATGTAATCGCTTGCAATAAAATTTTGGTGGTAGCAAAAAATCAAATTTAGCTTTTAATCGGTAAAAATTGTGTTGACCACCGGTATTTGACCTTTAACTGATTACGCTGCAATAAAAGAAATATGTACAAAAAATTACATGGCTTGCTTGCACTGTTAAGAATAATTTTCTCTTTCATATTTGTAGGTTTTATTGATGAAATATCAACTAATAGACAAAATTCTAGGTAGAAAGTTTGAAATTTGTTGGGATTTCAGAACTTAATCTATAATTTTTATAAATTTCGATACTCCTAAAAATGCAATATGGATACTTTATTACAACGAAGCTGTTATTATTGGCAGTTGTTTGATTCTCACTTTGTTCGGTATAAAATTATTGAGGTTTTTTTATGAATTCCGTGCCTGCAAAATTTAATCTGAGCATTGTAGAAAACACCTTAACACACCTCCTTACCTGGTGAAAATAAAGTAATTCTCCAGCATTATTACTGAATGTGATGCACATAACACTCACTTTATCTTCTAACAAAACCACAAATACTTCAGTAAATTTAATCAATTGGCGCTTCCTGTACAGGATCACGTAACTGCGTGCTGCACGTTACCCAATTAACTGGTTTCCACTGTTTCTTTTGGTTGAGCCTTCACAATTTATTCGCTTTATTCGCAGAACTATCATTTGACCTTAATTTCAAATTATTTGGAATGTGTGTTTTTTGGTAATTGAGAAAGTTGATCAACAGGTGTCACGGCAACTTCACCTTTGCCTTCTGAACTTTTTATTTTATGGAGGGGAACAGAAACAGATTAACATGGACATTGTCGTAGCACTTTCTCCAGATGTATGTACACATTCGATGTACGATTGATGGCGCGAACTCGAAATTATTCAAAAAAATTACCACCAGATTGAATAAATACACCATCATCACCAATTAGCACCATCATTAAAATTAATTTAAAAATCTCGGAATTTGCGTGAGCTCATCATCACTGGCTCCACTTGGCCTCGGTCGCCGCTCGAGAAGCTACCAAATATCATATTCCGTGCGGTATTCCGATTTCTTTGCCTTTTCAATTTACCGTCAATTAGAACTTCAGTGAGCACTCGTCCGAGTACGTACGCGTACTACAGAATTTGAAATTCCCGCGTAGTGAACGACAATAGCCGTCTGCCTTCGTCAGCAGATAGTGTCGGTATGAAATACGTTGGGGCAACCCCAACTCGTCCAGCGTTTACCAAAAGACGAGGGAGTGGCCGAATTTTACGGGGTGGACTGTAAATAAGATGGTCCGTAGAAATTCGAAGCTTTGAATCCCAAAAGCACCATCGAAACGACGGATTCGAATTCGCCAAGCACAACTCCGTTGGGGCGCCTTGGCCTCAATGGGGTGGGTTCAAGGGCGTCGTGCAAATTTGAGCCTCGGCGAACTTGGAAGCAACATGTGAAAATTGCTGTGGCTGACAATTTTCTGGCGGGAAACTTTGTGTTTGTAACTACGTACAATCATTAGTCGAAGAATTAATTTTCTAAATGCTGTTCAATGGAATTTTACTCTGCTGTGGACACCACTTGCGATTAATGTAGTGGTAGGCACAATAATTCGATGAGAAAGGATACAGTTTCTGGCGATTAAATGGGATCAATGATTATCAAACATGCGTGAATTATTCTGAAATACACAAAATTATTTTGTCCTGTTACACATATAATATCGTTTCAGGGAAATCAAAAAGTCTCGCATTGTAATTAATTACACTATAAACATGAATGCATGCATACTTGATATTAAGATTCGGCAGAAGGATTTCACTTTCCTTTTTATTTTGCAAATTAGATCAATATATTTTGAATAAAGCATTGAAAAATGAAACCCTCAAAACAGGAGATGGTCAGCCTCAAATAGATGTTCATCCTTTGGCAATCATACTTAAAATATTATTGGGTCGGTGTGATACTACAGCGTCGTTTTTATAATTAGTTTTATGCTGGAACATGCTGTACACTGTATTTGAAAGAAACGTAATAACTGAACCAGTCATAATTGCATAGGGTTATATTTCGTTGATCACCTTATCAGGAATTGTTAAGGGAACTTTTAGGTTACAATTTTTTTTGAAAAATCGAAATTTTTTTTTGATTTTAGTTCTAAATACAATCAAAAATACGATGTAAAAGGTTTTAGAGCGATATAAAAATTTTAAACTAGTTTTTAAGGGCCTAAGGCGAAACGCGGCGTAAGCGCATTTTTCAACTCTCCAGCGTAATTCATCGTTCTCGCTTCCCCACTTGTTTTGAAACATCTGCTTCGGTTTATACTTGTTTTTTTTTTATTTGCACGTTAAAAAAGATTATTTAGAAGGGTCAAGGAAGGAAAAAAGCAAAAAAAGTGAATCGAAAACAATTCCAAAAAAGCAAATACTGAAAATTCATCGAAATTAACTAATAAATCAATGAAAAATTTGTCGACTTATTATGGTTTGGTAATAAGACGCAATTCCAATTCCAAGGAAAAAATGCGAAAAGAAATGTGGGCAGCGTTTTACCACAAAATTTCCTACCCATGAAAATCCACAGCACACTTATTGTCCAGCTGGTGCTGACTCTTGGTGCAATTATAGTAAAGTTGGGGCGGCTGGTGAATTAAAAAACTATAAACATGCTCCACCTCTTGATCAAAAAGCCAAGGAACTCTTAAAACCCATCTACGAAGACATGACATCAGACGATTTGTTGAAAAGATGTTTGGGAAATAACACATAAAACAATAACGAAAGTTTAAATAATTGTGTTTGGAATTTCATCTCTAAGCACACTTTTTCTGGCATGATCATTATGAAAATTGCTGCTTACACTGCTTCTTGCATTTTCAATGAAAGATTTGCAAATGTATTTAAAATAATGCAACTGATGGCCATTTCAAAAGAAATTTCAGCCTATAGACACGCTGCGGAAATCGATCGCGCTTGCGTAAAACAATCGAATCGTCGCAGCACTGAAGCCTTCAAAGACGTTAAAACAGCTAAGAGGGACGAAAAATTGAAGCTTCAGGAGAAGGACAAGGAAGAGGAAGGACTAATGTATTGTGTAGGTATGGCAGAATAAAAGTACGTAGCATTCACTTTGAAATATTACCTGAGAAAACTTTAAATGTTAATTTCTCGGAATCGCGCTTTTTGAGTTGGCGGACATGATTCAAAGAAAACTATTGACCCGATCATACGGAATTTTTAATATGTTGTTAACGACATAGCGTGAACTAGAATCATGTTGATGAAAAATAAATTTTCCGATTTCCAGCCGATTTTGTAACCTTAAAAACCAATTTTTCTTTCAAATTGCCGCCATTTTGTTATTTTTTGGCGGAAAATAATCATCCTAGTTCACGCGATAGCCATTTAAAGAAGAATTAATTTTTGATTTAATTTTATTCTCTCAGATGTTACAGACTAGAGTAATCATGTCCGCCATCAATTTCGGGCATTTTTTTTGAAAAATTCGTAAAATCCGAACAGTTTCAAAAATTTTGAAAATCTCTTTTTTGTATATTTGAAATGTAAGTTAATATTTTTGAGAAATTTCAGAACGATATCTGTTTTCCTTCCATGAAAAAAAATCATCGAAAAAACGTGTTTTGTGAAAATCATAACATAAAAGTCCCCGTAAGGTCAATAGTGCGAAATAAGATAAAAACTCACGATTTGTAATTGAATCAAATGGTCACGAAAATGATTCATTGGGGGTAGTCAGGCGAAATTTTTATGCTCAAGTTCAAGTTTCTGAGATCGCAAACCCCTTTTCCTTCCATTGTATTCGGTCTCCTTCGTGAAAAGAAGTATATCTCGTTCCTGGTCATTTTGAGCCTATGGAATGTGAGCGCGATTGTTTTCCTTAGATTAAAAGGAAGGAAGTTAAAGATTCAGTTTCGAATTCGCATTTCAACAATACAGCATTCAGTTCTTTCGTGGCAGGAAGTGGCGTTTACATTTAATTTATTCTACCTAATGCAAATGACTATTCGAATATTCCTACAGGACAACAACGCCAAATAAAGTGAATTGAATTTCAAAGTAAGTCTATGCTCTGCAATCACAAAAACTTTAAAGTTTTTGTTTAATCAGTTTAAATAAAAATATGTCCACAAATGATTTTTTCAACCATTTTTCTCACTTGATATATATATATATATATCGCTGTAAAAAACATTCACAGCAAGCAACTACATATTGTTTGACTTTGAAATTAATGTCTAATTCCTCAATATCCAATAACATCACCCTCTTAATTTAGGTATAATTATTCGAGCTAAACCACACTTCAATGAATACTAACAAGGCCTATGGAAACAAGTTGATTCTGTAGAATATGCATCTGAAAACTGTGCTATTTATGGGTGGATGATTTTTCTTCTTTATATGTACGCCAAAAGGTATACCAATTGTTGTGCCAATTGTCCTTTACTCGCTTGCTACGTATGTGTTGTGGCAAATTCTTGAGATAAATTTCAATAAAAATTTGAAACATACATACATGTTCTTAATTTTGTTTTTGCAGTAAAATTTTCTGTATACTGCATTCAAAAATCAATGGAAATTGTGAATTTATTGTTTGAGTCGTAAATTTATAATTTTGGTAATATTACATGAGGGTCTATGAGTACGTTTTCATTAAGGGGTATACCTAATTTACAAGGCCAAAAAAGGTCAAATTTACAAATTTATTGTGAAGCCCCTGTGATATATACCGGTATAAATCTTTTTGAATTCAATAAATAAAACTTGAAATTAATAAAAAAAACATATTATTTAATATATATATATATATATATATATATATATATATACATACATATTACCACAGTAGTGACATCATCAAAACACTTAAAAAAATGATTACCAAACGGTGCCATTGATACCAGCTGAAAGAATTGCCGGAAACACGAAAATCAGAAATATAATATTTTTTTATGTTACTGGCTATCGTGTGAATCAATAAAAAAAAATTTGTTGGGGCAAAAAAATGTCGTCGGTTCAAAAAAAATGTACCAAAATCGTCATTTTTTTCTTCTGTAAACTAGGTATACCCCTTAAGCTTTCATTATTGCTACAATTATTTTTGTTACAATTGGTATTTGAAAATTCTTCCTTTCAAAAGAAAAAAAGATAATGCCGCTTCTGATAAGGGAAAGTCCGTTGTAAAATAAGGAAACCTCCATTTAATTTGAAAAATTGGCTTCACACATTTTTAAGAAATAACTTGCCCCAGGATCGACCTTACTTTGATTGCCGTCAATAAGGATCTTTTGGTAAAAATATGAATAGAACATGATACTATGGTAACAATATTTTAAAATCTATGCTTTGAGAGGCGTGTAGACTTACAATATATAAAAATGATTTTTTTAAAAATATTTCTTCATGAATGCACATAATTTGAGTTATTTTTTGTTTAGAATTTTGTAAATGTTTGTTTAGGTTAATCATTTATTTTTGTTTGCATGCTAAGTTTGCATACTTTTTCATTCTCTACAACGAGGATTTGTTAATATTGTACCGACTTTAATCATAAAAACAATCATTCCAGTATTGTTTATTTCAATTGAACTTTAAGGCAGACTTATGCTCAACTATCATGAATTATCATTGCACGTATCTGACAAATGAAATACTTGAAATTGATGCACAAAATCAATGAAAGGCTTTGCGAAACAAAATTAAGCAGGAAAATGTAGTGAGAAAAATTAACAGCGCGATTATAATGTGGGAATTTTGATTCAAGATCCAATGATTTTCGTAAACTAGATGCAACAATCAGTTTAAAGCGTCCGGCTAAGTAAGTAAAGTTGTTACCTTCTCAATCTTTCTCTTATGTTTAAAATCATGATATTTCAGAATGTGTTATTGATTTTCAAATTTTTCATTAAATTTATCTTATTTTTAAATCAATCTTTTATGTGAATTCTTGTTTGCAAATTTTAAGCAAAGTGTCATTACAAAAAAAAAGATTTTCAGAATTTTTTTATGTGTGCTAACCCTTTTTTCATTGTATTTTCATTGGCAATATAGTTCCTACCGCACCTTGAGCTTATTCTTTGTCCGAAAATTTCTATAGCTTGAATATACCGCTCAAAAGCTTTTTAGATGCTCCTCTGCAAACATGCGCCACCTTGAATTGTAATTAGTTTGGATTGTTTTTATTGTGAATTGAACGTTATTAATTAGATTATTAGCTGTGTAGGTCAGCCTTTGTAATTTTAGACATTCCGAAATAAAATGCAAGCACACATTAAATTTGCCATCCTCTTTGATAACTTCTACTGAGGTCTCATCATGTTTAACAATTAGCATATAAAATGTTGAACATGGTCTGAATATAATTCATTGAAATATTTACAGTCAATAAATTAAAAGTAGATCCATTTAATGTATTTCCTATGCTGTGTTTGCAAACTGCTACGCAAAGTGAACAGAAGATTCATCAAATTTTGAACATGTAACACCTTCGTAGTAGAATTGCGCTACCAATGTCTTATAGACTTCCATTCCGAATGCAAATTAGTTCATCCACTTGTCCAGCAACATGTTTGCTTTCCCGCGCAGAAACCACGATGCATTTCATGATTGAATTATAGTGGGAGTGGTCAACTACTTGTGCTGTTACGGGCACTAGGCTATCTATTAGTAAATATTAATGATAAGCAATTTGCAGCTATTGTACATATATCTTCATGTTGACCATGCTTTTCACCACTTTGCCACCGTCTCGCTGTTGGACATAGCGTTTTGATGGTTCAACTGTCGGGAAGGTGTTCAAAAGGAGGTCAGAAGACATTGTTGGCCTAATATTGATTAGATCTGCCTATTGTTTATTAAATTATCTAAGGTTGGTAGCTAATACAGTAAAACATTGTGTAATAGGCAGACGACTGTTGGTTTTGAATAATAAAAGCTTGTCTCATTAAATGGCAATTACGTTGTGTAAGACTGAGCTACAATTCTACAGATGATAACTAGCTCATATATCGATTTTATTTATGATCTTAGACTATTAATTTAGCACAAAAAGTCACTTTTAAGTGGTTCCCTTTCACCCTGCTACTTGAGGAGAAACAACTCAAACCCAAAAAATATCTCGTCAAATAATCGATCAATTTTATTCCACGCTAATCACATGAAATAGATATAAATTTTTGACTAGTTACACTACAAATAGTGAAAATTTTGAAAAATTTCTCTGGATAAATAATTATAAATAGCCCTTTTGGCAGGACGGTAAGTAGCTCTTCCTTTTTACCTCATATTCAAAGACAGTTATTAATTTCCCCCTGAAGTATTATACTCCAACAATTTCAACTTCAGGGCTCGTTCATACTCTATGTATTTGAGCTTCTGAATGATAATTTCAAAACATGATATAGCCATTAAATGGTATTCTTCAATTTTAGCATCCATACAGTCGTTGCCTTTGCACAACCATAAGCTCAAACAAATGCGAAATGAATAAGATGGATCGTGTGGCGCAGTCTTATTATCATGAATCTTCCAGCAATCTTTAAGTGATTCTATATATTGAAACACACACGTTGTCTGCCCAACTATAGCTCTGCTATCTCCCGGAACTTCTTTATTATTCCATTTAGCTTGATCATGGTACTAATTCTGTAAACGGTCCATTGTTAGACCATTTCTCCAACTGTGCCATTTCGCGCCCAACGTGGTAAATTTTTTTGAATGCACTTGATTTTTTAACATTTGATGTAAATTTCCTTGACTAAATGATATATGTAGCTTGATTTGCGTTCAATTTTTATTAGATTGAAGTCTTAATTTAGAGAGTGTGTTTATTGTACAAAGCCTATTGCTGCATCTAAAATACCGCGTCATGTGTAAAGTGGGGTTGTAGATTCACGAAAATACCAAAAGACGCGCCAAAATAATTGGTTCATTTCAACCAATACTTTTCAAAATAGTTTTAGGAATTTTGTCTTCTAAGGTCAATACTGGAAGATTTATATTTTTCACTTTAGATTTAAAAGTTTTTTTTGACGATAATTCAAAATTCATGAAATTGAAAATGCAATCGTTTCCATTGCATGTGAACAAATGATTAAATTTTATGAAATGAAATTTTTGGTTTGTAACATGTTTTCTATAAATTTGTAGAGAAGGCTCGGCTTCCTCTGTCTCTTCTGAAAAACCTTCACTGATGCGTAGTTAGAAATTTTGTTACGTTCGCCACGCAACGTGGTCAATCCAAAAATCCATAAGGGCGAAATAGGGGACTGCCCTGTTCTTAAAGACCCCAAACCATCGTGCGGGTAAACGCTGTCTTTCTAAAAATTGATAATGTTATGCTCGCCACTTCACACAATCAAGCCAATTAATGGATTATATTGTTATTAATGGATTGCATTGTTATTAATGAATTATATTGTAGGGAGTAGGTCAATTTAGGTAAGGATTATTGGAATTATATAAATATAGAGGAGATGTAGGATATTGGATTAGGTAACTAAGTAGGTAGTTAGGTTTTTATGGACAATGTTCCTGACCGTGCGCGCGAGGCTGCATAATTGAAGTATCTTCAACGGCAAAATGCATTACAGGCAACGTCATAGACTGCAGATAAGTTGCCAGCAATCACGGCAACAAACAACGCTCATACCATCGCCACAACAGATCCAAATCCAGGCTCCGCCCGGTCTACGATACGCGAATGGAGTCTACTATGCGCCTGTGATACCTACAACCATTGGTACTTACAATTCACCATGGTTAAAGACGGCCATGATTATTTCACCAGCACTCCAACCACATCCTACAAGCAGCAGTCACAGTATCACCCGCCCCCGCACCGAGGTGTAACGCTCTGGCCAAATACACGAAAATTCAATCGCCAGCTGACGTGCGTTGTCAAAAATGGTCCCAAAGCTAGGAAAGCTTTCATGAGGTCAGCAAACTCGTGGGCCATTGACCGTCGATGCAGCAAACGGGATCGGGATTTTCCCATAAATAGGATCGCGGAACAGCTGACGGGATCTTTTTGGTGCGGAGCTCGAGGAGTCAAAGGCTAGTGCGTTTTGGTGTCGGACTCATTGGGTGCGAAACTGGAGCGGTTGAGTGCTGCACTGAGAGAAGGAAAACGAGGACGAAGAGCGAAATCAGGCGTCAGGAAGCAGCCGCCGGAGTAAATTAAGGAGAAACGAAATTGAAAGTAGAATTAAGCATATATAGATAGGAATTAGTCAGGTTCTTTAGAAAAAATAAAATAATTCATTGAATTAGATTGTCGTTATTGTGTGAAGTGGCGAAGCGGAAATCGCGTTTTTGGCTCTTGGGTGCATCTGTGCCAAATTTTCTATTCGGTCGGTGGTTTTGAGTCGTCGCGAAACCTGTTCCCGGTTCCGGATTCGTGAACAGGACAGTCCCGGCGCAGAAACGGGGGGCACCCTTTAAGAAAAAATACATTCACGGTCGTTATAATTCGCGGATGTAAATTATAAAAATGGTTGAAATATAACGAAGCTTAATCCACCAACAAGCTAACCGTGGTAGTGCTGTTTCGTGGCGGATGGCTTATGACAGCACCTGATGAGGATGCCATCTGACACGCCGAAATCACACTTTCCATTAAAATTAACGATGTACCAGCATAACCTGGAAGCTAAGAACTCCCATTAATGTGCATCAATAGTGTTAGTAAGTTGCTAACCCTAAAGCACAAAAACTAGTAAACAATGTTGTTGACTAGACTAGGAGGTTCTAACCAATGATAAACTTAGTAAAGTTGTTTTTGTATTTATGAGTAAAATAATGCAAGAAATTTGCAATGGATACTGCTGTCAATCAATCTTGTAAAAAATAAATGCTTTAAAGAGTTTTTATAAAATAGAAAAAAAGGCTTTTTTATGATTCCAAAAATATTCTTTAAATACAATAAACCATTAATACTTGTAATGAGTAAGTCGATGATACGAATAATATTAACTCATTTCACCTACTGTAATAAGTGCTCATTTTGTTGTTATTAAGTATTACAGGGAAATTGTCTTTGCGGACGTAAAGGATCACAGCCCATGGCTGCTTTGAAGCTCATTTTAGCTTCAATTATGGGTAGATCGGCAAAAAAATGCATACAAGGTGCTAGAGCTACAAATCATGTTTGTAAACTAGAACGTAAGGCTACAGAATTAACCCAAAAACCAATACCACAAATAATACATCGGATCCCATAAAAACAATCAATATTTTCTTGGCTGGAAAGAACACATATTGCCGTAGGCAAAGCCTTCCCGACAGTTTCATTAACTACTACTGCAAAGATACTGCTGGACAAGGAAGTCACAGGAAATTTAATTCACGGCAAACAGTACGACCTTGCTTTGCGTGCTATGATCCGACAAAAGTATCATCGGAAGCAACAGGTCCTTTTCAGCTGGCTTAGGACCAGCCGGGAAATCGCTTGAGGATTGAACAGCTACGTGAAGAAGTCGAAGTGTTAAACAGTGAAGTGAATTCGGGATGAACTTTTCGTTTGGTTTCGCATGACAATTCACAGCGTTCCAATTTGATTATGCAAATTCGCACGAATTTGTTGTTCAACAAGAAAGTTATGGTTTTTCATTACATGTTGCTCGTATCGTTGTGGTTTCCATTCGAACCCATCACAAAGTTGAATAATAGATTGGTTACAGGATAAATGTTTGCACCACACAATGTGGTGAAAGTATATTTGTAATTGGGATTAGTTGAAGGGCCATCATAAGGGTTTCGGGAGCTGTTCTGCTGTGCACGGTTTGACCATATTCAAATTCATTTATTTTTGTCTGACACTTGTTGATTTGATGTCATTTGCTATTGAAGTAAACTCGATTATAAATTGGTTTTTACTATTGGGTGCCCTAGCTTATTGTGTCCGCAATGGAAATCTATAAGCCATTGAAATTTAAGTCTATAACTATTGAAATAAATCTGAAAATTAGATTATGTAAATTTCGGATTCTTGATAATATTGTTTATTAAGTGTTCATTACTCACCTGGGAAGATATAACACAGGTCTACAAAAAAAATATTTTTTTTGGTGCCAACATAATTGCGTTATAACTTCAATATCTACTGCCTTCAAATACAAAAAGTAGTATTTAAACGTCAAACCTACGTGTAGTTTTGGAAATAACCTCACTTAAAAAAATTTCGCAAAAATACCGGTTTTACTAGTTTATTTACATCATTTCGTTTATTATTAACGTTTTCAATCGAAATTTTCAATATGTCTTCGTCGAGAAGAAGGTGCTTAAATAATCCGAACACATTTTGTTACATTTGCGGTGAATATGTAGTGAAAAAGTGTCGAAAAACTTTATCCGAATTTGTGAAAAATGCGTACTTTGCTTACTTTAAGATACATATTACGGACCTTATCAAGCCATGGATTCCAAATACGGTTTGCAAATTGTGTAGTGAGCATTGAAGGCAATGGGTAAACGGAAAACGAAGCCATTTAAAGTTTGATGTACCTATGATTTGGAAGGAACCGAAAAATCACTACAATGATTGTTATTTTTGTGCCGTCAAATTTCATGGTGTTAATCGGAAAAAAATGACCTACCCTGACCTGGAGTGCGCTAAAAGGCCTGTGCCCCACTCAGCAGATACACCATTTCCTATTTTTAGAAATCCGCCAGACATATTTGATACAGAAATGGATACTATTGGCGCTTCACAAGACAGCTCTGAAGGTAAAAGTGATAGCGATTTTGAGACGACATTGCGATCGTCGGAGCCTTTACTTTTCACTCAAGATGCGTTGAATGATCTGGTACGAGATTTAGACCTTTCAAAAGAACGATCAGAACTATTGGCATCCAGACTTAAAGAAAGAAATTTACTTTCTACAGGTACGAATATCACATTTTATCGCAATCGAGAAAAAGAATTTCTTCAGTTTTTTAACTCTGAAAACGATTTTGTTTTTTGTAACGATATTGGTGGTCTTTTAACTAAAAGGAGTCTCGTCAGCTACCAATCTGATGAATGGAGACTTTTTATCGACAGCTCGAAACGAAGTTTAAAGTGTGTTTTATTAAATAATGGTAATAAACATGGCGCTGTCCCGATCGCTCATTCCACGAAATTAAAAGAGGAGTATCAAAATGTGTCTCTCGTTTTAGATAAAATTAAATACCGCGATCATCAGTGGTTAATATGCGTGGATTTAAAAATGGTAAATTTTCTATTAGGACAACAAAACGGATACACGAAGTTTCCAGGCTTCATTTGTTAATGGGACAGCAGAGCGAAACATGACCACTGGATAAAAAAAGATTGGCCTGTTAGGAAAACCTTAACAATTGCGATACAAAACGTTACAAAGCCACCTTTGGTTCCCAGAGAAAAAATAATTTTGCCACCATTGCATATCAAATTAGGATTAATGAAACAATTCATGATCTAGAATCGGCGGCCTGGATATCTTTCGTCAGTGTTGCGAAAAACTTTTTAGGGAATCATAAGTCAGTAAATTACCAAGAATTAGTGCTGGACCTGTTGGAAAATTTTAAAAAGCTTGGGTGTAATATGAGTATCAAAGTCCACTATCTTCATAACCATCTGGATAGATTTCCCGAAAATCTTGGCTCTTATAGCGAAGAGCAAGGAGAGCGCTTTCATCAGGATTTGAAAGTCATTGAAGACAGGTATCAAGGTCGATGGGATAAACACATGATGGCAGATTACTGCTGGAGCATTACCAGAGAATGTTTCAAAGACATCCATGCGAAAAAGTCTCGAAAAAGAAGTTTTGTTTGTGTAGAATAAAATAAACAATATTAAAAATTAATAAAATCCGTATTATTTCGGTATATGATATATCGCAAAAACTACACGTAGAATTAAAAAAAATTATATACAGTTAGAATCCATATAACCAACAAATAAGAAAACCACTTTAGTCATGGCGGCACCTAAACCATTGTAGACCTGTGTAATCAATTCATACATTTTTAAGCATCTTCATACAAAATGTATGAAAATGTATGGAAAGTTGTGAAAATGTATGATATTTTCATACATTTTCACACATTTTCATACATTTTCATACAAAATGTGTGATAATATATGAAACTTACATACATTTTCATACATTTGCATACATTTTCAAACATTTGCATACATTTGCATATAATTACATACATCTTCACACATTTTCATACGAAATTTGTTATAATTGTTCAAACGTTTTTACAAATTTTCAAACATTTTTATACAAAATGTGTGAAAATGTAAGAAAATGAGAGAAATTTTCACACAAATTCATAAATTTGCTTACATTTGCATACATTTTCAGACAAAATATATTTTGTAGGAGAAGGTAGGAAAATATATGAATATGTATGAATATGGATGAAAATGTATGAAAATTTCCTACATTTTTTATAGCAAATGTATGAAAACGTATGAAAATGTATGAAAATCAGCCTTTATGTTTTCATGTTTCTCAGTTTTCCACTAAATTCTCCGAAAAAAATTGATTTAAAAATAGAGCCGCATTTTCTCAACCTCAACATTATCCAAATTAAATGAAAATAAGTTGAGGACCATTATTTTTGTGCTATAAAATATTGAAGTTTTGTTTTTAGTCCACTTTCACAATCAGTGCTAAAAAGCTGAGTTGACTATGAACTTTCTTCCAGGACAATTAAAGCTTTGGTTTTATCCTTACGGTAGATGTTTTGGATGTGATTGGGAAAGTTTATCTGCTAGGCTGAAATCAAAAGTTATAGCCCAAGTATCTTACTGTAGAAAAGTTCCCTGGAAAAAAAAAGTTGTTTTAAAGTTCCAGGACAGACTCAAGGAAATTTCTATTTCAAACTTTATAAGCCCATTTTTGTAAAGAACAAAAAAACAGGAAAACTATATTTATTTGTTTTCAGTTTTGAAAGAAATAATCGCTTTAACACTCCTCGAAAGTAACATGCAAGTTGAAAAACAGATGTCAGACTATCGAACTAAATTGGAGCTTTGTTTTTCAAATTGACGTAAACTTTTGTAACGGTCTTAAGTAAGGCCCATTTAGGTACAAGTCTACTTTAAAAGGCGAAAAAAGACCATTTTTCAAGCATTTGTTTCTCAGATACTTTATTATATATTGAAATGAATTTTTTTACTTCATATTTGAGTAATACAAAAATATAATTTTGATTTTTTGATTGTTATTCTCTTTTATAAAGGGGGCTGAAATTAAGCTCTGAAAACATTGTTACTCCATGGCAGGAAGGCACTTTAAAAAGCAAGGTCTGTTTTCCAAAAAATCAGTTAAAAAAATATGGCAGACTTGTGAAAAAAAATGTCAAAAGTCGACCCTATTTTCGTAGTTTTTTAACGCCAAAAGTTTTTCTCTTCAATTTTTTGCTCATATTCTGGTGAATTACGGTGTAATATATCCTAGCAAACAAACTGCATCAAAGTTTTTGAAAATCGCTCGGTAGATCCGGAGATTAATTCTCTGTTATGTAAAAAAACGTTGATTTGCGTAAAACGTGTTTAAAGGTTTTGTTCCATTTTGCTGACAAACGCAAGCAACCAATTGATATGTAAAAGTCTAAATTAACACTGAGCACAAGTAAATAGCCGCAAATATGATGTATAAAGGAGAAACCGGTAGTTTAGAGAAGGGGAACGAAAGAGACGCTACGCGACCCACAGCAGATCGAACTTCTGAAAAGAGCCGAAAACGAAATATTAAACTTTCGAATTTCGAAAAAAATTTCGGCAGGTAATTTTTGAAGTTCTAAGGAGTTGAAAAAAAACCATTTGTTGAAATTTATAAAGTACCTTAAACTATGAAAGTCAAAGTGCTCAGATTCTTATTTTGTATTAATACAGTATTACTTTATAAACTGCGTTACGCAGGGTATCCAATTCGCCTTCCGCTTTAGAATTTTGAAAACTTGAAGGCAAATTTTAATTCGACAACTGGATGTATTTTTTTTCATAGAATTTATAATTTGAACAAAATAGAAACAATCATACACACAACAATGTCTACAAATTTAAGATAAATTTGATAGTATTACTATATATTAATATAAAGTTAAAATACAAACTACATGACATTTATGTTCAAATTTTACAGTGGACTTTCTAACCAAAAACGAAGTATTTTTAAAAAATGTAAGATATCATCCATACGAATCTTGAATAAATTATCTATAATATCTGAAGTACCTTTTTGCCATGCAAAGGCTTCTAATCTACGTCAATCGGAGGCTCACATTTTCGTCACGACAAAGAAAAATACCACTGCATAAACATGAAAAATAAAGTGAACTTGACAAACATGTGAAATAAATTAACTCGAAATGGGCCAAAAATCAAAAATTATCAAAAAGGTCAAATCAATATTTAAAATTTAATTTTAGGCTGATAGAATCATACAAAATGAATTTAATAAAAATTATAGATCCATGACTTTTTTTTTATGTTTTAAGGAAATTGGAATGATTCAATCATTTTCTTTCATGTGAAAAACCAGCCTGGTGTCAATGTTAATTGCTGGATTTCCTAATTTTTCTGTCGCAAGGCTAGCGAACAAATGAAATAATAATAAAGAAAAGTTTCTCCCTCATTACCTCCAACAGTTTATGGAAAGTATATTTTCTTTACCACACAAGAAGTAGAATAGCTTCTAACGTCTGCTTGGGCCTCTATATAAAAGATGAGACAAATGTTGAAACAGAAGCCAAGATAGCCTGCCTTATTACCTTCAATAAAACCAGCAGTCCTCCTTTCTATAGAGTTATGATGACATATATTCGTTTTTACAGAATGTTCTTAAAGTCAAGGAGAGAAATTCAAAATAATTGAAAAGATCGAACTAATTCTCTAATAGCAAACGGTCGTGCTTGGCTTAGCCGCAGACAATCTCTACACGAAAGTAGTGATTCGACAAATAGCTACTCGGATTTAGATTTATTGTATCATAATGCATATTTGAAGTTGAATATAGGCACATACAGAAGTACATTTAGATGATGCCATTATTGATCTGCTAAAACTATTTTCAATCTACTCTCCAATTATCATTTGGTATTCGAATCTTAACTTCTAGCTTCCTTGTAGAAATATTTTTCTGAAAATATGAACAGCTTTACTTCTATAATAGAAAAATATCGTGCTTCCAATGGAACCTGAAAATTACTTTTAACACATAAAGCCTTTTCATTGAATATAAGCCACTAGCAAATCCATATAAAGCAAGAAATCAATTCAACTTCCTTCCATGCTTCGTTGATTTCATACAAAAAACTTTTCTTTAAAATCTAGCTAAGTCCTGATGATTCATCAAAATCACGAAGTTATGATGGGCCCGAACATTTATCTCTTTTACTCCGAACAAATAATATCACGTCAGTAGCACTCGCGGTCCTTTCGTCCTTGGACGTGGGATCTTATTCACTGTGCATGGAGTGTTTGAAAGGCGATTCGTGATTATTAAGTGAGTGTCAATGATAGCCAACATCTGTGGATGCTTCCTTGGGTGAAAATGTCTGATTACTCCTTCCGCTTCCTAGAGAATAGGTTGATGGCGTTCAATAGAAGGATTGATAAAGTATTTTGTGGAGAGGTAGTGAATAGCCATGCTTATCTGATGATGGCTTTACCGATATAAGTTTTTCATCAATCATGATTACTTTAGATGCATCGTTTTCTCAATATTTCAAATAAAAAAACACTCTGTGAACAGGCAAAATAATCTTAAAGTGCTCAAAATTATCACTAGGGTGGCTAGCAATAATTTAAGCGAAAATTTAATTTTGGATCTCTTCATTCAAACTTTAAATAAAAAGAAAATCTTATTAACTAATACTAAATTCCACCTTGACGGTACGCACGAGCAGTGTTCCACGATTAACTTTTTCTTTTGTGAAGCAAATTTTTGCAAAAATATCTTACCTGATTTCGGAAATATTGAAGTTTCCTTCGAATTGTTATTGAAAGTGGGCGAGCTGACATTGAATGTCAATTTTATCCAGAATTTGAATAAAAGCCATGCCAATCTGAATGATAGCTTTGCGAAATGAAAGTTTACAAGAAACCTCTATCTAACAGTCCAAATCTCTGAAAAATTTGCATAGCATGTATTCGTATTTGAAAGAACGCCTTGCAGGCTCCATATTCATTGTATCTCTCAGACAGTCCTTTGAAACAGGTTGCCAGGATATTTTCAGATGAGATACCTTAAACGCTTGACTAGATACCATGGAGAGATTTTACGATTGAAAACGACAGGTATTTTAGAATGAACATTGAACATATATGATTCCTTGTAAATCATTTGGAATGATTGCCATATGGAAATACATTGAATTCGTAATGAATATTAATGGGGACGAAGTATAGAGATTCATCCACTCTAAGGAATTTGTTTGATGAAATCCATGAAAAAACAGAAGACAGATTTTACTGCGTTGAGCGTATCAAAATTTGAGTTTTAGAAATGAAAATACGCCTGTGGCTCACTAACAGTCCTACATATTGTAGGATTTGTACAATTTTATTCTCTAATATTCGTAGCCTTGGTAATTTGATATTATTGATTACTCCTGTAGTAAAAAAATGCGATGAACTGAGTATGTTTTTAAATTTAAATTTGCATTTGTATATATTCTAAATAACGAGTAGATGCCTAAAAACTGTTCAATGTTTTTGAAGACATTTATGAATTATTTTCTGGACAGAATTTTAAATTAAAATGACCTTTATCTACAATCTATCTGTCTATTGTCCTCTGATACTTTTTTAATGATATTCAGTGAACTTAAGTTAATGACGTGCCAGAAATCTATCAACAGCTCTGTTACTTGAACTTGCAGAATCGTAATTAACAGTAAACGAATTGGCTAGCACTGTAACTAACTAATTATTTTGTGATCTAGTTGAATTCGCTAATTTTTGTTGTCGTGACAATTATCCTTTGCTTTGTTTGGATGTATATCAGACTGACTTGAATTGTTGTAATGAATATGCGATTTCTATTCAATAAAAACGCAACAAATTATATCATATGTAGAGTTTTTCAAATTAGTAGGCCTAATTTTGATAACTATGATTGAGAGTTCAGATAATTTTGCCTGCAATATGATTGAAAAATCTAATTTTTGCTGTGATATTTCCAATCATCGGTAAGTCTATGCCACATCGACTTACAATAACGTTTGTGTCGTACGTCTTGAAGTATATTTCTATTGAAATATCTCAATGTTTCATATCCAAGAACTTACAAAACTGCCGAGAAATTTATTTTTATGTAGGGAAAAAATCAAACATTGGGGACAAAATATAGCGTATTTTTAAGAGGCATAAACATTTTGCAAAAAAACGAACAACACAGAGAAGGTATCCAAATAGCTATTGTTTTGGTTTCTGTGGCTAGTAAGTTTTATGGCATTTAGTGTTTTAAAATACCATCCTGTTGGTCCAATTTTGCACCACTTATTCAGCATAGCCAGTCTTATAATACGTCGAATGTTGGCTTCCAAATCATCAATAGTTGTGATTTAATAACACAAACAAGTGACTTGACGTTTTCCTATAAAAAATAGTCCAATGGAGTCAAATCACATAATCTGGGGGTAAGTTCTTGAGGTGATTCGTTCTTAAAGGTTTGACTCAAGAAAATAATGGTTTCACGTGCTTGATGGTATGTTGCGCTGCCCTATTAGAATCATTTGTCCCTCAGACGATTGGCACTGATGTTGGAAATCAAAATACTGCGAATCATTTGCCGGTAAGGGCCGTCATTAACAGAAACGTTGTTTTCGTCTTCAAATTTGAAAAAGAAAGAAACGTTTATACCGAAATCATGCATACCGCACCAAACAGTGGCTTCAGGATTATCTTCAGAATAAAAGTGGCAATTCTGCTCCTTTACGATCCCATTAAATCAAAAATGTGGTCTAGGTGCGACCCTTATGGTCCACACGACTAACTTTCCAGTGAGGTGAATAAAGAAACTATGATTTGTTTTTATTATTTATGTTCATATATTATATGTTCTATTATTATTCTAAAATATTATTTTTTTTTTTAATTTTTTTAGCCATAAAAGCCATTTGATAGTGGACGATGTCTTCGCCTCTCGACCAGATTCTAAACCCCCCAGATTCTAAATCTCCCAGATCTAAAATCCCCCAGATCCTAAATCACCCAGATCCAAAATCCCCAATATTCTAAATCCCCCATATCCTAAATCTCCCAGATCCTAAATCCCCAGATCAAAAATCCCCCAGATCCTAAATCCCCCAGATCCTAAATCTCCCAGATCCAAAATTCTGCAGATCAAACATCTCCCAGATTCAAAATCCCCAGATCCTAAATCCCCCATATCCTAAAGCCCCCATCTTCTTAATTTTCCATTTCCTAAATCACCCAGATCCTAAATCAAATATTAAATCACTTATAACAATATCCAATATTAACTGCATTAGCGTCTCTCCTCTCATTCTCCCAAACCTGATAATATAAGTTTGGAATTTAAAAAATAATTTGAATTTTTTTTAAATTGCATTTTTTTACAAATTTGATCAGAATGGTCAAGTTGTTGAGAATCGATGAGTTTGAATGTTCAGCTCCGTGCGCACCGTACGAGCTCGTGTTGGATGAACATTGTCCAAAAGAGTATACGATGTACGTGGTAGATTTTTCTATCGTTGCGAATGAGCTGCTCGGATGGATGATTATGAACAACATAAATTTGGCGAAGTGCTCTATAAGTTTGGCGCACAGATTGCGAGTTTTGAATATAAAGTTCCACTATTTCGATTTAAATCTTGCATAACATAATGGTAAAATTTCAGCAAAGTTGGCAGCTGCAACGGAAGATATCTATATCAAAAAAATCATCTAAAAATCACACTGTACCACCAAGCTACTTGTATTTCGAGAAGTCCACTTTCACTCCAAAAAACACAATCACAATAGACATAAATTAACTAAAAAATATTTGTATGTATTGCATATCTCAAAAAGTAAATAAAATATGTGAAGAATACTGAAAAGATTCTTTCTTTCTTTATTTCGTAAGGAAAAAAGACTTGAAAAAGGCTTAAAATCGACGACGTTTCGCTGCAATACTGCCTTAAAGCGATAAATATTGACATTATTATACAACAAGTATTTTCGTAAACTCTACGTTGCTAATTGGTAAATGAATACGAAATGGCGTTGGTGTTCAACGAAAAACATTGAAACTTTGAATTTTACTCATTAATTCATAATTAATTAATAGCAATAAACTTCGACACTGGTTGTGATTTTAAAGGTCGCCTGTTTCAAAGATCCATATGCTTAAAAAATAACTGACTATAGTTTGTATTGTGTAACTCACTATTGCAGAAGTAGTTTATAGTGAAGGACACATTTGTTGAAAAGAAAAAAGTCCTTTTAACAATCGTGTTCATTCAAATATAAACTCCTCAATCCACTCTTCTCATCATTGAACCGTCGGAAATCATCAGAGTAAAGTCTCTATATTGTCTTATTAAGTTTACGATCTGAAGCCAAAAGCTTAATTAACGGTTTCCTCGTTATCTCGTCGTCGTGATAAGATACGAGCTGAGGAGATACACGCAGCATGAAGTACTCCGCACACACGTGTCCTATAATCGCTTCACTCAATATATGGAGGAATCCAATACCTGTATCCTTGAACATTGGGTGAACATTTTTCGGACAAGCATGTCGAGCATGCATCAAGTACAAAGCACTCCTGTCTTCATGCTTGTATGCCAACATAAATTCTATCGATGAAATTTATTGGAAACACCATGGAATGCCGCACATACTTCCTTGGCTCGGGCGATACCGATGCCTGACTCTTTGACTGGACCCACTGACAGGTTCATTTAAATCAAATGCAGTGTTCACATTAATCACGAATAATAACATCCTTGAACAGGTGATAAATAATCGACAGAATTCTGGTGAAGATGGCGTCTCGCTAGTACGATGTTTGCCAACCTTCGTTCGGGTAAAACTCAAATTATTGCACTATAGCTTTTGTATGAATTCAAGGATTCGTCACACTGCAAGGAATTTGTCAGCGAAAATTTTAATATCGAGATCAGGTGCAATATTGGATCACGGTGGAAATTGCTAAATAAAAAAGGTCTTCACAAGTAGATATTTCCTATTTGAGATAAACGTTAGATTTTTATCAATTTGATGTTGATTGAAAATGAGAGAAATCGTACAAAGCGTCTGCCATCTTCGATCCGGCATAAATTACCATAACATCTGATAAATCTGATAAAGACATCTACATACATCTGAAGAGTGGTTCAGTATGTTAACATAAAATTAAATTGCACCACAGAATTTTTGACTTCAGACTCAATTACTACCGCGGAAAACATTTTGTAACAGTTGCTACAAACCAATTGCTAATCTTTTAAAATTTATCAAGGAATTCAAAAAAATGCCTTCTGAAGTATAAACCAAGTTATATACAAATGTGACTTGAAACTATATTTTCTAGAAAAAAGATTCTTATAATTATATTTCGAATTTAGGGCAATTTTTTACCTAACCTATAGATTTTAAAATACAGAAGTTATAAAAGCGAAGAAGTAAATTTCTTGTTGTAATATAGACTAATTCAATCACTTGTTTTTTAGTAAATAAGGCTTCCGACAAATTGAAAATGTAGCATTTATGCTTTACAAATGGATTTTCCATTTTTTCGATATTAAAATCATATTATTTATAATACTTTGTAAGTTTTGAAACGCAATACGATGTTAATTCGAATTTTGTAGATTTAACATTTTTATGATACAAAAAGGTTAAATAAATTAATAAAATCAAATTGATGTTTTTGGACGCTACTAAAACGTCAATGCTCTTTAAGTTGTATTATCACAACTTATCGAAAAGTGTGTTTTGCATTACTTAATTAAAGAAAGATTGATGTGATGTTGAACTGAAGTCTATACGAGAATGTTTTGCTTTTTTTCTTCTTGTGTTTACAGGTTTTCGTTCACTCTTGATTTATATAGTCAACAAATCAAAACATCTCATTCTTTTAAAGAAGAGAAGCATGATACTAAGATGTTATCAGTTTTTCTTCACATCTCAACTAAACTAGATATTCTGTTATACTTTCCAGCCTCCCAACAATTTACGTCCACTTATTTAATGTCAAAGATATTTCTTGTTCTGAACGCCTCTTCTTCCTTCTCAAGGGCTTTTTTCAACTGAAAATTTTCCTTGCCAGCTTCAGATACTCGTGATTGTGATAGGGGAGGACGACGAGACGATAGGTAGGGCGTGTGAAAGATGTAATTTCGTAGAAGGTTCCCATATACACGTTGCTTGTTTATTGTAAATTATTAAAACGAAATTAAAACAGTAAATGATACTTTAAAGGACGACGATGTAGTGTCAGGAATGTACAAAGAGTCTGTCTTTCTATGAAGGCTAAGTGTTTCGCTGCTGTAAGATAGCTCTTTAGATGTTATTATTCCTCCTTTTTGCTTTTGTCTTTCATGTAAGAGTTTTATTTGCAAGAGCCGTGCCCTCGTATTTTATTTGAGATAGTATTTAAAATTTTTTTAAAGAAATAGAAAATAATTTTGCTTTGCTGCCATTCGCTGGTATGAGTTTTACAGTCAGATACATAAAATTCAAGTCACTTTTAATTAGTTTGAAGATTTAAAGCTAAATTTCTGTTTCTCTAAATATTTATTAACTTCCCAGTATATGGGAAGTTCTTGTAATCGCCTCGAAAATCGAAATTGAAATTTTCAACTTTTCTTTACGTTTTGAGGTCTATAGTGTATATATAAAGTGTTTTTAGAAAGGGAGACGTATGTGTGTGTGTGTGTGTGTGTGTACGTACGTACGTACGTCTGTACGTTCGTGGACAGTTTTTTCTACGAGCATAACTCACGTAAACAAAGTCCGATCGACTCGATTGAGGTGTCAATCGAAGCGTCTTTGCAATCTTAAGAGCTGATTAGTTTTTGGAAAACTTCGGTCGGGGGGTTTGCTGTTTTGCCCGTTTGAAGGTCATTTCTGTCATGCGCTATATCTCGCGAACCAAACATACGATTTTTTTGAATAAGGTGTCAATCGACGCGTATTGACGTTTGTGTGATTCTATCAAATTTGCAAAAAAATTCTTGGAGCGGTTTTCAATTTTTTAAAAAAAAGTGCAAAAAATTAGTTTTTTTTCAAAAACAATAAATTTTTAACCTTATTGTCAAGTCTTAGTAATCAGTGTTTATAAAATTTATGTACTCCAAACAATGCTCGCAAAAACGTCATCAAAACTTTTTCTCATGATTACGTAAAAAATTAAATTAAAAATAAAAAATCATTAAAAGTTATCATGATTTTCAAGGTCATTTTTATCATTCACTATATCTCACGAACCATATATATTATTTGCATCATTAAGGTGTCAGTTGACGTGTATTAACATCTTTGTGAAGTTTTTAACATTATAAAAATTCGTTTTAGCCGTTTTTTTAATTTAATAGAAGAAAATGCGAAAAATTATGGTTTTTTTCATAGAAAATATTTTTTAACTTGGTTTGCACAGCACAGTGATCCAGTTTATAAAATGTATACATTCTTATCAGTTTTTGGAGAGAAACCGGCAAAATTTTATTCCATGATTATGAAAAAACTAAATTAAAAATAAAAAAATCATTCAAAGTTACCATGTAAAGAGGGTTCATACGAGTGCTATTACTTTATATCATTTATTCTAAAAATTGTTGTAAATTCAATCAAAGTTTTAAGATATTTGCATAATTTGAGCAGATTTTTAATAGTTTTTATAGTCTTTTAATTAAAAAAAAATTGCTTAAATTTTGAAAACCAACAAAATTTTTCAACACCAAAAAGGCCCCCACCGATTGATCCGCGTGAATATTCAATCTGTCCTCATCGACCAAAAACCTTACATAATCAATGGACCCTCCCGTAGACGATATGATTCATATTAACTCATTCCTGTTACTATTACCTCTCATTGTTGTAATGTTGTTGATGTTTATGTAGATATTACTGGGAAGTTGACCGTGTGGACCTCAAGGGTCGCACCTCGCGGCTTGTTTTAAACTGTTTATTGTTTTCATATTTTCTTAAGTAAATCCATGTCAAACGTATTTTAAATAAAAAGTATCGCCAAAATATGATGGCTTGCTAAGAAATTTTTGCATGTTTTTTAACATGAGTTATTTTTCAAAAATTGTTAATATAACCAATATTTTGTTTACGAGATTAAAAATAGCTTCCATTTGTATTCAGACTATCCATCATCTATTTAAAAGAATTTTTAATTTTTAAAATACATGTAATAAGGTTTTTGAAAAATTGCTTTAAAAATAATTTCGGCATGAGCGGTGCACATTTGGACCTAGAGCTTTGAGTTTTCTCCAACTCTCACCAGCATAACGATGGAAATTATGGTGAATTCCCCATGAAACACGATTTAATAAAATTCACGAAAATATAAACGCCTTTTGGAGTCGAGAAACATACCGCAATAAAGTAACATATTAAAATATCCTTGTCAGCGCAAATTATTTTCAGGAATTCAAAAAAATGACAGAAGAAGTGGAGGGACATCCTAAGACGAAATGTAATCAATGTAGAGGTAGTGAGAACGAAGAAGCTTCTAGAGTCATTTTTGTATTAAAAACTATGTTTGAGCAAAGGGAAAAGTAATGTCAAGTAGAAAGTTAACAAAAATGATATCACTTTTCCAGCTAAAGTAGATAGTACTCGTGAAGAAATCTTTTGGCAGGTCAAGGTGAACTATGAATTGAACAGATTTTTACTTCACCATTTGCGACAACATCGTGCTTTACAAAGCTTGAGCCAAAATAAATTACTCACAATGAAGTAAATTTTTCATTATGAGTGATCACGTAGTAATCAAAAAAGGATCTGACTAAATATCGATAGTGCAAACAGAATGTAAAGATATGGTGGTGAATGATACGACAGTGAGGAAAGTGAAATTATCTTATTATTTTCGGCAATAAATGCGATTGAACAACAGTTACCTACTATAAAATAAAAATTTTACATCTACTCTCTGCAAACGTAAGCAATAATCTCCAGCGAATGTTATCATCATGAAATTGTAAAAGTAATTCAAGATAAACTGCTGTCAACTTCAAAAAAATTATCAAGAATATTAACCCTGAAGGACTTGCTTTACTAAATGTCCCAAACAGTGACTGTCATAACATCTCTATCCTATACATCTATCCTCAAAGTAATTAAAAGTGAATCACAATGTAACCTCGCACTTCAAAAAACATTAAAACATCTAGGTCGCCCCGAACTTTCTAGAAGATTCACTTAGCACTTAGAGGTATCTATCGGCCAACTTTTTGAGATCTTCGCTTGGACTACATATAAGGAAAAAGGATTGAGTCTGGATTACGAATGAGGCTATGGATTCAATTATATCAAATATTGAAGCGTTTATCGCGTAAAAAATGCATGGAATTTTTAATTACAGGAAATAATTTAGCTCGACTAAACCAGTGATTATTAATAGTATATAGTTTGTATAGTGTATATGGTGTTAGTATCATAAAAATTCAAAATAAATTGTGTAATTAAGTCGTAGTTTTGACTATTTATTTAAGTTCCGAAAATCATCGACGAATCAATAACGGCTCGTGAATTTACAACAGTGTTATTTGAAACGAGTTCAAAGTCATCCTTGGATTTACTTACCATTCTCTCTTGAGGCCAGACATCTACATGTTATGGTTAAATCAAATGCACGAGGAAATAGAAAACTATTCTATACAATTAACTTGAATACCTTTGTAAATTTGCGCTCATAATAAATTCGGTTCGGTTCCGAATAGCATCTCATCTCCACAGGACTAAAACGATAAAAATAAATATATCTTTATTCCTTGTTATAGTTGATTTTACATTACTGTCTCAAATATTTTGAATTAGAAATATAAGCTTGATGCAAATGGCGTACAACCTCAAGGACCCCCACCTACTCCATCGAATTTGATAAATCCTAAAATTGTTCCCATGCAGGCATGAGATGTAAAGCTTTCTTCTTTATATCCTCCGTGATCGTCCTTTTGGCTAGTGCAATTAATGTATTGCAGATAAGATAAGAAAGTTAATTGCTAAGCATTTGTGTATACTAGCGCTCCTGTAAGTTGATTGATTTTTCTTGCTAAAATCACAAGAAATCCAATATTTAGGAGTGTTAACCGGTGGATTCCCATTGAAATGTCAATCTTTTTTTTTGCCTGTACTTGTATAAATTTTGGAGGTATCAATTTATTTTTTCATACTGGATGATATGCTGCTTTTTTGCCGTTGAAAAAAATTCAACCACACCCTTGAAGTTGTATTTACTAAAGATAAAAGGCTTAAACTATTCCAATGAAAACAAAATAAATCGTTTAAGTGATTCTTTACAATTACAAACTCCTGATTCACTACAAAATCGGTGGGTGTAGTTTTCATTTAACCAGCAAACGGTTAATATAAGCCCAAGACTCCTTTAACTCCCCCAATCTAACTTTTGAAACCTAGCAAATGTTCCTCTTCCGCAAAATTATTAGACATTGCGACAACATTTCCGTATGCAAATGAATTTCCAAGTGGCACTCGAGTAGCCTTCATTTTTAATTCTTTCGTTCAGAAGACGCAACTGCTGAAGGACGGTGTTAACACCATGCTGAAGCCAAATAGACAACCCTTTAACTGTTTCATCTAGTGACAATTACAGAAGAATTCTGGCCTGGGGAGGCGCAATACGAAAATGTAAGTGAATCTTCGTTCGGTCTGTTGAGTTTTACAGAACGCACGTTGAACGTCGAATGAGAGTCAGTGAAATGAATTACTGCTCGTAATTATGGAATTTTGGGAGCTTTACCTTATTAATTAGCTGGGCAGCGACTGGTTCACGGTCCCAGGATAACTTGACTAATGGTTTAAATTTACAGCTCTTTGCGGCGGATACAGCCTATTAATTATTAACTTTAATAGTTGGTTGTCTGTGAAGCGACAATAGCAGCATTACCTCTTTCGTCGTGTTTTTAACATAGTTTTGGTTTAGTAACTGTTATTTTGGACTTTTTGAAGTGATGATGTGGAAAAGCAGGCATTTTTAAAAAATAAATAGAAACGTACTCGCGTTGATGCAAAGTGCATGAACGTTTCAGCTGAAAATATGCAATAAGTACCATATTGTAGAATTATTACGTCGTTTCAAGTGGAAAATTGCAATTAATCAAAAATGGAATAACTGCAACACTCAGGAATGTGTTTTTTCACGTACCAAAAAGAATGCACAGAGCAAGAAATAAATTTCACCATTATACATTTTTACATTTGCTGGTCTGTTGTAAATATACAAGTTACAAAATATTTCAACAGTTCATGAATACTTTAAGGAACTAAGAAGTTTTTTATAAACCACCTTCTTGTTGATAGGGTGGCCGATTTGAGAATAATTACTTGAACTTTGGGGATTTATGCCACTTATGGTATGATGGGTCAAAGAATGTTGGGAGCAATTTTAAATATTTGTGCAATAAAGAACTACAGAGCCTAGTTATGTTTTCCCTGTGTTATCTTACAAATTTTTTCTTATATTTCTGGGAGGACCAAAATATACAATTTTCAATAAAAATATCACTAAATCTGTATTGCGTAAAATTGTTGTGCCATATTCTTCTTTACATTGTTTTGAGGTTCTGATTAGGATCATAGGTTCTCATTTTAGTAGAGGTTTACATCAATAGCAACAATTTAGAAAATTGGAGGAATTTTTCAAGATAAAATACATAAAATTTTCCTCAGATGGCTGTCAATCAAAAGTTGTGTTGAGCCTTAGTGCAGCACCGCAAGCATATTTAAGATTAAGAAAATTTGAAGACAAATCAAAAACCACAAAAATATGCTTCAAACAATGGGAAAATTTCTCATGATTCATGATTACTATATATTAAATGTGATTCAGGAAAAAATCGATCACTTTTAAACGGTAATAATGGTTGGCAGGCCTGTTCGAACTAGCCAATTTATGTTCTTTGGTTTTTTGGGAGTGAAATTTTCAATTTTTATTATGCACTTGTTGAATACAGAAGTTTAAGTCACGATAAAATAAGGTGAATTTTAAACAAGAAAATTGATTCTATACAAAAATCGAAAAAATCTCCATGCAAGCCGAAATAAATTGGCTCGACTGCTCTCAATACCCAGATTCAAAATACAGTATTTTTCGAAAAGTACGAGAAGCAATTAACAGTAGAAATGTTGGCTGGGTCAGGCAGAAAAATTGAACCCAAGGACCCTAAACTTGAGCGAAAGGAGCTCTTTCGGGGCGTGTTGTGGCTGGCAAACGCAATACCTTTCAAGCAACTGTGTGCAGGAAGCAAGCTAGAGTTGAACATCTTACTTTCATGATCCAAAAAGCTCCGTGTCTTGCAAATATAAAGAAGCCATAGTCAAATGTCGCGCACTCAAATTGTATGAGAACTTGTTAACCAAATTTGAATGCTCCATCATGGACGATGAAACATATTGCGTTGTAGACTTAGCCCAGATTCCAGGACCAAAATTTTATGTAACAAAATCAAGAATCTAGCGCCTCTGAAAAGTTTAGAAACAAGAAGGTGTCAAAATATCCCCAAAAAATTCTTAATTTGGCAGACCATTTGTTCATGTTGTCAAAAAAATCACCAGTTTATCACTCAAGAATCTATACATGAAAAGATCTATGTCACAGAAAGCTTGAAAAAAAAGAGGATTTTCTCCTTTTTGAGATCTCACCCTCTTAAATCTTGTTTCTGGCTAGACTTTGCAAGGCGGAGTGTACAGAGAACACGGCATTCATATCCGTTCCTAAAGGTCACAATCTGCTAAACTGCCCAGAACTCCACCCCATAGAAAAGTATTGGGCTCTTTTGAAAAGCACATTGAAGGGCACGACACCGAAGACCACCATAGTACAGCAGTCTTTTTAAAAATGGTGATATACCTGAAAAACTGTTTAATTTTTGAAAACAAAAAGTAAATTTGACTTTGCAGAGTACGATCACACACAAATAGTCGTTCCCAAAAAGCACAAAACTAAATAGCTGAGAAATCTATTAAAGAAATTTTCCAGATTAGATTTAAATTTCTAAGATATGGATAGCGAGGTGCACGAACATGCTTTCTGAAATGTGAGGAGTTTCGACTAGTTTTTCTTCCTTAGCATTTTAGAAAAATATATTTCAACTTAAAAAATGTTTTAGGTGTTGACTGCTTCTACAATATAAAGTAAATAATAAAAATATTATCAGTCTACTGTTATTCCATTATAGACTATTTTAAATTCATCGGTAGACTACGTTTTCCATAACTTGAAATTGATGAAAACATCTTAAAGAAACAAAAAAAATGCTCATCAATAATAGTGAATATTTTGCTTCTTAAGAAGTCCATTCAGAAAGTAAGTGGCGTTGTTGAATTTGAACCCATTCAAGAAATGTTTGTTTCGGAATTTGGGACTTTAAATTAATAAAAGTCTGATCAATAATTAACTAACAAACAGTTGAAGTTACTTTTGTATCCTTTGTCCCGCATTACTTGAAACTCTTTATGATATTTGCATTTCAAAACAGAAATCAGTCACAGTATATCTTTTGAGTGAGTTGTCGATATCGATAAAATTTTAGTTGAAGACATCCGCAAGGCAAGAAAAGGCTTGAAATTAAAGTAGTATAGCAAACGTGTTTACGGTCATGCTGAATCGAAAATAGTATATGTGTATAACATTCCAAAGGACTGTATATTTCATACGATATAATATGAAGGATATTATTGTCCAAAAATTGTATTAATGAGCTTTTCGAACCTGAGATCTTCTTGCACAAATTTATGAAATCGAAACAAAAATCCACTTAAGTCGAAATCAATAAATGCCATAAACAGCGTGCAATTGATTACTATTGAATATTTTTGTCTGCTAATTTACATATATTTTCATTCAGAGATAATTAGTATTTATCGCTTCCAGTTAATTGGTAGGTAATTCAAACTAATTAAGTAGGCTGAATATGAATCAAACGATCAATTGCGTTGCATATCTGAATAAATATTTTCGCAACAAGCATATAAATGGCTTTTGTTAAACGTTTATTATAAAATTTAGTAGCATTCAATGTAAAATGCTAAATAAATTCTTTTCAACACAAATTTTAATGTATTAGTTAATTTGCTTGGCTCAATTGATATCGTAGCTTCGAAGAACATTCAATCAAATGAAATTTTCACCATATATGAAGTTTTTATGCATAGTGTCAAATTTATAATAAATTGAGCATAAAACTAATGAAATAATTCATTCACTTCACTGAATCTAGTTTATTTAAAAATTTTAATTTTAAAAAAAATGCGTCATCAAGAAGTTTTTGTTGAAATATAAATCAAAGAGTTTTTTATATTAAATATGTGAAGGTTTTCTATTCATAAAATTTTTCAAAAAACACTGCGATTTAAATAAATAGGAAATTATAGTTCCGTTTTCAACTATCTAACAATAAAAAAAAAGTTTACAGTTTAAGTTCAGACTTCTATGGCGAACGTAATGAGGCTTCAATAAGGTTGAAATAATAGAGAAGTCTGAATTTAAATCATTCAAATGGCCAACTTTTTGGCTATATCGGCATATAAAGTTTTAATGCAAATAATGTTTCGAAATAATTACTGGTATATATATGGTCACCTTCACTGAGTCTTAGGAAGACCCTCTTGTCGATACAATTTCGCACCACTTTTCCAGCATAGTCGGTCTTATTTTGACAATAACGCGTCGAATGTTGGCTTCCAAGTCATCAATAGTTGCGAGTTTATCAGGATAGACCCTTGACTTGACAAAGCTCCACAAACAATAGTTCAATTGTGTCAAATCACATGATCTGAGTGGCCAGTTTACAGGTACATTTCTTGAGATGATTCGTTCACGAAAAGTTGTGCCTCATTAGGTAATGGTTTTGCACATTGGAAGGCATTTTGTGCTATCCTGTTGAAACTATTTGTCCCTCAGTACGCACTGTACAAGCTCGTGTTGGATGAACGATGTCCAATAGAGTAAACGTGGACGTAAATCTTTCCATCGTATTGCGTATGAGCTGCTTAAATGAGCGATTATAAGCATCATAAATTAAACGAAGTGCACTTTAAGTATGGCGTACTGCACGCGAATTTCAGAAACAAACTTCCACTATTTTGTCATTTATTTATACCGCGATGCGGAAACGGACAGAAAGAATGTCAGACAAAATTCTGGCAAATTTGAATCATTTATCTTTAGCATTAATTGAAATCAACGTGGTTTATATTTGTGAAACTCCTATTAGTTATGAATAACAAGTAGTATACTATATGAGTATAACAAAGACTTTTGACATTGACAGAAAAGGGTAAACGAGGAATCATTAAAGTTCTAATTTAAATTTCAGAGAGTAATACTAAAAAAACTATCACACTGTGTCAAAATTGCAACTTTATTTGACTGGAAAAGACTCTTAACATTTGGGATGAGGAATTTTTATGGAAAAAAACCTCTTAAATTAACGAAGCTCAGCGTGAAATAAACAATTAACGTGAAAACGAGCAAATGTTTTCGTGCTCCGACAATGTCCAATTCATTAAACTCGGAAAGCTTGCGGCCCCTAGAAAAATTATCACGGTCTAATGATTGCACATTGAATTTTTCCCATTTAATTCCCTTTCCACCCTATTTTCAATGTCGGCCCGATATCCAGGAGATTGTCGGCGTTAATTTGCATTTCTTTCGAAGTAGGGAAGCCATTCTTCGGTCCAGAAATTTTTGCTGTGGTTTTTGGTTTATTCGGAGGATCAAATAAAAAACCTGCCAGGTAGGTGAATTGGGTGTTGCACTGTACATAATTGTTGTGGTTAACGATGTGCTTCTTTTTTTCAATTGTAGTCAAATAGATCCAAATTTCCATTTAATTCGATGCAGCATGACTTCAAACCAAATTTAAATTTAAGAAAATATTTTCCAAAGCGTTAGACTATACGCCATTACTTCGCAATTATAATAAGAATGCTTTTTACTTTTATTACCGGAAAATTCAATTATATGATTGGATCAAATTAATAAGATTGTCAATTCAAGATAATTAGAGGAAACTTTTACTTAAGAGATTTGTCTTAAACTTTCTATTATTTTCCATTAGATATTATTCATTCAGTTAAAAATAATAAATTTTTACTAAAGTAAGTGCATACTATCTTTAAAATTTCAAAAAATACATTGGTAAACTATCGTGTGTTCAATACAATCTCTTAAATCTGAGAAAAGTCGAAAGAGTCCGTTTACTCTTCTATTTTCTAGGACATTTCAAAGATTCTTTTCTCTGTTGTGACCTAATTTCTATGTTCACAAGCAGCAAAATGGTTTTTGTTCGTTGAAAAGAGGAGAAATGGGACACGCGAAATAATATATCTACTTTTTGTAGCGACACTTTTCTCTACCAAGAATCATTGTCCCTGGAGTTATTCCCTCCAATAGCAACAGGTCTTATTCTATTTACCTTAATGATAAATTTTTCCCAATGTTGTGGTGGAATTCTGTCCCAGAGCTATTCCTTTTACCAAAGCGTCCTGTTAGATGACATTAACGGCAGAGGTGGAAATTTTTCTAAGGAAAAGCTGTTAGCTCGTGACGGCTATAAATGCGAATGTGAACCTTTAAACTTATATGAATTGTAACATGATGATGTTTCTTTGTGCATATGTAGTTGTTATGTTTGTGTGGTTTTTAAATTATCAAAATGTGAAACCATTTCAGGTACCTTCATGGTGCCATAGAAATTATGTAACCTAATATCCTTTGAAATTAAGCAGTATAGAAAATTCAAAATTTAAGCACACACAACTTCATAGAAATTGTGTTTCAAACTGAAATCCGATGAGAATGTTTGCAAAGAAGTCACTAATTATTGCTCTGTTTTGAACTGTACATCTTATCAAAACTTAACTTTTTTTCAATTTTAAGCTAATTCCGTATCATGTTTGCACAGGTTAAGCAGCATTTCTGCACGGTTTTATCGCGTAATCGCACGAGTCTTTAAGCACGTTGCAGTGGTTCGTTTCCAATTCGAGCATATTAGCTTGAGGTTCAATTCCCGATGATGATGCGGCATATGGTAAATAAATTCCTGCCGAAGCAACGATATCTTGGCAATCACTAACGAGACAGGAATATATGTGAATGCATCTGTGAAAACAAAAGCAGGATTTATTATTTGGTGTCTGGTTTGAAGAAATTCACCTTTAGAAGGAATCGTTACTCCGGCCAGAATTCATTTGTCGTGTGAATGTGTCGTCCATGGAATTCGAACCTCAAGCAGACTTGTTGCTGATGAAAAGCAATCACTCTAACCTAATCATCCGTGGAGGAAGTTTGTAACGGAAGGTCTAGTGACGTATTTGAAGTATGAAATTAGAGACCTTGAAACGGACCTTAATTTAAGAAAACTATACGTTTTGCTGATGTGTACACAAAATGTCTTTCAAATAGAAAATCTTTGGGTCCCTTATACGTTTTGGAATTTCAAAAAGGAACAATCTATGAAGCGCGATTACGATGTCAAGCAACATTTTTGTTAATTAGAAAATATAAAGGGAGTGACAAAAAAATTAGTGTCTACAGAAAAAAATGAATGATTTAATGTCCTCAACATGAAGTATGCAGGTCATCTGAATGAGTGTCTAATTATGCTGGAATTTCTCTCAAATCTAATGAAAAATTGAAAACACTTAATTTTCTTCGAAATTTCTCTATTTTTAGGCCATGATTTTGGCAAAACCAATCCCAAGCCCTGTTGTAAATACCACAAATTATGTTAAGGGTCCACTCGATTATCGTTACACGGACAATCCAGTATGTTCAAAATAGTTTTTAATTTTCACAGTTATCAACATCTATGCCTTTATGACAAATTGAGGGGCTTGCTTAGCGTTTATTCTAGGAACGATGGAATCTGACTTTCAAGTATGGAATTTGCTAGAACCACAACTATGAAAAAATATTGAGTTGTTGTATTTAAGCAAACATCTATGTGAGTTATTTTACAGTAGTTTTATATATATAAACGAATAAAAAAATTGTAGGTTAGTTTTCAAATAATCAACTTAAGAAGAAATATTTTGAAAAATGAAAAATAATAACATCGGCTAATAACGTCAATTCTAGGCAATCTTTATGGGTCGAATTTGGTGCCCAAAACTGTACGGACTTTTTTCTTGGATTTGGTTGGTTAATGCGTATTTGTGCTTCATACTTTATATGCCGAATTACATCGTGATCTGAGTTTACCAAGTGGTGTCTTCATTTGTCTGTGGTTTGTTGATAAGTAAAGATATCCAAAACAAGAGTACAAACCCACAAATCGCCTATTTTGTAGCAATTGAAAAGCAAATTTCTATGGTATCCCAAAAGAAATACAGGATTCGAGGGTATTGAAATTTTTGTAAAGTTTTCGGTTCTTCATTCGGCCGAATAATTAATTATTAATTATACCTACATACTCATAAGTGACATGTTATAATGCCATTCAATTTTCTGGATAGTAACATTACTGACTTTATTTCGAAATGTGAACTGGCTACCATAAAATTGCTAGTGAACGTGGCCCAAGCACAGTAAGCGATATTTGCATAATGATATTCTGTATGCATTTCGAAACTTCCCCAAACTTTTCAGTCTGTTAAAAGTTCAGGTGATAGATACCTTTGGATCATGTTGTTTAAGACAGGACCAACTTTATAACGAGTAATTAGTTCAGTTTCCTACCATCTCTTTTCACCTTCATTTCAATGTTCATTTTGTTTCGGGATCAGCTCAAGGATTTCGATTCGCATTGAGAAAGTGTCCAAAAGTTTTAATTGTACCCGGCCACCTGTTGTACTTGGCTCGAGAAGGGTTTTATATTTAAAATATGCAAAGCGTAACAGTTTCCAACTTGAATTTAATTATATGATACTAGTGCCATAAAAACAGTGTCGAAAAATCGTGTGAAGTTTGTATTTTTGTCGTTGTCGTAGATGAAACTAGGCGTTTTTGCTGTCGGTTGTGCGCAACAATTATGATGAGAAATTTGGAGCAAATTTTCGAATATTCAGTGAAAGTGTTTTCAAGGTTAAATTTAAAACTTTTTGTTATATCCACAAACAATTAATTTTTTTGTATTTACCGATGAGTTCGAACCACTAAGCTAGTTTTGCTTAATGGGGCAGTCTGGGGTTTTTGCATGAAGTTTCAATATTTTATTGAATAGAAATATTTTTTTTCCATTGTTGGGAGGTGGAAATATTCAAAAGATACCGATTAGCTCTTGCCTCTCGGCAGGACGGATTTCTACCGACTAAAACCATCTCCGTCTTCTTCAATCACTCTCTCCATCAATTTTTAGTAATTCTCCGTATTTAAATTTCTGTACATAGTACTTCCCAGACGATAAAAATCGATATAAGGGATAGAACCAAGTTTGTAAATTTTAGTATCCTTTCAGTTAGATTAATCGTTCAGACTATATCTATGTTTATAAATTATTTTATGTTGACTACATATTTGGCTTTGACTTTAGTGGAGCTGATTGTACTTGTAACTTACTTCGAACGTTGATCCTGAAGGAGGTATTTTTTAGTGTCGTTTTAAGGGAAGTTGGGTTCGCTATGTTTTTATTTAAATATTATAAAACTTTTGTTCATTAAAGAATAAACATTATATTTTATGGAAAATATATTTATTTAGTCAATGTTATTGTCAAAATAGTGGCTACAATGGTGCCGCAAAAAAATTGACTGACATGATATCTTAGGACAGTAAACAAAACATCCAAATGGTATGTTAAAATTTAACTGATAGCCCGTACCAGAACTAATTTTTTGGACGAAAACAAAAACAAAGTGGCAGATATTTCAATTTTTTGAACCCCTTTTGCAGCAAAAATGTTAAATAAAATAATTAAATATTTTTAAAAAATTCTGAATATGGTAGAGGATAAAGTTATACATGCGCTTAATACCCAGTAAAAGCCTGATCGATAATACCTTTAGATTTATCAAAATCGTCTCAGCCATGTCGAAAAACGTTGTTTCGAGAAAGATACGTTTGAGGGACAGTATAGTATTTTATTCAATTTTTGATTTTTTTTAATTTCATTCGATACTAGAACTCTTCAGGAGCATTCAGTTAAAATTGACCGGTTGGAGGAAAACTGACGGAGATACAGAATTTTAGAACTTTGCTCTTTGACGTGCTATAAACTTTAAATCGGTTGTTTATCTTTTTTTAAACGCGTTTTTCCAACACAGCTTTTTCAATGTCGGTGAACGCTCTAACTCAAAATCTATTTTTCCGATGGTTTTCAAAATTTGCACACTTATTCTGCACATAAACACTAGGTAACCAAGCCGTGATATTTTACGTTTAATGATTAGAGTTATTAAACAAATTCTACAAATTTACCAATTTTTTAATAAAAAAAACTTCAAAAATTCGTTGTTTTACTTAGAACCGATACTAAAAATTGGAAAATCGCCAAAAAAATATATTTTAACGTGGTGACCTTGGAAAACACATAAACTAATGAAATCTTTTTGTATTTTTGTCATTAGATGATCGAGTGAAGAGTTATGCTGTGCACCGCAAAACTACTTTTTTAAGGTATCTACGAAAATTTGCTGTCAGTGGCTCAATAATCAATATTTTTGGACCAAAATTTTAGAGAAAACTCTTAAATACTTATAGTATTATTGACTTTGTTCAGAAATGAATTTATATTTACAGTATTTTCAAAAAAAATCTTAACAAGCCATGAGGTGCGACCCATGAGGTCCACACGGTCAACTTCCCAGTAATATCTAAAAAGATATTGAAAATATTAAACACAATAATAATTATGGAAATAATACTACTTCAAATAATAAAAATGTACTTCTCGTAAAAGTTATTGGAATGACTTAATATTAATCGTTTCATCTACGGGAGCGTCCATTGATTGAGTATTCATCGGAGTGGGGACAGGTTACAAAGCAGTTTTTTCATTAAAGTTAAAACATGGTGATGTGAAGACTATTGAAAATCTGCTTAAATTTTGCAAATATTAATAAACTTTGATTGACTTTACAACAATGTCTTTAGAATAAGAGATTTAAGGTATTATAATTCGAATGACCACTTTAATGATTTTTTTAACATATAAAAACATCATTAAAATGATAATACGCGTCGATTGACACCTTAATGATGGAAATATTATATTTAGTTCTCGAGATATAATGAATGACGTAAATGACCTTGAACGTTTAATGATTTTTTATTTTTTATTTAATTTTTTTCATAATCATGAAAAAAAATTTTGCTGGTTTTTTCACAAAAACTATTTGGAGTATATAAATTATATAAACATTGATTACTTAGGTTTGAAAATTAGGTTAAAAATTTGATGTTTTTGAAAAAAAACCTAATTTTTTGCACTTTTTTTAAAAATTTGATAGAATCATACCAATGTTAAAACGCGTCGATTGACACCTTAATCATGAAAATCGCATGTTCAGTTCGTGAGATATAGCGCATAATATGGTTGACCTTCAAGGGGCGAAAACAGCAAACCCCCCCGACCGAAGTATCCCAAAAACTAATCAGCTCTTAAGATTGCAAAGACGCTTCGATTGACACCTTAACGGAGTCGATACGACTTTGTTTACGTGAGTTATGCTCGTAGAAAAAAGTGTCCCGAACGTACATACGTACGTACGTACGTACGTACATACACACACACACATACATCTCCCTTTCTAAAAACACTTTATATATACTCTATAGACCTCAAAACGTAAAGAAATGTTGAAAATTTCAATTTCGATTTTCGAGGCGATTACAAGAACTTCCCATATACTGGGAAGTTAAAAATATACTTAACATATGTAAAATTAACCGTACTCCTCCCTTAAAGCTGAAACACCTACAGAGAGCGCACACAAATGCTCTATTTTATCGCATTTTATATATATTTTTTTCGGCTTTGCTGGCGAAAATAAAAGTTGGTACACTACACATATATTTAGCACCTTGAAATAAAGTTAATAGAAAATCGATTTTTTGGAAAAATAGACCCAGATTGCCCCCTTAAACATAAAAATGGTTGCTTCCGTGGTCCATCCAAGCATATGACAATGACTAAACAAATTTTTAAATTCGACTCGTTGATGCTATTCGAATGATAAATACAAAAATTCAATCAACACTAGCTTCTCTCTAATTTCAGCAAAATCCAACCAAAGAAAAATGTTTCAGGCTCAATCCAACGATGCCTTTCACATTGTTTGAAGTTTAGTGTGAAGATGCTACGCCCATCTTTTCACATTTAAAGTTTACTCGAGTAAACAATGCAAAAAAGATTACTGAAGCTACTGAGCCTCCTTGAAATGATTATTCGGAAATTCTAAAAAGCCTTGAAGTAAACAGAATTGTTACAGTTTATCTTTTTTATTAATTCAATATTTTCATGTTTGTCTTAGCAATTTTCAGATTTGTTTTTTCCTTATTGTCTTCTTCGCGTTGTTCTCTGTATCATCATCATCAACGATGCAACTATGCTCCATTACATTTCCTTATTACATGTCGTCTCGTCACTTTTTGAAGTACCGAATTTATAAATTACTTCATGTGTATAAGTCTCGCCGGGATTCAGGATGATGGATGGGAAGTTTTCCTAAAATTTTCAAAACAAGTTCATTTCATGTCGGTATTAGAACGCATGTTAATATGTACATAAATGAAGCAACATGAAAAGGAAATGAAGATTCAAGAAAATTTAAGGAGGTATGAATGAACAGCTTTAATAATTTCGAAATAATAACAAACAAAAAATTACATGATTTGGGGCGTCGGGATACTTCTGTGTTTCCAAACACAACGCTCCATGCTTCCAATATTTTACTCCATTCTTTCCAATTATTGGTTTCTAGAAAGGAATTAAAAAAATAATTTTTGTTAGCCATTCATAATTTGAGTTACATTTATTTTTAAATACACAGCTGGGGGTATATAATTAAAAACATATGTAGCTTCGATATAACTCAATCGCGTTGTGTTTGTTTTTTATCTGATGCAACGATAATGAAGGAAGATAGAGTTCACCGATGCTACCTTTATAACGACGACAGGACAACAAAGTCCTGGAAAACCCAAGATTTGGAGCTTAAAATAATTAAAGGCGAAACAGCCAGAATAATATGGGCAACTGAAAAGAAGCAAATGGAAAGAGGCAACAGAAAAGAGGCAACTAAAAAAGGTAACTATTTTTTTGAAAAAACTATGAAGCTGAAACTTAGATTTAAAAGAAAATCACATGAGTGTTCGATGACTGAAAAATACAATGAAAAATCGCAACCAGACAAAACTTTATGAAGTGGGAAAAATCAGCACAGGTATATGCAGGGTAGGTCACTATAGATCTGCGGTACCACTCACCACACACAAGATTGTTAATGTGCCTTATTCGTGGAATATTTGCACTGGAGACTCTAGGACTATTGCATTACATATAAGCTGAAACTCGACTTACCTCATTTTTCATTGGATCAGGCATTCCATTACTTGTATACAACTGCACTCCTGGTTGATCAGTAGCCACTTCCATAAATCTTCCTGATTTTGGATGGCACACTCTATTAAATTCGAAAAAAAGTTACATTTGATCCTCGCGCAATATATTTGCATAGGTAGTACTTAGCAATTGTTGTTGTTTTATTCCAATCCAAATTAACACAGAAATTGTCATCATAACCACCCGTTGTGGTTTTTTGCATTCTCGGTCCTAAAAAGTCCAGAGTGCGTAAATCCAAAGGAGTGTTTTCCACGTGTCTTAGTTCTCCTGTTGGAATGGAGTCTTCATCGGTCACCGTGAATCTATCTGCCTTTATTTTGACCAAATGTTCATAGATCGCTTCACATCCAGCTTCCTACAATAACATCCGTAAGGATTAGAATTGAGATTGTATTAATCATTATGAATTGACTAAGTGTATTGTTTATATCCTTTTGCAAAAAAAAAAACAATTTTTGAAGCTGAGTTGAATCAACTATCTTTAAATAAAATTGGTGTGTTTGGAAGTTTACCAAGATTGAACTCACCAATCATAAAGAGTATATTTATTGTATCATCTCTATATGCGAAATGGTTCCTTACGAGAGTCAAAAAATTTGTATCCCCCACATCAAATTTCTCGCGAAGCACTAAACACAGTGCAACAAAGGTATCAGTGGCAACATACATATATCGTTGAGTGGCATACTATGAAGTTTCTTATATTTGAGTAGCCCAGGATATGGTAAAGGAGGGACAGTGACAAGGATTCAGGGAGGATTTGAAAGCGAACAAATGCTCAAAGTGAAGCATTTTGTAAGGTGTACATACATTCTCTGAGTCAAGACCGATTTCAATATTTCTATCTTCTGGGAAGATATTAAACCTTTCTAAAAGCTGAAGAAATCGAAGAACGGTGATATCTGAACACTTCAATGCACCTGAGTGAAGTCGCAGGCAATATCTGTTAATATTTATTGACTATATTCGATTCAGTCCTGTATAAAGATTCACTGCTGAATAAGGATTCAGTGCAGTATAAAATTAGGTCATTTTGGGATAATATATCATCTCCTTGTTAAAAAAATGGAAAACTCGAAGAAAAATTGAATAAAATTTTTTTTTCTTTAACTTTCATTCAATGAAACAAACAAATTATAATAATTTTAAGTTCTACGAAATTCAGTAGTGTGAAACAAGTTATTTATTGCATTTAAAATAATATCAATCGGAAAATGTTTTATGGCATTTCCGAGCCCCCGGAAACTTTTCGTAAGTAGCCTAAACTCTTACTTACTTACTTACTCACTTAAATTTTTCCCAAGTAACTCAGACTTTTTGCAAAGTCACTTGAATTTTTTGACAAGTTGCCTAAATTTTTCCCGAACCGTTTAAACTTTTTTCTGAACTGCTTAAACCTTTCTAATCTTTTCCTATTATCACTACAACTCAGAGTAGAAGAAATTTGATGTTTCCTAAAAAGCTCAAATGTAGTAAAATCTATTTATCTAGTTCTTCACGATCAAATTAAGCTCTATCCTAAATGATAAAAAATCATAAATTCTTCGGGTTCAGGATGATTCTATCAATGCGGTAAGTAACGGAAAGTATGATACAGTTGCATTAATTCTGTGTAAAAAAATTGTTTCGCAAAAACAATCTCCCTCAAATTCCGTTAAAGAGTTGCAAAGATTTTCGGAATGTAAGATTATCGCCAACTTTTCATCATACTTGAGGCTGTCTTTAAAATGCTCATAGCTCCTTGAGGGAGCTGATGATACAGAACAATTATTTCTTTAGCCGGAAACTTCTTCTACGAAACGTTTTTTTGGCTCCATTATGAAGTTGTAGGGATTTGAAGGATAATTGATTTTTTTTTAATTATTCAGTCGCGAAAATGACGAAAAAATACTTCATAATAAAATGCCATGTAAAGCTTTAACAGACTTAATGCGAGACTTTTAGTGGAACAATGTTCCATTCAGAATGTATGCAGCTATTATATTGTTTAATTCGGATCACCGTGAATATTTTGTACCCGAATCGGAAAAAAATGTTTCATCAGAGATTGAGTTTAATTCATTCGGGAAAAAAAGTTTAACAAGCCGCGAGGTGCGACCCTTGAGGTCCACACGGTCAACTTCCCAGTAATATCTACATAAACATCAACAACATTACAACAATGAGAGGTATTCATAGCAGTAACAGGAATGAGTTAATATGAATCATATCGTCTACGGGAGGGTCCATTGATTACGTAAGGTTTTTGGTCGATGAGGACAGATTGAATATTCACGCGGATCAATCGGTGGGGGCCATTTTGGTCTTGAAAATTTTTGTTGGTTTTAATAATTTAAGCATTTTTTTTTAAATAAAAGACTATAAAAACTATGTAAAATCTGCTCAAATTATGCAAATATTTTAAAACTTTGATTGCATTTACAACAATTTTTTAGAATAAAAAAAATAAAGTAAAAGCATTCGTATGAACCCTCTTTAAATGGTAACTTTGAATGATTTTTTATTTTTCATTTTTTTTTATAATCAAGGAAGAAAATTTTGCCGGTTTCTCTTCAAAACCTGATAAGAATGTATAAATTTTATAAACATTTATTACTGTGCTGTGCAAATCAGGTTAAAAAATATTTTTTATGAAAAAAACTATAATTTTTTGCATTTTCTTCTATTAAATAAAAAAAAAGCTGAAACGAGTTTTTATAATGTATAAACTTCACAAAGATATTAATACACGTCAACTGACACCTTAATGATGCAAATATTATATCTGGTTCGTGAGATATAGAGAATGATAAAAATGACCTTGAAAATCATGATGACTTTTAATAGTTTTTTATTTTTAATTGAATTTTTTACGTAATCATGACAAAATGTTTTGATGTTTTTTTACAAACATTGTTTGGAGTATATAAATTTTATAAACATTGTCTACTTATTTACGCAAATCAGGTTAAAAATTTATTGTTTATGAAAAAAAACCTAATTTTTTGCAGTTTTTTTTCTTAAATTAAAAAACGGCTACAACGATTTTTTTAAACATTTGATAGATTTACACAAATGTTGATACGCGTCGATCGACACCTCTATGATGCAAATCGTATGTTTGGTTGGCGAGATATAACGCATGACAGAAATGACCTCCAAAGGGTCAAAACAGCAAACCCCCCCGACCGAAGTTTTCCAAAAACTAATCAGCTCTTAAGATTGCAAAGACGCTTCGATTGACACCTCAACGAAGTCGATACGACTTTGTTTACGTGAGTTATGCTCGTAGAAAAAAGTGTCCACGAACGTACGTACGTACGTACATACACACACACACATACATACTTCTTTCTAAAAACACTTTATATATACTCTATAGACCTCAAAACGTAAAGAAATGATGGAAATTTCAATTTCGATTTTCGAGGCGATTACAAGAACTTCCCATATACTGGGAAGTTAAAAATGTATCGTTGAAATAACGCACCACTATTTTTTATGTTACTTTACGTCATTTGCTTTATTTTGGAAATATTCAATATATTATTTTTCTAATCACTAATTTATAAAGCATTGCATATAGCAGAAATGTTTACTTTAACTGTTTTAGCAATCTAATGTCCACCTTAAAAATCTGCTTGAAAACTTTACAGCATCTGTTAGAATTTTGTTTGGGCACTTTCATCCTTTTTAATTTACATGCCTTAATTGTATGGCACTGGGGTTGATTAATAGGTAAGAGGTCTTGCAATAAAGAGATACTGAGGAAGTTTGAGAGAATGAGAAGTTGTAACCATCAAAAATAGTTAGTGATTTTTTATGTTAAAGTTAAAAAATGAGTAGGATAATTTTTTTAGGTAAAACGTTTCATTGGACAATCTATGACGGAATAACAGCTAGAAATGTGGTATGATTTATCAATCTGGGGGTATGATCAGACAAAAATGAAGATTTAGGACAAATTTGCGTGATAACCTTTTTTCGTTGCTTCGAGCTTCGATTCTCCGAGTGCGCATGCCAGATTTTTTAAGATATTGTGAAATAATGTCTAAGATAGAAACGACCACGCACGTATGCACATACATGCACATAAAAGTGCAACGCATCTTTTCAAAATTTCTTCTACACTCCACTACTGAGACCAGACGACGTAGAGATTTGTTGAAAATTTAGTTTTTGTATCGAATTTCCACTGGTATTTTCCATACTAGAATTTTTTCAGCAGATAAACCTTCTTTCTCCTCTTGAAGAATTGCAAATATGTAAAAACCAATTCCTTAAATTCTATGCCATTAGCGTTTTACTTACGTGACCACCCAAATTGAAATAAGAATGGTTCGTTAAATTGACGACCGTCAATTTGTTGGTAGTAGCTTCAAAATTGACATGAAAACTATTATCTTCGGTCAATTTGAAGACAACTGTTGCTGTCACTTCACCAGGGAATCCTTCCTGTCCGTCCTTGTTAACATGCGTCATAATAACTTTATCGCCCTTGATGCTGGCACTCCAGTTGGCTTTGTTGAATCCCAAGAACCCTCCATGGAGTGTATGTTTGTTGTCAAGATTCTTGCTGACCTGAATACGCTTTCCGTTCAGGACGAAACTTCCACTAGCAATTCTATTGCACACTCGTCCCACAGTGCAACCGAAATAAGGATTGTCGGAGCCATCGTATCCTGGAAGTAGATACATTTACGAAAGTCATGTCACTTTGAGTAAATATTATTTCCATTAGCTGCAGACTCTGAAGTACCTTGAACGTTGTCGAACCCGAGGACAATGTCACCGATTGCATTGCAGGCGTCCGGAGTTTTTATTGACGTTATAGTTGCACCCAAGGTGATAACCTAAATAGCGAATGAAATGAATTGGAATGTTAATAACATGATGGTATATGTCTAATTAACATTTTGAGGTGGTCTTGTAAAATTGTCAGAGATTCTTCAGACACAAATGGTGTTTTGGCAAGCGGTTCATTTATAACAGGCAATTTAATTTCATTATGCTTAAATGTATTATATTATACCATTAACGTCAGTAGAAAAGATAGCCAGTTTAAAACTGATAGTCAAAAATGCCATATAACGGTCATTCTTCTGAGAGGAGTAGTGATATTAGTAAAGCACTCCGAAATTAAAGTCAATGCAGACAAAATTGAAAGGAGAAGTATAATCTAGATTTTATCTACAGTATGTACACAATGTTTACACTCTGGCCAAGAGAACTAGAACTAGAAAACGCACTTATTCAAGAGTTTTCACTAAAATGTAAATCCTCTTCTTGTGATATTTCAAACAATTTAGGAATAAGTAGACAACAAGATATCTAACATTTGGTAACGCACGTTGATAATAATTTAATACAAAAACTTGGACTCTATTTAAGTGCCGAGCGATGAACCAATTCTTTAACAGACAAGCCGCGAGGTGCGACCCTTGAGGTTCACACGGTCAACTTCCCAGTAATATCTACATTAATATCAAAAACATTAAACACAACAATAATTTTGAAAATACTACTACTTTAAATAATAATAATGAGAGGTATTCATAGCAGTACCAGGAATAAGTTAATATTAATCATATCATCAACGGAAGGTTTTTTTTGGATTTCCAACATTTAAGCATAAAAAAAATTAGCACTAAAACACTGTAGAAACTATTAAAAATCTGCTGAAATTATGCAAATATTATAAAACTTGGGTTGAATTTACAACAATTTCCTTAGAATAAAAGATATAAAGTAATATCATTCGTATGAACGCTCTGTACATCATAACTTTGAATGATTTTTTATTTTTAATTTAGTTTTTTTTATAATCATGGAATATGGTTTTGCTGGTTTCTCTTCAAAAACCTGTAAGAATGTAGAAATTTTATGATGTTTTATTTTTAATTTAATTTTTTACGTAATCATGACAAAAACTTTTGATGATGTTTTCACAAATATTGTTTGGAGTATATAAATTTTATAAACATTGATTACTATATTCCGCAAATCAGATTAAAAATTTATTGTTTATGAAAAAAAACCTAATTTTTTGCACTTTTTTCTCTTAAATTAAAAAAACGCCTGCAAGACATTTTTTAAAAACTTGATAGAGTCACACAAATGTCAATACGCGTCGATTGACATCTTGATCTAGGAAATCTTACGTTTGATTCGCGAGATGTAACGCATGACAGAAATGACCTTCGAACGGGCAAAACAGCAAACTCCCCCGACCGAAGTTTCCCAAAAACTAATCAGCTCTTAAGATTGCAAAGACGCTTCGATTGACACCTTAACAAAGTCGATACGCCGTTATTTACGTGAGTTATGCTCGTAGAAAAAACTGTCCACGAACGCACGTACGTACGTACGTACACACACACACACACATACATACTTCTTTCTAAAAACACTTTATATATACTCTATAGACCTCAAAACGTAAATGTTGAAAATTTCAATTTCGATTTTCGAGGCGATTACAAGAACTTCCCATATACTGGGAAGTTAAAAATAGGTTTTAATAGGGGGAAAACGCAATATTCAGTTGAAATTTGTAAAATATTTATAACAAAATTTGAGAAGTTGATACCTTGCTATCACTTACGAGCAGATAGACTTCGCGGAAAATTGATGTCTAAGAGATATTCCATTAACAAATTGAAATTTAAATTAAGTAATATGTCAACTGTTTTACATTTTTGGTAGTATACTACCAAAAATATTCAAGATATGTGTGTCTAACGTAGTAACGAAAATAACAAATTCAAAAATCATATAATATAAAAATTCATTCACATGCCTCCCTCAACGAATACTAAAAATCCTATGTTATGTATGTATGTATGTCCAGTTAAGGGCAAAATTGCAATGAAATCTGGACGAAATCCTCAAATATTTTGGATATTTAAGGATTAGGTCGTCTTTTACGAGAAAATATTGGAGAGTGGGAGATATATGAGCTATTTTTTTTTCTAAACAATTTTTTTTTGGCGTTGTTGACTTGCAAATTTAATGGCATTAAGTGATTAGAAATAACTTCTGGCAAATAACCACCGTGACTGCGTCTCTTGAAGCGTCATCTTGTTGGTTTGATTTCGTATCACTTTTTCTAGCACAGTTGGTCTTATTCCCCTAATAAAGAGTCAAATGTTGGCTTTCAAGTCATCAACAGTTGCTGGTTTATCACCATAAACAAGTGACTAGACGTATTACAAAAAAAGTAGTCCGAAAAAGTCAAATGACATGATCTGGGCGGCCAGTTCACATGTCCTTTTCTCGAAATGATTTGTTTGGCTCGGTCCAATTAAGTAATGGTTCCGGGTGCTGAATGACATATTGCGCCATCTTGTTAGAATAATTTGTATCTCATTGAAATTTATATTAGGAATTAAAAAATTACAATTAGTAGCGATCGCTAGCCATTAATACCGTTAATAGTGACGTTGGTTCCGTCTTCAGATTTGAAAATAGGACCAATTATCGCGCCAGCATGCAAACACACCATTCAATGATTTTTAAGGGATGTCATGGGGCTTTCAAAGTCTCTGTAGGATTATCTTCATACTAAAAATGGCAACTTCGCTTATTTACAAAAGGATTAAGCCAGAAATGAACTTCATGGCTGAGAATGATTTGACGATAAAAATGTGGTTCAACTTTCAATTATCCTTAACTCATTCACCGAACATACGACAGTAACGATGGTCCAATAGACTCAATTGCTGCACTGGTTGGCTTTTATAGGAATTTAGTTCAAGAACTTTCCTCAAAATTTTCCATGTAGTGGACAGACAGAGGCCAAATTGTAAGGAACAACGTCGAATCGAAAAATTTGGATGCTCAATCACACCTCCTTCTGCAGCAGCAATAGTTGCCTTGCTACGCACTGTACGAGCTCGTGTTGGATGAACATTGTCCGATATGTAGAGTATACGTGGACATGACCTTTCCATCGGATTGCGTATTAGCTGCTCATATGGACGATTATGAACATCATATATTTGATTTGCTCTATAAGTTTGGCGCGCAGATCGCAAATTTCAAAAACAAATTTTCACTATTTGGTGGCGTTTTTTCGGGAAAATATCTTACGGCATGGTAATTTGTCAAAGTAAATGAAACATAATGTAAAAATAAAGGTGAAATTCGATAGTTCGAATGGCAGATATCCGCATTAAAAATCCTTTCTTCTAAAAAATGATCCTTTAGATCCACTTTCACATTGGGAGTAAAATTTAATATTCGAAAGGTGCCTTACATATTATGTGTTGTTTAAATAGCATATTTTTTTATTGATAAAAACAATAAAAAAGGATAATAAAAAAGACCTATACACAAAACTTGTTCTTACTCGATTGATTATTTATTTTGAAAAAAGTGAAGTGGCGTTTGCTAGTCGAAAATCTTCTAGAGAGTTTAGGATAGAGCAGGAATAGAATATACATCTTGTTGACGTTGAAAATAAATACATGGCTCAAAACATTGGATAGTCTAAGCGCAAAACCATCCATGTTTGCTTCATATTATTTGTATTTGCCACACATATTAAACTCTGGTTTTATTATGTACTGGGTTCTACATCTTCAATGTTTTTATTCAATTTGAAGAATCCGATTCAAAGTTAACTTAAAGAGATTTATATTGAATCACTCTTAAATGACCGACTTTCCTCAAACATCTGCGTTCAAAAAGAGTTTTTAATGGTCTGAAGGTATAAATTTACTGCAAAAGTATCTGGTGTACCACAAGTATATTTTTTCTTTGATATTATATCATTTTCTCTTCTTTAAAACTACAGCAACACATAAACATTGTTTGAACGATTAAACTTCTCCCAAGCAAAGCAACTCACCTGAACGGTTGACTTGGTATTGTCATTGTGAAAGGTGAAACGACGAACGCTATCTGTGCGTGTTGTGAATGGGTCGAGATATTCTCCGAAAGTATCTTCAGTTATTTTCACTGCCATCTTGAATAAACTTTACGGACGAATGTGTGTTTACTACTCGATAATGTGAATCTAGAACTGGTATTGGATCGTACTAAACAGTCGCTTTTATTTACACCGCTAATAAAGAAATGAGCACTTGATAAGATAGCTCAGACCGCACTCAGCTTATCGCAGAACGATTCAAATGTGTGGTTCTCGTTTAGTTGAATTTTCGTTTCTCTCCTATAGACGGACCGGACCCAGTTGGAAACTTAAATATGACCACTTGCACATCATTTATTTATTAATACATCACAATTTAGACAACAAAACTGATAAGAAAACGTTTGTTGCCATCAAACTTGAAGCTTTCTGGAAATAAACCAAATCATTGAAAAACGTTTTAGGGTTTCATATAGTATTATCGACAAACAGATTTCATTTATGGTGAATCTATCAGTTGTTTGCAAAACGTGCTATTAAACCGTAACCATGTACATAAGCAAAACTCTTCAATCGAGCGTCATCTATAGATAGTCTTGTATTAACAAGAAGTGTTAATTCGCATGTAAATTTAGATTGCTGCATCAATTGAAATCGACAATTGGATTGCAGCTGACATTACATTTGTATTCGCATGGATTTGTAGATACTTCAATGACCATAACGTCTTCATTCGTAGTGCCTTTCAATTGCAGATAAACTAGATCTTATTGAGTGGACCTCAATATCAAGATTTGTCATTAAGGTGTTCTGTTTATTATATATTCTCATGCATAAGTTGTTTTACTGTACTTCAAATAAATCAATTATTACAACAAGTTTGTAGACAACAGGCATTAAATGATCAGTTTCTGGAAATAGGTTCAGCCCTGGAGTATCTAACTCTAGATGCTTTTGATAATTGTTGGTTTTCCAGAATGAATTCTGGAAGTTACAAATTCAAGATATTTAAAACAAGTTCACAGGAAAGGATTTGTTTTATTCTTTGGATTTTCTACACCAACTGTTTAATTGCACAATTATATGAAATTCAAATTTACAAACAGTTCTTCAAATTACATGTAAAAAGCGCTTATCTTCATTTATTTGATAGGTTTCTTGGGTTGTTAGCTTTGTATCTTCAGAAATACATGCACTCATAGTTTAGTCAAATGGGAGTTTGGCCGTGCATTTTGGGTAGGCAGATTTTTTTTTTAATTTAATGCGTGGGAAAGTCATAGGAAAAAAGTATTTTAGGACCAGATAAACAGGTGTTAAAATGCTTTTTCGTGTGACTTGAGTCCCTTCAAGACACAATAACTCCCGCAATGGTACAGTGATTGAAACAAGCAATACCACAAACGTTTGGTAATAAAACTGTCTAAAAGTTATTTTCGAACGAATGTCGCGGTAATAAGGAAAACAAAAAAGTTGTGGCGCGCGAAAATAATCCCCCTTTTCAACGTCGCTTTTGGCGTGTAACTGTTTTAATATTGACAGCACGTGAAAATGATGTATGCACAACTTACTGCAAATTGGATTTTACACAAGTTTGTCATATTAAACTATTTTTGTGGGAGCGGTGCTTTCCAAGATATGGGGTCGTCCCACTTTTTGTTTGTTTTCAAGATGGAGCCCAGAAGATTGGGGCTGCGACCCCAGAAACTTGGATTTAAGCTGACAGTAAGGCATATCATACATTGCACCAAAATTTTCTTGCCTACCAAAATGCTCCGCGAGTTTCGCATCGGGGGTTTGCCATCAAAAGCCGATTATTTGGCCTAAAAACGTGTTTTTCACTCGACTTTCTCCAATTTGGGATGGGATAACTCCCGGCAATGTACAGTTATTGGAACAATCAATACCGCAAACGATTTGTGACAAAATTGTCTTGGAAAAATATCCGAATTTTTTTCGCGTGTAACGTGGAAATAAAAAAGTTGTGGCGCCCGAAAGATGTTTCTCACTTTTTGTGTGTGGTTTTTGACTTGTAACATTTTTATTATCGACCAAACGTAAAAATGATGTGTGAACGACTTGCTTAACATTTTTTTCTACGCCTACCATTTTGTAGCCAGAAAATGAACATGTTTAAGATTTCTTTAAATATATCGATTATTATTCGGCTGCTACAGGAGAAAGCTCTTGAAATTGCCAAATCTTTGGACGGTAATTAGTGGTCAATAAATGTCTAGAGTAATTCCAGTAATAACATTCAGCTTCAGGTATTATCTAGCGAAGGTGGTAGCATTGCAGAGCGATTCCATGTCAAGTGGGACAACTTCGGAACACGACCCCGTTCGATTTGACTGAAAATTTACATACTTGTTTTGTATGCTAAACCATGAAAATTCCCCAAGTTTCAGCCGACAATGTGTAAAACTGCGGCCAGGATGAAGCTTTTAAATTTTGACTGTTGTTTTGAGGTCTAATTTGCTCAAAAAAGATATATAAAATATACTTGTGGTGGTCAGAAAAAATCGTGGAAAACCGGAAAACTCGTTATATAGGTAAAATTTTGATAAATTCATAGTAAAAAATACATCGAGGTAAAAATGATTTATAACCCATCAAAAGTTGCAAAATACACTCTACTTTGAGATGCCAAGTCCATATATATATCCACACATATAATATATGCTTAATTTTACAAAATTTTCATTAAATAGAATTTTTTTAACTCACGCATTATGTTTGATGTACAGGGTGTTCAAACAGGTGAAGAAAATGGTAAAAAGTTCATTTCTGTGCTCAGAATTGAGATTTCAGTGGATATAGAGTCGGAAAACTAATGATTTTTCCGGAAAATCAAATTTTTTTAAACGATTTTTCGTACTTCTTGCTCTATAGAGGGCGCGGATGTTAAAATAACCAACAATAAATTTCTGCTTGCTTTACATATAAAACAAGTGGGTAAATTTTCAGCCAAATCGAAAGGGGTCTAGTTCCGAAGTTGTCCCACTTGCCACGGAATCGCTCTGCAGTATTTTTATCAAGTCTAAAACAAGAATTTACTAAAATTATTGAAAATTTGATCAAAGCATTCAAATTTTTTGGTTTTAGTCTGTTCAGTATTTGATTTTTTGAAACATTTCTAAGCTCAATTTTGAGAATCAAATGGAAAATTTTATTGAAGGAACCTTATTTTTGGGAGTATTTTTTATTAAATTAGAAAATAGGTTTTGTTAAATTTATTGAAAATTCGATAGAAAATATGAGTGCTACTTCACCTTGATTGGCATTTTATCAACAGCAATATACCGTTTCGTTCGCGAGATATCGTTCTTAACAGAAATGACCTGGAATATCTTAAAACAAAAGAAAATGCACGACTAAATTTTCTCGGAATCAGATATGGTCGTAGCTAATACCCTTCGATTGACTCCTTGACAAAGTTGCTGCGATTTTGCGTTCGTGAGATGTCGTTCTAAAAAAATGACCCCGTCTGCACATATGTACGTACGTAGGTACGAGTATATACACATAAACATACAAGTTTTCTAAAAATATTTTGTAAATGCTCCTGAAACATTGAAACGTAGAGATAGAAATGAATTGCGATTTCAATTTTAGGACCAATTACAAAAGCGAAATATTGAAAAGTAATACTCGTATATATTTTTTCAGATTCTTTCGATTTAGATGGCTGAAAATTCTTGTATGTTTCTTCATTTCAAGCAGTCCACAGCACATAAAAGATTCCAAAATGGTTCCAGTTTTCGGAACTGCTGCCGAAAGTGGTGTATTTGAAGCCAATTTGAAAATATTCGCTTTTTTATTACAAATTATTTTCTTTTAGCTAATCTTACTTTACCCTTATGTTGAATTTCTGAATATGTTCATGAACTTTGTCTTTATCGACCATTGTATGCATCGTCTGCTTTTTTTTCTTACATTTTTGAATCTTGAATATATGGTATATTTATAATATTGCTGATGCAACTTAATATATTCTGAAATAGCGTCTGCAGCTGCACCAATCAAATAAGCTAAAATGTGTTTGCCTTTGTCCTTCCATTCTGCTCTTGAACCCGATCAGGTTTTTAATCCTACAGTCTGTCGAATGGAATTGGTTTGTTATTCCTTGCAGGCATATTGTCGCTAAGCTCAGCTGTTTTCTCTATTAATAATTCAAAGGACATACCAAGCGAAAGGTATGTGGTGAAATAATACTTAACCTAAAGCAAAATATCTGAAATATTTATTCCACAAAGCAAGTCAATTTTCCTTGAATGTAGGTATACTATGTACATACACACATTTTCTTTTGTATTATTTGTTAATGTTCCTTAAGTCCTCATATGAGAATGTATCCATGTCGTGTGCAGGAAACGTGATATCCACTTTTTGCTGTTGGCTGAAAACATGAGAAAAAGGATAAAACTTTTCGTATTTTGTTAATGCCTCGCCACGTCAATGTTGTTAGTGTACTTGTTACGCTTCGAGCATGTGAAAAGGATTTTCATAGAATATTTTCCACAGTTAATAAGTGTGAACGCAACAAGCAACCATAAGTGATTGGAAAAAATGTCTTGAATATTAGTCATTTTTCTATAATCTTGGTCGAAATATTGGTTTGGTTTTCTGTTTCTTATTACAAACATTGATTCGGTCAAGGATAGTAATTAATCTATTAAATAGTACCAACGGAAATGATACGGAGTATATTAGGACTTACTAAACAACAGGTGCGGAAAATGTGAAGCTTCTTAAACAATTTTTGCTAGAAATCTGGTTGCCATTCCATTCCTAAACAAGCCGCGAGGTGCGACCCTTGAGGTCCACACGGTCAACTTCCCAGTAATATCTACATAAACATCAACAACATTAAACACAATAATAATTTTGAAAATAATACTACTTTAAGTAATAACAATGCGAGGTATTCATAGCAGTAACAGGAATGAGTTAATATGAATCAAATCGTCTACGGGAGGGTCCATTGATTACGTAAGGTTTTTGGTCGTTGAGGACAGATTGAATATTCACGCGGATCAATCGGTGGGGGCCTTTTTGGTCTTGAAAATTTTGTATATGCAGTCAAAAATAGGTTCAATTGCATGTAAAAAGTGAAATGTATTACAAATGATGTTGGTTATTGAAATCTTACGATTACTAAAGAATGAATCTACTAAAAACTACAATTTTTTATTCGATGAAAGCTTTTTAAAGCATATGATCTTGCAAAGTATTGACTACAAAACATTTTACCATTCAAAGCGTTGATACCGCAAATGCAAATTTGATTGAAATTTTGTTGGTTTTCAAAATTTAAGCAGTTTTTTTAATTAAAAGACTATAAAAACTATTAAAAATCTGCTCAAATTATGTGAATATTATAACACTTTGATTGAATTTACAACAATTTTGTTAGAATAAAAGATATAAACTAATATCATTCGTATGAACCCTCTTTACATGAATGATTTTTTATTTTTTATTTAATTTTTTTCATAATCATGGAACAATTTTTTGCTGCTTTCTCTTCAAAAACTGATAAGAATGTATAAATTTTATAAACTGGTATCACTGTGCAGTGCAAATCAAGTAAAAAAAATATTTTTTTATGAAAAAAAAAACAAAATTTTTCGCATTTTCTTCTATTAAACTTAAAAAATGGCTGAAACGAATTTTTATAATGTTGGAAACTTCACAAAGATGTTAATATACGTCAGCTGATACCATATTGATGCAAATATTATATCTGGTTCGTGAGATCTAGTGAATGATAAAAATGACTTTGAAAATCATTATGACTTTTAATGATTTTTAATTTTTAATTTATTTTTTTACATCATCATGAGAAAAAGTTTTGATGTTGTTTTTACAAACATTGTTTGGAGTATATAAATTTTACAAACATTGATTACTTGGACTTGAAAATAAGGTTAAAAATTTATTGTTTTTTTTAAAAAAACCCAATTTTTTGCACTTTTTTTAAAAAAATTAAAAAACCGCTCCAAGAATTTTTTTAGAAACTTGATAAAATCACATAAATGTCAATACGCGTCGATTGACACCTCAACCATGCAAATCTTACGTTGGGTTCGCGAGATATAACGCAAGACAGAAATGACCTTCAAACGCGCAAAACAGCAAACCCCCCCGACCGAAGTATACCAAAAACTAATCAGCTCTTAAAATTGCAAAGACGCTTCGATTGACACCTTAACGAAGTCAATACGACTTTGTTTACGTGAGTTATGCTCGTAGAAAAAAGTGTCCACGAACGTACGTATGTACGTACACACACACACACACACATACATCTCCCTTTCTAAAAACACTTTATATATACTCTATAGACCTCAAAACGTAAAGAAATGTTGAAAATTTCAATTTCGATTTTCGAGGCGATTACAAGAACTTCCCATATACTGGGAAGTTAATATAAAAACTTTAAGTATTCATTCCAATGTGGGTAGATTTATGATTCATAATATCAGTGTTAGCTTTTGACGCTGAATTGGATTTTTTTCATTCACATGATGCCAGTATTACATGCACTGGGTTCCTTAAGTGAATATTGACTCCACTTGGGGGTTTTCACATGTCCCTATTGCATGTTGTGCTCCTTTCGGATCTAGAAATATCATCGGTGCAATAAAGTAAACCTTTTTGAAATGCTGTCATGCAGGTGAAGGATATTGAATGGAGTCGTGGGAGACGATCCTTCATGCTAGAAGTTGATTGATATACCATTGGGTGATATTAGGTTAGTCTTTCTCTTTCATATAATAGATCATTGGAGACAGTTCATTAGCAGCTAACAAGAAAAATTCTTGCGCCGCAAATTAACATTTAATGTGTTTTAATGCATTTCGTAGCATGGACAAATTTAGAAGGAGTTTTTTAAGGTTCAGTGGTTACATGTATTTCAGTTTCAAGACTCTTAGTTGAGTTAAAGTGTTATCAGTGCATGTTGTTCTTTGAAACAATATCATCGAGATATATGGATCAATCGACGACGATATTTAAGCTAAGACCTATGAATCAGCGATCCCAAGTCCTTTTTGAATGAATTCCTTGCTAATTAGTTGAAATTGTTGAATTTAGACAAAAATGAAATGTTTAAATATCACGAAACAAAACATATGTTATTCACATACACAGCATGAACAAGCTGCGAGGTATAACTTTAATAGCAGGCCTTGATACGAGATGCTCGAGGTCCGCACGAACAAATACACATTATTATTTACAGAATTATAATAACTAACTACTAACTATAAAACAATAACAAAAATCATAATTTAATTAAAAATATTAATAATGAGACATTACAGTAAGTGAAATGAATCTATAGTTTTTATATGAATATTTTTTGTAGTTTGAAATAACTATAATTAGTTTTGTTTGATAAGTATTCTTTAAAGCATCCGATTTTCTTCAGCATTGATTGTTGCATGTATTATTCTGATTTTTAAAGAAAATGGGACTAATTTTTTTTGAAAGATCATCAAAAATTGCAAATGATAAAACAGTTTGATCAATACCCCAACCTCAGCATTAGAGTAAGTAAAATTAGGTAATTTTATTCGTATTAATCTTTTATTTAGTAAAGCTATTAATGGTCTATTAGTTTTACATAAATTATTATTTTTTAGTGATATATATAACTACCCATTTTAAATATTTAAGAACTCTATGCAGTATTAGATCCTGTAAAACATTTAATACCAGATGTGCATTTTTTAAAAAAAAATGTTTTTTAAAACCCACATCGTGCAGTTTTGTTTAGCCAATTAAAAACCTATGAATTAAATTAATCAAAAATTTGATGGACAAATCCAAATGTTGAATCGAAAATTTGACGGACAAATCCGAATGTAAAAACGCTGCGAAGGACATCTTTGCGTTGGTAATACAACATTTCGTTCGTGAAATATCATGCGTGACAGAGTGACCTTGAATATTTCAAACCAAAATACCACCCGACCTAACAATGCGACTCAAATCAATCTTCTTCCTTCCACCTTTATTTTAAAAAGTTTACAACAATTTCAGCATGCAAGAGGATACTCAGCACAATACAAATATATATTCTTTTGTTAAAAATTTATTTGTTAGAATCTCACTGTGCGTAATTGGAAATAATTAAAGCTTCTCAAACGAAACAAAATTACATTTATGATTGACAAAATTTACATGAAAACATGAATATCTCAGAATAACACCAATTTAAAAATATAAATTGTTTGCTACCAATATTATAAATAATTAAATCAAACCAACAACGACGCAGTTATTGCACGAATTTACCATAATGTTTAAATTATTAAATAGACGGTGGTACATGTTGAAAATCGACGCCATCCGTCCACAATACATCGGACGAAGACTCTTGGGAGTCAAAATCGTTTTTTTGTAGGTAGACATAACTTTGTTTTATGATTTTGCTTAATGGCAAGTGTACCTTTACAAGCATTATATTATGGAAATGCAAATCCTCGTAGGTATGACCATCAAATTTAAATTTCATTTTGTCGTAATAAATCACGTAACACGATGTTTAATGCCATTAAAGACGCGCCGTGATGAAATAGTAGGTGTATATGTCATTTAGGAAAATACCCTTAATAGGATCTGTGTTTTTGACCCCTACTATGAGCTACGTTAGCCAATATCTAGAAAATTTTGTGTGTTTATCTGTTTGTATCTATGCTTGTAGATTATTTACATTTGTGCTTTTTAGTACTCTAGGATCGGACATCAAATCATGCATACATATGAAGGTACTAGATGGCCTGGTGACTTGGGCCATCCGAGTCTATTTTCAGGTTAAAAGGCGAAAAAATTGGCACCTTATAGAAAATAATCAATAAATAAAACTCAAGCTATTTTATTCAATTAACATAGTTCAGGCTTTTAATATTTTATTCCAAAAATCAATTGACACTTTTCAATTTTAAATCGGCAAAAACCTAATAATTTACTACTGAACTTAAAATCAATAAGCCTAGCATAGTTCTTCATAGCTCATAGTCAAATGAGTGTACACTTTATTTATCAGTGAATTGTATCTGGCTGGGTTTGACTGTTGCCTAGACTAGGAGATTCTAACCCATGATAAAAAACTGAATATAGAATAGCGACGTAGGCATATATACGAACCAATTGACAGTCGTTATATTTCGCAGATACAAATATTAAAATAGTTGAAACAACAACAAGCCTAACCGTGGTCGTGCTGTCTGGTGACGGATGGTATATGACAGCACCTGAAGACGACACCATCCGTCATCCCGAAACCACACTTCCCATTTGTATTTGCAATTTTAAAATAGTGTTAATTTGCTGTTGCAAAATTTCATTGTACAAATTGAATGCCAATATACAGTAGTATGCATATGCTATCAATTTCATAAAATACAAAAAATTGGCCCCATTTATTTTGGGACACACTTTATAAGGACATAAGGTGTGTCACAAAATAAATGAAATAAACTGATACTGATCAATTGCTGGTTTAATATGGCTGTAGTTTACGAATTTTATTTTATTTTACGCTTGAATTCAATTCCTAATTGATTATATTATAAATAGAGATCCATTATCCTCGATTTTTTTCAACTTATATTTAATATCTTCCATCATATTTTGGACAATGTTCATGTTCACTTTTTATATGATTTTTTGGATTTTTTTTGAAGGTGATTTTCGGTTTTTGCTTCTTACCTTCCTTCATAAACGAGCCTGCTTAGTAAATCCCAAGAAGTGCTCAATGAGACGTGCCTGTATCACATTAAGAAGATTGTCCGCTTTTGATACAAAACTTATATTTTGCTGTTGAAGCCAAAAAATAACGTCATTATTGCTATGAAATTTTTCAATTTTTTTTCTTCATTTTTAGTAGACACTTCGGTATAAAGAGGCATTCAACGCTCCAGCTCGCCCTTTACCAATGAAAGATTCCGTGATACCAGCGGCAAAATTTCACACCAAACGATAACCTTTGGCTAAAATTCTGACTTTCCAGCATATTTTACTGCCATAGGTGTTGTTTCTAAGTTCCTGTTATAAAAACCCATTGGTTGTGGAGTTAGAAAACATGAAATTCTTTTCATCCTCCATAAATATCGATTTTTTTCCACAAAAATGCTCCACTTGTAAGGCTCTGCAGCATCCCGGTATTTTCTCTAACTGTGAAGCCGAAAATCCGTTTTTTTTTTCGTTTTCGATATTGTCTGTCTTTTTCTTTAATAACTTTGTGTGTCGTCATCCCAAAAACATGGAATTTCCTCACCGATATCCTTGCAGGCATACCAAGACTGTTTTTGATCATTTTCAACGATATCTTCGGGTTTTTTTTCGTTGAAAAGTTTCTTTCGTTTTCTTTTCCGTTTGCAAATAATTAGTAGAAACCATTTTCACATTGTTTACTAACTCAATAAATAGTTGATGACTGTACTTTGTCTTCACGCAACAATTAATCAATATTACGTTTCTCTAACCATCCAGCCAACTCCTACACTTTTCTCTGCATTCCTTGTCATCGTAGTATATAGTACAGTATTTCAAAATTTTACGATTTGAAAAATTCCATCCAATTCAAAAAAAAAATTTTCTTCGAAGTATGTCTCATTTATTTAGTGGCACACCTTACGATATCGACTGAGCTATAACTGACTAATTTTTGATGACCTCGACTAATATTCAAAGACGCTGCTTTGCACATAAATCTCTGCAAAAGTTCTATGCCTGAAACATCATGACTTTCATCCTTTTGGATTTGTTTCAATTCAACAGTATTACAAAAGTCTAGTGCGTGCTTGTCTCAGAATGTGAAGTAAATTATGACGACGTTTCTAGAAAATTTATTTGAAAAAAATATCAAAGAGTCTGATTTAGTAAACCATCTTCATTCAACAATAGTAAGAAAAGGACTATGAAAAGCAGAAAAAGTGTAGACAAAGTTCTGTATTTAGCAAATATTTTAACCCCTCTCAGTTAGGAACAACTTCAAAAATCTATCTATCTATCTATCTATGGTTTCTAATTGTTCAACAGACTATTTTGAGTCGCAGCGGAAAGACATGAGCTCGTTGAAACAAGGATAATTGTTCAGCCGTTCAGGCATAATAAAAAGTTTTCATCATATTTCATACATGTTCAATTGATTGTTTCCAAAATTATAGTGATAAGCATTTATTTCGGATGAGGATGCTTAATTTTTTTTGTATTTTGAAAATACTTTTCGATGGCTTCCATCTATCGAAATAAATTTTTCTTAGTTTTATTATTATTGTTTATGGTGTATATATGTAACTATATTTAGTGACGAAAAAGGGAAATAGACTTTTATTTACGATTTAAAGATTTCGAATTATAAAATGAAGAGGTACCCGATCATTCAATTGCGTTTATATTACTAGAAATGTATTTAAAAGCATTTCTTGTATACCAAAATCATGCATTCATAGGACTCTTGAACGAATCATAAGTATCTTTAAGCTCAATGTTGCGGAACACATTATATCCGGTTGAATAACCATAACCGGAAAACATATTCATATGGCAACAGCATTATGCCATCTAGGAATTGCAAAATTGTCATACAATTTATCGTTTGTGGTAGGATATAATGGCCGTAAATTAAATTAAATTGAGTTCACCTACACCTGTGTCCATTCACGTCTGCTATAGCCAATGAAGAGCTGTTATTTCCAGAGAAAACCATCTTTTGATGGTATTACCAACACACAATTTGTCCGAAATTTAACGCCAGATCGGATGACTTATATCCACCAATAAATGTCGCAAACAATACGAAAATCTCTCCATCTTACCGATGTCCTTACGGAATCCGTATAACTCTTCGGATGAATTCAGAAGCCAAACCCAGTTAAAGAACTTCCATGCCTGAAATGAAGAAAAATCCCATCAAACTATAAATTTTCCTATCGTGTGGAGTACAATGCGGCATGCAAGGTACGGAACGTAGTAAGTGCAGAATTATAGGTTACGGTCTTGACCTTATATCCTAGGAGATTTAAAGGCTAGCTTATATGATCAGTATTAAGCGTGTTTCTGATGATTATCGAAACGTTATTTGACGAAAAAATATAAGGACAATATATTTCGTTCGTTGCTGACGAAAAAAGTGTCGGTATTGCCGATTTTAATAAAAATCAGAAAAATAGCAAGAAACTAGCAATTGTTTTTCTATCTTGAAAACGAACAGACAATATGTGCCGTGTACGCGTTTCCTTGAATTATTCAAGGATGCATTTGTGTTCGTGGACGAAACTTTTCAAGAACTTACTAAATGCGAAATGAGAATATCCACCAAACAAAAAAAAAACTTCCAAAGCTACTTTGGAGAGATTGCAATTAATTTTGAGCTCGCTGGGAAAGAGGATATAACGATGGTCTTTCCAGAAAATACGTATGTAGAATTCTACCTTTACTGCAATTTGTAGCTTTGCAAAAGTTTGATACTCGAAGAGTTTTGGTTGGCTTCATGTTCCAATCGTTTTTATTTTATTTTGTGTTGGTATGTGTGTGAATGGCATCACTCCAAGCAATCTGGAGTTTAAGTTGTAATGGAGAAACCATGATATTTATAGAATTATTGGCAGCACGCGAGTCAAAACTTTGGATAAATCGAATACAATTTTCGTATACATACGTATAAGTCTATATAGTTCATTTAAATATCAAACTCCATAATGGTAAAAAAAAATATTTTCAAGCCATATGAGATTTTTTTAAAATTATTTCTGGTATTTTAGATTTTTTTCTTATGGGAGGGCGATATCTCTTGATCGCTAACTTATTTCATATAGATTTACTTCAAATGTCTGTCAATTTTAATTCATTCATCATTATTTTTAATATGATTTTTGTTTGATTCGAACCACCGACTCGCAGATGAGAAGCCTAGGCCTCTACGCTTTCATCTATGGAAACAACCAAAGCCGAAAGAAAAATGATTTTTTATTTGATGTATCATACAAAGTCAATTTGAAATTCGTATGGAAGACATCTTTTGTTTACATTAAATGTTTTGGTTTCGGTTATCAAGCCCATTCACGCCATTTGAGCATGAATTTCTTTAATCTCTCTTTAAGATAGTAAGCACTATCATGGTTATTTTGAATAAATTGTTTTTATTTGAATTTCACAATTATATTGCATATGAAAATCTAGCTTAGAATTTTGAAAATATCAGGTGTTTTCTAGATCAGAGGTTTTTTCAAATATGGTTGAAATTCTGCTATTTTTCCTGTTTGAAAACTCAAATGGCTTCCGCTGAGTATTAATTGCTCTTTTGGGTATATATATTGGGTATTACAAATTTCCATCAACATTTACACATGTGTCCAGGCAAAAAATTCAAAGGCAGTAAAATATATTTCATTGAACAATTAAAGATGGTTCAATCTGCTGCTGTAATCGTTATTTATATCTCACTCTAGTATTATTATGATTAATACAACTAAGTAGTTTACCATATTGATTCCAAGGATCTAACTCCGCGGCCTGTAATGTGAATGCTTTTGTATTTATGTAAGAAGACGTTTTTAGGGTTTTACGTGGTTACCTGACCAGATAAGTCTCCACACTACGAGCTTCTTAGGCTACAGGTAACGATAGGCTCGCATCAAGGCCACCATAAAAGTACGTCAGTAATCCATAGCATTAGGCTATGAGCACTGCTTTTCCGAGTATGGATACCAGAATCTTATCGGGAGCTTGCATGGACTCCGTCATAATCCTTGGTAAGGATCGGACCTATCAGCATCCTCACCACCCTGTGGGAAGTGGCATCCCTGTTGATAGCGCAACAGCTCGCCAATGCACCACGATACAGAAGAGTTGCCGAATAGCTAACGGTCTCAAACTGTAGTAGAAATGATTGTACTCGCTTTGGGTGTTAACCACAGCCACCAAGTTTCAGCCTCCATAGGCTCCTCAACCAAAACCGGCAGGGACAAGTCTTTGGGGCCCCGGTTAACCATTGGAACCTGTATACCCCTGGTAAGGTTTCGGGGAAGTCCAACCACGACTCCTTCGATTGAGCCCCAACGCAAAGCTCCGGATCGATCGCCGTATTTAGGTTTATCATCCTCTACACCATACGAATATTTGATAGACCCTGTTAATCCCATCCCCTTATCTCAGCATCCTGTTGAAGGGATGTTGCTCTGAGGATCGGCCAGTTTCCTTCCTCTTTTGTACTAGCTTGGGACAGTTCTCCTAGCTGCTTTGACCGAGTACTAAACATCTGCTGATTGACACCCCAGGATTCTCTTTCTGCAAGAGGCCGGTTTTGCCTCCTCCAGTTCCTCCCCAACCACAACGTTGGAAAGCGGAGTTATGTTTATGTGAGGTAGTGATTCAATTTTTGATCAATCTTTCACACATTTCGTTGCTAGGTGCCATGTGATCAGTTTGCTAATTTTAAAAGATGATACGCGGTTTCTTTACAAGTAAATTTACTGGAAAAATCATATGAAGTTTATCTGATATAAGCTGCATAGTGTTAAAGTGAAGACATTCACTTCCACGAAGCGTAATTTCTATCTAAAAACATACTTACTGAAAGAACATGGTGAAATTGTTGTGTTCAAACTTATGGTAAACATTATAATATCATATTTACGACTTACTGACATAAGTTTCCTTAACCAGACATTATGCATAATTTCTCCAATCAACTTCAGGCCAACTTTCAACGCACTTTCACTTCCAACATGGTCCCGTATCTATATCTATAAGTTTACACTGCTAAAACTACATGCATGAAGATTTTCTTGACGAGCACCAAAACTAGCATTTAATGTATTTCATCATAACCATGTAGCCAAATAGTATGTTGCCGTTGTAAGTGGATGACTGAGCTACCAATGCATAAAAATAAATTAACTATTTAATCCTCGTGCACTACTCCTGATAGCGCTCCTCTTAGTGTGGTAATTTGAAGGCGTTGAAACTATCAGATTAGTAAAGTACATCTTTATTATTCCGCTGAGGCACTTTAGAGAAATTAAGTCCTTCCATTAAATGCCACTGGAGATTTTACGATGTGGGGAAAGTGTGCATGGACTGTGTTTATACTGTTTGGAAAATAAGCCTGGCAGCGGGGAGCAATTAGATTTGTGAAACCGTACTGCAATTTGAATACAGTTTTCGCTTCAGTTTAAGGGAAAATTAATATTTATGCCGGGATAATTATGTTTTGTTTGGATTCTTTGAACGAAAATATAAATTGCCACTAGTTAATTTTGCTTGAGTTTTAATTGAAAAACGATCTTACTGCTGGATTATCATAAAATCTTCCTCTTTTCATGAATGGCTTGCTCTCGAGCCGAGATTCAAGAAGATTGGAGTAGAAATAGAAACATCATAAAGTAAAATGTTGCATGATTATTTTTTTTAGTTGCAAAACGCATATTTTAATGTACTTGCTGTTAAAAAAGATTCTAAATGTAATTTGAAACAGATTTCAAAGTTTATTGCAAGGTTTGACAATCGTTCAAATTCGTTTTTGCATAACATATAATATTTGAACTGTTAAACAAATCTTTCAGTGCCAGCACTATTATGTGGTGACATACAATAACAAACTATTCCAGCTAGAATTAGCCTCTGAAAGAACCAGAGGATACATCAGATCCTAATCAGGCATTGGTAAGGCATGCCACAAAAGGTTTGTCTTCTCGGGAACAAATCGGGTCCAAATTGTGATAGCCTTGACAGGCTTTCCTGATTAGTCATATTAGGCTTCATTAATTGGGCCCACGCTAGAATCAGAACTGGATCTCAGAGAGAGCATTCAATATCGGTAAAAAGAAAGAAAGTATGAAGTTACCTTGATTAGGGCCATACCAGAACTAGAGCAGAATATCCAGACTACTAGACTAAAACTAAGTAGTATACTTTGATATTTAAGGATCCCGATTATGATCACGTTGGAACTAGAGCACGATATTCAGGTTATTGCAAAATCAAAGCATCTGACTTTCCAAGTCAGGACCACGCCAAGACCACGTTAGAACCAGAGCAGCTATCATAACTTCCTTATTTGGCGACATTTGTCGCGTCGAAAATCGCGAACTATCACCCTGCCATAAAACACCCAAGGAGGTTTGATAGAAAATTTAATGTTATAAAATGTGATCCACTACTTTTTCGTATAGCCTAAAAATTCTGATTTATTTTAAAGAAAACAATTTTAGAAAATCTCAACTCCCTGTAATTCAAAAACTGCAAATACTCAATAAAACATTTAGAAAATATTATTTTCTACCAAAATGAGGCCCGAATATTTTTTTGTAGGATCCATGGTTTTCTAAAAAATAGAAAAAAATACAATCTTTCCCAAATTCGACTTTGCAGTGACCGAAATGACGGCGTCGGAAAATTTACTTATTATTTTTTTATTTAATTAGTCCATATAGAACAAGTGGTTCCAAAACGAAACATCTTTTTTCTGAAGTCAGAAAATAATTTGGCGTAAGTTTCTATTTAGTTATCTAGCCTACCTGTATTTACAGGATGTTAAACTAGGACATCTACCCAGATTACTAGTCATGCCAACACTAGAAATTTTTGATTTTCCGACAAAACAATTAATAAGAAATTAGGAAGAACATGCATTCAAAATATTCCAACTAAATCTTCAAAATAAATGTTATCAATAATGAATTTGACGATGTTAACACGCCAGTTCACTTTTCACGTAAAATGTTTAAACAAATTTTATATAATACTGCACAATACGATATCATTACAAATTTTAATTCACTAGATTGAAGTTATAATTTTAGACCGGAAAACTGCCTTTTTTATATCTTTTTCTTAAAGAGAAGGACATGTAATTTATACTTTTTTTGTTCTATTGGAAATTGCGAATAATAAGCTTTTCAAAGGCACATTCTTTAGTTTATCTTTTAAGTCTACAAAGTAGATAAAGTCATTTGATTATTTTTCGGGTACTTGTAGAATATCCGCTCATATAGATCTGTGAAAACAATTTGTGAACAAAATACTGCCGTCCAACATTTAGTTAAGTGCGCATCGTGAAATATTCATCTTAAAATAACAAAGACATCTTTGCTGCCTATGTCAGATAGGATGCTACTATCTAAAAAAAAGTATATTACCCAAAAATTTCATGAAATGACATCAACCGAAAAAAGCACTCGGAGCTGAACTGATGGACATTTTTTTAAAAAAAAATCCCGGTTGATATTTTACGTTCAAAAAGTCTACTAACAAATCATTTCCTGTGAAATATTATGGCCGCATGTCCTTTTTTTTATTTAATTTTAATTTTAGGCGAATACCACGAAAATCACAACTAAGACTATAAATCCTCGTTGGCATCATTCCAAGCGTTCGATGTCATGGATGACAAGATAAAAATTTGGTGGAGCAGATGAAAAAATTGGAACGAAGCGTATATTTTTTATTGGAATATTGTGTATCGACTGGTAAACTGAGTATGCTACAATTTGTAGCCTTGGCCCCGAAATATATCTTTTTCGGTTAGGTATTGGGAAGTATCGATAATGATTTACATTGAAAGATGGAAGTCAGATTGTTTGCTTATAATGTCAGTTTAAATTAGAGAAGATTTTTTACGTTAGACTTGAAGCTTTCTCGAGTTTCATATGAAGAGAAAAATTTTAGGTTAGCCAATTTGTTTGAACTTTTTAGATGAGTGCAGTAAAATTGTGAAGAAACCTTAATTTTCACAATAAAAAGTGCTACATTTTTTTAATGTTGGAAGGCAAAAATCTTGAAAAGATACTGGTTAGCTTTTTCTTCTCATCAAATCCTAAAAGTTTAAGGAAAATCTTCACGATAGCCAAACTAAACTTCAATCTCAGAAGCATTCGACTTCATACCCGAAAGCACTTAGAATTTTAAATTAACCTCAAACACTAGCAACCCATTAAATAGAAATTTAATTTCAAAATAAAATATCAACTGCAGACTAATTTAGCAGCTTTGCAATCAACCACTAAACAAAACGAATTGTTACCAAATAAATTCCACATCAACCATGTAGAAAAGGATCAGGAAATATTTTTCATTTTTGATACTGGAAAATCTTTTGAAATCAGAAATGAGTCATGTTTGTTTGATTAAAATATTTCTATTAGAAAAACTGTAGAATGTGTAAATTCTGTGGATATAAATTATCTTGTCAAGACCCGCACTTCAAGACGGCTCTTTTCTAAGAAAACGCTCCTTTTTTGGTCTTATAAAAGTTCAAATTTTTGGTCAAAAGATAAAATATCTCAGTATTCCCGGAAATTTCGAAAAGAAAATATTTGCATGATGCCTGGAAATAATTAAAAATTGTATCAATTTTAACAACACGTGCATAGGCCACAGAAATCCCTTGTCTAATAAACACAACAATTTCCGCTGGAATTTCATTTGCCTTTTTTTATTAATTTTCTTATGCCGAGAAAAAAATGCCTAATGCTATGTTAATATACTTCTACTTCCATGTAGACTCAAGAAGTTCGCTGAAAAATTCAGTGCAGTTAGATCGCGAAAATACAACAAGTTGCCCTGGAAAAAGGAAAGACTTGCTGGAAAATTTAATTATGAACGTCTGGTCTCACATTAGGGAATAGAAACAATGTCGGCGAGCTTTCGCTCGACCTACAAATATTTGCTTTTCATATCGGTACTGGGTTTCCATGAGCAACAAATGACACAGAAATTTAATTTATATGAAAAAGGATTTGTTTGCTTAGGCCACCTTGGTTTTATGCCGGCGACAGGACTAAATTCAACAACAGAACAGCTCCTGCATGTCATTTTGAGTTGGAGCCAATGGGCCGAGATGGCGGGAGGAAATCGAAACAGGACGTGAAGCATGCCTGAAATATGGTTTAAGCACACACTCCTTTCCAATATGGAATGGTACAGTGTCACTGAATAAAGAAAAAGTAAATAAAAAGAGGTCACAGAGGATGTAGGCTGGAATATTTACTTAGTTTGTCGAGAGGAGCAAATGTGATTTGGTTTCGAAGGTTAACTTCAACATTTCATTTATCCGAAAAGGTTTGCAGAGAGGAAGTCAATTGGACGCCATCTCCGATGAACATCTAAATTGCCAAACAACATTCGAATATGTTGGATACAAGGAAATTGTATCCAATGAATGAAAGTATGTGAGGCTAGTAAACTATTAAAATTACTTCGCTGAATCAAAAATTCCAGATATTTAATATTGAATATTTGGCTTCTCATAACTTTGATCAATTTGGCGTAGCAGTTATGATGTTATGTTAGAAATATGCTCCAAAAAGAAAAGTTTTAGAGTTAAAAGTGGGAAATGTAGAAAAAAATCTATTTTTTTTATAATTTGAAAACATTTCAATTTATTTATTAATCTTCCCGACTTTTTTTGAGAGGGAGGATATGTCGTTTATTGTTATGCAAGTTATTTCACATTTTCTTCTGCAAAAATCAGTGTGCTCCCTCTCAACAGCCAAATGTAGCCGTTGCTAACTTCCCAGTTCCCTGTGGACAGGTATTGTAATGGGGTCGATTTTGCGAATCCCAATTTTTGACATATCTCCACGTTTTAAGGTCTCTAGAATCCAAATTCATCGTTTTTAGAGAGATGGCTGTGTGTGTATGTACGTATGTGCGGATGTGCGTATGTGCGTTCGGAATAATTTTTCGTCTCGATTATCTCGAGAACCAAAGATCGCATTGACGTGGGGCTGGTTTCATTCGACGCGTAATTACGTACCTTAAATCAGTTTTCAGCAAAATCGGTTCAGCCGTTTTTTTTATCTAGGATGAAAAAATGGAAAAAAGACAAAAAATTGCTTAATTTTGAAACTGTTGAAACGCACTATTAATAATTGCAGATCCCAAATTAATTATTATACATAATATTATTATTATTGTGTGTTTTGGCAAAATTTTGATCAATGTAGAAAATGTTATTTAAAACAAATCAAGATTAGTTTATAGAATTCCAAACTTTCAATTATGAGGTTTGGGATGAATGGATGGATGATGACGCTAATGCAGATAATAATTGGATATTGTTACAAATAATTTAATATTATTAATAACAATCAATTTTTTCAGTAATGATCAAACATTCTTAATAACGAATGATTATTATTTATAATAATTAAATACCCTTAATAATGGTTGTGGATTCCGGGGTCGAGATAGAGGACGAGGTGGATGACGAGGAGGAGTACAAGAAGGATGACGACGAGGTGGACGAGGAGGAGGACGAGGTTGCCGAGGCTTTGATAGAGGATGACCAGGTGGGGGAGGCGTCTTCTTTTACCAAAGCTTTTAAGGTTAGATAAAAAATAGATAAAAATAATATAAGTGATTTAATAATTTAGAATAATAATTATCAATAATAGTAATTAATAATAATAACAAATTATAGCTTTTTTATTCACACCACAAGAAAATTAGTCTCATGGGTCTCAAGGGTCGCCCTTAGACCACATCAGTTTTACAGATCCCTGGTCTATAAGGTTTCTGTAACTTTTTCCTCTACGTTGCGTAAGTTATGTTTTAAATACAATCAAACATTGAATTTTTACTGCATATTAAATGTTGTTTGAAGATCACCTGTAAACTAAGAAATAGTAATAAGTCTTTTTGAGGTGGACGATTAAATAGTACAAATATCTACAATACCTATGCAACATTTATTAGTACAATCAAAGCGTCCGAATTTTGACCTAAACCGTGCATTTTGGGTAGGCAGAATTTTCTATGATGCAATGCGTGGGCAATAATATAGATAGCTTAAGTTCAAGTTTCTGGGGTCGCAGCTTTTGTCCTTTCGGCTCCATATTTAAAACAAAAGAAGTTGGGGCACCCTCATATCTCCGAAACCATGGCTCTCACAAGAAAGTTGTGTATGGCAAACTTGCGTAGAATAAAATGTTTAGCAAGTTTTACATACATCACTTTTACGTTGGGTCAATAATAAAAAAGTTACAAGCCAAAAAGGGGGGAACATCTTTCGGGCACCACAACTTTTTTAATTTCACGTTTAACGCGAAACACATTGAAAGACTATTCCAAGATAATTTTATCACAAATCGTTTGCGGTATTGGTTGTTGCAATCACTGCACATTAACAGGAGTTATTCCATCCCAAAAGGGGAGAAAATCGCGTGAAAAACCCGTTTTTAGGCCAAATAATCGGCTTTTGATGCCAAATCCCCGTTGCAAAACTCGCGGAGCATTTTGGTAGGCAAGCCGATTTTTAATGCAATGTATGGTATGCCTTACTGGCAGCTTAAATCCAAGTTTCTGGGGTCGCAGCCCCAATCCTCTGGGCTCCATCTTGGAAACAAACAAAAAGTGGAGCACCCCTATATCTCCGGAACCATGGCCCCCACAAGAAAGTGGTGTATGACAAACTTGCGTAGAATTAAATTTTTAGCAAGTTGTCCATACATCACTTTCACGTGGCAGCAATCAATCTTGTGAGAGCCATGGTTTCGAAGATATGAGGGTGCCTCAACTTCTTTTGTTTTGAAGATGGAGCCCAAAGGACAAGAGCTGCGACCCCAGAAACTTGAACTTAACCTGTCTATACCATTGCCCACGCATTGCATCAAAAAAATTTCTGCCTACCCAAACTGCACGGTAAAACCCCCAATTGACTGGACTATATGGAATACTTGGACGCAACTACCACGCAACAAAATCTTAGTTGGCAAAGCGACGACGAAAAACTGAATGTAGAACTACAATATGAACGCTAGATTGCAATGATAGAAAACGAGAGTTTTGCTTAAGCAGTTCCAGGTTTTGCAAAAAAAAACAATCTGTTTATTAAATTTTCCAAAGACACGTATTATGTATACACTATCTGAGCATTTTTCAATGATTTTAAGGTGTTTAATTTGACAATAAATTCGACAAAATTTATTATTGCAGGCATTTCCCCCAAAAACTGTTAAGTTTTAATTTTTTTGACCTTATTTTAGAGTTTGTACAATGTTTAAATAAAATTTGCTGCTGTAGTTAAGAAAAATTTGTTTTTTGTTGCTTCTTAGTGTCCAATACTCAGTTATCTTTTGCCAGTTGGGTACAGTTTGATTAAATCGAATTAACTTAAAGCAACTTCTGCAAGTCTTGATTCTTAACCGTGCCTCGAAATTCACCTTACCTCCCACTTACTCAGTTGAAACGAGGCGGCTCGTGCATAGTATGAATAGTTTGATTTAGATTGCTCAATGCCAAAGAGTAAGTTCATCATAACTAACCCCTTTAAATAATTTTTGTGCATTTTTAATTTTCTCGTCTATGTCTAACATCAAAGCTTAGAAGCGTTTATGCTCCCAAAAATGGTTTTTCTTTCGGTTTGAAATACCCTAATTAAAGTGTTGCGGCTGTATACGAGTACGTGTTGAATATGTACATATCATTTTATAGCAGCAAAAACTTTACAGTCTGTAGATGAAGGGAAATGCTGTTTGCATAAGGAATCAGGCAAACAGCCGAAAGTTTAATTTCATCAGAAAGCTTCCTTTCTCAGGGGATTTATTTCTATGAAAAGGTAGACCTTGATCTAAAAACATATTTTCAATAAACAAGTGGACAACTGGTTCAAAGGTCATTAAACATTAAATTCTGAAAGGTAACTTTCAATATAAAAGGATATTTTCCAATTCGCTCAAATTAAATTCTGCAGTCAAGCAGCGAAATTACTCAAGGGACTATTGATTACGAAATGGTTTGCTTCGTACAAACTATGCCAACTGTATATTTCTTTTATAATATCTCAGGAACATAGTTGAACACTGTTTTCAATAGCTATGAAAGACGCAGGACTACATAGTTATTAGCATGGCTTCACCTTACTGATATCGTTTCATAGCGTGGCTTTGCATTGTTGCTGGTCTTTCAACGGTCTCTAGCTTTGGCTTCAACAAACCTAGTCTAACTATTCGAGAGGCTACGAGACAAAGAGCTGGGAAAATTCCAACAATCATTTGCTGGTCGTCTCACGTAATAATGGAAAATGCGACACAATCACGGTATTATGACAATATGAAGTCTTGTTTGCTGGAGTTTCACGCTACGCCAGCTCTTGCGTTTGTGGGAACGGAGCCACTTAAGATAGTCAGTTGTTATTGTAATTGGTATCCTTTGGCTATTTGTCAGTGCTGCCGTATTTATTACGAAAGGTGTCTTAATTTTTGAATAACAGGAGTTATAGTTCTTAATACATAGAGAGTATTCAGAAAAACATCTGCGTTTAGTTCGTAGTCTTCTCATTATTTTCCTGATATCGTCTTAAATTCATCCTTTTAGCCGAAACTGATGTTAATGATCAAAATTAAACATATTTTATTTAGTTTAGTGGAAGTGTGTATAAATCATTGCATTTATATTTTAGGATCAATTCTTGACATTTTAAACGTACCTAGCTTATCCGATACCCAGTTGATGAATGAAACATTTGATATCATAATGTGACCATTGTTATTGACAAATTTTCCACTATGTTCCATTTTTTAGTTGTTGAACTAAAAATACTTGATCGAAGACTATTGATATGGAAAGAAGGAAAAATATTTATTTTCGTTGCAACAGATTGTTCAAATTTGAACAAAGTAATCCTAAAAAATAGGGAAAACACACAGCATCGTAATCGCCTTGTATCCTGGCGTAATTTATGTTCACCTGTGCATTTAAAAATAATAATAAATGGTGTAAAACACTGCTGAATGTGTTCCTCGTAAGGATACGTATACCTTAAGTAGCGGTAGCAGCAAAATATAGCATGTTTTTGAAAATAATTATCGGTCACCGAACAATTCTAGAAATATGACTCAGCATAAACAAATTTCGTTGCAAATGGAATGAAGCAAATAAATTAAATTATTCTGGACTATAAACTGACGATGAGACACAATTCTAAAAGACGAATTCCTCCACAGTTCGTTATTTTTCGATAGAAAATTATAAAAAACTCAAAAGGACATGTATTTGCGCCAGCCTCTGATAAAATCATTGAAAAGCCATTTAGTATATATGTACTTCGCTTATTTTCGTAGTGTCATTAAATGTCCGTATATTAGTACATAAAAACTACCTGGCACTTCTTTTCAAGCATATCGTGCCAAGTTTTATTGAAATCGAATTATCTTTGGAAAGGTTACATAGTGAAAATACATGTGTTGTAATGTTTGTGGCGAAGTTACTAATTTAGCCATCCTCTCATATCCGATTTGGTGGAATCAGGTTTATAACGACATTTTAAAGTTCGAATCGCCTCTACGTGTTTGAACCAGGACTTTTTTAAATTATTGAATTGAAGATAGGAAATATTCTGCCTGGATGATCAAAGTCCTTAAGGGGGGAAATACAGTTTTTTTTAAAAAAATGCTAATTTCAGATTGATTTAAAAAATATATGTTGTTTATTCAGAAGATTTTAAACATAAAATCTTTAAAGTACATGTCTCAAAGTACTTGAAAATATTTGTTTTATAATTTTTCAACGCAAAATGGCGGCGATGCAAGCGAATGAAACTAAATACCTCAAAAATTGCCTCGTACAACCTAACACCATTTACGAAGATCCTGCAACATTCAGAGGGTAAAAAATATTTAAATGAGAGGTATAGTTCATAGCTTGACCAATAAAATTTACAAAAAAAATGAAATTTCTACATCAATTTTAGATTAAACAAAAAAAATCGAGTATTTTTCCAAAAAATCGCGTTTTAAACAATAATAACCAAATTATTTCTTAAAAATTACAAAAACATGCAAATTCAACGAGAAGATAATACTCTTTTGTAGATGTGGTATAAGTGTGAGCCGGATCGGTTCAATATTTTTTGAGATATTTTGTACGGAAGTTGAAAAAGTACTACTTTGAGAAAAACGAGTAAAAAAACCATTGATTATAAGTTTTTATTAAAACTTACACGTTAGTCAGCCATTCCAGGTTCTATTTCCTTAGAAAGTCAGATTTATAAGAATATAGTAGGCGCCCATAGCATCGGAGAGAAAGTAGGCAGGGACGCGCGGCAGGTGTGCTCGACTTACTGGGGAACGCCGCGCTGCCTATGACGTAATATAATTCGAAAACTAATACGAATACCGCTTCAAACCTTTTTTGGCGTATATTTAGAGTATTAGGAACATTTTAATGTAATAGAAAAAAATCGATTTTTTGAGCAGTTTCGTGTATTTCCCCCTTCATGGTTGGTTGGTTGGTTGGTTGTAGTGGCAGCCCCCTTTTATCCAAAGGTAGCTCACTTAGGCCACGAGAGGCCCATTGTGATACCACAGAATATATGGGCGGCACTAGAACCTGCGGGTTGACGAGAACCATCCAGATTCTCGAATAAAGCCGGCTATGCAGCCAATGTCCAAATCGGCTGCTTCCGTGAGGTTGTCTAGGAAGGGTGTGCCCAAGGTTTGCATGCGCTTCCTGGACAGCGCCGGACATTCACACAGAAAGTGTTTAATGGTTTCTTCCTCTTCCTCTGATCTGCAACTTCGGCAGAAATCATTGAAAGGGACACCCAGTCTTTCTGCGTGTCTGCCGATCAAACAGTGTCCCGTTAGTACGGAAACGACGGAACTCAGGGTGTCGCGGCTTATGTTGAGGAGCCGCTTGGTGCGTTTGGAGCACAGTGCGTGCCAAGTTTGCCTGGTTGTGCTACAGGTTTCTTCGAGCAGCCAGGCCCTATTCGCAGCCTCCACGTAGTGCTGCTTAAATCCTAGCTTTATGGAAGCTAGAGGTTGGCCGACTTCGGGGTTAAGTGTATATTCCTGAAGCTCGGTGCCAGCTCTCGCTAAGGCATCTGCTTTGCAGTTTCCAGGTATATCACTATGCCCCGGTACCCAACAAAGAATCACTTCACAGTGAAGCGACAACACGTTCAGTTGTGAGCGGCATTCCATCGCAATTTTAGATGAAGTATACACGCTGGATAATGATTGGATGGCAGCTTGACTGTCAGAAAAGATGTTTAAATTTCTTGTGGAAATTTTCTGACTTCTCAGCCAGTCAACTGCCTTATAAATCGCAATGACCTCTGCCTGAAAGACGCTGCAGTGGTCTGGTAATCGGAAGGATAGTTTCAGGCCTAGCTGTTCTGAGAACACGCCACAGCCAACTCTTCCCTCCATTTTTGATCCATCGGTGTAGATGTCGACCGATTCCTGTATCCCATCTCTTTCTGTGGTCCAGTCCTCCCTATTCGGGATGACTGTCCTGAAACCATGGTGAAAACAGGGAATCGGAGATGCAAGGTCCACTTTCCCTGACTTTGGCCCATCCCTCCGTAGTATTGTGGAGTGACCAAAGTTATCCTCATGCCATAGTCGCAGAGCTTTTAATCGAACAGCAGTGCACTTGGCCTGCTGTCTCGTAAGTAGCTCTGTCGGAAGCCAATTTAATAGCATAAATAATGCCTTTGTCGGGGTAGTCCGTAGAGCCCCGGTGATTGCAATAGCCGCACTCCTTCTGACCTTGTTCAGCAGGTTTACATTTGATGCTTTCGCCATAGCAGGCCACCAAATAACTGCGCCATACAGAAGGATTGGTTCCACTATCGCCGTATAGAGCCATGATACAATTTTGGGTTTTAATCCCCACCTTTTCCCAATAGCTCGTTTGCAGCAGTAGATTGCACATGCAGCCTTGCGTGCTCTTTCTGCTGTGTTCGCTTTCCATGCGAGTTTAGAGTCCAGAATTAGACCTAAATATTTGACCTGATGAGATAGGTTGAGACTTATCTCCTCAAGCTTAGGTGGGACAAATCGTGGAATTTTATACCTTCTTGTGAAGAGCATAAATTCCGTCTTTTGCGGGTTGATCTTTAGACCACACTCTTTGCTCCATTTGGTAAGAATACCTAGGGCAAAGTTTAGTCTTTCCGATAGGGTGTTAACAAATTTTCCCGATATTGCTATTGCAACATCGTCGGCATAAGCTACGACTTTGCAGCCAGTCGCTTCTATTTTTGACAGGAGTTCATCCACCACTAGGTTCCATAGAAGGGGTGATAGCACCCCACCTTGTGGTGTGCCTCTGCAAACCCTCCTTCGTAAGGTACTGTTTCCTAGCGTGGAGTTGATGTTCCTGCTGCTAAGCAGTTGACCGATGAACCCTATAAGGTTGTCATCGGCATTGCTTTCCCCGAGTGCTTTGCCAATAGCCTTATGGCTGATATTGTTGAAAGCCCCTTCGATGTCTATAAAAACTGCTTGCGTGTATTCCTTAACGCTTAGCGATTTTTCGATATAGCTGGTGAGCGAGTGAAGAGCTGTTTCAACCGATCTCCCTTTTGTGTATGCGTGCTGCGCATTAGAGAGTGGTTTCAGAATAGCTCTCAGATGGATCTCTATCAGTCGCTCCAGAGTTTTTAGCAGAAAGGAGGTGAGACTGATAGGTCTGTAATCCTTAGGTGAGGAGTGGGATGTTTTACCCGCTTTAGGTATGAAAACTATTTTTGCTTCTCTCCACTGCTGTGGAATGTAAGCCATCCGTACACATGCTTTGAAAATGGCGTTCAGCCATGGCAGTGCTATATTGATACCCTGCTGGATCTCAATAGGTGAGATGTTATCCATGCCAGGGGATTTAAAGGGTTGAAATGAACTGATTGCCCAGCGTAGGAGCCTGTCATTTACAGGCACAGTAGTTGGCATGCAATCCGAGAGCGTGTGTGGATCCGCTTTATCAGCCACATCATCACTGCCCGGGAAGTGCGTATCCACGAGAACAGACAGAGTCTCGGAGCTGGATTTCGTCCAGACTCCATTTGCGTCCTTAACGGACCCTAGAAATGAGGGGGAGCTCGTCATGACTTTACGCAGGCGACTGACATCTTTGGAGTGTTCTATTTCTGCACAGAAGCTTCTCCAAGAGGTGCGTTTAGCCTTTCTGATAGAGGATTTGAACTCCTTCAGTTTTGTTTTATAAGAAGACCAGTCGTTAGTTTCTTTAGCTCGGTTGAAGGACTTCCTACATTCCTTCCGCAGCTCCGCAATGTCACTATTCCACCATGGGGGCTTGTACTTCCCTCTAGGTTTCGTTGGACTACATGCAGACCTTGCTGCGTCATTGAAGGCCAATGTAAGGGTCCCAACGGCTTTCTCAAGACCGGGTGTGTCTGCAATCTCTGGAGGTCCGCCTTCTAGCGCGGACTCAAATACCGATTGGTATTTGACCCAATCCATCCTCCTTTTGTTAATGAAGGTTGGATTTGTCGGAGGGTCAGATGCCAGATCGAACTTTATGTATAGGTGATCGGAGAACGAGCACTCTTGTGATACGTGCCATCCCTTGATAGCTTGGTTCAAGTGCTCGTTCGTCAGAGTGATATCCAGAACCTCTCTACGGCTTGCCGTAATGAAGGTAGGATCCTCACCTTTATTAGCTAGGGCTAAGTCATGCAATAAAATGAATTCAAATAGTGACTCACCCCGTTTATTCGTGTCGGTGCTACCCCAGATGCGATGATGAGCATTGGCGTCCGCTCCGACTATTAAAGGGATGCCTCTTGCAGTGGCTTCCCTTGTAAGCCTCTGCAGGCTAGTTGGAGGTGGCAGAACATCATGCGCCATGTAGCAGGAGACAGCCCAAAGGGGTTTGGACTGTCTTTCCACTGCTATCGCAACGGTGTCCTGGTCACTGAAATTATACAAGGTTAAAAACTTCAAGCCTTCCTTTACAATTATGCAAGCTCTCGGTTTACCTGCTGTGTTGAAGGATACTATGTTATATCCTTTCAAGTTGAGCCCGCAAACCCGGTTTCCAACAACCCAAGGTTCCTGGGCTAGTATTAGCTCCTCTCCTTTTTGGGCCAGGTGGAGGAGCAGTGCGGCGGATGCTGCCTTGGAGTGCTGGAGGTTAATCTGCAGAAACCTCAGCATCGCGACACAATGTTTTATCCGCCTCCTCGTCAGATAAGGACATCTCCTCCTCCTCGACCAGGTCGAGGGATCTGAGAAGGTCCCCAGCCAACCCCGCAGTGGAGGTGGTGCTTCTTCCGTCATCGGAGAGAAGATCTGACTCAGAGAGGTCCACGGTCGGGTCTACTGATGCTTCCACAGTTCCCTCGCTTCCACTCTCCTTGCTCGGTTCCCGTACTGCCTTCCCAGTACGGTCCTTGCGATATACTCGCAGGGTGATAGCCGAGAAACCGTAGCTAATCACCCCGCACTTCGACTCCAATGGAGCTAGCGACTCCTCGTTCAAGATTATTAGAGCCTCTCGCTGTCCATTGCTGGGCTCGCTAACCTTAGCTACCTTCCAGTTTTCCACCGGGAGGTCAGCATTGCTGAGCTTGATTAGCTCAACAATTTCCTCCGGTGTGGATGGCTCCGCTGGTATCCACGCCCTGGACCGAGGCCTATTCGGGATATCTTCCCTGGAGACAGCGTCCAGCTTTGCTCCAGGCCAGACTTCTCCCACTCTACCTATAGCCTGCTTGTAAAGATCCGCTGAACGTTGATCTGTACAGGCTATCAACTTAACGTGACCCTGGTACCAGCCAGCATCACGACAGCTTGGTGGAGGGCCAGGATTTGCCTCAAGTATGGGCTTGTACACCCGGAGAAGCGCGATTTCCACCATCTTCCAGTTTGACGGTGAGATGGTGCCATCGCTACTGCTTCTGTCGATAACAGCCCATACCAGGCTTTCCTTGGCAGCTTCACTAAAACTCCTGCCCTTAACAGGATTGGGTGAGACCAGTTTTGGTCTTTTACTAACCGGCAGTTGAACGCTCGGTTGAATTGGGGCAGACTCATTAGATCTGCATCTTTTATGAGTTGCCTCTTTCTTCGGAATAGAGGCTTTGTAAGCCTCTACCGTGGTGGTTGCCCATTTCAGGGAGATTTTATCCTTCTGGGAAAGACCATCCGGAGGTAAATCTTTCAGCCTTTTCAGGACTTTGAAGGCGGACCTTCTGTCTCTGTAAGCCGTAACCGAGGGGTTTTGTTGCTTCTTAACACCTGAAGTGGAAGCGGTGTTGGAGGGCGCTCCGGAAACAGTGCGGGCCAGCTTGTTCGCCGTTACCTTGGTGTTACCGCTAGCGCCAGTAGGCTTGACTGAGGAGGTGCTTGCCCCTGGCATAGCTGCCTTGGTGCATGCATCCCTCGAAGAAGTAGGGGGTTGGCTGAGTACCGCGGTCTTCTTCCCACTAGAAGGACGCGTCACCTTCGTCCACTTCCCTTCCGGGCCGAGTGGATCTTCCTTTTGAGTTTTTGAATTTAAATTCATTGCGATTTGGGTCCCCCCTCACAGCCGCTATCTCCACTCGTTGTGCAGTTCCCCTGAGACCCCATGGTTATCTATGCCGAAGCAGGGAGGCCATGCGAGGGTTGGCACATTCCCTTATGAGGAGATGTGCTCAGAGCCGGGCCGGGGACTAATCAGGAGTCCAAACTCAACTGAACCTACACGGCCAGACTAGTGGCGACGAGTTTTGAACGTACCGTGAGGCCTGCCAGGGTTTTACCGGGACGGAGGCAGCATTGGCATTAGCCTGAAAGCCATTTCCGCAAGATGTCACTCTTGCGTACTCAGGTGACAGAATACCGCTGCTACCAGCCCAAAGCATCAGATATAGTCGTTAAGACGAGAGAGTTGTCCAAGAAAACAATCGAAAGTCGTGCCGTGGTAGATCATTTAGCGTTACCCAGGATGCACCACGAGGAGGCGATCTACCCTACATCCCTTCCCCCTTCATAGATTTCAACAATTTTTGGAATGAAAATTAGCAGTAAATATAATGTTCGATTTTTGAACAAAAATTTATTTTAAATACTTTGAAATTAATTTCAAATGCTTTTAAATTTTACAAAAGAAAATCAAAATTGTATATTTTTTATTCTCATTCCGAATTTCATGACTGGAAATATTTATCAGATGAAAATTCTCAAAACAAGCAACACTAGATTTCCTTAAGAAATTCTACTTAAGTCGAAATGAATAGTTTTAGAATATCAAGTGGAGCTCATGATTGTTGACTGAATCAGGCGTGGCACAATCATTTCGTGGCTGGTGATAATTTAGTTGCATTTACGCTTCGTCACGCTCGACAAACTGGACGACAATTTTTGTTGTTGCCAAGCCTCGATTGCCACAGAATTCAACAATAACGTGGAGTTTCGCTTGGGAAAAGCTAAACGACTTCGTTATTTTTCTACTATACTTTACATCCTCTCCATCTTTTGTTACATCTTGTACGCTTACAGCTTCGTCGACATTCATTGTTGTCTCTTAAAATTCCAGGATGCTCGAGGACATGGTTAGCTTGAGTAAAACTTTTAATAGACGTGTTGTTGAGTTGCGTGTCCTGTTTACCATTTTCCAGGGAAATCTGCTCGTAATGCTTAAAGATGTTCTGTTTAGTTGGATGCATATGTGCTTTAGACTGAAGCTGGTCAAGCAAGGAGTTTATTGGCATTTTCGTGAGTAAGAGTAATGCTGGAAAGTATTTTTCTAGATTATACGGGCAAAAGTTTTCAGCACATCGTTTGAGAATCTTTTACCTATCAGATTATTGTAATGAACTACTACTAAATTGAACATGAATTACTTTTAAGAGTGGAAGTCCCTCAAACTAAATATATAATATCAATTACCCGGTGGGCTGAAATATTTTCATGGATTTTCTTTTCTACGTTTCATATGAGATTTTAAAAATTCAAAATTGAAGCATAAACTTAGAGGTTGTTTTTATGTTATGATCATATTTGAAAATAAGAATGAGAAAGTGATTTAATTCAAACTAGTGTAAGACAAAAATATTTTTATTACGAATTAAATATAATATAATGTGTTAAAATACAGGAACACACTGGCGCGACCAGGATGTCGAGTGTCCGTAAGTCGCTGTTGATGAACTGCCGAGTCTGTAAACAAATAAAAGAAGCAACACGTAAGTGCAATGGTCGAATATTCATACAACGATTAAGTCGTTGACGCCACTACTAAAAATCGCTACACTCAACTGCCCGGTATTCTTCCGATACACTCTTCAATTTGAGTGTTCTATTTCCGGATCCAAACTTTATAGAGGAGCCGAGCCCTCGTCAGGGGAGAACACGCAAGACGAGACGGAACCCACGAATACGCTGACGCCAGGGGAGAACGCACAAGGCGCCAACAACTCGTGTTCCTTGGGTTAGCGAGGAGCACCATCGACCAACCCCGCGAGGATTAACTCCATCCCCGCTATTCTAAGGATTAAACCCATCCTTATACACACTCACACACACACACCAAGTCCCTGGCTCGACTTCCCTCAACACAGCGTCACATTACGCTACTGAATCTAATCACTTACGCGATCACGGGCAGTTGATCCTAGTGACCAATCAACTATTGCACTATTTAATCCCTTAACGCTTGGGATATCCAAATATATTAATATATTTATATATATATATATATATATATATCCAATAATAAAACTACCGACCACAGCACCTAATAAGCAAAATTGCTTACCTTTCCTGTAAATCCACGCTCTTTTCTTTGGCTCTTCGTCCACACTCAACTTGCACTACTTTTCACTAATAACTATGCACTGATAATGACGCGCCGATCCTAGCTACAAGGATCACCCGCCAAGATCAGGCAAATGCTACATTTGTCGCATGTGTGCGCAACATGGGGTGTGAAATAACATGCAAAACCGGTCCGCTATCTTGGCATCGAGGACAAAGTAGCGAGCCGGCTTCTTATCTATTTTCTACGAATAAATCTTCAGGATATGGGCACTACATATGCGCTTGCAAGGATTCTACGCTACACTCAGTACGGATATTTTAGGATATTTTATGGGTTTTGAGTTGAGAATTTACATGGGTCTTACACTAGACACTAAAATTATTGTTCATCTTGCAATCGTTTGAGTTAAGTACAATTTTTTATTTTTGCTAAAATTGTGTAGAATTCTAGAAGCCATCGTTCTTAAAGCCTTTTTCAATTTGCTCATTCCATTTATCTGATTTGGATAGTATGTTAGCAAGGAATCTGGTGTAACAGATTCTAGAATACAGTTGAAAATCATTCGAAAGCAATAGAAACATGAATTTTTTAAACGATGTAATCGGGCGTATGTAAGACTTGACTGTTTTTTAATCCAGATTTTCCCAAATTCTGGGCCAAGAAATTTATACTGCGCCAACCTTTTCGGAAAATTATTTTAATGAACAACAGCCAATCTCGGCAAGCCAATCTGTAAAATGCTAGAAGTATCATTGAAAGTACATCAGTTGATAGAAAATAGTTTCGGTACAGCTTCACTATTAATTTAAAAAAAAAGAATCTGGAAGATCATCCTTCAGCTCATTGTTTCATTTGTACAAAATAAGGTAAGATGTTTTCAATACTATTTGCGCTGCTGCTTGTGCTGAAGGACGATTTATATCCCACGACAAACGCTTGACTTTCCCAGGTAGGGTTTCCGAAGGATATATGCTAAAAGTATAAATGCGTTACAATGCGTTGGTTCATTTGTGTATGTTTTGCTTTTTTAAATTTTATGCAATTTTGCATGGATGCTCAGGAGCAGAGCCACCACTCAGGATAGACAGGATCAAGTCTTGAAGAGGCTAAATAAAAATTGTCTGCACGAGGTAAAAACATTGGTTGCTTCATTCCCGGAACTTTTTTTGCCAAACTTATTCATATGTATATACTCGTACAATGGCGTCCAACGTGGGGCCAAAGTGATGAAAATTTGATATTTTCAGCGAAAATTCACGACTAGAATATACGAGTACAATAAACTGTATTTCTGCTACTACAAGTACTTTGCAGATGATCTCAGGCAGGATATCGTGTCAGAAAGGCTCTGGGAGATTCAACTGCTTTGATTATTTTGCATTCACTTTTATTGATGTGACCATAAGTTTAGGGTTTCCAAGGCGTACCCAAGTACTCTATTCCGTGAGATGTTAGAAAAGTGAACAGTCCAAGTCTCTTTTTCTGCGTGAATTGCGGAAGGAATTTGAGTTTTTTCGCGTCCGTTTGTAAGATACCAGCATATACACATGGTCTAGAGCTTGCTTTTATCAGTTAGAAAGATTTGGGTGCATATCAAATGTTTGGTTCTTATTGTTATAAAGAGGTCATTTTGTTCCATATTAGATACCGGAGATTTTTAATTTGGGATAAATCAAGTTGCTCATCAATACCTTTACGTAAAAAAGGAGCATCGTTCCTTCAAGGCATCTGCTGTATGTTTCATATTAGTATGCGAAAGGTTTTTTTTTAAATAATTTAAATAGTGCCACAATAAGGTCATTTTGAAAGCGAATGAAAGATTTTATATGTTTTCGCTGAAAGTTACGAATCATTCTAACTATGAAAAATGATTACTTGTTAAGGATATCTAAAATATTGAGCAATATATTTAAGGGCATTTAATTTAACCATTCAAAGCCATCAACTTCCATACTACATTTATTTCCATACAACCGTGCTTAAAGGGGCTCGTATTTCCACCCTTCAATGTTTCTAGTATCAACATAAAGCTTATCCACCAACAAAACACGCTACAATTTCATTACGAATGGAAGTTTCATGGCCTTGAATATGGACGTTGAAGATGGTTAGTCCCTGTTTTTTATATATATTTTCTTAACATGTTTGTTTGAGGCGCATTTTAAGGACATGTCAAGAGGACAGAACAAGATACGTGCGTCCGATATATTGTCTCTTTAATAGCTGGATTTGTCCTGTTGAATTTTCAGTTTTTATGGTTGGTAAGTATCTAATTTATCCTTGGGCAGAAGATTATATGTTTCATGTGTAGATGGACTTTACTATCAGTCGAGAAGTGAAAATAAACATAGCGTTTCAAAGCTTTTATTTATTAAGAGTAGGTAGCCTGATTGTTTCTTTAAGATGAGCTGCGTTAGAAGGATTCTTATATCAATTTGGTGGCTGATACGATTAACTGATGTTTGAGGTATTGTGGAATTTTATGTAAAACGAATTCATCCTGATAATTTACTAAAAATAACCATGATAACAACAACATTTCCAGATTAACCCATGGGTCAAACCAAAATGTTGATAAAAAATTCCTTGGAACTGTTCCAGTTTTTGTACGAATGAATTGATTTCAAATGTGTACTCAATGTTTTATCGAACTAACCATTAACTTAAGGTTCAATAGTTTGGTGCCTGAGTGCCACTGACCTCTGTGCTACTTTTTGCCTACTTTTCATCACTTTCGGGTCAAAATCTTTCACCTTATGTTTTAGAAAAAGATGATGATGACTCCAAATGTTCTTTATAAAAAAAGAGTCGAACACTTAAATTTTTTATGCGTTTCCAGTTTCCAGTGGATCGGATTGTTAATCATTTGCTCAAACAATTTGTTAATATCAGCGAAAAAATCTTTCTTTTCATTGATGTTCACGATTGGTGTCCTTTTTGATATCATTTTCGGGAAGTTCATCGCGTTTTACTGGAACTGGCCTATTGTCGTTAAAGAATATTTGTAATATATCTGCCATATAAAATATCTCTTATATTTCAAATTATATCTGGTCATAAAGTATGTAAAGTTGTTTGTTAGATAAACAGACAGTTTCAGGTGAAGAAAATAGTTTATCAATACTGTGTATTTATGTGTTCGTCCTTAATCTTTATTATAAAACCTGAACGAATTCGTAGAGATATATTTGATAGAAATACGATTTGCTGAAAATGAATCCAGCTATACTATACTTTTTGTGGGCACAGTTGATGGGAGTCACCCTGTTTATTCTTTCCAAAACATGTGAAGCGGAAAATATAGCATTGAAAACATCCTGTTCAAAAATATCAATCATTCAAAATATCGTCAGTCAAAAGATGTTCATAATCCTATATTTTCAAAAAAACATTGACACACTCAAAATGCGAAACTCTTTTCCATATCATGCTGTTCAAATTTGCTAAAAACAAAAAGGATTTGAGTGTTTCTGCCGCTATTGAACTACATAACAGGTTCAATAGCGGCAGAAACACTCACTGAAATAAAAAATTATTTGGTGAGAAATAATGAAATTAACGATTTTTTTATAACTTTTTTTTTCGTCGTTGGGAGGTGGAAATCTTCAAAAGATACCGAGTTGCTCCTGGTTCTCGGCATGTCGGATTTCTACCGAATAAAACCACCTCCGTTTCCTCCAAAAAATCTTTACTCCATAACTCATTGCTTGCACTGTCCGTGTGCAATTTATTTCTTGAAAGCTTGTTCATTTAAATAGTACTTCCCAGACGATGTATATCGGTATAAGGGATAGTACCAGTATCTCAAAAGTTTTATTCAAGTTCAATATATCTAATTTTGTTTCACATTTGTAGCAGGAAAAAAATATTAGCGTTCTTAAAAAAGATATATATATATATATATATATATATATAAAAGGAAAAATAAAAAAAAAAATAAAAAAAATAAAAAAAATTAAAATTAAATTAAAAATTAAAATTTAAAATCAAAATTAAAAAAAATTAAAAATTAAATTAAAATTAAAAAAACAATGATAATAAAAATAAAAATTACCGTTCTTAATTATTCAAATTGAATTTTCAGTAAATGTTTACGTAGCATGATATTAAATGTCATTATGTTACGCGCTTCTTTTATTGTTTGAGGCAGATTATTGTAAAAATTTGATGCGGAGTTAATCGGATCCATTCTCAGGCGCTCTGTCCTAGCAAATTTTATTAAAATATCATTTGCGTTTCTCATATTGTAGCCGTTTTTTCTCCCATTTATATCTAGTTTCGTTGTTTTCATTTGTTCAATGTGTAATTTTTTAAAAATGAATCAGTCCGTCTACGTTAAGTTCTTGTGCTGTTTTATATACTTCAGATGTAGCGGTCATCCATTGCAAGTTATATATGGTTTCGTATGCTTTAGTTAGTAGTCGTGACATGCTCATGAGGTTATTTTTGCTAGTTTGGCTCCAAATTATGATCCCGTATGTAATTCTTGAAATTATGTTTGCATTTTTAATTTGTATTTTATTTTTCATTGAGAAATAGCTGAAACGATGGAGCAAACCAACGATAGCTGCTATTTTTTTCCTCATATCATTTATATGCGGTGTCCACGTTAGTTTTTCATCGATTGTAAGTCCAAGGTACTTCATATGTTCAACTCTCTGAAGAGTTTTATTTTCTATTTTTATCAGTGGCTCAATATCAGTTTTATTTTTTTGTTTAAAGATAGTGTATTTGGTTTTGTTCGTGTTTAATGTCAATTTGTTCCGTATGAGCCATTGGGAATATTTGTCTAAGTCATTGTTTATCTTTTGTTCTAAGTCAGTTTCATTTTTACCTGAGTAAATCAGTATCGTATCGTCAGCGTACATCACAACTTTCCCTTCGATTCCTGAAGTCACCAAGTTGTTTGTATATAACAGGAAAAGAATCGGTCCTAGTATTGATCCCTGTGGTACGCCAATAGTAATCTGCGCTATTTCACTGTTAAAGTTTCCAATTTCAGTCCTTTGAAGTCTTTCTGCCAGGTACGTACGCATAAGTTCTCTTGGCATACCAACAATTCCCAAGTTCTCAACTTTACTTATCAATATATCGTGCACTACCGTATCAAACGCCTTTTTTAGATCGATAAAAACTGCAGCAACGTAACTTCCCTGATCCAGTTGTGTATTGATATGTCTCATCACTTCTACAATCGCGTCTGTTGATCCTTTACCTTCCTGAAACCCAAACTGGTTTCTATCTATAATCCTATTCTGCATTAAGTATTCTTGAATTCGTAAAGCTAATATTTTTTCTATGATTTTACTCAGTGAGTTTAATAATGTTATTGGTCGAAAATTATTTGGGTCAGTTTCCAGCCCTCCTTTAAATATGGGTATTACCTTGGCGTTTTTTAGATAGTTCGGAAATTATCCACTCTTGAAGCTTTTATTTATTAGAGTAACCAGTATATCTGCAATATTCTCTTTGATTATTTTGATATCATCAACGCAGATACCATCAGGACCCGGCGCGGTGTGTTTTTTCAGAGAATCAATAACATCAATGACTTCTTTTCTAGATGTCAGCCTTAAGTGAAAAAAACAGATGGGTGACACGCTTTGGCATGCTGAGTCGTTTTTAGGGAGTTCTGATACAATTTTCTGTCCTATTGATATAAAATGATTGTTTAATATATTTGAGATTTTTACTGGATCTTTGAAATTTTCGCCCATGAAATTTATTTCCTTTATATCCTGGTTTTTAGTAGTATTTGTGTCTGCCTTTCTAAAAACTTTATCTACTAACTTCCAAAAATTTTGCTGATTGTTAGAACCTTCTTCAAGTTTTCTCGAATAGTAATTCTCCTTTGCATTTTTAATCGTATTGTTGCATTCGTTTTTTATAATTTGATAGTTCTTTTGTTTCATTATATTTGTTGGATCTTTTTTTAGTGCTTTAAAAGCTGTTCGCTTTTTTCTGGAAAAGTGGATTACTTTTCCAGTTATCCATGTGTTATTTCTCGTCCTTATAGGTTTAATTTTTGTGGCTAAAAATTTCGCTTGGAAAATTAGCTCAGCTAACTCCTGGAAGTTATTTGGTTTTCTACTTTCAATTAGCTGTTTTGTTATGCTTATGAATTTATCAGTTTGCATGTATGTAATATTCTTTTTTATTGGTTTAATTTTTTTATTAATTTTTGTTGTTATGGTTAATCGTATCAGTCGATGGTCTAGATACGGCCAGTCTTCAAATATATAAGTGGTATTGTTTTTAATTGACTGACTGTTTGTTGTTACATGGTCCAGTAGCGTTCCTGTAGTGATTTGGATGCATTCAATACCTCATAGAAACTTCAAACATATTTAACTTTCAATACTATTCCAGCCAATATTGATATTCGTGGAATTTTTGTGCAACCGAGGCTCGAGGCTCAATAACAATTCGGGAAGGAACAACAGGGAGCAACCAAAAAAACCGCTTTAATGGAACTTTTTCTAAAATGCACATAATATCCTTTGCAAACGTTTGCACTGTTCGTTACAGTTTTAGTACCTAACTTTGCTTCTGTATCAGTACATACAGAAGCGGTGTTTTTGATGAATTCATTCATGACAAAACAGAAGAATTAAAGTAACACTTATAAATAATTTATGAATTTTTACAATATTTCTTCACTATGTCTTGCTATTTTGAATTAAAAAAATCTTGAAATAGACATCTGAAATCATTTGAATATTTTCAATTTTTATACTGCTTCACAAAAGGACAAAAAAAAATTTTACTTTCATTTAAGATCAACATTTGCATAATAAATTTACATTAAATAATATGCAAAATAACAATTCAAAATAATGATAAAAGTTTCATCTGTGGCATTTAAAGGTTACATTCAACGGATGAATTAAAATGCCAGCTATCGGATGAAGAAACGATAATTCTTGTAATTGCAGCGCTTTATGACCAACATCTGATGCGAATCCCCGTCGTCATAAAATCCTCAAATGCTTCCGATTATCTTAATAGGATCTATAAAAATCAATAATCTACCATACTACGAGCTCATCATTTACTACCAAATATAGCGCTAATAAATGAGCTGTTTGTTGCTGCAAATCAACTGTCGACATTTGTTTGGGTAGCCTCCACCTCAAGACTATGTCCTTTTTTTTGATAACAACGGAAGAAAAGTGGTCATCAAATGGAATGAAATAACGTTATCTTTTTAGAGGTTGCTTTGCGATACTCTTGGGAAAAGAGGGGTGGCATAAGTAAGTGTCAACTTTATGTCGACGGTTATTACAAAAAAATCACTCAAAGTCCACTTGATCCCTTGGAAGTGTATGCTCCCATAAAGCATGTCTTGCCGATGGCGTCAAATCGTCTCTACAGAATAATTTCATAAGGACTCGAGTGCCAAGATGTGAAACAATACGATGACGTTATTTTCATACGACAGCTGCTGTGTGTGGTGATGCTTTGAATATAAATATTGTCAAATGCAAAAAAAGGGAAAAATTTAGAAGAAGAAAATAGAAATTATTTAAAAGAAGCGAAATAAACACTGGGGAGTATTTTTTCATGATTTCTTTTCTTGTTACTATGCTATGAAAATACCGTACGAAAAATCAAAAATATTTCAATGAAAATGAAAGAGAATACAATCATCAGTATTTTCAACTCTTGGCTGTTGTTAACTATTAAGGCAAGTGGCAAGCAAACTCTGTGATGAGAAATAAATAAATTAAGCTTTGCTCATTTAAATAAAATATCATAGCAAAAAGTCAAGAAAATCTGCATAGTTCTGTAATTCGATTGGGTGTATATTAAAACGTAATTGATATTTCAGCACTTATTGTAAAAGAGTTACATTTGCTAGAAATAGTAGTAATTCAATGGCTTTTTTCATTTAGAGCGCATGTTTGCATTCAAAAATACACTGAACTCGTATTACTGTCTATCCGCTTACATATCCCGGCTACTAAAGTCTGATTTTTTTCAAGTTGTGCCACTCGACGATAGATGCGACTAACAGTATCTTTCTTGCATTGTATTCAGTTTTGTGCGTGAAGTTTAGTTCCGGAGATAGAGGTTTTAAGCTTTTGTAAAAATTCTTTCATTTTACATCAAATTTAACTCTGGAGACACAGTTAATAAGCTTATGTAGAAATTCTTTTATTTTACGGGATACAAGTATCCTAAATTTTGACCTAGGTTGTGAACTATTACTAGGTCAAGTTCAAACTAAATCTACCTTCTGATTTATTTCTCAATTAAATCCGATGTGCGGATACAACCCTCTCTCCGGTTTTATATAAGGAAAGATAAATTAATTGAGTAATTTTAAGATAGAAACACGTTGTCCTGACTCTTTGTTCTGTTCAATTTTACGTTTGCAGCCGAGTTTCGAAACGATTTATGAAAACGTGTACGGAGTTTACCCGTAAAGCGAAGTGTATAGATGGAAAATGAGCACTCCAACAGCCGTTTTTGTGCAGACACTGCCCTGGACATTCGAGGTTTGATCCTTGATGGTGATTCTTTTATATGACGAATGAATTCCGCCCCAAATGAAAATGCCTTCTCAATGCCTGTAATCAAGTAAGCTGATAATATGTGTGTGAGTGTGTCTATGAAAATAATAACAGGATCCATCATTTGATGTCTCGTTTGAAGATATTGTTTTTAAGAAAAAACCTTCTTCAAATCCAATTCATTTGTCATGTGAAGTTGTCGTCATCGAAGATTGAACTTTAGCCTCACAAGTTAAAATTCGAATCCAAGTCTTGTAGTGTATCCATCCATTGAAACAGTTGATTAACGAACGATCGAATGATGCATATTAATAATATCTATGCCACGTTTCAAACTTGACATAGAGGATAAATAGCAGGAGCATGCAGAGTACAAAACCAAAAAGTCTATTTTGGTGGTGATCAACGTTGGATGTCATCTTGGATTAAAGGATTTTGCTATTATCTCGACAACCTTTGATCGAACGGAAAAGAATCTGGGGCCGGTTTGTTGAAAATGAAATTTTCTTCCGTTTTTATAAAAAAAAATGCATTGCATCACAGTCAGGGCCGGACCTAGCCTAATTGGCGCCCTGTGCCAAATTCATTTGCTGCGCCCCCATTTATAAACGTATACGTGACTTTTTATCGAGGAACCTTCAGGAGTGCCCTCTTACAGAGCCCTCCAACGATAGTCATGTATGTATCTAGACAAGAATAATAATAATAATAATAATAATAATAATAATAATAATAATAATAAAAGTTCAGATCTAAAACGAAATTAAAAGCATATAAGCCGCGAACGAAAATATGCTGAAAATTTCAATTTACGGACCAATTACAATAACTTCCCTACAGTAGGAAGTTGATAAAATAAAACAAAACTAAGAATTCACAAATACAGGTATTAAGTGCCTATCGTAAATTTAAAGAAATTTAACTTTCATAGCCTTCAATTTTGCGAAATCTTCTATTAGATCATCATATTCTAACGGTTCTACTAGCTCCTTTTCTATTGCTAAAATGGACAATCCTACCAAACGATCTTGAGTCATTGTTGTCCTTAAGTAATTTTTTATGATCTTCATCTTCGAAAAACTACGTTCTCCCGATGCTACTGTTATTGGTAAACTGTTTAATATTTTGAGAGCAATAAGTATATTTGGAAATACTTGATCCAAATTTGCATCAAATATGTAATTCAAAACTTCCAAACTCGAATTATCCGATTTAATGAGTGGCGAAAGTATTAACAACTCTTGATATAACTCTTCACCATTTAAATCTCTAGAGTCTTTATGGCTTAAAGCAGAATCTAAATTTTTGCACAAAGTTTTCAAGTTATTTAATTTGCACGCTTCATTTATATTATATAAAAAAGAAAATATGTTATTGTGATTTCGAAATTGCTCAAATCTTTCATTAATAGAACTAATTGCCTGGTCGAGTATTTTATAATAGAAATTAATTTTAAAACTTAGTTTAGGATCAAATATTGTTTCAGAACATTCATTTATGTACATTTTTTTCGGCGACGAGAACGTAAAGAAGAGGGACTTGGAAACTGGGAGGGTATATCTAAATCTAAAGCAATAATCTCGGTTTTATGAATATATTCGCTAAAAATTTCATCTGTGCGAATGTCAACTAGATAGTTACGAGTTTGTTCAAGGATTTCAATACTTGCAGGCAAATTAACTCGTTGGCCTTGTAAATACTTACTAGCAATGTTTATTTTTTGTAGTATATCATACCATACTAATAAACTGCAAATAAATTTGAAATCCAATATCTTATTTCCTAAAGATTCAGCTGTGACCTTAACTTCTGAATTTCCATTTTCAGCGATTTCAATTAGGGCTTCATAAATGTCTCCTTAATTATTTTTAAGAGGCTTCAAAGCATCTATTCTACTCTCCCATCTCGTTTCGGAGAGTGGTTTAAGGGTTAAATTAGGAACATTTTTTTTGTATGTATCCCACCTGTTCGTCGAACTTGACACGAATACATAAAAATTTTGAACTACATCAAAAAATTTAACAGCGTCTAATGAACAACGGGCAGAATCATTTACAACTAAATTTAAAGAATGAGAACAGCATGGAACGAAAAATGCTCTAGGCTCGAGAGACCTTATTCTGTTTTGCATTCCACACTGTTTACCCTTCATGTTGGACCCATTATCGTAGCCTTGACCTCTACAATTGCTTATTAATATATTCAAATTAGCCAGTTCTTGTAAAATTAAGTCCGTGAGTCCTTCACCAGATTTATTTTTACATTCCAAAAATCCTAAGAAATGCTCCCTAATTTCAAATGTATTATTATGTCGATGAACAAATCTGATGATCAAGGTAACTTGTTCAACATGACTTTTGTCAGGAGTTGAGTCGACAATAATTGAAAAATATTTTGCTTCTTGGATCATGGAAACTATTTTATTTTTAACCACCTTAGATATTATGTCAATTAATTCATTTTGAATGGTTTTGCTGAGATATTTATTCTGCGATTTTTCATCATTAATTCGTCTCAAATGTTCCCGTAACACAATATCGAATTTCCCCACAGCTTCTACAAGTTTCAAAAAATTGCCATTTTGTAAGTCATTCAATTTTTCGGAAGTGCCTCGAAATGCTAAGGACTGGGTACCGAGAAATTTCACAATAATTAACAATCTATGAAGGACGTTATTCCAATGAAAAACTTCGGCCTTCATTGCACTATCCAAGCCATAATCAATAGTTTGGTTATTTTTAAAACCTAATTCTAACGCTTTCCATGACCTAAAATTGTCCATATGAAGTGAACTGTTCTCATGGCTTTTAAGTAATTGACTAATATGACTCCAATCCGATGCTCCACAACTAGACAATGCTTGAGCGGCTTTGTTTTTTGAAAACAAGAAACAGCAAAAACAATAAACGGCATCTTTAGATGTAGAATAAACTAACCAAGGTCGTGAAACTTTATCGCCATTTGCTAAAGTTCTTTTATATAAGGAAGCACTAAATTTCCTATTGTTGTTTTTGGGGAAATTAAAGTCTGCTATTTGCGTTGGGCCCATAAGTACTATTTTCCTTACCAAATCATCAGTTAAATCATCCCAATTATTTGGATCTCTTAAGTCTAAAATACCAGGTAAATTTGGTTCAGTGACTATTTGTTGAACAACAATTGATTCGCCTTCTAGATCACGAACACTAGTCGACGCGCCAGCTAATTCAGACACATTAACTAAAGTATCGAAGGGGTCACTAAAAGTTTCACTTCTTCCCGGTTCACAAAATAATTTTAACTCTTTAGAAGTAACATTTGTTCCCGGTTCAGATAATAATCTTAACAAGATTCCCGATTGTTTTTTATTTTCTTCATCGTGAATTTTCCGCCGTTTTCTATACTCAGCTCCTGATAATTTAGCCTTTTTCATTTTTATATATTTATTTATTAATTGCTTATTTTATTAATTTGCACAACGTTTTTGAAATCCTTCGTCTTACTTTTGTCACAAAACAAAACACGATTGGAGAATTTCCTCTCTCCCTGCTGGCTAATACTTGACATAGAATTGCTTACTATGATCGGGGCTTCCATCTTCGTGGAATTCCACTAAATATAGAAGATTTTAGTTGTCGGTGAAATTTGATGCGCAACAATAAATTTCTAGCCTATCGTTAAAGTTCTTAAATTCTACGTATTAAATCATCCTGAAGCCAAGATTACAACCTTTGCCGAAATAAAATACAAAATGTATTTCAAACATGAATTGTAGTTGCATGAAATTGTGTAGTGGCAACTCTGACTTGGATGTCCAAATCGTAGAGATTCGAAGCGATGTGCACTTTTAAAATCTGCACAACAGTCGCCCATATACTCCATTCATACAATCGAATTCCATGCCGGGCTTCGATATGGACTGAGTGTGCAAGTTCTAAAAGTCGCTCATCTAGCGCCCCTTGTGTATGGATTGGATGTCGACACCGAACGTACATATCAATCGGGGCTTTGGGCTTTGACATGGACTGAGTGTGCATGTTTCAAATTTGCTCATCCAGCGCCCTTTGCATACGAATTTTTATGTCGAAGCCATTCTGAGCGGCACGTAAAGGGCCAAATAGACGAGAGGCGACTGATATGGACATCTGAATTAGAGTTGCCATTTGTATTTGAGTTGTATTTGATACCGATATTATACAATAGATTAGAATTAGTTTTGTAATTTGCCATTTGTTCGTGTAGCAGGCTGGCGCCCTTATTAATTGGCGCCCTGTGCAAGTGCACGTTGTGCTCATATGGCTGGTCCGGGCCTGATCACAGTCATAGAGTTTTTGAGTTACAGGGCCTTGAAGTTGTTTTGAAACACGCATTAGAAACTGTTCACTGGACAGAAATTCTTTTGACCGTTAAATTATCGCTCTCATTTATTTTTATAGGATTGTTAGTTAAGGATTTACAGTATATCAAATGTGGAAAATCCAATCGCAATTTAATGGTATGGGTATCCTGCTATGATTCTAACGTGGTTTTAATCAGGAATGCTCGTTACTCTTTTGATATTTCAATGATCTGAATATCCTGCGTCTGTGTGTGACATTGTCCACGTCAAGAAAGTACGATATACGTTGGATAGCGCTTCATTGGAAAATAGAAACATTTCTACTAGATCTGCCAAACCTCCTCAGGCGTTTCAAGTCTGAAGCGTAAAATGAACTGATTCATGACAACTGCATGACATTCAAAAATTTCAGAGCCGGTCAATGAAGTTGAAAAGTAATTCAATATCGAATATTGATTGTAGCTATAACACCTTTCCGAATTGTTGTTGCAGTACAAGGATGCTGGTCACAATTCGATGGGAGTGGGATGACTACCCTGTCTGATCTGACGGGGAACGGGTACGAGTTAGGGTCGAGCGGCGGTCAATGCGCACAGAATTGTGAAAGTTTATGTAGCCACCAAGCTATTTACGCTACACTAATTGAGTGGGCGTTTATGGGTGGGGTGAATTTCAGTCTGCACCAGGGCAATATGTCAATTTGTAGAGGGTGGAGTATTTTCAACCCAGCCGCTCGCCACGGGCAGGAAAAATTACCTTCAACGCCATCCAATTTTAACAACCAGTTGACGAGAATAAATTGTTTAAGCCCAGCATCGCGCCCAATTGTGTACAAGGATATGCATCATACAAATGGAGACTGTGGTGCTCCCCAATTTTCCCTTTTGGCTTTTTGCCCACTACCGTCGGAGCTTTACCACTAAACAGACGGCACAGGGTGATGTTTAGAATTTTCTTTACTATTTGTAGGAGAGCTTTTGCAGAGCATTCTTAGGGAAATATTGATTTTTCCAAGGGGAGCAGATTTTGTTGCTGCCTAAAAAGCCCAACGTGTAATTTGTTGTGACTCACTTGTAGTCGGGCAAGAAAGAGAGCTGCTAGGATCTAGAGACATATTCTCGAGAGCGATGCTCAGGGATACGAACGTCTTGCTAAGAAATAAATTTAAAGGAAAAATAAATTTGCGTCAGAAGCTTCTGAACAAATGCTGCTGGGTTCAATGGGAATATTTTAGGTAGCCTAAAGTTTTCGAATTTTTTTTTTGGGTATTATTAGAGTGTTGTGACCACTTCAATCGGAAGTCACCCTATAATATACAATAAGTTAGTCTTAAATTTATTTTAAAGCAAGTATCGATTTTGCGATGTTCGTAGCAGTGCTTTCTGTAGAAAATCGAGGTAACGCCTTAAAATTTCCAACTGCTCACTGTGTTAGGACATGAATTGTTCTTTAAATAGCTTATAAAAATTGTATATATCTCTTAATTAATACTGATGCAAGCTAATGATAATAAAGAATGAGGTTCATCGCGCATATTAGTGTAAATAAAACTAAATAAATAAAAAAGGGTTCAATTTGCATTTGAATATGCACAACTTCATAATCACATTGCAAATTGCTAAAATTAGTCTAGTACAAACATTTTTCTTTACCTTGCTTTGCAAGCCATATGCAAGCATGATTTAATTTTACCCTACGTTATTTAATACTAGATCCTCCCGATATATTTTATGTCATGGGTACAACGTGACTGTCTAAGGGATACACTTGATGGGCTACACGGTTGGATGCTGTTCAGGGCACGTGTGACCATTCTAAGAAATAAAAAGAAGGATGGTGGGGACTTTATTCGTTGCTAAATATGTTAAGAGCTTGGAAGGTTTTCTTCTGGTATAAAAATTAGAGTCTAATTAAAAGTGATTGGACTATCGACACGAAAAGGTTCAAGTGAGTTGTTTTACAAATTCTAATTAATAATTCATATTATTGATTTTCACCAGTACGCTCAAAAGTACCATATCAGTTGTATTTCAAAGTATAACCCGTTAATTTGAAAATTTTACATGATAAAACTTAAATATTTTCACTTCAGATGAAATTTTGAAAATCACTGAGTCTTGCTAACAAAATTACTTATGTTATAAACAAACGTTCAAATGGAACGAGTGAACACTGACTTTTTAAATCCACGAATTATTATTATTTGAAACGAAACCATTCTGGCATAGTGAAAAAGGAACTGATTTTGTGTCACAAATTTGAATAATAGCAACCACACAAGCGTTTAGTGAATGCTGATTAATTTCCTTTTCCTCAGCTGCTCGGCCTTTCCTTTCCAATGCGTAGACAATAAATTTTCTTTCGATTTGCTTGAAAGCTCGATAATAAAAGCATATAAGAAAATATGAATACGCTTGATTGGATTTCGGTGAAAAGTCGTTCAATAATTTGCTTTCCTTTTTGCGTATTGATGCGATGAAAGGTTGCTTTCCATGACATATTAGATGTAATTTTTGTTAGTGTACTCACAAAATTGTCTAAACAAAAGTTTATATTCTAAGTGCATAGATACTTAAGTTGACCATTTTTACAAACCATGTTGCAGGATACCAGAAACTGCACCAATAAATCCTTTCGTACTGGTTTTTGCAAAATACTGCTGTCGCTTCTTAGGCAATATTTTCTGAAAGTGTCCATTCAAGTAGGGCAAGTTATAATCTTGACCTTTGCAATTAAGTTTCCTTTTAATTAGATGGTCCTGGTAAACTGGCATCTCATGCGTAATTTTGGGTGATACAAATGATCACCCACCGTATTTTTAGGTGGTACCAATAAGTACCAACGGTTTTTTCGAAAATAAAAGTATGTGATCTGTAAACAACTATTTGGATGATCTAGGTATTCACAGCAGCCACCATTACCGAATCATTTCGTGCATTTTCAGTCGAGGTCTGACAATTTTCAATTTGGTCCAAAAATGAAACTGCACTCAGTGCTTTGCGATAAATTTTTATCATTTTGAGACTTGTAAGAATAAATTTTTGTCATGTTTTCGACGATTTTGCTGCAGTCAATTCTGGAGCATGAAAATTATTGAAAACAATAACAAGTATTGTGTCAATACATTTTGCAAAACGCATTTTAGTATTTTAAGTCCTGAAAAAAACCCCGCCAAGTTCTAATTTTAAATCTACTTTCAGCAAATTCTGTGTTTTATCCATTTAAATCCCTAGTGAGAAATCCCTTTTATTCTAATAGTTTCGAGGGTATGAAAAAAAACTTCTGAAAAATGATTTGACTATTCAGTGAAAGTGCTGGCTAGTTTTTTTGTGCTCTTCTAGACTGCGTTCTTGTGCGAAGATTGATAGAATACAATGTTATATAATTTTAGAATTCGATCATAGACTCATTAATACTCTGATATACGTTATTCTGTCGACCTTTTTCAAAATTTATTTTCCGCTGCGTTCGCTGATTTTTCTGTGAGTGAATTATAGTTCTGAAATGATCATCGTGAATGGATCTTGTGAAAACTTAACTTTAGTTATTGCTTCGTTTCCCATTGAAATATGAGTTGATCAATTGTTTTGAAGAGATTAAAGTTTAGTGAATGAACATACACGATTTCCAATACGTTGTCAAGAATCAATTTGGTCAGAATGTGGTCACACATGACTGTTCTTTAATTCAGTAAAAGGGGTAGTCTAGTGAGGAGCCCGAAAAAATGGATGCTTTTTAAATTGATGTACAAAAAAACGACAAAAGGTATTGACTTGAAACTGTGTATATATGTTTATTAATATGTAAAGGAAAAAAATTCATATTTAATGAAGAGAAAAAACCAAGATGGTGGCCGCCGCAATGAAGAACACCATCAAAATAAAAATTAAATTTGGCCTCGTAAAATTGTGGGCAAAATATTGATCTGAAAGCAAATATCCAAATATTTTTTCGTTATTTAGATCATAAACGACGGAACGGGACTAAATTTAAAACAAAAAAAATTGTCCTATGAAGTGCACTTTTTTTTGAAAAACAAACATGTGAAATTCAACCAGCGTTATATCAAGTGCGTGCCAAATCGTCTATCTCCTTAAGTTTTGATGAACTACAAGTGTATAAGAACTATGCCTTTCATTAGCTAATGTGTCTATGAAGGATGTTGTTATCACTAGTTTAGGACAAAGGACATTTGATTCATTTCTGAATTCCCAATAGAGCATGAATTTGGAAGTTTTGGGACAATTCCCACTATCTCTAAGTGGTCAGAGTTAATTTTATGGCTATATTTTACCATTTGCTCTGCTATGGATGATCTGAAGTTATACTTTTTGCACTACCGTCATTACTTTAAAAAAATACATCGCTTCTCGGTCATGTTTGTTGAATTCGGTACCAAATAATCTGCTGTTTTTTTTGGAATTTGAGGCAGTTAATTTGGTACACACCGTTTTAATTCTGCAGAGTCGACAGAAAGCATAATATTGAAATTGTTTACATGTGGTTCCATTTCATATTTTGTCAGCTCTTTAGGGAATATTTTGCATAGACACTATTTTGGTGTACATACTTTTTTGTCAATCTGCTATTTTTGTGATTGCTTTTTGTCTTAAAAGTAGAAAAACAATGTCTCATTGGTCCTCCTGATGCTTTTTTGTAATTATTTGAATTTTTCTTCCTTCTTTTAATCATGTATTCTTGCTGTTACTATAAAGTAAGCCAGCTCATTGTCAAAATTTTTATACTTGTACCTTGCTATTTTCCAGAGGGAAACTGTGGTTCTCAGTATCCATTTAGATTGCTTTTAAAATTCCAAAACACTTTCTTCGGACATCAATCAAAGCAGCTTGCAAATAAACTGATTTAGTTAAAACTGAAATTTTGGTAGACTTAAAACCATTGTTTTTCCGAGATTTGCATTCTTCAGAAGATCGTTCCGGCTTTTCACCAGAAAATCATTCGAAAGGTTTTAAAATAAATTTAATTTTGTATACAAACAAACAATTTTCTACGAAAGTTTCGAAAATCCAATCATACTGTTGAATTTTACGGAGAATATTTGCATGGATCTTTTCATGAATAAAACTTGATAAGAGAACTCATTTAAATTATTAATGACACTGGAATTAATTTTTTTAAACAAATGTACTAATTTTACGGAGCTAAATTCAAATAGTTTTAACCATTTGCAACTTAATAAGCACTGATTTTTATATTTAAATTCCATCTTTTCTAATATAAGAAATGTTTGTTACCATCCTTAATCAAAAAATTCTGTTTTCAAATATTAATTGCGGAATATTTTAATATTCATTTCTTGCAATTGCACTAGAATATAACGTCACCGATGATTTTATCCTTATATTAATTTTTAGGTTTGAAATTCCATGTATTTGATCTTTAAAATTAAATAAACAACTAAAGAACTCCATTCAAGTTTAAAGTATGTTTTCAGTGCTCGTTCATTTAAAATTTTCAATGAAAACCAAATTTTGATCCCAACTTTTATCATATTCCGTTCGTACACGTTAGATAAGTTTTTTTGTTAACCAAATATAGGTACATATATCTATAGCTTAAGGTGTAACGATTTGTACCTGCGTCTCTGCTAATTATTTTGATCAATATAATAATGAATGATTTTTTTGGTTTGTCGAAGTTAGATTGTATTATTCAAAAAGTTATCTTCATTATTATATTCATTAAATTTAAATGATGAAGAGAGCTAAGCGTCAGAAAGGAAACATTAATGAACTCATGAATAATCCTACTTTATTAGGATTGAATAAATTAAAATCAAACTGCTTTCGTGACATAACATCCAAGAACAAGTGCACTTTCTTTGAAATGCAAATTCAATAAAATTTTCTATTTCTTTGCATAGAATTCAAGAATTAAGATACACAAAGCCATAGTTTGCAAACTCCAAGAATAAATAAGAAAACACAACAAATTTTGCATGATAATTGCATTCAGTTCTGAATTGTTTTCAGAAATAACTGAAATCGTAATAAAACTGAATCGCTAACAATATTATCCTAACTGCAGAGAACAGAAAAATAATGGAATCGAATAACGAGGCACTATTTATCTAGATAAGCACAAAAACAAAGCAGTCAGCAATATTTAACTCAGCAATCTGATCCAAACGCTCGAGCGGTTGGTGCTGTATGTATATTTATCTGTGGTGCAAAAGCTTCATAATAATTGATTGCCAGAAGCAAGGACGTTTCCATTGCGAATTTAATCCACCATTTGAAATAATGAGTTTTTCAAATTTTTGTAGAGCCATTTCCTGAAAGTGAGAAAATAATTTCGATGGAATCTGATGGTTTTGCAAATTTTGATGTTGATTTGTAAATTTGCAAATAAATTGCTACTTTATATTCAATGGAAATGCCAAAGTAGGTTTCAAATGCAAAAAGGTGTTGTGTATTTGTTAGGCACCGAGAAAATGATGTTATGTGCAATAAATTCCGGAAACTCCGAATAATATTTCGAACTGATTGTATGGTTGACGTACATATATGAACCAAATGAAAGTTTGAGCTGCTTGTTTTCATATGTGCATGTAGATTACGTTTTGAATTATACATGTTTGTACATATTTCAACGATATTTTAGCACAGAAAAGCTGATTGTCATGGATTCACAATAAAACTAAACTAACACTGCACTTGGCACTAGATTCAAATCTTATTTGTTTGTTTAATTCTAGCAAGGTGTCATTCTTAGTTCACATAGAACAAAACACTATCAGCAAGTAGTAAAACACTGTTTGTGAATAAACCGAGTTGTTTTCAAACGTAAAACTACACATCGTCAGCGAAACTACAAAAGTGTGCAACTTTAATTATTTGAACAATGTAAGTTTAACGAATTCTGGAAGCTTATACACATAGCTTGCCACAAGGAGCCCGAATCGAAATTTTCAAAGTCTGGAATATGTTGGGAAGGTTGGTTTCCAGTTTCAACATATGAGCCTGAAGTTCGATTCCCGTTGACTATTCCTTCGAATCACAAATGAATTCCAGCTAAAGTAAAAATCTTTTATCAATGTTAATCGCGTTAAGCGAGACAGCAATTGAAGTGTGTTTTTGACTGGGAAAATAAAAGCAAAATCCATTATTTAATGCCTCGTTTGAAGAGATTTACATAGATAAGGCAACTTTACTCCGTTCGAAATTCGTTTTTCGTGTAAATTTTTTCGTCGTAATCAAGAATTGAACCTCAAGTTCATAAGTAAACTACAGCCAAACGCTCATATGTGACAAGAATGTTACAAGCCAAAAAATTGAAATATTCAAGCCCAGGTGGCTATGCTGTTGTTGCAGGCGATTCAATTTTTTTTGCTTTTTTTTAAAACATATTTGCTATGTTTCATATTATTGTGATTCATGGGATACTTATGAAAAAAATGCTTTCGATTCTCACCGCATTAGATGATTTGGTCGACAATCCATTGTAGAAAGAACATATGGATTGTTTTTGAGAATATACTTTATTGCTGACATTTTTTCAATACAGGACTAGGCCGTACGTATATTTATGACCGGCAAATACCAATTATTCATAAGTTCCTTTCACTAGTGCACTTTATGAAGTAATAATAGATGAAATATATGACGAGAAAGGGAGGGAGGCATTATAAAAGTCGAAATACGTAAAAAATGTGTGTTTGATGAGGCAAAGATATAACTATGAATAAAATACAATAAAACTATTTCATTTCATTAAATAAAATGAAACTGAATTTACCGTTATTGGAATAGCACAATTTATTTGCTTAAAGTAGATGCTCATATACATATTTACAATTGAAGGGCTCGCTTGAAGATGGGCTTATTTAACAATTGTTGTTGCAAGATACAAACTGTTGTAACTTTTGATGCAATTTAAATAAAAACGATTAATACAGTTTCATTTTTGATGGTTTTTTGATTGGGTTTTCTATTAAAAATCAGATCAGGCATTATTATTTTAAAATATTTCAAATTTTGGCATATTTGCATGTTCCAACGAGCCCATTTATTGTTATCAATACAATAAAGCATAGTAAAATAACAACACTAACAATATTTTAATTGTTATGAATATAGTTGTCCCTGAGTTTTTTGATTGGAAAGCATGATTCAAACTTCAGCTTCGATCAAAAGTTATTGCAAGTTCCGAACATTCGGTTCTGGTTTCGCCCAAAAACTGATCTTCAGTGAAACACTATTAATATTACAATGTTGCGGATCTATAGTAATCATTTGATTTTCAAGGGGTCTACTTTCTTTTAGCTGTGTAAAAACGGGTTATTTTTAATAATTTTTTATAGATAGGTTTAAATTATAAATATTGATAAAAGAGGAGTTACACTCAATAAATACACTCTCGAAATACACCCCGAAAAAGTGTGCGCCGTTGATGAAATTTTGATGGTTTAAAGTTGATCTGAAACAAAAAATTAAATAGTTTTAGGTTTAGTATAGCTTTAGTGCGAATAGGGCGGACATTTTTCGAAAAAATACGAAAAAACATGCTTTTTTTCACCGTTTTTGGCCAATAAAAATATTCCAAATCAAAATTCTGAAAAACCCCTAATTTGCGCTATAGTTGTTGGTGAAAATTTGGTGAGAATCGGTTTAGTAGTTTCGGAGATTTCGTCAACGCGGCTTCGAAAAACGTTGTTTCGAGAAAAACGCGGTTAAAGTGTTTTTAATGAAAAATTGCGCTCGGATGACAAAATGAAAGTTGCCCAAAAATACAGTTAGACTGTTCCGATCTTTATAGAATGTTAATATGATATTTCTGTATATGTAGGCTTTCGATTTTTTGAAAATTATGAAGATTAAAAATCGTTCACGATAAATTTAGTACCTTTTTTTCACTCTTTGTCTCAATGATGCTAATAGACTCATGATTGAAATGCTGAACTACGAGCTACAAGTCCTCTTTGACTTTTGGGTTTATGGAAAGCTGCATTAATATTGTGTTATACATTTTTCATGATTTTGATCTATATGTTTAAATATGTAAATTTTAATCATTCCAAATGCCAGCTTTCATTTAAGAGGATTCACGGAATCTATTTTGGTGCTTGAACCCGTGTAAGTCGTTCTTTTTGCATACCCTCATTATGATTCTGCTGGTGAAAGTTGTATCTTTCAGTTTCCTCTACATCAAATCTATAAGTGACCATCACAGATTCATCAAATTTCATTCACCTGTCGATCATTAAACTGTTTGCACCTGAAAGTGGTGCCATCGATGCCATGCCAATGGTATTATTGTATTGCCCCAAAATTATTCTAGGGAAGATAGATTTCGTGCAAAAGATTCAATGAGCCACAAGTGTCGGATTAATGCTTTCAATATTTTTAGAGTGTCGTTGAATATTTTTCAACTTTACATTATTCGGTCGCGGACGAAGTGAAAAGCTAGTGAACTTTCGACCCAGTCAGGGTTTATTTGCTCTCGATAAACACTTGTACATAACTTCGGGTCATCTTAGTACAGTTTTTCGTTTCTTTCAGTATCTTGACAAGCAAACATTCATTCTACGGGCGAAGTGGTACAGTCCTTTCTTTCCTTTATTTCTTCATAGCTTTTCGGTTGTTTTCCGTTCACATTACAAGTACTGGTGAAAGTTGAACGCGTGAGCGCTTGGGTCAATGCTGTTTTGATGTATCGCAGTGTTGGAATCGTTGTTATCGCTTTACATGTTAAACCCATGTCAATGGAATATTATTAATGATGGATCCGAAAAAGAGGTTCGAAAAGGATCGCTTTTGTGAAAAGGATTCTATTACAGCGCTTTGAAGCATTGCAGGCAATATGTAAACATCTTTTCACGTATGCGAAAAGCATATTTTCAAATGGAATGGTTGTTTAATCATTTTTTATTTGCATTATTATTCTAGAAAGGTTATATTTGGTGATCCTAGAGTCTTTTAAAGAATAATCGTTCATATTTTATAGCTGCGGATAAATATTTGGTTTTGAGGGCATTTTAACTCATCTGAATGCGAAAGATTTCGAACTAAAAGTTTTTTTTTAAAGAAGAGTTAGATTTGAGTGATTATTTTATGAAATTTATGTCTGTTGAAGTTAGAAATAATGAAGCATCTGTTTTTCAATAAATTTTATCTTGATTATTGCCTTGACTATGTAATGATTTATAGTGCATGATTTTTTTAGGTTCATGATTACATTTTCAATAACAATGCGAGGATTAGGCAAACATTTATACATATTATGAAAATACTTCAAGTAGCAAAAAACGTAATTGCCAAAATTAAAGACGGAAGGAGTAAGTAATTGAATGTATTTAAAAAATAATAAAATCAAAGTGATATGAAAACCTGCGTAGCTTTAACTTTAGAGCGTTTTGCACGGTTAGCCTATACATCAGTTCTGTCTCAGTTTCAGTTCAGTTTCAAAAAAGTGCTATGTTTTGACGATGAGAAGTTAATTGATTTTTCGTTCAACCGGTGTGTTGTGTGGCTAAAAATTGTCTAGCTGCGTTAGCCTTACCCCCTCCAAACAACAAGAAGAAAAGGAAAAAAAATGGTACATGACCATGGAACCATTATCTTACATGAATTTATTTAATGAACTTCACGTCGAAACCATAGATTGGCCCGATTGTTAGCAACAAATGAGTGAGAATTCGTATCTGCAACTTCTGCATTGGCTAACATCATTAAAGAAGGCTTCAAATATGAAGCAAGCTATGTCACACAAGAAAGACTTTTTATTTTTTTTAGCTTTCACCATAGTCGCAGTATATTTTCGGGCATATATTATGTACGCGTTAGCAAGCTATAAAGCAAAAAAACTTTGTAGCTTACTTCCCGTTTAAAACAGGTGGTGATTGCACAAAGTGTAAATCTGTGGGTTCAATGAAAATTTCATTTTTGCAGCAGTAGTTTGGTTAATATATATAGCTTGGAAGCTTGGTCTGCCAAAACCTATCCTGATTGGCTTTGTGTAGGATTAAGATCTCTCACTAAGATAACATTCAATAACCCATCGAGCAAATGAATAAATTCATGTTTATCTAACTTTTTTAACCCATCGATTAAGTTGGAAAAAGTGACACCATATCAAAATAAGAAACTACAATTTTCATTTACCATTTTTCTGCCAGATGAGACTTTGATGAGTATTGGAGCCAACCCACTTTTATCAGTGAAAGTAAGAAGTGAAAATTCATTCATATCACAAGAGCCGTAGCTCGAATAAATGTGCTGTTTATTAGAATCGTCGATAAAATGTAATTTTGTTTGAATCCACATCATTTCCAAATGGCAGCTATAACAAAAATGATATCAACAAAATAGAAAGGTCAATTTTCAAGCGCCAAAATTTCTTTGTTTTAACTTTTATCACGCAAAACATTTTTAGTTTCCTTAGGAAAATTTCATCACGAGTCGTTTGCAGCATTTGTTGTTACCATCCATGCACATGAACGGTAGTTACCGTGCGAATTATTTCTAAGCCAGATAATCATTTTGAGAGGACAAACTCTCAATGCAAAACCTCTCGAAGCATTTTGAAAGACAAACAATTTTTTGGTCTGTTTAGCGAGGCAATCGAGAAGCCTTAGTTTCATATCCTCAAGTTGCAGTGTTATAATGAATTGAGAAATGAAATAGAAAACCAGTTTACATGATATCTTTAACAGTTCGGTGGCGTATTTCGTGAGAGACTTTTAGCTGCGGTCCATTATATTGTTTTTCTTTTCTAATCTGCGTCTCGGTAAGCAAGTCTGTTAGAAAAGTTTCACCCGCGAGCGTCACTTTGCGGTCGACTTTGTACAATTATTTGCTAACTGCCTCATATCGTGAACTTCTGGTTGGAGAGCGCTTACATTGGTGAGGTCTTCGGTTAGTGGTTGTGGAAAATATTTCAACCAAACAATCGAGCCTAATAAATTGACAATTTTTTTTTAAAAATATGGTTTTCATGACATTTATATTTATCTAATTTTTCAGTTGTGAAAGCTTCCTATCATCAAAGCTTAAGGGGTTAACCCCACTTGTAGCGCCAAAAAATAGGTCATTTTCATGATGTTTTTTAAAGAAAACTACGAAACTTTTTTAAATGAACATTATATCATATTTAAGTACATACTTTAAATACCTTTAAGTGATTTTTTTTTGAAAAATAGTACATGGTTCAGTTACAAATGGCTGTCAAAACAATTGTATTTTAATTTTTCCGTTTTGCGGTGACCAACATTGGGGCGAATTGAATCATCTGAAACAAAAAATGTTGACGGATTTAGTTAAACAACAGTAGAAACTAGTGTTCAATCGAAGGATTTAAAAAAATATACATTTCTCACAAAAAAGCGGATAGTTAAAGTTAATGGCTCGATTTTCACTTAAAACAACGGTCGTCTTTTGGCTATAAAACGGCCATTTTTTATCGGAAAAAAATCGAACGATTAAGGACTACATTTTTATGTATGAAACAAGTTTGTCAAGTTTCAAGAAGATCGGCACAGCAGTTGTGGAGTAATTTTGGTCACCGACTTCAAAAATGCCATTTCGAGAAAAACGCTTTTCAAGTTTCAATTTCAGTCGTTTACGTAACGAATTCTTCTCTTTCAACGCTCATATCTCAGTCAATTTTGTTCGGATCGACTTGAAATTTTAAGGACATATTCTCAGATAGGTATACTTTGAAAAAAGAACAAAAAGTTACAAGTGGGGTTAACTCCTTAACTTAATTTACGCGAACAAGAGTGAAATGTGAGCTCACATATATCGCTTTTTCGTCTGATTTCGTATGTGGTTGCATAAAGTAATAATTATTCGTTTCTTCAAAAACATTTGTGTTTCAGAAATTCAATTTGAGGGAAAAATAAAAGCGAAACTTCTGGTTGAGCAACAAATATAATCGATTCAAAATTCAAAAGTTTATTCCGAAATTTACCTTGAAACTCCAATAATAATTGGTCATCATATTTTATCATGTTTTGTGTTGCAGCCAAGTGGAAGCATTGTTTATTATAATCTGAAAGCAGATCTACTGATAGCAAGAAATCGATTTTTTTTAGTAAGATCGAATCAGGTCGACCGGAAGAGTATCTTTACGATGAGTCAATCATTTCCTTAGTCAATGTTCCAATCATAAAATGAGGAATTATTCGTCTTTCAAGAGTATTGATCAGACATCATACTAAGATATGAGATAACAATGGAACACAACATCTTCGTACATGCTGTTCGGTCTGCATTTTGGGGTCGCAACAACAGCAAAGCTTCCTTGAAAACCATGGACCATGCTAGCGGCTGAATCAACAGCGAAAACTGCCTACAAATTCGCTGAGTCACACATATGATTGAATCTGTTGTCTGGCTACGCTGAAAGAAAGTGCCATCTCATCTTGATAACTACATCTGGTCGGAAAGTTTTCGTTTTCCACGGCTTGCGCACATATTTTTCCTAATACTGTTCTCATGTCACATAGTGTGACTGAGGGTGCGGTTTTGTGTTAAAGACTGTCAGGACAACACAGAATATACATAGTTGTACCTTTGTCCGAAGGAATAAATCGCTTCTATCTTATTACACCTGCGAAGCCCTAGCTCTTGCTGTCCTACCAAAAGTTGACACGATTTCAGAATGTGTTTCGCAATGCATGCGAGGAGCAAAGTTAACATCTTGCACGTAGAACGTACGTACTTACATATAAGTAGGAATAATTTGATTAGATTGACAAGATAGTTTCAGAAATTGCTCTGTCGAAATGAGATTGAATAAGGATTCTTGAGAATCTCAGCAGAATCGCAAAATCTATTTAATAAAATAATGTTTGTCATGTGAAAACTCAACGGAATTATATAAATTGTAGCTGCTATGGAGAAATTGCGATTAAACACAGAACAATTTTTATATGCTCGATACATTTATTTTGAATTTCAGTCGCGAATAGAAACTGCAATCAAATTGAAACGCGATTCAAAACTTTTCTCATTATTTCTATTCCAATTAGTTATCGGAGGCTGACATTTTACAGGAAAGTATCCACTTAGAAACATCGCATTACAATTGTCTCAACAAGAGCTACCAGACTTTTGAAGATTTTGCTTTTTTTGCAACTTGTTTTACACTTCACGAAAAGAGATTCTATGAAAATAGAATTTGCAGTAAGGCAGAAAGTCTTCAAATTGAGTGACTTCTTTGATACGTGTTGAAATATGACAATGGAAAATAAGTAGATAATAGTCGTTATTTTGCTTTAGCATACACATACATATGTTCGCATCAATATGCGGGGTGAAATTAGTGGAGAAGAAAATTTAGTTTCAAAACAGCAAAATCGTGGCATTCATCGCCTAAACAAAAGTAGGTAACAAAAACACTTCAATGCTTATAAGCTTATTCATATGCTTTATTCTCTTGATGATGAAATGTAAATAAAATCATACAAAATATTTTTAATGAAGTCGTAGACTGTAAAATTTTTTTAATTAATTTATATAAATGGAGATGGTGGTTTTTATGGGTCAATGTTAGCGTTTCAAAAAAAATGGAATCGGTATGATCCCAAACAGTTTTTTATAAATGATAGACTGGTGTATATTTTCGAAACGAAAATTATACATTTATCTTAACATATAATAAAATGACGCACTTGGAAAAATGGGAAACATCTTATTTTTTCGCTCAAAGTCTAGGTCTACATCCTTTTTGCTTAGGATGGCTGTAGCAGCTGCTAGGTTCTGACTGAAGCACTAGCATAACCCGTTCTCTCCTAAATACTATAAATTAAAGGCTTCGAAACTCGGTCTAACACGTTTATAGTTTAGTCTCAATATATTTGACATTCAAAGTATTTCAAAATAGAAATAAATTGATTTTTTTAAAGTGGCCACACCGCAATTCTTCCCTAAATGAGTTTATTTAGTTGGACTAAGAAAAATTAGCACAATTTCAACGATTTGGTTAAGTTTTTAAGTTTTGAAAATTTGCGGTTATTCGTTAATATTGTTGTAGATACATTTTAAATATGCTTTAATCTTGGTTCTTCAAGACGGAAGAATTTTGACATAGAGTGCTAACTTTCACAATGACTCGTTAAAAATATTTAAAACTTTTAATTTTTTTGACGAAATTTTGCCCTAAAAACAACTAAAAATTCAAGCTTCTATACTATTCGCGTCTTTTTGATCACCGAAAAAATTAATGGGCTTTTAAGATTAAGTACTGCAGTGTCTGGTGGAAACCTTGTGTCCAAATGTTTGTCAGAGGCTGTTAATTTATAAATTGAATGTGTTTTTGAATTGAAATTCACATATACCATGCAAATAAAAAACCAGTTCACGAGCCAGTAAACTACCCCGAAAAATATTACAAAAACGTTCCCATAAACCTTTAAAGGTAAGTTAGAACATACCGTTCTATTTCTTTTGAATCGGTGAAAAGGATGGAAGGGTCCTGAAAAAATTAACTCCAAAATAATTACTACTCAGGCCCTATTTTTCTTCCTCTTTGTTTTTTTTTTTTGAATTACTGGGAACGCCGATCAGGTAAGCAAGGCTGAAAAGTGAAGTTGAAAGGATTAAGTGTCTACTTCGAAACTAATTCAGGCATTATTTTATCCTTTTTTGGTGCTTTTTTGAATCAATAGAAACAGCAAGCAGTCAGGACGATTCCTTAACTATTGGAAAACGGCTAGACAACGATTGAAGATTTTTGCGAGATTAAACGGTCACATTGAACAACGAACAAGCGTAAGGACAACAGCTGAAGGTTATCGAAACGACAAAATGACTAGCTAGCTAGAAGTAAGCATTATAAGTAGGTTAAGCTTCATCTTTCTCTTTATCCAATAATCAGTGTAAAACCAAGTTAGAGTTGGCCTTTTTGCGTTACCTTCTCTTTTTTCCGGACTTCGTTTCGTACTTGCTGGTTGAATACCTAGTTTTTCGGGTAGTTTCAGGCTATAATTTTGGCTCCAAACCATTTCTCAATTTGAATTCAGGACGCCAGGGTAATTTTTGCTGCGTAAATTGGGTGTTGCTCAAACTTAAACACGCGCGTTTGCAGGCATCGGGGCAAATTTTGCACGTTTTGCACATTTTTGTACAGGGTTTTCAAAACACATCATTGTCAAAATGAGTTTGAATGTGAAGATCGTAGTATCGATTTTAGCGATAGTAGGCTTAACATTCAAAAAAAAAGTGCAGAATTCGAGTGAGACCCTACTTATTGTAGCGAAATTCCAACATTTAGGGAAAGGCAAATATAGAAAACTGATTCGCTATGGGAAACTTTCTTCATTGTTTTGAACCCGCTTACGGGAAAATGAACCTTTTACGGCATCATTTTAACCAATAACAGCATTTCCAAGAAGATTACCGCCAAGTAGAGCCACGACATGTGATGAGTTTAACAGCTATTTTATAAGCTAAGCAAGAATGGTTCCGAGACAAAATAATGTATAGACAAAGATATCAACAATGCACATAGACCTATTTATCTATATTTGTGAAGTTTTTCACTATATGTTTTTAATACATTAATATCCTGTTGATAAAAACAACATCGAAATTTCAATGATGAGATATTTAAAAACTTAAGATCATATTAGAGTTAAGATAATAAAGCCTTTTTCCATCAGCACATGGGCAAATGTGTACATATTGCTCGGCGTATCCGGGAATCAATAACATTGCTAATGCCCAAAAAATATATACAGCAACATTAGCGAAACAATGTTTTGTGTAGATGTTGATTTATATTTTGTATACCATTCGACACGTAGGATACCCTACTCTAAATACTTCCTGAAAATAGTTTATCATATCGCACTTTTTTGGACCATTCATTCATTTTGTTTGATCGTGAATGGGCTCAGAAAAAAATTTATAGCTAGTTAAAGCATTATTAATAATATATTAGTAGTTAATGTTATATATTAGTCGTTATAAAACTATTAATGTATCATGTTCTCAATTAATTCATAATGTCTCATATGTAATTTCAAAAAACTAGAGTATAAATGCTTGGTTGTGATAAACTGCAGCCTTTTTCATTGAACATTTTTTTTACATTTTCCTCTATGCAAGCCAAAACTATGAAACTTTCAAAAAATACGTTCGTTACAATAAATGAAAACTATGTCTATGTGTATGTGTGCCACTACAATCAACCAACCATGGCTTTGTGTAATCCGTTATGATGTTTAAACATAGACGTACCTATCTTCTCGTATGCTGTATATGTGTAAGCTAAACATACAGGGCGACATACGAGAAGAAAACTAATAAAATTATTTAAATAGTTATTAAAGAGCTTGTTTGGCATGATGAAATTTTCAATATTCTCAATTGAATGAAGAATTTCTTCAACACTAAAGATGAAACCGTACACAAACCCTTCGAAACTAAAAGGGTAAGCTTCCAATATACACTAGAGGCTTTCGGCCCATTTTCTGTCCTTAATACATCCCAAATGGGAAATTTTGAGAAATGCTTGCAAAAACATAGTAACATACATATTTTTGTCCATTCGTTATCTCAGGTCATTTGTTGAACAAAACTTCTGGTAAATCTTTTCCCTTGCGTGTTGTATGTAAGTAGTTGTATCTCGCTACAGTTTTCGCACCTACAGGCGTCCACATGTCTGTTAAAACCATGTGAATGGTTAGCTGTACTGTATAGAATGATGCTTTCTAAAATGAAGGATGTGCTCACGAAGCACAATATCTATTATACAACTTTTACTCGACAATCTGAGTCAGTTGCCTTGAGAATTGGTTTCTTTATGCTTTTCTATCTGATTTCAGTTTTTCTTCAGGCAGTTTGTACAACAGATTTGCAGGAAGGCAATGTTCAAACTGTTTGGAGATCTTTTCATTTTATGGGGTGAAAAGAATCTTGGTGACTTCTTCACATTTGCCGAGAAACAACTTCTACACCAACATTACAGTTCTGTTCGTTGTGGACACCACTTTTGTGAGGATATTAAGGTTTCGTCCCAAAGGGTAGGTTTCATGTCGCTCATATGATAAATTGGAATTCTTTTAAAGTAAATGCTCTTTCAGAAATTGACATCATGAGAAATTTAAAGAAAATATTTTCAGTTTTTGTTTGATCTTATTTATGAAAAGAAAATACGGCCAAGAATTGTATTGTGCTGCATTAAGTAAACTTATTGTTGTTATTGAAGCAATGATTGAAAATTTTAGAAAATATGTCTAAAAACGCTTATGAAAACAAATATTAATGAGCTTTCATTTTGAATTTGGAGGTCTTTTATGTTTCATTAAATAAGAGTTTAGCTTACGTTTAAACGCTAAGACGATTTGCAAGTTAAAATTTAATGAATTTGCGGACAGGGGGCTCAAAAATTCTTACGTTTATATGTAGAATATCTTGTAACACCCACGCCTAAAAGAGTCTCATCAAATGAAATATCAAAGGTTTTTTGAAATTGCCATTGGATTGTCTGTTGTACATCCGAACTTGTATATTAACAGCTAGTGAAAATTTTGTATAATGGTCTTCCTGTGAGGCTAGAAACTTGTGTAGCGAAGATTCAAAAGATGTTCAGTACGAAAACGATGATCTTGCACGTCACCATACCTCATGGGTAAGATTGTGTAAAATAAATAAATCTTCGTTGTTTAACTGTCTGTTGCAACGCTGCCTCCCGGACTGTTGCAGAATAAAGTTTATTTTTCATTCTATACTGCACACCTTTGGACTCAACTACCATATGCGTTTGCTCATGGTAATCACTTTGCACTTTTAAATTTGTACTTACAATGGATGAACTATCTCACATCTAAATTTCAACCTTATAGTGAAAATTGTTTTTGATGTTGATTTTCTTTTTGCACTTGTGGACGTATAAGGTGACGCGCAAGGCTGATGCATGGCAGGTCTTAGTTTCCGTATTTAGCGTCCTTTAAATCAACATTTCACAAAAAAAAATTCTTACATAAATCCCGTTATAGAAAAGGTAAACTAGCATATGGTCTAGTAAAATGGGACTGTTGTGAATATCTTCCCAAATTAAGTCATGTATATTTTGTTTTCACTTTGAACTGAATAACACACAAAATTTGCGCCCATTTATGGTCTAAGTAAACTAAGGAGCGTAATATTTACATATTAAAACGAAATATCTAAAAATTGTACCCTGCAGTTTTTTTGGCTGAGTACAATCTCATTTTGGAACATTTTGAGATGATGTACAAAAATGAAGAATTATGTCAGGTTAAAGAACCACCCGAACGCGTTAAGTTATGCGGAATGTTTTTTTTCATGAAACTAAGATCCATAGCTAAAAAAAGAAAGTTGTTCTCGTTAAAAGGACTATATTCCTTTCAGTTTTTGACTCCCCAGAGAAATTCCTTTAAGAATATTCTTTTTCCATTTTTGTAAGGTTCGAGTCTATTCAGAACTGTAGACTGCGACAATGATAAATATTACAAACGAACACGTAAAAAGTCAAAACACTAGGACGTTTCGAATTGTCTAGTGTCTTTTTAGAGCATTTTTCCCACCACGTAATCTTCTCTACGCATCCCTAAACAGGCCATAAATTTCGATTTAGAAAAGAAACTGTCATAAATTTCCGAGGAACTTTTTATTTTTCGCACAAATTCTATGCAGTAGAATTTTTCTTTGTCGATATCGTAAGGCGAAAATTGGGTTAATTAAAATGAAGTGTTTGAAACACTTAATGCTACATTTCAATTTCACAAAAAAAATAGCGGCATGAATATCTTTTTATATTATGTACTTGCTGTGACGTGGCAATGAAAATAAACATACGGAATTCTTCGCTAGGCATACTTTTGGTTCCGTGTTTGCCTCGAGAAAGTTGACTAATTGCGATTGCTAGCATGGGGCAAATATTATAAATCTAAATGAAATTTCAATTACCAACCAAAAAATGTACGATTTTTTCGTCATTTAATATTGGTCGCTTCTTTGATGATGTTTGTTGGTAGGCTCGTTTTTAAGACAGTGATATTTACCCATCAAAATCCGAGTAGCCATAATTTAGCGTTGCAAAGTGTATGAATTTTCTTTCGGTTGTGCAAGATGATACATTTGTAGCATAACAGCTATATTTGCCATAGACCTTCCTACAAGTATTGCCGTAGATTTTCTTGGAACTATTCCTAATCTCGCATCGTAAGCGTGACGTGAAAAGTCATATGAGCACACATTTTCCTCATTTATATCTTAAATACTTTTTTTACAAACCGCCACTGTTAATTTAAATTCAGAGCATCTGGAAAGTCTTAATAGTCCATACCATCGTTTATTTACCGCAATTCGAACTAAAAAAGCGACTTAAAGTGAAGTATTCACTTGTGGAAAGTTATAAAATATTTTTAAACTAACAAATAACGTAGCGAGAAGAATATGCATACATATCTACACAAATGTTAATGTTTTAAATTATATGTCGGAATAGCGCCAAATCGCATTTCTAAACGTATATTCTGATAATTTAGGTTGGGGCTACCCCACCTCAAATCCTCTCAATTGCAGATTTAGAATATTTCGCTGCTACAGGTCAAATTTCTCTAATCTTGAATTAGAAACCTAATGTATGGTTTTCAATTAATTCTAATTGCGCGAAAGTTGCCACAGTAAGAAAATTGCATTACTCATTGTAATACTAAACTACACATAATAAAAATCAGTCTCAGTTTTGCTTACATTTCAAGCACATACTTAAAGTGGCTTCAATCAATTAATTGAACTTCAAAATTTTCCACCATATCTCATGAGTATTTTTCTCAGTCGAATGACAAATTGAATTACCAAAAAGGCCATAATATCTCCTTAAACTTGTAAAAAAATTGTATACATTTCTTTTTATCAAGAATCACATCGATATGTGCAGTTGCCTTGAAGGGAAGAAATTGATTTTACCTAATAATTCAATCTGAACTTCATGGAAAAGTTTGGAGATATGGATTCCAAAGAAGTTTCCAAGTCTATTATATCTTGTACATTGAAAACTTGAGCACAATTTACGTTACAGTAATAGATACATTATTGATGCCATTTTCGTTATTTATAGATTTGAATCCTATGTGGAGAGCCCAAAGCAGATCTATCAATCAATTAGCTTGTTGTTTATGGATTGCACTTGCAAGCATATAAGGAAATTGAAATTTAAACGTTTGCATATATTTTATAGCTAATTTGACATAGAATACTGCGTTATTGTTTTTGGTTTTTGATAATTATCTTATCATTGGGACTAAATACATAATATCGTCTCCTAAATGTGAGAATCAAAAAAGTGTTATTGATTTTCTTAGAACTTTTCCACAGGGAAATGTGACTGACGACAACATTGGGTTTTTGTCTTTAGCTTATTTCCGTGAGGTACCTAGTTTCATCGTAAAACCATCGACAGTGTTATCTACAGTTAGCTAAACTTGAGTTACCTAGTTCTTGCATTCAAGTGACGATTTGATATAGTAATGGAAATAGCCGCCAGATAGATGCATAGTAGTATTCTACGTAATAAGGAGGCAATTGCTAAGTTTTACAGACTATTAGCTTTTGACCAAAATTTGGTAATAAGAATATACCGGCTATTTCAAAAGGTTTCCAATTAAAACGTGGAAAACAAATAAGAATAGACAATATTAGTTATGATTTGTATTGAAGTAAATCTCAAATGCCCAACAGATTTTTTTTTAGTTTGCAAAACCGTTAAAATTTGATCCTTCTTAACCGGGAGAACATGTGCATTCACAATATTTACGAGTAGATTACAAATGAACTAAACTCATTAATTATCATATATTCTAATTAGAACTTTGCATTCATCATTCTTTATATCTAGAAGTATCTATGAAATCCAAATAAAATTTAACGTATACTCGTATATGGAGTAAACTACTGACTTAATTTATAACACTGGTCTGCTTTCTTCTTCCTCTAATTGAATCATATTTTCCAAAGCAAATGCACACATTGTCTTCGATTTGATAGCTTCATGAATGTTATAATTCTTTGTGTAACGATTTCTTTCTATTTAATATATAGACAAGTTTTTCTATCAGCCCGCATTGATGATTTGATGATTTCAGGTTCGACATCATTTATTTTTATTTTTAAAACATTTAAACTAGTCATAAAACTAACCATCAATTTCCTTCTAGATTTCAAAAATTTATACTGCTTCAGCACGTCACCGATTGGTACTCTACTTGTCTATAATACACACGAAATAATAACGTTCTATTATTAAATAATCCAATTCAGGGGGCTTTACCTTATTTAGTTTTTTTACTTGATTAAAGATCATCAAAGGTTCTGACTGCCGAGATATTAGTGTGATACTGTTGTCTGATTTAAAAGCATTTTTTTATTACTGAAGCTACATTATGGATTCCTAGATCTTGGTGTAGATTTTATGTCCTTTCGTAAGCTATATTTTGGGAAGGTTTGGATTTTATATAGGTAGATGTGAAAATGTTTGGCACACCCCATTGGTGTAGTTAAAGTACACATATTTTTTTTTTACAAATTTTAAGAAAAATACAAGGAGAAAAATTTAAATGAGAGTAGTTGAAAGGATGACCTTTAAGATAAAATTTCTTTACAATAAATGCTAAGAAAATTGGTGAGTGAATTTTTTTTTAGTATTCTTTAATATAATTGATTAAATAATTAAAATACAAAAAACGATAAAACTAAAATTTGTTGCTGTTGAATTTATCCACAACATTTATCTGCAAATTTTTTCGATATCTGTATTTACTCTTGAGACAGAAACAATTTCCCGAGTTTTTATTTTTGTTGTAATTTTTAAACAATCACATTTATAAAAATATGTTTCAAATAAAACCTGCAGTTAAACGATGTATGTACCATGTTATTTTGAATTTTTATCACTATCTTAATTTTTCGTGAAAACATTTGCTATTTTCCCCGTAAGCCAAGCAAGTTATTTTTTTACAATTGTCTGATATAAAACAATCAAAAAAATATAAATTGAATTATATAATATACAACGTCTGTGACACAAACGATTCTATAGATATTAAGTTCCAACCTCACAAAGTTTTGGGTAACAATATTTATATTGAAATAAGTTATATTATATTTTCTAAAAAGCAACAGAAGTTTGCGAGAATTAAAAATATTTGTGAATTATTTAAAAACGTAATATTTATAAAAAACTTGCATAATTGTTTCAAAAGTATATGCTTTAAAGTATTTATGAATAAATTTTCATTCATAAATATTAATTTTTAACTAAAAAAAATTCACAAAAACCTTCAAATTTGCAGAATTATTTAAACTTTTTTTAAAACTGTTTGAAGATTTGAAATTGAGTTTTTCTCTCAAAAATCTTGCATAGAAAATTGCTTTACAATGTGAAATAAATTATTTCCAATACTTCTAGAACTACAAACGAACTATTTGGATACAAAAAGTTTACAAAGTATTTGTTTTTGAAATTATGTAACGAATAAAGTGAATTTAAGTGTTATTACAGTCAAACAAACATACAGCGTATTAATGCATACAACTTATTTTGAATTGTATTGTTGTCATTGGTTGTAATAATTTTAAACTATTGAATATGTTTGCATTGCAAAAGTGTTATATTTTGAACGAACTATCAAACTATCAAACATAATACTGACATAAAAATGGTGGTTTTGAAAAAGGTTAAAATTTTGTTTTGAGTTTTGTAATAAATGAAAATTACAATGAACCTCTGGTTGTGACATCGCATAGTATAATTGAAACTCTAATACTAATGAAAGTTACACATTTTACATTGCCATATGCCAAGTAATATTCAATGCTAAAAGAAAAAAATATGATGAGCAGTTTACGGGTGATCATTTGGAAATTTCAAAATTATTAGAAATTTTTCGTAAACCTTCTAAAATACCCCAAGTACAATCAAAGGGCTTGCAATATTTCCAATAATAGTGGATTTTTTTTCATATTTTGTTGAACCCTTAACTAGTTTCCCGCGTCATGGATAATAGCAAACAATCATTGAAAAATTAATTTTTTTGAGGTGTTCAGCATCGTCTCGAATTTATCAGCGTTCAACTTTTAAACAATGCTAGATAAGTCTACACTGCGCAATTTTTTCTAGAGAACAAGAAATTTTCTACACCAAATGTTGCATCAAATGATTTGTACCTTTTGCTCTTTTTGCAGCAAAAATAGGTACATCTTTAAAATTTAACTTAACATGAAGTATCAAATTGAAACTTCCATAAAAATTCAAAAAAATATGGATATTATACTTTCAACTTCGTTTTGTTGGAAGCATGTGCTTGGCATACACTAATGAGTGTAAATCTGTAATTTAGTTGAATTGAAATCATCCACAATGCCCTCATTATAATCTAACCCCTATTAATTGCTTATTCCGGATACTGGTCACACATTGTCATGGCAGCTATTGTAAACAGTTCTCAGTTCTCTGCTTACTGCATATTATTATTGTAGATTGATGGGTACCTAATCATTCGTCATAGTTCATCTACAGTGCGCCAGTATGCCAATCGGTAATGACTACATTAATCTTCGATTTGGTTCAATATTTGCAATCAATTAGGATCAACTGAATGCTGATGAGCAGAATATTTGTTATGAGGTGCATCTACTTGTTACACAGTTAGATAGTTCCGTAAATATCATTTTCTTTCATATGCACGGTCTGAGAAAGGAGTGGTTGAGTTATAATTACTCATGTTGAATCATATACTTGGTATTGCTGATACTCTGATACTTGGATGAAAACACATGATTTTATTCGCACTTGAAAAATATTTACACAATGTCAAACACTTCTTGTGCCAGATAGTTAAAAATATGAGCAATTTTCAACTAAATATTAATGGTAGATAATATCACTAATGAAGTGAGGTGGGAAAGGAATTCAAACATCCAGTGATTCTCAAATCGTTAATTTTATATTGAATTTGACGACAAACAAGTGCGTGAAAGATAGTCCGAGTATTTGCCATTGGACCTCTTTCTCCACCCGTGCGCCACCACGTCTTTGATGCTTAATTGACAAAAAATAAAATTCACCATTCACGCGTTTTGCACAGTGTTTAACACGTGTGAGTGATAAACTTCTCACTCATAGAACACAGCCATTTATGCAGTCTACAAAAATTCTATTGTGGAATCTCAATCGAATAAATTGGATTATCTCTACTGACCGACTTATTTTCACCCATCGTATCTGAGTTCCATGTATGGATGCTTTAATGCCAGAGAGAAAAACAATCACACCGGACTTGCATCTGCACTTTATTTACAGTTTATAAGTTCTAAATGTTTCTATTCCAGTGTGAGCAGTGGTAATGATTGACTCGCTTGAAATTTCATTTTGAGACGGAATTTCTACAGGTCATGGTGATATCTTATTAACATAAGGTTAGTTTTATACATGTTCTACTTCAGTGCTTTATATTTTTTGAGCTCTGATATTTTGTTTCTTAGCACTTAAAGGCGACATCAATGTATTTTATTTTGCACATTCTATTAAAAATATTTGTAGCTAATTATAAACAAAATTCACAAGCAAAAGTTATTATGTAAGACTTATTACAAGAATCATTATTAAAGAGATGTTTCAATCAACAATAACCCTGCAAAAAAAACTACAAAAAACTATAACTATAAATAAATGGATACACAATTTTTACTATAAAGTTTTAAATATGTGTATTGCATGAAGCAAATTGTTTTTGAATTTCTAAAGTAGAAATTTTTATTCGTGAGCTTTTAATGAAAAAAAAACAATATCGCCGAGCAAGACTTATACTGGTATGTCAAGGACTGCTTTGCGGATTTTGTTTCTTGGTAATTCCTGTCTCTGTTACGATTGTCTCAATAATCACAGAATATGCTTTCTTTCCAGACTCATTGGTAGTCAATCCAGGAATTACCTACAGGAAAAAAACATCCAAACCATTCATCGATATCCCTTGACTTCGAGAACCAATACTGACATTCATTAACCATTCGCGATTCAGGCATCAATAGAAATATCACAAGCATATTTTCTACATAAAAACAATTAATGCAGAACCAAGAAGAAACCGCAGCATTATACCACTCAGCAAACAGAATGGTGGCAAAAGTCACAGTCAGGCACATCTTTGAGCCTTTAACTTACATAATCCAGGATACATCATTATTACCATACAACTAGTCAAAAATATGGCCGAAGAAATATTTATAGTTAAGTAAGAGTTATGAAACTAATTTAAATTAAGAGGAAAAAAATGCAACTGACACCAAACACATAAATCAATATGATTGGCATACATTGCCTTAAATACGCGTTAAGCCTCACACTTCCATTTTTTGAAAATAAATCAAAGATAGATTCTAGAAATATATTTGCAAACGTGAGAAATGTCTGTCACCTTTCAATCGATTCCGGAGAAATAACTGGGGCCGCCCCCGCATTTTCCATTTGTGAATTGATCACAATCTCAAGCAATCTTTTCAAAGAAGCGTATAATTTGTCAATGTGTATCTTTTATTGACACCCGTTAGAAATGGAAATCATTTGAAAGAAAGATATGAATACTTCCTCGAATTTTTGAAAAGAAAATTCACTCGAATTCAGAAAATTCTCTTAAAGAAGTGTTTCTTTGAAATCATTTACAAGAACTATTTAGGATGTTTTCAAAATCTCACAGTTTTTAGATTTTGGACGATAAGCATGAGATTCATCATAAGGAAGCATCCCACTGTCTTTTGCACGGTTTTCGAATATCTCGATTATGAATGCTGACAGTGACGAAGGCCTTATTAGAATCGCTCCATCTTGACTACAAACTAGGATACGGTTTGACCGTCTCCGGTGCACATAAGCTGAGATCTTACATATGTCAGAATATAACACGTATTTAGTTGACACTTATCTAAATCACTACTCCTACATGTGTAACAAACCATGGCAAGATGTTCGGAAAATCTGGAAGATGTGTCTTGGCTGTTGCGAGCTGAAATGGGTTCACATCTCGAAATCATTTGGGGGTTTGAGTTACACGCTCAACAGACTGAATTATTATAATGATGAAAAATTATCTTAAGGATTATAGATGAGCTGCACGTCCTACGGGAGAATACATTAGTCAAAATGACGACATGGAAACAATTTTAACGTAATCACTTCACTCTATACTCGTGATATTAGCTTGAATTAATTGTAAATTGTGTATTCCTTTTGAAGTGCCTGTATCACATTCGCCTTGTACCAGAATATATTTTCAGTAGAAACTTGCCTAATAACTAACAAGGTCACGGTTTTCTTGGCAGGCATACTCTTGTGCAAATGAAAAACGGGCTTCCTACTGTTATCAGATTAAATAATGATGGGAATTAATCAGTTTTACAGGAAAAGCAAATATTTTACCGTGTATGCCTAACTTTCAGATAACAAGAAACTGTTCAAACTACTTCAAATTTTAAATGAGTTCTTAAACAGATGAAGGTTTATGTTTGCTTTGATTTTTTTCCTTGAATATTAAGTCTCATCATCGCGGAAAAACCTGACAATTGACGTCAAGATTTTGATTTTTCGTGCGTAAGTGGTGCTGCCGGAACAAAAAAAACCTAGTCAGATACTCTGTGGTGTCAAGGTAAAAAAAATCCTACATGAATTCCAAGATTTTATCTCAAATAATATGAAAGATAAAATGTGATTTAAATTAACTAATAAATAGTCCATTTTTCGATTTTAATCCACAACTTACCGACTGTTTTTAAAGTATGACATTAAAATTAGAAATACGTTAAAAGTTAATCATGTGAATGAGCTAAATAGAATAAGTGATGCATGTATTGATTACGAAATTCATCTTGACTGTTATTAAAATTGAAATCATGTTAATGTTATGACAAATCGTAGATACCTTAATCATTTGTCCTACTTATTTGTATGGATTAAGATAAGAGTTCCCATTTTACTGATGTTGAAGTAGATTTACCTCATTTTCAGATTGAATTTTCTGGCTACTTCCCTGTTTTTTTTTCAAAATTCTGTTTTCAAGATCAAATAACCAAATGTTTTCGGGAAATAAATAAATTTTCGAATCAAATAAATTTATTTCCAATATGGAAAACTAGATTCTTTAATTCAGAAATGTATTTAGTTGACATGAGCATATGTTTATTTGTTATGGATATTTATTTATTTGATCCGGAAATTTGTGTATTTGAGACGAAAATGCCACAGTTGCATATTTTATGTCAATATAATTTATATTATTCGCAAATTATCGACCATTAGTTTTAGCTAGTTTATGTTTATTAAATGGAATGTATATTTGTTGCTGCTTATTTTATGTTAAAGCAAATTAACCGTTACTAAACTAAAAGTTCAAATCGTATTATACTTCATTTATTTTATTTTCAAATTGTATTCTGTTTCAATTTTTTTAAGCTTTTAACTTCTATTATGAATTGTTTTCACACAGTGTTAACTCTGGTTTTAGGATGCATTCCTCTTGTTTTTGCCTTTCCACGGAGGTCCCAACGAATGTGAATTTATCGTCTCATGTGAGTTTCCATAACAAGGATGTTAATAGGCATGATATTTGATTTTGTCGTCACCGACGATGCAAAACTTATGTGAGCTTCACTCAATCTTGAATAACAAATCTTCTAGGGAATCAAACGCCACAAAACTGCAAGAAAAGTTAGTAAGTGCATGTAATATTGGCTACAATAATGAAATAATTGGAATGTTGCAATAATTACTAAATTACTTTCTACAAGTTTTATTTAAAATGATGATTCTTGTTTTCTTATTTAGGAAGGAAAACCTTATCAGCACACCTGCAAAGCTAGAGCACTTGACTTTCTTATACGTTATAGGTTCTTAATTCACGTTAGAAATTCTTTATTTTATGTATGAAAACTTCACAGATAATCACAAGATCTTTTATATTTTACATGAAATTTTATTATCAAAGTAAGAGAAAACAGGTATTGTTATGAAACTAACTTAAAAATATCAGTTTGGAAAATTGCAATTTTAATGAATTTTTAACAATCTAGTACAAAATCGTATTTTGCCAAACCTCCTTTCCTAAATTTGTATGATTCTTCTTTACAGTAAACCTTTTCCGTCACACGGGTACTTAGTATGTTGGAGATTTTTTTTGCAAACATGGCACATTGGTACATATAAGGCACCATCCATTCATACATTTCAGGGAAACAAATTGTAAATTATCTTAATTTTCTCTCAATGTGTATAAACAGAGCCATTTAATTTTCTGTAATTCAAAATTGTACAAAGTCAATTTTCATTGAATGAAAACATGTAGAATCAAATTATTTCTTTATGATTTATTCTGCTCTTCCTAACCACCAAAAATATTTTTTTTAGTTTTGGTGAAAACAAACCTTAGTATCGTTTGCTTTGGATTTCTACAGAAAAGCCTCCTCAAATTAATTTTCATGAAATTACGAAGGTAATCATACGTTATCAATAATACAACTTGCATGATTTCAAATCGGTCCTTAGAATATCCTCTTACCGCTGTCATTTTCAAATAGATCATTCTAATTCCCAAAAGGCGGAATCGATAATGACGATAAGATATTTCACTGTCATCAATGAATATAAAATGAAGAAAGCTTACAACAGGCAACGGATCCAAAACGAACCCACTGAATATTAGGGAAATATGCTTTCGTTATGTAATCCCTATGAATTAAAAGACCCTTTTCTGGGCAAGTTAGAAATGTGTAGCCACATGTCAAAGCCAGTTAACTAATGCGCTCACATGTCGTAGCCGACAAGAAAATTTCAGAATTTTCAATATATCATTTTTCCTGGCACTAAAGGACATTTATCAGAGACGGGAATATTAGTTGATACTGAGTTTCGATTCGAGTGCAGTGACTACGTAGCTTAACGCAACCTCGAGCATGTTTAGGGTTCATTATTTTCTATGAATAAATATTTTGCATCGCATTTAAATGATTTTTTTGTGATAATTTGCAATGGGCCTAGCCGCTTTTCTGTATTAAAACTTGGAGGTTCAAGTAGACCGTCAGACATAAAATATATATATTAAAATTTTCTGCAGAGATTATGAGAAATCCATTCAGCTGTAATTTTGGGGTGATCGATAGAAATATGAATCCGTATTATTGAAGTTTTACCACTTCCATTATTCACCACCGTGATGAGAATACGATATGTAAATTTGTTGTATTTTTTACAAGACTGTCTTCTGCATGTTTGTTGGGAGTCGGGAAAAACTAATACATAAAATTTTTATGTTTAAAAACGTTGGACAATTTTTATGAAGATCAAAAATTGATAAGAGTTGATAGTTTTTGTCTGTTCTGAATTACTTCTAGCGACGACATTGGCTCAGGCTTGGTAATGAGAGGAAGATTTTTTGAAAACATATAATAACCACGAATAATGGTAGGACCGACTTATTTCCTAGGGAACCTCACCTTGAAATATTGTTCATAAACTTCTAACAGTTTGGTTGCCTGTTATCTAAAAATTGTTAGTCTGTTACATGCAAGGCATCATCTAAAGTTGCTAAAAATATTTTGTATTTATCGATACACTAGTTTACATTCAATATTCTTTCAAGTTTTCTCCTCATAAAGTCGCTTTTGTTTCCGTCTTCATATTCAGGTTAAAGTGTTCAAATAAGATAATTTGACGAATGTTGAGTTTTGATGAATCATATAAAATTATGTCAATAGTTTGAAACTGCTTTTAAAAATGCATGAATTGAACTTCTTGATGATATTTCCAACTACGGATTTTATTTCATCTCATGTCATTCAATATTTTTTCTTCAGAACGTTTAGCTCCCATATAGCCCGCACAACACCGATACCGAAACAATCTTTACAGTTGATGGACATTTAATAACGAGAACGGATAAGCATCTGCTGTCGACATCTCACCTTCAAACTTTGGTGTGGCTGGACGAAATATAGTTGATGATTTTGCACAGGAACATGCATTCAGCCTGACCTGTACAATATTGAGCCACCTATTCGAATATCCTTTTAGGAGTTTCCTATCCCGCTTAAAAGTTTGTGGCGAAGGTAGAAAAGTTTTAATTGCGTTCCGACTTTTATGTGACTGCTTTGGCAAGAAAGTTTCGCAGAGTTATCTCAGTGTTTTCACTAACTCAGGTTTCCTTTGTGCACGGTTGAAAGAATTGAAGAGAACACGATGTTATCATCGGAACGCATTTACCGACATTTGAATTTCCAACTACATATGTTTATGTATCCATAATAACTACCGAGAAAATAGCATGAAACTTTATTTCTAAACAACCTAATGAGAGGAAATATTTGCATGTTGGCAAAATCTTGCACCCTAAAGTATTTACAAGGGCACCTTTACGTTGAGTGGTTTTGAACATGTAGATGTAGATTTGTGGAAGTATTAGAGTTGATGTGTGGAGTGCTGGCAAGGGTTTATAGTAAGTATATGAAACTTTAAAAACGACAGAAATAAGCATATGAATGTACAATTCTATGTCTGTGAAAATTACTTGGTTAAGTTTTCATGATTTTGTTCCATAACATTTAAATTACTGACTTTTTTCAGTGATTTGATTCGTTTTAAAAGATTTTTGAAGAAGAGATACGAGTCCATTACAAAACTTGATAAGAGCTACATACATTGTATGCAAATCTCTAAATTTTCGTAAATTTTGATTAAGAGTTGAAAAATTGGTTGCCTGAGGATTTTTAGAATAAAAAATGAATTTTTGGTTGAGATAACTAGTGAAATCATATAATCGTGGTTTTATGATTAAAATTTATCTCATATTTCGTGAAATTAAATTTTAATTAATTCAGTTGTGTAACTACATACACTATACTACACCAATGTTTTTTACTCTGCTTACCAACTCTGATAAATAGATGAGGTTCTATTTTGAATTTTATAATAAGGAGAGCATAGTAAATCACTAATTTATGTATATTTGATGACCAATTGATAAACACAGTTAATAAACTGAAATTCATGTTGTATTCACAATTATTACATTGATATCCTTTTGTTCTATTTGACAACCATCTAATTAGGAGCTTTCAACTAGTTTGAATCATTTCTTGATTCCTCCTTCTCTTGTAACTCAGCTTAGCTTTCATTTAGACCCATCCTCTATCGGTGGAACGTATTATCCCTCTGGTTTAAAGATGACTGAGATCACTAGTTGACTGAAAAATCAGAAAAAACTAGAGTGGAGCCGCCTAGTTTACTAAAAAGAAAATCCATAAAAACATTTGATTACAAATGTTTAACACTAAAGCCTAAAGTTTGGACTAAATTTCAAAGAATAATCAATCTAAATCAGCGTGAAAAAAAACGAAATTTCATATAATGTATTTTCTTTTTCATATCGCGCTCATAGTAACTTCTTTAGCCATATTATCATTTATCATTAAAAGCTCGTTAGTAAGGCCAGTAAGTGGAAAAGAATGGCTTTGGAATATTTGGTAAGTCACATTTAAATGTGAAATAATTACAGCAGTCTATGAGTCAGTACCTAACCTGCACTTATCAAACAATTCAGGTAGTTTGGTTTATTGATAACTCTCATAACTATTGTAAACTTGTAAACTGTGATATTATTTCAATAATTCTGAGTCGCCAAACAACGCATAATAAAATCAGTTGAAATCAGAATAAATTGTTCGGAAAGTAATATTGTTCAGTACTTAGACTCCTTTTCAAATTAAAAATCGCTTTGCTGAATATATTCAGAATTTTGTAGGATGATAAAAACGCATTTCAAATTTGATTGACATTTTGATGTTTTGTTCGTGAGATATGATGCATGACTGAAATTGCTTCAGAGATGTCAAAACAAAAAACCTCCCAAACCGAACTTTACCACAATTTTATCAGATCGTGATATTTTAAATAAGCTTCGATTGATACCTTAAAAAAGTTAATATAACTTTACCATCAAAAGCTATCGTCGTTGAAAAAAATCATGTAAGCACACACGACGGCGCGTAGTTACGTACATTCATACACACACATATAGATCCGAACCTTTAAACGTAATTTTTTGTTTGAAAATTTCTTATTTTATAACTTTATAGCCTATTTCCACAGCCACGCAACTTCACATTTTGGCTCAATTTGTGATTTAAACCATTATTGAATTCAAAACTTCGTATTTTTCTTTACATTTCCAAATCATCTCTAGAACGTAATTTGGACAAAATCACGAATCAAAACAAGGTTGTAATCGATGTTTCAATATTCAATAGATTTAGCTAGTTGAATTTAGCATCCGGTTTGACACAATACTCGTATGTTAAGGAAATCCAGTACTCCTAACAGGAGTTTAGCGGCTTCAGAAAAAAAAACATCGAATTCAAAACGGAATGATTGCAGAGAACTGCTTCAAATAAATCTTCACTGACTTTTTCATTGGTTTTCAAGGAAATTAAAGACTGAGATTATATTCATTCATAAGAGCTTTTATAAATATTAAGGCATCCATTATCTTTAGACCGCATCTTTTGTGTATCTGACAAACGAAATCATCTCAGTGCGTCGTAAACGGTCCAATACATTTCGATATGCGTTAATTATAAATACGTATTTTCAAAGCAGTGTAAAAAGACAAAAATTTGAAGAAATTAACTTAATTTTCGAATTTCATCACCCGCACGTTTCGAATAAAATTCAAGTTTTCGTTATTTTCGAATGGAATATAAATAATAAGATAATATTTCGACAAACTGGAATATTGAAAACATAAATAATTTCAATACGTTCTGAGAAATTTGGTTTGAATGTATGATAAGATGTCGGAATCAATAATACAATGTTTAGTTATGATCAAGTTTTGCCTTTGAGTATCAATTTCAGATGTTTCGTAAAGCATACACAATATTATGAAACCCGCAAGCAATCATGTGTGCGACTTGTTTATTATATATTGGGAATTTTGTGTATGTAACTAGTGTTTGTTCTTTGTTGTATAGTAATATCATAAGATGGACACTATCGAATAATAATGTACTTTGTATGAAATAGAAAGAATAATGTACAATTCAATTTCATATTTAATTTAGTATGTATGTATATTAAATCAATGTTTTCTAGTTATCAAGCATGATTTTCTGTGAAGGTGAATAAAGTAATAATACTGAATAGTCTAAGATTTACTAACAATAATTTGCATCTTGTTTGAATGTTTTAAAGTCGTTAATGTCAAGGAAATCATAAAATAATAATAATAAATAAATTTGTTTGTTTGTTAATGACTCACATCTATCGGCACCGTATATGGCAGCAGACACGAGTATTCACTTCACGGTTCAGATATCGCCACGAAGAGAGAATAATATACATATCCAAAAGCTACCGCAAACTAAATTTTTAAAGTTTTACGATACCAAACATTTTCGTGTGAGTTTACATTGAGGAATTCAATTTTCTTCTTCTGTGGAAAATCGCAGTCGATACCACTGTTAGTTGGGCGTCTGACGCATTGGTAATCTGTAAAACCAAGTGCAAATCGAGCCGCAAAAATAACTTTTTCATTTACAACGCAGCTGGACCGACTTTTTACATCTCAGTAACGGCTATCATTACTTGTCAAATGCTGCAAAACCGCATACAATGTCGCGCCATTGTTAGTCGCCATTGCTTGCCGCCCTTGTTTGTCGGAATATTTGGTCGCCATTGGTTGGTCGCTATTGCTGGTTGTCATTCTTGGTAGCCATTCCTGGTCGCCAT